>CANSNZ010000263.1:0-645510 GCA_947646795.1 Beta lomatogona
TTTTTTTCACAAAATTGAACCTTTAAAAGGTTTGTTTTTGGCAAATTTTCCAAATATATAATCACTTGTCTAAGATATTTTGGAATTGAGGTAGATGATGAAAATTTACCCCATATAAGCCAAAGTTGAGAGGCTTTAACAGTTTTGAACCTTTCTATGTTTCATTTGGATTTGAATAAAGATTTACAATGATAGAGCTATTCTGTATACTCTTCTTTTGCTCGTTTCTATTAATGGAAGCTTGTGGATGTTTAGAAGTTTTACTTAGTATAAAACAACAGTAAGTCTTCACGATGGGCCGGTTAGCGGTAAAATAGTGGACTAGGCCTAGAACTTGCGTGCCCACTACCAAACTAATTATCATTTTCCCATCAGTCGATTTTACCTGCATGCTGATAAGATTATGACAAAATTTTAGCAAAACAGTTGTTCAAAACAAACATACACTATATCATTTTAAAACACACTATATCATGTCGGAAATACACTATCATATCAAACACTATAACGATCGATTATGATAATTTTTGTGTAATATACAAATAAACTACACTATAATATTTTTAAAATACACTATATCATGTCAAAATACACTATATCATTACAAACACTATCATGTCAAAAGCTCACGTAAAAAACACTATCGTATGCGAAATCTGGCTATGTCGTTTAAATCTGTTATATCATGTCAATATATATAACATGCAACACTATCATGCCAAAAAACTCAACTAAAAACACTATCATTTTAATATCTGTTTTATATCATTTTAAAATTATCCTTATATACGTTTTTAATCTGGCTGTAACATACAACCTTATAAATGTAAAAAACTCGGCAAAACACTATCATTTTTTAAAATACACTATATCATTTCAAAATACACTATATCTTGTCAATATACACTATAACATGCAACAACTATCATGCCAAAAGCTTCTGACCAAAAACACTATCATTTTAAAATACACTATATCATTTTAAAATCCTGGCTATATCGTTTCAAAATACTTTATATTGTTTCAAAATACCTATCGGGTGAGTGAAGTTATCGAGAAGGAGAGAAGTTATCGGGAGGCAGAAAGAGGGAAGACTGGGTGAAAAAAAGGAAAGTTGCTTAATCATTAAAACTCACTGAGATGGATAAGGTGCCCTAAGTTGGTGTGCGCCGGGTCCGTATTAGTTTTAAGTAATGTCTTGAGTGGTAATATACAAAATATAGGATGATGAAATCTCGTATACACTATTATATATATAGGCTCTCCATATATATCAAGAGGAGATATATAAAAATGTATATGATGTTTGGATCTCATGAAGAACCTACGTGAGTTGTCCCACATTGAGTAAGAGATCATTAAATTATTCCATATTATGAATAAGCTACTCTTCCTATTCCTAATTGATTTTAGAAATTAACTTTGTTCTTTAATTTGAACTTGTAATGGTTCAAACTTCAAACTCTCCTCCGTTAACCAGGGGTGGCCGAGACCCATTTAACAATTACAAATCTATTTGACGCCCTTTGTGGGATCGGCCAAACCAAGTTTTCCACGATTACTAGCCTAGGATGAAGACTCGTGAGTTTTGATCAGACCATTTGCATGACATGTCAGCGCTTGAGTAGATGGATATAAAGGAGTCCTACTCCAAAGCCTAGAAGTAGTAGAGTTCGAGCTTGTGACCTCAAAGTCACAAAGTGATTCCCAACCACCTCACTAAGCAAGCTTGGTATTCACATTATATAGCATATAGGTCCTTTTTTACCTAGAGTTGCGTGATGTATGTCTCCGGGTTTTTTTTTTTTTTTTTTCTATTCTAATTTATTGATAGAGAATATATTTAGGATAATATTTTCTCATCTTTTTTAGGATATATAATCCTATATAGTTTGGATTCCTAACATGGTCGGGATTATTATTTTGTAAACACTTGATCAATGGGAGTACTCCAAGATCGGGGAGTTTTATATAATCTAGCATTCAAGACTAACCTAGAGAAAAGTTGCCGATCAATGTTGTGAAAGGCAAAATTCTTTTGTGTGATTTCATAGAGAATATATTTAGGATAATATTTTCTAATTTGTTTAGGATATATTTTTGTATTATCTAATCCCTATATAGTTTGGATTCCTAACATGATTAGGATTATTATTTTGTAAATACTATATATATTGATCAATGGGAATACTCCAAGATCGGGGAGTTTTACATAATCTATCATGGTATCGAGCTTTAGGTTTACCATTAGCTTCCACAAATTTTTTAGGGACATGCGTTACCCACCACTTTTCCGCCTCTTTCTCTTTGCTTGCGCCATTGTTTCCTAATAGTGGTTAGTGTTGTTTCTTTATTTGTCTTCTTGTTGCCACAACACCAAACTCCGCGTGTTGTGTTAGTCCTACAAAAAAACCAAAACACAAAATCCCTCCTTTATTCAATTTATAGTTCCAGCGCATCATGGAAAAGGATGTTGGGTGAACAATCAAACCCCGTAACTCCTACCCCAAACCCAACCGAATATCATCCCGCACTCTCCGTCAATAATATTAAAAATTGCATACCCTTAATTCTTGATGGTGAGAAGGTTCATTATTCAAATTGGGTTGAGTTATTTGAGTGTCATGCTCATGCCTTTAATGTTTTAGATCACATAGATCCCAAACACAAACGCCCAATGACATGTCCGCTAAGTTATGGGCCCGTCTTGATTACGTCGTTAAGCAATGGATTTATGACACTATTTCTACGGATCTATTACAAACAGTTCTTTGCGGTGGTGATTCCGCCTGGGATAATAAACATACGCGACACGTCTATTTCGAAAATCAATTCAATGCTCTTCACTTGTCAAATTTCTCGATGTTTCTTCTTATTGCACGTGATTAAAGAAAATTAAAGACCAACTTGCCAATCTTGATCAACCAATTTCGGAGCAAAAATTGGTTCTAAGGCTTGTTTCCGGTCTCATCAACATTGATTTTCATGTTGTGGCTACGATGATACAACAAACCGAGCCGTTACCATTGTTTGAATCCGCGTACTCTCGTCTTTTATTGTTAGAGTCCTATCGTGCTCAAGATTCGGCACCACAAAACTCTTCGTTTGTGGCTCGAACCACACCATCACCACAACCGACCACCATCGCCCCATCACGGCGGCAACCTCCCAATCCAACGGAGGGGGTGGTGGCCGTGGTCGTGGTAGAGGCGTCGGGGTTAAGGCCGAGGTCGAGGCCACGGTGCCTGACGGCTCCGGCCGTCGCACCGCCACTGCCGGGTGCGTCCCAGCTCCTTTGGATTGGTGGCCCAATTCCGTATTGCACTTTCGGCTGACCAGCGTGGGGGTGGGCTCCTGGCCCGACTCCTTATCCCTAGCGATTTGGTCCATTCCCCGGTGCCCTATCTTGCCCGGCCGGTATCTTTCGCCCCTTGCGCCCATCAAGCCCGATACGTGCCACATGCCCACTACGCCTCCTCTACTCCTTATCTGATTATGGCCCACTTATGACTCCCTCTTGAGTTGGGGAACGCGTTTTCTACGAAAACTCTTCCTCGGGACAACTCTTGGTACATGGATTCGGGCGCGACGTCTCATATGACTCATTCATCGGGTACTCTCATGCCCTTGTTTAATTTAAGCACTCCTAATCATTTTTTTTTTGAAGGGAACCTCAAAAGAGGCACTTACTTTAATAAATCAAACTCCGCATAGCGAATAACAACATCCAGGAAATCATCGACCCAACACCTATAGCCAAACTCACGGAGTTGGAGATGGGCAAGCATATGAGCCACCATATTACCGGGGCGCTTAACAAAAGACCAAACTATAAAATCAAAATGACTAACTAAAGTTAAAATATCATCAATAAGCAAATGAAAATCACTAGAGCCGGATAACTTGAGCTTAAGCGCATTAATCACTTGGAGGCAATCACTCTCCACAATCAACTTTCGACCACCCACCTGCTGCCAACCGCGCACCTTCTAGCATTGGCCCGGGCCTCAGCAATCCTCGGCTCCCACCCCTACAGCTGCTGCAGCGGTGCACACCCCTGCACCTCGCCTCCATCATCATGACACACTGCCCCACACCTACACCCACTTCACTCACCACCCCGCATCAACATTACACTTAACCCAACCCGTATCCAGGCAAACTCCAAGCCCATTGGGTGAGAAATCAATTGTTTCACACCTGATTTTGACTTATTTTCTCCAGCTTCACTCTCCTCCCAAATACTCTACGCCAAACCACAAGAAAACAAAACATGCGGCCCGATTCATTCGCGGCACCACGTATAATACAATGGGAGACATATCTTGCATCCTCTACTCGACCTAAGACGAGTTAGTAAAGCTTCTAAGCAAGCTCTCCAGCGAAAACTCTGACTCTAGGCAAAACATTAGCACCCCAAATAACCTTCCACAAATCATGAGATGATGACGTTGACTCCTCCTTCAAATGCCATTCATCATTGATAATAGCATGATATGTCGAGCTTAACGGAATAAACACCATCTTTTTCTAAATCCCAACATAAAGTATCCTCCGTGAGCGATAACTCAAGGGAATACTCAAAATTCTTTCAACTTAAAAGGGATGAAAAATTTGGAAGAGAAGTACCTCGTTCCATGATTTTGTTATTGGATCGATCAAGGCCCCGACTTCCACCTCATTGTTACCTTCACCATGTGGAGAAAGAACTTTTCGCGATTGAGAGCCGGGAATCCACGCATCTTTCCACACCTTAATCTTCTCCCCATCACCTACTCTCCATATCAAGCCTCTCTTGAGCACCCATCTAGCTTCCCAAATGCCTCGCCAAGTGTAGCTAGGCGTGGGGCCCAAATTAGCTTCCATAAAAGTAGCATTAGGAAAGTAGCGAGCCTTGAGAACTTGTTCAATTAAGCTGCCCGGATGCATGATGAGTCTCCAACCTTGTTTTCCCAATAGCGCCCGGTTAAACATTTCATATCTCTAAAACTCAAGCCTCCCTCCGCCTTCGGCCTACATAACTTTTCCATGCCACCCAATAAATTTTTCGCTCACCACCCTTTTGGCCCCACCAGGCCGAGATCCAAGGGATCGAACTTCATCCAAAAAGAAAATGGAAACTTAAACACACTCATTGCATAGGTAGGAAGGGATTGGGCCCTTTGCCTTTATTATGACCTCCCTGCCGCTTTAGAAAGTACCATCCCCTTCCACCGTTGTAGCTTCTTCCAAATTTTCTCATTGACCCTCTAGTAATCACCTTTTTCGAACTCCCCCCATTGTAGGAATCCCCGAATACTGTCATGTATATCAACCTCCTGAACACTAACAAGATGAGAAATACTATCTCTTCTAACGGTTGCAACACCCTTGCTAAAAGAAATCTTCGTCTTATCCAAAATTTACCTTAGAAGACTTTTCGTAGAGCTCAAGAGCTTGTTGAATAGCCTCCGCATCCTGCAAAGTAGCTCTGGAGAATATAATACAATCGTCAGCAAATAAAAGGAGACTAACAGCCGGAGCAGTTGGAGCCACTTTAACCCCTCTCAGCGAGCCTCTTTCCTCTGCTCTTCTTATCAGATGAGAAAAACCCTCCACACACAAAATGAAGAGATATGGAGATAAGGGATCCCCCTATGGTATACCTCCATGTGGATAGAAATTAGCGAGAAGGTTTCCCGTTAATCCAAAACCGAAAAAGACGGACCGGACACACTCCATTACTCTATTAATCCAACCAGTATTAAAACCAAATCTCACCATCGCGACATCAAGAAAATCCCATTCCACCCTATCATAAGCTTTAGACATATCAAACTTCATCGCCATGCAACCCTCCACACTCTTAAGTTGCTTCGTATGATGAAACAACTCCAAAAGCAACCAAAATATTGTACGTGATCAAGCGCCACGGAGTAAAAGCACTCGATTAACGAAACAATATTAGCTAATAAAGATTTCAACCGATTAGCAAGCACTTTAGAAACCCGGCTTATACACCACATTGCACAACGAGATCGGACGAAAATCAGCCATATGTACCGCATTAGTCATCTTAGGAATAAGAGTATTAAAAGTCCCATTCAGATAACTCGGAATGGGATCACCCCTCAGAATCCCCAGCACCATCTGAGTCACAGAATGCCCCACAATATGCCAATAAGTCTGAAAAACCATGGGACACATACCGTCCGGCCGGGGGGCTTTAATAGGATGCATCGACTCAAAGCCACCCTCACTTCTTTCTATGTATAATCGGCTCAGCACTTGGCATTCATATCATCATAAACCCGGAGCCTCAAAGCTGTTCAATGCCTCCGAAATCAAAGTAGGATCGGAAGAAGCAAAAATATGCTTAAAATAATCAACAACTACATTACCCACAGCTTCATCCCCTATATGTTCGACCCCCTCATCATCTTGAAGCACTCGGATTGAATTCTTTCTCTTTCTCCCTGAAGCTCGTTGATGAAATTTTTTTGAATTTCTATCTCCCTCAGCAAGCCAAAGAACTCTCGATCTCTGCTTCCAGTAAATCTCCTCAATCGACATAAACTCTGCGATTTCCCTAAGCGGCTTACTCATGCCGCTCCAATTGGACCCCAGTAAGGCCCCCATGATTAAGCTTCTTCAAAGCTTTCCTCTTCTTCTTCAGATCAGCAAAGACCTTCCCAAACTTACATTGACTCCATGTTGTCAACTCAGCAGCACATGACTCAATCTTTGCTCCCAAGGAGTCTCCCCCACCCAAGCATGAAATCACCTCATCATATTCCCCCTCCGTAGTCCACAACTACTCAAATCCGAACGATCTTACACCTAATCGAGCTCCCTCTGATCTCTTCCACAACGTAAGTTTAATTGGGGCATGATCCGACCATTCACGATCTAAGTGCCACATATGACTATCCGGAAACACAGATAACCAAGCACTTGTAGCAAGGGCCCTGTCCAGTCTACACTGAATATTATCCTCCAGTTCTCTCCCATTATCATAAGTAAACTCATACCCTGAAAAAGTAATATCATGAAATCCACAACCATCTACCACTTTGCCCAAAAATTATTCATTTGCCACTCGCCCTATCATTACCCCCTCCATTCTCGACATCATCAAAATCTCATTAAAGTCACCAATGCGAGCTAAGGTAAATTCGAGCTAGTCATCAATGTAGACAACAGAGACCAAGAAAGATGTATGTTCTGTACCTCAGGCCACCCATAAAAACCTGTGCAACGCCAATCCTCATCCCCCAAACCCTCATGCACAACAACGTCAATATGATGCACAGACAATGATAATAGATCAACTACCACATCCTTCCTCCAAAGCAAAGCCAGCCCTCCCGAACGACCAACGAAATCCACAGCCAAATTATGAATATCACCCAAACGATCGCGAATCTTACCAAACTCCATAGTACTCAACTTCGTCTCCGAAAGAAAGACGATAGACGGGGACTCCCTCCGGATTAAATCCCGGAGGCTGTTAACTGCAGAGGGGTTGCCCAACCCTCTACAGTTAAAGCTTAGAACACTCATTGGGCTCGGCGAGCCTGCTCCATGACAGACCTCGCCTCACGCCATCCAGCATCATCAGAACTCATATATGAACTTTTAGAAATTTTAGAAGCCGTCTCATCACCTTCACTAGCCTCTCTTTGTCTCTTACTCCCCCCTTCTTTATTAACATGATCATAACCCTCCTCCATAAAAACAACTCCCTGACTCCGATCAATTTTCCTCCACTTTCTCCCATTCACTCCCTTCCCCACACCCTCTCTACTCACTTCATTTGACACCTCCATCCTTGTACTATGCACGATCCCCTCAAGCCCAAAAACCCCCGGCCCTTCCACTCCCACATTGTCAATAATCTCCACTACCTGGACCTCTTCCTTTACCACATCATTCCCAACTCCATATAAAACATTATAATCTACCTCCTAATCATATTTTAGTTGGTAATGGTCATCGCATTCCTATTCTTGGTCATTGTCACTCATCCCTCCCAACTCCTCACCATCCTTTACCCCTTCGTGATGTCCTATTTGCCCCACAAATAATTAAAAACCTCATCTCTGTTCCCAAATTTACAATTGATAATAATGCTTCCATTGAATTTGATCCTTATGGTTTTTCTGTGAAGGACCTTCGCACGGGGAATATAATAGCGAGATGCAATAGTTCGGGGGAGCTTTATCCAGTGACCACTCAACCTTCTACATGTCTAGCAACCGCCCTCATGGCCACATCATCCACCACCTGGCATTGTCGCCTTAGACATCCAGGATCACAAATTTTAAGCTTTCTTAGATCTAGAGATTTAATAAATTGTAATAAGGAGTCTTCCCCCAATTTTTGCAATTATTGTCAAGTAGGCAAACATTTACGTTTACCGTTTCATCAATCTAATAGTACTACTCATTCTGCTTTTGATATTATTCATGCTGATTTATGGACCTCTCCTATTCGTAGTTTTCAAGGTCATAAATATTATTTAGTACTCTTAGATGGTTTCACTCATTTTGTGTGGACTATTCCCCTAAAATTCAAATCTGAGGTCTATCAAAACTTCCTTCATTTTCGCCAATATGTCCAAACACAATTCGAACACCCAATTAAAGTTTTTCAATGTGATCATGGTTGGGAATTTGATAATAGTCCATTTAAATTATTTTGTGTCCAACATGACATCATTTTTCGTTTCTCATGCCCCCATACCTCCTCATAAAATGGAAAAGACGAGCGCATGATGAAAACTTTAAATAACATGTCTCGCATTCTTCTTTGTCATGCCTCTGTCCCTCCTAAGTATTGGGTAGAATCTCTTGAAACGGCCACCTATCTTGTCAATCTTTTGCCTACTAAGCCACTCAATAATATTCCCCATGCTGAGGTATTATTTAGGTTACCCTTTCCTATGATCCGGGTTTTTGGGTGTTTATTTTTTCCAAATTTAATAGCCATTACTCCTCACAAACTCCACCTCGGTCTACTCCGTGTGTTTTTCTAGGCTATCCATCTAATCATTGGGGGTATGCCACCAATAAAATAATAATATCTCGCCATGTCACATTCGATGAATCCTCTTTTACTTTTCAGAATTTAGCCTCATATCAATCTGATTATTCATTTCTTGAGAATTCCGGCTCAAGCCCATTACTTTCTTCTACTGGCCAGCTACCTCAAACAATCCCCATGCCCAGGCTCCCCCTGCTGCTCACAGCCCAGGCCCACATCCCACACCTGGCGCGCATCTTAGCCTAGGCCCAACAGACCCCCCCTTTTTGTCTGTTCACCCGCGCGCACTTTAGGCCCAGCAGAACCCCCACCCTCCTCTGCTACTCCCCCGCGTGCGTCTGCCAGAACCACCCCCCAGATTTCCCCACCCTTCATTATTCGAACCCAGGCCCAGCAATTACCAAAAGCCAGATACAACCCCTACATATGTGTGGGTTGCCTACAATCCGACCCACTCGCCCCCTCCCTTCCCCTCACCACATGACCACATGGTCTAAATCGAGCATTTCTAAACCCAATCCCAAATTTAATTTACATTCCGCAGCCATATCTTTCTCTCTCTCTCCCTCTCTCCAATTCTTAAATCTCACAAAACAGCCTTGATCGACCCGAATTGGATAGCGGTGATGCATGATGAATATAGTGCTCTAATTAATACAGGGACATGTGAATTAGTACCTAGGCCTATGGGGGTGAATATTGTTAATTGCATGTGGATTTATACTCACAAAGAAAATGATAACGGTGACCTTCACAGGCATAAAGCTCGTCTTGTTTGTGATGGCAGGTCTCAGGTTGTTGGCGTGGATTGTGAAGAAACTTTTAGCCAAGTTGTTCGTCCGGCTACTATTCGGATAGTATTGGGGTTAGCTATGGCACGTAACCAGTCTATTCATCGGCTTGATGTAAAAAATGCCTTTTTACATGGTGACTTACGAGCAGCAGTGTATATGCATCAACCCCGATTTTATTGATAAAAGGTTTCCTCATTATGTTTGTCGCCTGCGCAAGGCTCTTTATGGTCTCAAACAAGCATCCTGGGCCTGGTATTAGCGTTTTGCGCATTTTCTTATTCAAATGGAATTTGTTGTTGCTTAGAGTGACAACTCTTTATTCACTTTTCGTCAGGGTAGCTATAACACCCCGACCCATTCGGGGTCGAGTATATCGTCACCAATGCGCATCCTGGGCCAACAACTTTCCTCAATAACCAACACAAGTTCTTCCGGCGTATTTTGTCCTCACTCATGCGCACCATGAGAAATTTCCCAGGAGGTCACCCATCCCTGACTACTCCCAGCCAAGCACGCTTAACTGTGGAGTAACTAAGGAAATTAGCTTCCTAAAAGAAAGATTCATCTTGTTGACATGAATAGCCTGCTAAATCCTTTTAAAGCAATCATGAGGGGTATTACAGTAACGACATGGCTTATTTACTTCTTTATGTTGATGATATTATTTTGTGCACATCTTCTGATGCTTTGCAGGAACGTGTCATTACTCACTTGAAATCTGAATTTCCTACGTCTGATTTGGGGCCACTCAGTTATTTGTTAGGCATTTCAGTTACTCGTACTCCTTCCTACATGCTTCTTTCTCAGAAAAAGTATGCTCAGGAAATATTGGAGCGTGCAGGAATAGGGACATGTATACCTGCAGCGACTCCTATTGACACTAACTCTAAGCTTAGTGCATATTCGGGTCCTCCTGTGGCAGATCCGACTCATTATCATAGTTTAGCAGGTGCTCTGCAGTACCTCACTTTTACTCGCCCATATATTGCTTATGCAGTACAGCAGGTATGCCTTTTTATGCATGATCCCAGGGAGTCGTTATAATACATTAGAACGCATTCTGCGTTATACACAGGGAACCATTGATCAGGAATTACATTTATATCCTACTACTCAGTTGCGCTTGATCACTTATACTGATGCTGATTGGGGCGGGTGTCTTGACATTCGCCGTTCTACTTCCGGATATTGTTGTTTTCTTGGGGATAACTTAATCGTCTCTTGGCAGTCTAAGCTTAAGCATACTCTTTCTAGATCAAGTGCCGAGGCAGAATATCCTGGCGTCGCAAATGTTGTCACAGAAGCTTGTTGGTTACGTAATCTTCTTTTGGAGTTACATTACCCTCTCTGACAGGCTACTATTGTTTATTGTGATAATGTCAGTGCTATTTATTTATCTCGCAACTCAGTTCAACACCAACACACCAAACATGTTGATATGGATATCACTTTGTTCGGGAAAAGGTTGCGTTGGGTCAGATTCGGGTATTGCATGTTCCTACTAGATATCAGTTAGCTGACATATTCACTAAAGGTCTTCTCGCGACGTTATTTTTGGAGTTCAAGTCCAATCTCAGCGTTCTCCCTCCTCCCGCTCCGATTGTGGGGGTGTGATAGAGAATATATTTAGGATAATATTTTCTCATCTATTTAGGATATATTTTGTATTGTCTAATCCCTATATAGTTTGGATTCCTAACATGGTTAGGATTATTATTTTGTAAACACTATATTTATTGATCAATGGGAATACTCCAAGATCAGAAAGTTGTAAAGTTTTACATAATCTAACATTTATTTTAATTGATCTATTGCTTGATTCCCTAACTTTTTGAACACCCCTCAACTTCAAATGTATATGTGCTAGACTGGGAGATATACACAATTTGGTGAAAATTTTATATAGCGCCAAAAGAGAAAGTAATGGGAGTAAATGTGGTAGTCGGGCCTTAGGTTGGGCCTAGGAGGGCAGGCTCAACCGCTCAAGGATTCTTGAACCTAAAAAAAGCACAGTTTATTATTTTTAAAGTAATTTGCACAAAGTATATATAGTGCTTATCTTATCAACTTTAATCATATCTCCTAATACAGTAATACTAGACTTTCTATTATAACAATGCCATCATATATGATAATCTATCAACTACGATAACTACGTTATCCTCAACATGTTTATATTCCAAAGTTTCAAACAACATTAATTTCTCCCAACATGATTAAACTTACCCTTAGCAGTCCATTCTATAGGTGGTAAGATATAACAAGATATAATGCTTATGCATATATATATGTCAATTGTAAGGAAAACATCATAGCATGTGTATGGGGTGATGCTTATCTACTCTCATTGTCTCTATTTCTTTGTAGAATTTCATTACTATTTCAAAAATGGTATTGAGTGGTATAAAAACATACTACCTTCGTCCGAATAGTCTAAACACTTTCTTTTTATATTTGTCCCAAATTAGTTTGAACACTTCTATACTTGGCATGGTCCCACCATTAATATATTATTTCTTTTACACGTCTTTTGGCCCACACTCTACCTTTTATCAATAAAAAGTTACCCAACTTCTCTCTCCTCTAATAAAAAATACCCACCAACTCCTATCACATTTATTTTTTTAAATAAAATAACATTTGATAACCACACCACAACTTTTCACCCTAAACTACGTGCCCCAACAAGTGTTCGGATCTTTCCGGGATCGGAGGGAGTATGTTTTTTATTTTATTTTTCATAAGTAAAGGTGTTATGATGTTATAGAACCATTTACACCCTGAGTCTTATGCCTAGGACAAACCCTCTCGAAAGGACCTTCCCATGACACAGACACACTAGCTACAAGCTGAACAACCAATCCACATCTTCTTGCTTAATTTTCTTCCTTCCTTTTATACTATCCCATATTTTAGTAAAGAGATTTCATTATACTAACCTCCTTATCTGAATAAGTGACACTTCTCCTATTTACGCGAGAGCTTTTAGGAGAAGTGAGTCATTTATTCATATACGGAGGAACTATGATAAACAAGGGCTCTGCTTAAGCAACAAAACTCACCTTCTTCTCGAACTCATTCCTCTGAATTCCTTATTAATCCACTGGAAGCTGTACAAAAGATATATATTCCTGTCCAAGATTTATGCCAACCCATTGCTAAAACTTCTCAAGCATTTAGTGTTATCTTATCTTGATCACCTCGACAACAAAGTTAACAAAAATGTTCACAAGCATTGGGAGGCCTACGATGCAATGAAGACAAGTAACAACTAACAAGTCTAATTTGTTGCCTCCCATGAGAAACATGAAACAAACAGGACTTATCATTTGAACTCGAAACAAATCATAGGGATTCTAACATGATTTTCATGGGATCCTAGGACCATATACTATTTATAGAAGATATACATAGTATATCTTAGTCAATATATTGTAGTTATTGTAATCCCTTGATTTACTCCTTGATTTACTTTTTTAGGTTGATAGTCAATCCCTAACTATTAGCTAATGTACTTAGACAAATACTCCAATGTATCTAGACGTATTATATTGGTTATCCATGTACTATATATACACCTACAATTACATCAATATAATTTAAGCTTTCTCTCACTCTCTTCTCATAACTCTATCATGGTATCAAGAGCTTTGATCCGTAACCACGCTTCCTCCCTAATCTCCTCCTCAATGGCGGTAGTGATAATATCACTCCCAAACCAAGCAATCATCCTCCTCCATCATGGCTACACCATCAAAACCTTTTGCCGACGCCGACAAATGAATGTGACCATATCAAACTTCCTTCTCATAAAGCTTCAAACCAAAATCACACTTCCGCTCAACTCTTTGGCACCCCGTATTTCATATACCAAGAGGTGCCAATTATCAATTTTTTTTTTCTCCAAACCCTTTATGGAGAAACAATCCCTTTTCGGCACCCCATAGTTTGTCTACCAAGTGTTGCCAAACATAAATTTCCTTCTCCAAAACCATCATGGAGAACCATCAAATTATCTTTTAAATACCCGTCACCATCATTACATTTTTCTATCTATCCTCTAATGGTGGTGAAGGAACCCATATATTTTTTTTTCTCCCTCTTTCCTCTAAAAAGAAAAATAAAAAATAAAAAATATATTCTCATCAAAGACACCCACAAAGCCAACTCCCTTTTCCTCTTTTAATTGTTTCTTATTTCAATTATAAATATTTCTCATTGTGGACAGTCATCACCTTCATCTTTGCTCTACTCATCGTCAGTGTCGTCGCTCAAACCCGTGCCAGAGCTCTCCGACAACTTCTTCAACTTCATTAACTATCACATGTTTATCTTCCAAGATTGGACTTTCCCTCCGGTCATCCATCTTGCGGGGGCGTATAGAAGATATACATAGTATATCTTAGTCAATATATTGTAGTTATTGTAATCCCTTGATTTACTCCTTGATTTACTCTTTTAGGTTGATCAATAATCCCTAACTATTAGCTAATGTACTTAGACAAATACTCCAATGTATATGAGATCCTCGTGGGAGCCCAATGGTTGGTGCTCCCACCTCCCAACTGCATGGTCGGGTGTTCGACTCTCATCACTCCCCAAATGTTTGCTTGTGGGTATAAATCCCCTCTACCCAGCCAATGAGCTGGTGTGCCTTGCAGACTAGTAGCCTAGCAGAGGTTGGTCTTCGGACCAATTATCTTTCCTGAACAAAAAAAAAAAAAAAAAAAATACTCCAATGTATCTAGACGTATTATATTGCTTATCTTATCCATGTACTATATATACACCTACAATTACATCAATATAATTTAAGCTTTCTCTCACTCTCTTCTCATAACTCTATCACTATTTTCCTAACATTGTGAAAAACCAATGTGCTATTAACTTTTGTGGAGACTCATCAGTCATCACGAGCTAAAAACTCAATTAATTTATCTGACCTGCTGACTTCTGAAGTAACTGAGCAGACTCTGAGCCTGCAAAAAATAAAAGCATGATAATTTACATCAGTTGATAGAATATACTCCATCTACTCACCTTAATGTCTCCTAAAGCGCGCCATGTACAATACTTTCTTGGTTTTTTAGAGAGCAACTCTTATGATTCGGAAAACTATCTAGAAAACAAGACGATAGAGAAAACATAAGTGGTTCCTAATGACAGTGAATACAAAAATAAGTGTTTTTCGTGGAACATGATTCCTGATAACCATACTAGTCTCGAAAAAATGTCACAGTGATTATTATTTTATTTTCCTTTTGTGGATATGATGCAACATTTTGATGACTTACATCTTTAGTTACGTATTAGTAAAAATTATGAAATTTTTATAATTTGATTATACACCTAAAAATAATTCTGACAAGGACAACATTTTTCTTATATATTGATATGATAGAGTTGCAATGGTACAAGGAAAATACTCTTGGAGGAAGTAAGAAAAATTGAGAGCAAGCTATATGGTTCTATGTTGTTGAGGATAATTATCTCCTCATTCTATCTTATCAACATTAATCATATCTCCTACTACTAGACTTATATTGTCATAATAATACCATACATGATATTCTATCAACTAGGATAACTACGTTATCCACAACATATGTTCATGAAGTTGGTGAAGTATAATAGAACTATACCTTCTCTTTTGCTCTAGGGGAACCTGAGCGTGACAAAGCTTCTAATGGAGGTATAATCGCTTCCCCGATACGCTGCAATGCAAAATTTGTAGCTGTACGTGGAAAGGCGCAGAGTGCGAAGCTGCAATCCCTTTGGCTCTTGTTGAGCCTAGCTCCAGCACATTCACAAGCACATTCACAAGTACAGGAATACCTCCAGAATTGCTTTGTTCTCTCAAGATTTAAAGTAATTAACAATGTAGGCATATTTTCAACTAATGAGAAAGTTGAGTCAAGAGCTTCAAATTGATTATTCTTTTGGCAGTAGCCAACAAAGTATAATTTCCTGCACCATGTGTTCTTACTTGTATAGCTCTTACTCCTGTCTAATTTTTTTTGTGAGCAGCTAAATGCCTCATACGAGCAAAGCACCAAATTTTAGGGTAATCATACACTAAAGACAAATTCCACCTCTTGGATTTGAAAGAAAAAAAAAAACACATGAGTAGATTCACCAAACTCGTTGATCACAAATACTATTGTTCATAAGACCGAAAACAATAGTAATACGCAGCAAAGGACGATCCACAAAATTATGGAAATCAACATATACTGTAATAAATTAGTCCTTCAAACCTCCATAATAAGTCAAATCACAAGACTTAATTTTTCTAACCATATCTAAACAAATAACCAATACTCAAGGAATCCTTTCCAAGGTAGATTGTTAAAAATAGGTTAGAATAAAGTATGCATCAACATGAATACAACAATCTAAATAAATTCGTTTCTAAATTGTTGGAAATATAAGTTAGATTAATGTATTCATGAAGAACAAATATATAAACTATATTGATAACAATATAGAATAGAAACTTATCTCGCAGATAACAATCAACCGAACTTGATTGAATTCCACAAGAATAACGTTGCGCCGTGGTATGGAGGCCACTGCCTTAGAAACGAATTTCGCCATCTCCAGTGCGGATTCTCGATGATGTTCGTCCCCCAAGGTTCACACAACTATCCCCGACTCGTGCACCCGGATCAAGGATTGTAGTTTCTCAAGAACTGCTCAAATCTCAGAGAGAATAGGCCGGCTTGTGTTTTTAGAGTTCAAGAGAGAATCTTGATTTTTAACCTCGGTTTTAGGATGAAGTATTTATATAAAATATAAAACCCAAGCAACACAAAACGCAGAATCCGAAAAACCGCCGAAAAGGGTTCCCCGGGCGGGTCGGGCGGAGTCCGCCCGGCGGGTCCGCAAAGAAGAGCAGGGCGAAGAAAAGAAACCTCGTCTCGCCCGAGCAGCGAACCATCGCCCGGTCGGGCGCGGCGAACCAGATCCGAAAATCTTCGCGTTCAATTGGATGGTATCCAACAATCCCCCACAAACGCGGAATCCGAAAAACCGCCGAAAAAGGGTTCGCCCGGGCGGGTCCGCAAAGAAGAGCAGGGCGAAGAAAGAAAAAAAACCTCGTCTCGCCGGGCGGGAGAACCAGATCCGAAAATCTTCGCGTTCAATTGGATGTTATCCAACAATCCCCCACAAACGCGAAGTTAGGAAAACAAGAAATGAGCGAAAAAAAGGAAGGTTTGATACTTACATTCTAGTGTCCAAGGATTGAACTAGCATGTTAGTGAGATGGGGTGTCGCCTCACCTACAAGTGTCCACTGGATTGAACTTGCATGAGAGAGAAGGGACCCGATAACACATATCTTACCCTCAGAGCTTGAGAAACTCCGCGTTATCCATGAATTCTCTTGAACAACTTACAACACTCGTTGATCATACAATTCATATTCCTTTTATGACAAGTCACACGTCTTTCAAATGATTGTGAACATACACGAGTTCCACAATCCTGACCATCATCCTGGGATTCCAGTGAGCGCTCTAGAATGCCTACAAGTACAACATTCGACAGAAGGAGGCCATCCCTTCACACTAAAATGGATGTTTTATTACGTTCAAATAAATTTGAATCAGCCACGAAGGCCATAGAGACATCAAGTCCATTACGTTCAATTAAATTGAATCAGCCATAAAGGCCACGGACTCCAACACAACCCCTGCCGGTTGCCGCCGAGTACCATCAGCTCCACTAGTCAAACCACCATAAAGGCTATAGACTCCCACGATCCTTTAGATTTGAACAAAGTAGACCATCCCTTTTACAGGACTATGATACGACCTTGTAAGATCATGCACAAAGCATCACAACGGTGTAACCATCAAGTCCATTCCAAGGACCACCCAAGCCTGCTGGGATATGGATACATTAAGAGCGGTCACGCTCAACTCACATACAATATTTCATTGTATGCCACATCCAACATCACATTGTATGCCACGGTGTGTCTATAAGTCCCGTCTTAGAACTATAGACACATTAAGGACAATCACTGTCCATCCTAATATCTATGAATATACCAAGTTCAATTGCCAGTTGAACCACCAAAAAGTTATAGATTCATCAATCCATCAAGCTCAAACAAATTAAGCCACCACAAAGGTAATGGATTGTCCCGTCACTATACCATCAAGCTCACTATCTAAACCACCAAGACTGGTAATGGATCCTCACACATCCATTAAGTTTGAACTAGTTGAGCCACCAAACTGGTTATGGTTATGTGACCCCACGTGAGTATGGCAAGTCCCAACACGGGACCTCAAAAGCATCCATCGAGTCCTCTCGGTGAACACAACACTAATTTGTGCATGCTCTTGTCCATGTGTGCCTCCATTGCCTTCACATGACAATGTACATAAGCACCGAAATATCACAATGTAAATAAGTGAGTATTTCATTACCCCTACAACGGGCAACTTGCCACCGATGTCTTCATCGTCGGCCCTTGACTCAATCAGCTCAACTCAATGAACTTATTCTTATGGTTGACTTCGCAACACATCTTACTTTGCATCTCCTCAACAAAGTAACCCAAGAACAATAGGCCAACATATACACTTATAAACATATAAGCATAATCATTTAGAAAATCACTTTCTAGAGACAGTTCATAACACATGCATACTAAACATAATAGTTCATGCTAACTATTCAACCTTTTAGTTGAACTTGTTGCAAACCATGTTCTCTTAACAAGATTGAGATAAAAGGTGACTTTACCAATACATTGGCATTACATCCATAAACCACATGAATCACCTCATCCCCAACTTCCATCATGGCTCAAGAATCGAAACCTTCGGTTTCAAAAAGACATCAAGAGTGTGAACATTAAAGACATAAGATTAATCATAGACATATGAACACCAAACAATGTCAAATTGATCAATATCACTCAAACAAATACCATCTTGAAAAACAAAGATACAAAACTTAGTTCATCACACGTAACTAATTATACAAGTAGTATAAACCATAAACCACCTACAAGGCCATTCAAGTCTTCTCACCAAGGAAACCTTACAGGTGAACTCCAAATCCCGGAAGATGTAATGACTCTTCCTTCTCTAAAATGTCATTCAAGTATGCACTTTACGTATTAACTTGATACGTAATCAAATAACACGATCCCAAAGCAAACATAACCACCGGCCTAGGCAAACTTAGCAACGAGTGAGATAACTACATAGGTCAATATCAAAACATTAATGAACCTCAAACCCATGTACCTTGCCCATAGCTTTCCAAGCTTACAACTTCAAAGTCTATTCAAGGTCAACACACAACCAAAGTATCAACTATGGTCCGGCAAAGACATACATATGAGCATGCCAAGTCACTAAAGAGTCATGTTCAAGCTTGCTTTTCTCTAAGCACTAGCCCCAATCATAAGTCATAAAATCCCCTTGTGAATTGATCATCACCTCCGGAGACTAACCCCTAGACCGCACATAGTTGATCCACAATGTCAATTTTCTAACCACGGAGGTTACAAGTAAGACCGGACTTTGCTAACTTAGAAAATTAACCTTTAGCCACTCCTTTGCCGAACTACACATCAATAATAATAGGAGAGACACCAATTAGAATCGTGCAAAGCAAACACATAATCATGACTATCGAACAATCATATCAATGACTAAAAAATCATCAATGATATCATAAGATTCATCCAACATAGCTTATTCAAGAAGAAATAAACACATCATCAAATGCAAAGACAACAACATCCACAGAGAACTAAATCCTCACACCAACCGTGTAACGGAATGATAGAAATCCGACCATAGTTAGAAACCCTCACAATGAGAACATGGAGAATAACTAACAGGTTCATCGCCTTATCTTACATAGGCCATAACTTGCTGAAAATGACGATAACCCCCACATGGGATATGATACTCAAAGATGGTCTCAAGAATACTCATAACCCTCTTAAAAACCCTCATGATCCTTCATCCTTGAATGATTTCACTCACTGGGCACACAAAGCAACCATTAACCTCAAAATTTCGTTGATTTACAAGGAGTCCCAAATGGTCTCACCTAGACCTTAACAAAAGGAATGTTATCATCTAATCAATCAAAGACATGAAACGTGATAGCATTCACCAATCATTACTCCAAGTTTACCAAAGAAGCTAAGTCCTCTTGAATTAACTCAAATAATTCAATAACCCTAATAGACACAACTATAGGGTTACTCCAAGACACGACTTAGCACTAGAGTTGCAGCTAGTAAACCCAAAAGGTCATTCAACCAATCCAAAAGTCCATATGACTAAACATGGTCAACAAATTTAAACTCTACAAGAGTTTTATAAAGTAACTCTAACCCACCAAATGTACGATACATGTACAACATATACAATACAACAAGCGTAAGTATATAACTCATAACTCAAAAGGTCAATCATGAAGTTTGCTTTCTCATCATGTCTACTCAAGCAAGCCAAATTAATATACTCATTAGTCTCAAACATAAACTTATTTCTTAAAAGAAGCCACCAATTTGTGGACACAAGTATAAATTAAAAAACCAAGCAATGGGTACATAAAATAAATTATGTAAATAAGCTATACTTGGAATATTAATGATAAGAGAAAAAACCTCCCTTTCGTCAAGCTTGTTGAAGGTACTAGGAATTCCACATAGGTGCCACTCCTCCAACTCCCCTTTGCTTGCTTGAACGTCTCAACCTCTAGCTCAATCCTCACAAACCTACTAGACTTCTCTGATAGCTATCAAGAACTCAATGAGACGTATAACACCGGATTTACTTAGCTTCCCGCTGCATCAATAACTCAAGTAATATGATGTTTACACCTTGGAAAATGCAAGTAATCCCTCTTGGACTAAAACTTGCCAAAGAATTGTCTTTAGCATCTAACAACATAATTTATGAAGAACCCGACATCTAGATGCCAAACTACTTTTCCACCTCTATGCTCCAACATTATGGGAGAGATGAATACCACAAACTTTCCCAACACTCAAGATTACACCTCATACGAGCAAAGCACCAAATTTTAGGGTAATCATACACTAAAGACAAATTCCACCTCTTGGATTTGAAAGAAAAGAAAAACACACGAGCAGATTCACCAAACTCGTTGATCACAAATACTATTGTTCATAAGACCGAAAACAATAGTAATACGCAAAGAAAGGACGATCCACAAAATTATGGAAATCAACATATAATAAATTAGTCCTTCAAACCTCCATAATAAGTCAATTCACAAGACTTAATTTTTCTAACCATATCTGAACAAATAACCAATACTCAAGAAATCCTTTCCAAGGTAGATTGTTAAAAATAGGTTAGAATAAATTATACATCAACATGAATACAACAATCTAAATAAATTCGTTTCTAAATTGTTGGAAATATAAGTTAGATTAATGTATTCATGAATAACAACTATATAAACTATATTGATACACAATATAGAATAGAAACTTATCTGCAGATAAAAATCAACTCGAACTTGATTGAATTCCACAAGAACAACGTTGCGCCGTGGTATGGAGGCCACCGCCTTAGAAACGACTTCGCCATCTCCTAGCGGATTCTCGATGACGTTCGTCCCCAAGGTTCACACAACTATCCCCGACTCCGTGCACCCGGATCAAGGATTGGAGTTTCCCAAAAACTCGCTCAAATCTCGAGAGAATAGGTTGGCTTGTGTTTTTAGGGTTCAAGAGAGAATCTTGATTTTGAACCTCGGTTTTAGGATGAAGTATTTATATAAAATATAAAACCCAAGCAACACAAAATGCGGAATCCAAAACCCCGAAAAGGGTTCGCCCGGGCGGGTCCGCAAAGAAGAGCAGGCGAAGAAAAGAAACCTCGTCTCACCCGGCGGGCGAACCATCGCCCTGGCCGGGCGCGGCGAACCGCATCCGAAAATCTTCGCGTTCAATTGGATGGTATCCAACAATCCCCCACAAACGCGGAATCCGAAAAACCGCCGAAAAAGGGTTCACCCGGGCGGGTCCGCAAAGAAGAGCAGGGCGAAGAAAAAAAAAACCTCGTCTCGCCGGGCGGGAGAACCAGATCCGAAAATCTTCGCGTTCAATTGGATGTTATCCAACAATCCCCCACAAACGCCGAAGTTAGGAAAACAAGAAATGAGCAAGAAAAGGAAGGTTTCGATACTTACATTCTAGTGTCCAAGGATCAACTAGCATGTTAGTGAGATGGGGTGTCGCCTCACCTACAAGTGTCCACCGGATTGAACTTCGCATGAGAGAGAAGGGACCCGATAACACATATCTTACCCTCGAGCTTCGAGAAACTTCGCGTTATCCATGAATTCTCTTGAACAACTTACAACACCGTTGATCATACAATTCATATTCCTTTTATGACAAGTCACACGTCTTTCAAATGATTGTGAACATACACAGAGTTCCACAATCCCGACCATCATCCCGGGATTCCAGTGAGCGCTCTAGAATGCCTACAAGTACAACATTCGACGTAAGGAGGCCATCCCTTCACACTAAAATGGATGTTCTATTACGTTCAAATAAATTTGAATCACCCACGAAGGCCATAGAGACATCAAGTCCATTACGTTCAATTAAATTGAATCACCCATAAAGGCCACGGACTCCAACACAACCCCCGCCGGTTGCCGCCGAGTACCATCGCCTCCACTAGTCAAAACCACCATAAAGGCTATAGACTCCCACGATCCTTTAGATTTGAACAAAGTAGACCATCCCTTTTACGAGACTATGATACGACCTTGTAAGATCATGCACAAAGCATCACAACGGTGTAACCATCAAGTCCATTCCAAGGACCACCCAAGCCTGCCGGGATATGGATACATTAA
This sequence comes from Beta lomatogona, assembly GCA_947646795.1. Lineage (NCBI taxonomy): Eukaryota > Viridiplantae > Streptophyta > Magnoliopsida > Caryophyllales > Amaranthaceae > Beta > Beta lomatogona. The sequence continues at coordinate 22,706 of CANSNZ010000263.1, forward strand.
GAGCGGTCACGCTCAACTCACATACAATATTTCATTGTATGCCACATCCAACATCACATTGTATGCCACGGTGTGTCTATAAGTCCCGTCTTAGAACTATAGACACATTAAGGACAATCACCGTCCATCCTAATATCTATGAATATACCAAGTTCAATTGCCGTTGAACCACCAAAAAGTTATAGATTCATCAATCCATCAAGCTCAAACAAATTAAGCCACCACAAAGGTAATGGATTGTCCCGTCACTATACCATCAAGCTCACTATTTAAACCACCAAGACCGGTAATGGATCCTCACACATCCATTAAGTTTGAACTAGTTGAGCCACCAAACCGGTTATGGTTATGTGACCCCACGTGAGTATGGCAAGTCCCAACACGGACCTCAAAAGCATCCATCGTGTCCTCTCAGTGAACACAACACTAATTTGTGCATGCTCTTATCCATGTGTGCCTCCATTGCCTTCACATGACAATGTACATAAGCACCGTAAATATCACAATGTAAATAAGTGAGTATTTCATTACCCCTACAACGGGCAACTTGCCACCGATGTCTTCATCGGTCGGCTTTCGACTCAATCCCGCTCAACTCAATGAACTTATTCTTATGGTTGACTCTCGCAACACATCTTACTTTGCATCTCCTCAACAAAGTAACCAGTCAAGAACAATAGGCCAACATATACACTTATAAACATATAAGCATAATCATTTAGAAAATCACTTTCTAGAGACAGCTCATAACACATGCATACTAAACATAATAGTTCATGCTAACTATTCAACCTTTTAGTTGAACTTGTTGCAAACCATGTTCTCTTAACAAGATTGAGATAAAAGGTGACTTTACCAATACATTGGCATTACATCCATAAACCACATGAATCACCTCATCCCCAACTTCCATCATGGCTCAAGAATCGAAACCTTCGGTTTCAAAAAAGACATCAAGAGTGTGAACATTAAAGACATAAGATTAATCATAGACATATGAACACCAAACAATGTCAAATTGATCAATATCACTCAAACAAATACCATCTTGAAAAACAAAGATACAAAACTTAGTTCATCACACGTAACTAATTATACAAGTAGTATAAACCATAAACCACCTACAAAGCCATTCAAGTCTTCTCACCAAGGAAACCTTACAGTGAACTCCAAATCCCGGAAGATGTAATGACTCTTCCTTCTCTAAAATGTCATTCAAGTATGCACTTTACGTATTAACTTGATACGTAATCAAATAACACGATCCCAAAGCAAACATAACCACCGGCCTAGGCAAACTTAGCAACAGTGAGATAACTACATAGGTCAATATCAAAACATTAATGAACCTCAAACCCATGTACTTGCCCATAGCTTTCCAAGCTTACAACTTCAAAGTCTATTCAAGGTCAACACACAACCAAAGTATCAACTATGGTCCGGCAAAGACATACATATGAGCATGCCAGTCACTAAAGAGTCATGTTCAAGCTTGCTTTTCTCTAAGCACTAGCCCCAATCATAAGTCATAAAATCCCCTTGTGAATTGATCATCACCTCCGAGACTAACCCCTAGACCGCACATAGTTGATCCACAATGTCAATTTTCTAACCACGGAGGTTACAAGTAAGACCGGACTTTGCTAACTTAGAAAATTAACCTTTAGCCACTCCTTTGCTGAACTACACATCAATAATAATAGGAGAGACACCAATTAGAATCGGCAAAGAAACACATAATCATGACTACTGAACAATCATATCAATGACTAAAAATCATCAATGATATCATAAGATTCATCCAACATAGCTTATTCAAGAAGAAATAAACACATCATCAAATGCAAGACAACAACATCCACAGAGAACTAAATCCTCACACCAACCGTGTAAATGTAATGATAGAAATCCGACCATAGTTAGAAACCCTCACAATGAGAACATGGAGAATAACTAACAGCTTCATCGCCTTATCTTACATAGGCCATAACTTGCTGAAAATGACGATAACCCCCACATGGGATATGATACTCAAAGATGGTCCGAAGAATACTCATAACCCTCTTAAAAACCCTCATGATCCTTCATCCTTGAATGATTTCACTCACTGGCACACAAAGAACCATTAACCTCAAAATTCGTTGATTTACAAGGAGTCCCAAATGGTCTCACCTAGACCTTAACAAAAGGAATGTTATCATCTAATCAATCAAAGACATGAAACGTGATAGCATTCACCAATCATTACTCCAAGTTTACCAAAGAAGCTAAGTCCTCTTGAATTAACTCAAATAATTCAATAACCCTAATAGACACAACTATAGGGTTACTCCAAGACACGACTTAGCACTAGAGTTGCAGCCTAGTAAACCCAAAAGGTCATTCAACCAATCCAAAAGTCCATATGACTAAACATGGTCAACAAATTTAAACTCTACAAGAGTTTTATAAAGTAACTCTAACCCACCAAATGTACGATACATGTACAACATATACAATACAACAAGCGGAAGTATATAACTCATAACTCAAAAGGTCAATCATGAAGTTTGCTTTCTCATCATGTCTACTCAAGCAAGCCAAATTAATATACTCATTAGTCTCAAACATAAACTTATTTCTTAAAAGAAGCCACCAATTTGTGGACACAAGTATAAATTAAAAAACCAAGCAATGGGTACATAAAATAAATTATGTAAATAAGCTATACTTGGAATATTAATGATAAGAGAAAAACCCCCCCTTTCGACAAGCTTGTTGAAGGTACTAGGAATTCCACATAGGTGCCACTCCTCCAACTCCCCTTTGCTTGCTTGAACGTCTCAACCTCTAACTCAATCCTCACAAACCTACTAGACTTCTCTCGATAGCTATCAAGAACTCAATGAGACGTATAACACTCGGATTTACTTAGCTTCCCGCTGCATCAATAACTCAAGTAATATGATGTTTACACCTTGGAAAATGCAAGTAATCCCTCTTGGACTAAAACTTGCCAAAGAATTGTCTTTAGCATCTAACAACATAATTTATGAAGAACCCGACATCTAGATGCCAAACTACTTTTCCACCTCTATGCTCCAACATTATGGGAGAGATGAATACCACAAACTTTCCCAACACTCAAGATTACACCTCATACGAGCAAAGCACCAAATTTTAGGGTAATCATACACTAAAGACAAATTCCACCTCTTGGATTTGAAAGAAAAGAAAAACACACGAGCAGATTCACCAAACTCGTTGATCACAAATACTATTGTTCATAAGACCGAAAACAATAGTAATACGCAAAGCAAAGGACGATCCACAAAATTATGGAAATCAACATATAATAAATTAGTCCTTCAAACCTCCATAATAAGTCAATTCATAAGACTTAATTTTTCTAACCATATCCGAACAAATAACCAATACTCAAGAAATCCTTTCCAAGGTAGATTGTTAAAAATAGGTTAGAATAAATTATACATCAACATGAATACAACAATCTAAATAAATTCGTTTCTAAATTGTTGGAAATATAAGTTAGATTAATGTATTCATGAATAACAACTATATAAACTATATTGATACACAATATAGAATAGAAACTTATCGCAGATAAAAATCAACCGAACTTGATTGAATTCCACAAGAACAACGTTGCGCCGTGGTATGGAGGCCACCGCCTTAGAAACGAATTTCGCCATCTCCGGTGCGGATTCTCGATGACGTTCGTCCCCAAGGTTCACACAACTATCCCCGACTCCGTGCACCCGGATCAAGGATTGGAGTTTCCCAAAACTGCTCAAATCTCGAGAGAATAGGTTGGCTTGTGTTTTTAGGGTTCAAGAGAGAATCTTGATTTTGAACCTCGGTTTTAGGATGAAGTATTTATATAAAATATAAAACCCAAGCAACACAAAATGCGGAATCCAAAAACCCTTGAAAAAGGGTTCGCCCGGGCGGGTCCGCAAAGAAGAGCAGGCGAAGAAAAGAAACCTCGTCTCACCCGGCGGGCGAACCATCGCCCGGTCGGGCGCGGCGAACCGGATCCGAAAATCTTCGCTTTCAATTGGATGTTATCCAAAAAGGGTTCGCCCGGGCGGGTCCGCAAAGAAGAGCAGGGCAAAGAAAAGAAACCTCGTCTAGCCCGGGCGGGAGAACCATCGCCCGGTCGGGTGCGGCGAACAGTAACCGAACATCTTCGCGTTCAATTGGATGTTATTTAACATAATGATCATCTGACTTACACTCAACAGCAAAAAATGCCAAAAATACGTCGTGCTAAACTTTCATAAGCATTATTTGCATGTCAATTTACATTTGTAATAGAACTTACAAACAATTATACACCTTCAAAAGTTTTGGTTGCCAGCTTAGTCCCCCTAGAATATGCATGACGTTGGCTTCGAATGTAGCTTAAAAGACTTTGAGCCTGCAAAGAAAAAAAATAAAGGTTGTTACTTTCTTTATAACAAGTTAGTATATTTCAAGTCATCACAAGTTGGGATTTATAATAGGTTACACCTTGTCTCTGGCCCTGGGAGTCCCAGATTGTGACAAAGACACCAACGGCGGTACAGCTCCTTCCTCAAGCACCATATTGCAAAATCTGGAGCTGAAAGTACAGAGCTGTAGAAGTGCAGCAGCTGCATTTTCTTTCCCTCTTGCAGAACCCAACTCAACAACCTCTACGAGAACAGGAATCCCTCCTGCCTGACCAATGGCACTCCTCCCCTCAGGAATAGTAGCAAGATTTGCCAAAACAAAAACAGCCTTGTCAACCATACCTGCAATTGCAAAACAACAATGATAACAGCCCGGTATAACTTGCACTTGTCAAGGTCTTGGTAGCTATGCGTAATTAGAAACTTCTAAGAGAAATTTTAATAAGAGAATGAACTCAATGAAGCAAGTAGTAGTGGAAGGAAAGTATGAGAATATGTTTTCATTTCTTTTTATTTGACGGTTTCAGTTTTCTTAAAGAATAACATAGAAAATAATAGCTATAGTATTCCAACCACCCAAATAATTTAGGGCCTGTTTTGGCTGTCATACTTTGTTTTCAGCTTTTCAGGTTTTTCGAAAACAAAAAACACAACTATGGTTTCAGAACAAGTAGTGTCCAGCTTTCTGTTGTCAGTTTTCAACTTAAACACAGTTATTTGAACTATAACTAGTTTTAAGTTCATTATACAACTTATATCCCATGACTTGAAAAATCTTAAAGCAAAAAATCTGAAACTGGCAGTTATGCCGAATGATCCATTGATTTTGCAAAAGCTTTAAATTAATTGCATTTGGTATGAACTCCAATAATCTAATTCCAATTTTATTCTTAGCAGAACTTTTAGTAGTAGCTTAATCTTATGTCAATGCTAAAATCAATGTCTCCTTGTCAAAGATTTTCCATAGTGGACTAAAATATTAGAACAAAGATAATAGTAATAGTAATAGTAAACTAAGAGTCTAAGACTAATCAACCATTTACCTGCAACAGGATCCTTAACTAGTTCAAGTAGAAACCTCACACCATCAGCCTGAACAATCCTTATCCTGTTCTCATTAGATATGGACAGATTAAACAAAGCAATGACTGCATTATTCTTTCCCTGAGCTGTTCCTTTCCATAACAATTCAACTAAAGGAACAGTCGCTCCTGACCTGCCTATTCTCAACTTGTTTTCATGAATCATCGAAAGGAAAAAGAGCGTGCCAGCTGAGTTTTCCTGGGCCTCTGGTGTGCCCACCTGAAGAACATAAATTAGGGGCTCTATTGCATCTTCATCTGTAATTGCAACTTTGTTGTCATTATTGATTGCCATATAGAGAAGAGAAGTTACAGAATTCTCTTGAATCTTTGGATCAGTAGAGGAAAGCAAGTTAACCACTAATCTTATACCCCCAAAATAAGTGATCAGAATTCTGTTATCCACGTTTTGCTGCAGAAACAGTCGCAGTTGATCTGTGGCTTCTCTTAGGCTTTCATTGGACTTGCTTTTGAGATTCTCAACCAAAATTTTAACTTTAGCATCAAGGCCTACAATGTTGGATTTCACAGGGTCAGGCAGCTTCACTTTAGCATCAAGGCCTAGAATGTTGGATTTCACAAGGTCAGGCAGCTTCACTTTGTTCATCTCACACCAGCTAGCAATGAGGGCCTTGCAAGTATAATTAGGGATCAAATTTAGGTGCATTAACATCTGCCTGGTTATTGGACATACTGTAAGACCAAGATCAATCCATTTCCTGATGTAAGCGCGTTCATAGGTCTTACCCGTGGCAACAATCACAGGATCCCTCATGATCTCAAGAGAGAGAGGGCAGATAAAATCAGTCGGTATAGACTTAGGTATGCCAAACTTGGACTGCTCTTGAACGAAAAGGCGATTATGCATACACGTGAGAAGAGTAATTAATTGTTGAATATAACCCCTTTTGGCATCATTTCCGGCTAGTTCAGCATTTTCCTTCAACTTCTCAAGAGCCACTGCCTCAATCAGGATATCTTGGTTTGACCTTAAGTCTAGGTATCCAGGAAGTTCTGCCAGCTTCTGCTCCCCGTGGCTGCTTGATTCTTCCTTCATAGCTTCTGAAATGAATGTAAATGTAGATTCACATCCCATGTTCTTAACGTTATCAATGCAATGCTGTGAAAGAGTAATATAGCGTCAGACAGATCACAACAGAAAGCAAATGCAATGAACAATTAGATTGGTTGCATAAATCCATTTGATCAGTATTTGATAGTACGGAGCCATGTCGTACGATATCAGAGAAGTATATGTGATATGTTGGATATTTAGAGTATCGGAGTGTTGGTTTTCATGGTTCGTTATGTTAAGTCACATAGGATAAGGTGTCGTGACTTGAAGTAACGTGTGAATTAGAGTTGATTAATGTACGTGATACATTAGTGAAAGAGCACGCGCTCGTTTGGAGCGTTCGCACGAAATCGGCAGGAAGTCGGATAAAAACGCAAAGTGAAGAAAGGGAGGAGGAGCGCTCGCTCCTCCTTGGAGCGCACGCTCCTTTGAGGAGCGCAAGCTCTCTTCTTTTGTTCGCTTGTTTTGCGGTTTTTCGAGTGACGGTTATTGCTGTGTTTTTGCTTCTTTTAAACGTTGCAAAGGCTCTAAGAAGGCATATTGAATATATGTGAATGAAAAGAAACCAGAGAAACTCTCTCAAAGTTCCATAAGCACAAGTTTCCTTCATTGCATCAAATTCTTATTTTCTTATTCTCATTCTACGAATTTCATAACGAGCGTGATCTTCGTTGTTCTTCTTTGTATCTCGGAAGTGAATTCCTTGTAACCCATGCTCAGTGTAGGGTAGGAATATTGCTTTTGGGAAAGTGTCCCAACACGCCTAGAAGATTCATTGTTCATTTTGTAATCATCTTTGTCAAACTCAACCCTATTCTAACAATCCAAAAGCAATATTACTTGAAGATGGCTACGGTACGTGAAATGACTTCGAACTTTCGAAACTTGATAAGTTTGAAGGCGTGGGTTTCCGTAGATGGCAAAAGAAGATGCATTTCCTTCTCACTTCGTTAAGTGTGGCGTATGTTTTGAGCACTCCCAAACCCGAGGAAGGGGACAATGAAGCTGTTGAAGAAATTCGGAGGAGAAACAAATGAGAGAATGATGACTATATTTGTCGTGGCCACATCCTTAACGGTATGTCGACACTTTGTTTGATATCTATCAATTCTTTGAAACTGCTAAAATGCTTTGTGATGACCTTGAGTCGAAATACATGGCCGAAGATGCTTCTAGTAAGAAGTTCTTAGTGAGTAATTTTAATAACTTTAAGATGGTTGAAACTAGGCCAGTGATGGAACAATTCCATGAACTCCAAAGGATTGTAGGAAGCTTTAAACAATACAATATTAGTATGGATGAGACTTTTATTGTATCTTCAATAATTGACAAATTACCACCAAGTTGGAAGGATGTTAGGAATACTCTTAAACATAGAAAAGATGATATAAATATGGAACAATTGGGTGCTCATCTTCGGATTGAAGAGGGCATTCGGGTTCAAGATGGACAAAAGGAGGTAAATCCTAATTCTTCTACCATTAACATGGTGGAGGATGGAAAGTCCAAAGACTCAAATCCTAAGAAGAGGGCCAACAATTACACCAAAGGCAACAATTCCAAAAAGCCTAAGAATGGTGGAGTTGGTCAACAACGTGGTTGTTGGGTGTGTGGCAAGCCCGGACACTTCAAGAAGGATTGCTTCCTTTGGAAGAAGAAGATGAACAAAAAGAATGAGCAAGGTGGAGGGAAAGGCGAGTCTAGCCAATCCCAAGCCAAACAAGGTACTTGTGCACAATCTTCATGTAATTCGGGTTTGAATTATGGGTGTACGATTGCTGAAATCTTTTGTGTACGGGATGATTGTTCATGGTATATCGATTCGGGAGCTTCAAGGCATGTGTGCAAGGAGCGATCTTCATTCAAAACCTTCAAGGAGGTGGACAATGGAGAAGTTCTATACATGGGCAACGCCTCTACGGCTCAAGTTCTTGGTGTAGGACAAGTAGAGTTAGTCTTTAGTTCCGAAAAATCTCTAGTCTTGAGAGATGTTGTATTTGCTCCGGAAATTAGGCGCAATCTTGTATCCGGAGCTATCCCTGAATCGTATAGGGTTTAAAATGGTTTTTTGAGTCGGACAAGTTTATTTTATCTAAAGGTGGTTTGTTTGTTGGTCTTGGTTATCTTTGTAATGGTATGTTTAAACTTAGCATTTCTAATGCTTTAGTTAACAATGTGTGTGTTATTAATGACAATTCTTCTCTTTGGCATTTAAGACTTGGTCATGTTAATTATAGAAAGTTATATTCTATGGCTAAGGATGATTTAATACCTTCTTTTGATCCAAGTATTGAGAAGTGTAGAACATGCATGCTAACAAAAATAACCAGGAGTTCTTTCCCTAATAATGTGGAAAGAGATACTAAGTTGCTTGATTTAGTACATAGTGATCTTTGTGATTTTCATAGTACACCGTCTTTAGGAAACAAGAAATATATAATAACATTTATAGATGATTATTCACAGTTTTGTTATGTATATTTGTTGTCCACTAAAGATGAAGCCCTAGATAAATTTGAGATCTATAAAAATGAAGTAGAATTGCAATTGAGTGACAAGGTTAAACGGTTTAGAACCGATAGAGGTGGTGAGTTTCATAATCCTAGTTATTTCCAAGCTTTAGGAATAATACATGAAACAACCGCGGCTTATACACCACAACAAAATGGTATAGCGGAAAGAAAGAATAGAACTTTACAAGAAATGGTAAATTCTATGTTATCCTATTCGGGTTTGAGTGATGGATTTTGGGGTGAAGCGGATTTAACCGCTTGTTACATTTTGAATCGTGTTCCAATGAAAAAGAACAAAGTGACCCCTTATGAATTATGGTACAACAGAAAACCAAATCTAAGTTATATTAGAGTTTGGGGATGTAGGGCAATAGTTAAAGTGCCGGAACCTAAACGTAAAAAGTTAGGTGAAAGAGGAGTTGAATGCATCTTTATAGGGTATCTTGTTCATAGCAAATCCTATAGGTTCTATGTTATAGAACAAAACAACTTTTGGTCAGTTCACACAATTGTGGAGTCAAGAGATGCTATTTTTGATGAAAATAGATATTCATCAGTTCCTAGACCAAAGGATATAACTCCAAGTACCGAAATTCAAGAAATTGATCAAACTAATGATCAAGAGATAGATGAACAAATTCTAGATGAGAATGTTGCATCTACATCATCACAACCTAGGAGAAGTAAACGGGCTAGGAAAGAGAAATCATTTGGCCCGGATTTTCATGTATATTTAGTTGAGGGATCAAGAGATAGTGTTTTAACTAAGTTTTCATATGTCTATAATGTGGAAGGGGATCCTTTAACGTATGATGAGGCCATGAAATCTCAAGATGCTCCATTTTGGAAGGAAGTTATTGATGATGAAATGGACTCGATCATGGGGAATAACACATGGGTTCTAGCGGACCTTCCTCCTAAATGTAAACCAATAGGGTGTAAATGGATTTTCAAGAAGAAAATGAAAGTCGATGGAACTATTGACAAGTTCAAAGCCTGGTTAGTGGCACAAGGCTTTTCCCAAAAGCCGGGTATCGGTTATTTCGATACATATGCACCCGTAGCTCGAATCTCCACTATAAGATTATTGATTGCTCTTGCAGCAATCCATAATCTTGTGATCCATCAAATGGATGTCAAGCTCGCATTCTTGAATGGAGAGTTGGATGAGGAGGTTTACATGAGACAACCGGTTGGGTTTGTTGTCAAAAGTCAAGAACAAAAAGTTTGCAAGTTAATTAGATCTTTGTATGGGCTAAAACAAGCACCTAAGCAATGGCATCAAAAGTTTGATGAGGTAGTGTTGTCTAACGGTTTCAAATTGAACAATTCAGACAAGTGTGTATATAGCAAATTTGATGACAATGGTCATGGTGTAATGATTTGCTTATATGTAGATGACATGTTAATATTTGGAACCGATTTATCCCAAGTTGAGTGGACTAAGTCTTTTCTTTCGTCTAAGTTCTCAATGAAAGATTTGGGGGAGGCGGATGTCATTCTAGGAATTAGAATTAAAAGAAGCAAAGGTAAATTGAGTTTGTCTCAATCTCACTACATCGAAAAGGTTCTTAAGAAATTTGTTGTTAGTGGTTGCTCTTTTGTATCAACACCAATGGATCCTAGTGAGAAATTACTACCTAATGAAGGTAGTGCCGTGTCTCAACTTGAGTACGCGAGGGTGATTGGATGTTTGATGTATGCTATGACGAGTACTAGGCCGGATATCGCATTTGCGGTAGGCAAACTTAGTAGGTATACTAGTAATCCTAGTATGCAACATTGGCAAGCTATTCGTCGTGTCTTAAGGTATTTGGGGAAAACCAAGGACTATGGTTTATCCTACGGTGGATATCCTTCGGTTTTAGAAGGGTATTCGGATGCAAGTTGGATCTCTAATAAAGAGGATCACTCTTCTACAAGTGGATGGGTATTTCTACTTGGGGGAGGTGCTATTTCTTAAGCTTCTAAGAAACAAACTTGCATAGCGGATTCCTCCATGACTTCGGAGTTTATCGCTTTGTCTTCCGCAAGTAAAGAGGCGGAGTGGTTAAAAAATCTCATGATTGAAATTCCTTTGTTGCCAAAACCGATATCGCCGATAGCGATTCATTGTGACAACGATCTTTGCTTTAGCAAGAGCATATAGTCAAGTATATAACGGTAAGTCAAGACACATTGGTGTGCGGCATAGTTACATCCAAAGACTTATCAAGGATAGTGTTATCACTGTTGACTATGTACGTACAACGTATAATCTAGCGGATTGTTTTACAAAGGCCTTGGCTAGAGATAATGTAAAGAGGATGGCAATCGGTTTAGGATTGGAGCCCCTCGAGAATCACGATTGAGGGAATCTTAACTTAACGCCCAATATGACGTTGGGTCCTAAGTTCAATAAGATTAATTCCTTCATTTGGATGATTGTAGAACTTTTATTCATCCTTAGTTGTAGTTCTATTCTTGTGTTGTATAGCTTAATAGGTCTCTTGTTTGTGCTTTTCACAGTAGCATGTATTTTAGAGATCTACCTATGTAAGTGTGAAGTTTAGCCGCTTCAAGGAGCTATTGGGGCATAGCTTTGATACACTTATGAATAGATATGGACACAAGGCTTTATGTGAGTTTAAGTAATTTATCTTGTGTGTATAGTATCTCCGGGTTTCCATTATGTATTGAAATTGGTTCAATTGTTAGCGACACTATTTGGATACGGATACTTGGAATGTGTATTGTACTATATGGAAGTTCAAGTTTTATACACTTTCATTTATGCATGAGATGTATTTGTTGCTAATGATGTATGTGCTAATTATACAATTAGATACTCTAAATGGGGGAGGATTGTTGGATATTTAGAGTATCGGAGTGTTGGTTTTCATGGTTCGTTATGTTAAGTCACATAGGATAAGGTGTCGTGACTTGAAGTAGCGTGTGAATTAGAGTTGATTAATGTACGTGATACATTAGTGAAAAAGCGCGCGCTCGGCTGGAGCGTTCGCACGAAATCGGCAGGAAGTCGGATAAAAACGCAAAGTGAAGAAAAGGGAGGAGGAGCGCTCGCTCCTCCTTGGAGCGCACGCTCCTTTGAGGAGCGCAAGCTCTCTTCTTTTGTTCGCTTGTTTTGCGGTTTTTCGAGTGACGGATATTGCTGTGTTTTTGCTTCTTTTTAAACGTTGCAAAGGCTCTAAGAAGGCATATTGAATATATGTGAATGAAAAGAAACTAGAGAAACTCTCTCAAAGTTCCATAAGCACAAGTTTCCTTCATTGCATCAAATTCTTATTTTCTAATTCTCATTCTACGACTTTCATAACGAGCGTGATCTTCGTTGTTCTTCTTTGTATCTCGAAAGTGAATTCCTTGTAACCCGTGCTCAGTGTAGGGTAGGAATATTGCTTTTGGGAAAGTGTCCCAACACGCCTAGAAGATTCATTGTTCATTTTGTAATCATCTTTGTCAAACTCAACCTATTCTAACATGATATTTGTTCCATAATCAAATACCAAAAATAATTGGTACCTCAAGACATCTGGGGCTCAACTCTGCGGAAATAAATGGAGGCAAGTCTTTCAGCAAGCGAACAATTTCCAAAATAGAGGTCTGGAGCCTTTTCACCAATAAATCAGCTTGGATAACCTATAAAAATCATGAAAATGGCAGTTATAAGCAAAAAAAAGCGTAATGCTTTGAGAAGTCCCAAGGTATTATATTGTATCAGTTCCCAAGTCTACCACTCTACCTGTTAAAAATGCTCTCGCAGTGATATACTGGAAAGATCCACAAAGTTAAAACTAGAATCCATGCACAGAAGCAAATTTGATCATGAAAGAGTACGACTCTCTGCAACAAATAATGTTCAGCTTCCTGACATAGTCGTTGCCTTGTCATTCTAACATTCCACCAGATTTGAGAACTCTGATAGATATGAATTATTTTGAGGCAAATAGATTATCATTATAAGAAGGTGAAGTAATGCAGGAGCATGTGCCTGGCAATCTGGAAGTGAGCTAAGAGGAACCCTGAAATCTAGCGCCTTCATATCTCATTTACACACCTTAGGCTTAGGAGGATGAGGACATTCTATGGGAGTAAGTCGAGTAATCCTCCTCTATAGTGCTTAAAAGGTGTTTTAGGAATCAAAGGATCACTTCTAGCGAGTATACAAGAGGTTAAGACATAGAAGATGTCAAGTTCTTGAGTACAGCAAGCTGTACGGTTATCCGTGAGCTATCACACGGGCATGTACCTAGGCAGCATGATTCAACACAACAACCAGAAAGACAAACAATCAGTCCCTGAACCTGGTACAGCAGCGCTTCTCTGACTATGCGCCCCCAATGCATAGTCAATCATTCAGTCTTAGATGATGCCCTTTCTCTAGTCTACACATCCTATATCTCTTCTACTTATTTTATACCAAGTATTGTTGTAATGATAAGAAGAGTAAGCCCTGATCCACATTGTATAAGAAACAATATGTCCTGATTTGTTAATGCTGTCAAATTCTTGAATATAGAAAGTTTTGTGAGAAAATTTACTCTTGTGGCTCTAGATTTTCGTGATTCTCTTTTCAAGGCTTGCAATTAATGTTGAATATCGGGAGTTAGGCATGTAATCGTAACCATTTCTGTAATTTTGGACCCTAAGCCATATTTGCTATCTGGAAGAGTTCAAATTTTCTACTTTCTTCTACTCCAAATTTTTCATTTTTATCAGACAGATACTCTTCGGGCTTACACAAGGATCCTGGAGTGAACAGAAGATGAAGAAAAAATATAAAAAAGAGAAAGACTCAAGTCTCAAGAGCTAGATACAGGAGGGTGTTGTATGAGAAGGTTACATCTGCAATACTGATAGATTATATGCCATCTTTAATTTTCAAGAAATAAATACACCAAAGTAGCTGAGAAACACCCACGAATTAGATAGTGCAACAACTAGATATACTCAATTCAATTTTAATTCATCTAGATTATAGTGTTGGGAGTTTAGGAACAAATATGCAGCTTCCTCAACACATATGTGAAGAAAAGTGAAGATGCTCAAAAGAACTTCATGAACTTACAAGATATATCCTGCTTGCCAATGGATGCCAGTTCTCAAAAAGATATGTAGACTCTTCTATTGAGCAGATAAGTTGTTCTAGCGCCTTGCTAAGGTGATCATCAGAAGCTATGCTCGTGTCAATACTTATTTCAGCTATTGGCTTTAGCGGCTTTAATATTTCTACAGTAATTTGATAACATTTCTGCACTGGTTCCGAGCCAAAGTTGTCATGTGCTGATAAACTGAAGAACAAAGAAATATGTCGAAGGAGATTCTGCCACAATAATACCTCCATGGCACCTATAACAAAGAAAAAACACTTTGAAGAAAAAATTCTCCTTAAAGACTTGAGTTCACAGCTGATTATGATATAACTATAGACCATTTTCTTCACAACTCACAAATCCCACTAAAGAATTTATGTGCACTTGGACACAGTTTTGAGGCTCTTAGACGCAGAAACCAAGAAGAATAGGACATCTAACTTCAAGTTAAAACATCACCCATCTTGGCTAAATAGACTTTCTTAATAAAAATAATGACTGTTTCTGATGATTATTACAAGATCTCTTCTACAATAGTCACTGGCGCAGGGCCAGTAAACCAGTGACTGCTGCTCAAGCCGTGAGCTTTATTTCAGTTCACAAACAACAATTGCGGCCGCAACAACAATGACAACAACAACCAGTATAGATAATGCACAATCTGAGTACCAACAAGGCGATAACCAAACTACCAAAGTATCCAATTCTCATTCACTAAGTTGGTGTACTTCTAAGTGTTGATCCTCCTAAACAAAAACTGGTTAAATTCCAAGGACCATTCATATTCAATCTTTTTGAGTTTGAGAGAAACAAAGTTACATGTATTTAACTAAGCTTTTCTGCATAACAATCCATATGGATTATTTACTTCCAACACAAGAAGAGGAATAATTCAAGCAATAAACTCAAATTACTCAATCCCCCATTTGGTAATGAATTCATATGCAGTTTTGCTTGGAAAGTCTATGATAACACCTGCCCACCCTAATTTTTGTGATTTTCTTCTCATGATTTCATATTGAGTGAAAATGAAAAATTCATAAAGAAAATCACATATTTGGAGTTGGGATATTAAAACAGCAATGAAGTATGATTTATTGACCCTTACCGTCATTTAGTAATTAGTACCACCTACCAAACAGGCCGTTAGCTCATACATGCAAGTTTAGGGAAGTGTATTACTCAACTCTAATTACATGGAAAACAATAGATATGTTGTTGTTTAATATCACAATCATCAAAATCTTACGAGTGCATTCATCATACACCCCAGGGTGTGTACATGTGTATGGTACACCCAAGGCTATTTTTTGCTCATTTGGGACCTCCAAATGAGCATAATGAGAGCTCCAAATGAGAAAAAAAAATAGCCTTAGGTGTATAATATAGATTGTAAGAATCATACCTAGTTCATGTTGCATATAATATCATGTAAAAAATGACTCAAAAAAGAGTACAACCCAGAATAATTAGTTTACCTCTTGCCCTTTAGAAAATCCAAGAAGATGAATTTCTGAGATGGGTCTCCTCATTCTGGAATGAAAGTCAGTGATAAACCCATCTGGGTCAACTCATTGATGATCATATACTCAATAGTCAAACTTGCAACTTCCCGCGAAAATTCTGTTATTTTGAGGGTTGACTAGTGAAACAGCTGTCAGTTTGACAATTTGGGTGAGTGTCGTGGACTTTAGACTTTAGAGGTAAAAGGGAATGGACCGATTTGATTTCCCACTCCTACATGAATGATTATTTTGCAGATAATGCTGCAAAGAAAGACTAACAGGCAGATAACGCTGTATAAGTTAGTCACCAAGATTCTAGTGACCCGTCTTAAACCTCTCATCCCTGCTTGGATTTCTGAATATCAAAATAGTTTCATTAAAGGGCAGGGTCCTGATATTAACCTCGTTGTAACATCTGAGATTCTCCATTCCATGAGTAAGAAGAAAGGTAAGGGGGGCTGGTTTGCTTTGAAGATTGATTTGGAAAAGGCTTATGATAGAGTTGAGTGGAGCTTCGTGAGAGAAAGCCTTAGCAATTGCAACCTAGATAGTAATTCCATTGACTTCATTATGAACTGTGTTTCTAAAGCATCCTCTGCAGTTCTTATTAATGGTCGGAAATCGGAGGCCTTTTGCCACTCTAGGGGATTAAGACAGGGTGACCCTATGTCCCCCTATTTGTTTAATATTTGCCTTGAAGCTCTTTCTCAAACAATCTTGGGTAGTTGTGAGCGGAACGAATGGACTCCGTTTTGGGTAGGAAGGAAGAAAGCACCCATCTCCCATCTCCTATTTGCCGATGACCTTCTTCTCTTCGGGCGGGTAGATGAAAATACGGCGTTCGCAGTTAGGCAGACTCTTGCTTCCTTCTGCAGAGCCTCGGGGCAAAAAGTTAATGAGCTTAAGAGTAGACTGATCTTCTCTCCGAATACATCAACTGAGCTCAAATCTTTGTTCCAAGAAATGATTAGGGTTCATGAGAGTGAGAACCTTGGTTCGTATTTGGGGCTCCCCATCACCCACAAGCGCCCTAGTAGAGTTCGAGGTTCAATTTGTGGTGGACAAAGTTAGACACAAATTAGCAATGTGGCGCACTAAATTTCTTTCTAGAGCGGGGCGCTTATGTCTAATCCAATCCACTCTTTCTACAATCCCGCCCTACTATATGCGGCCTCCCTTCTAAAGATTTGGATACAATATGTAGTAATTTTTTGTGGGGTGAGTCCAAAGAGGGAAATCGCATACATCTGGTGGGAAAAGATAAAACTTTCGTTCCTAAAAACCGGGGAGGATTGGGGATTAGATCCCAAAAACTCATGAATTTAGCTTATATGGCCAAGTTAGGTTGGAAAGTATTGCAAGGCCCCCCAAATCTTGCTCGGGAGTGTATTAGATCAAAATACATTCACAAAAACTATGTTACTAAGTTTAAGAACGGCTCAACCATATGGAAAAGTATTGGCAAAGGCTGGGAGATTCTTAGCGGTCACTAATATGTGGAGCTTGGGGAACGGGAGTAGTATCAGGTTTTGGAGTGATAACTGGCTTGGTATTGGCCCTCTTAGGGAGTTGGTTCAGGGGCCGCTTCTTCAGGGCGAGGAAGAGACCACTGTGGACCAGATATGGAAGGGAGGCACGTGGGACCTGAACAATATATCCATTCCCCTGCCTGAAAATATTTTTGACCGTATATTGAGTGTCCCTCCTCCGGATGAAGCGAGAGAGGACCTCCTCATTCCTGCTTTTGTCACCTCTAAGGGCATTTCTCTTGCACTGGCCTATGAAACCCTTTTATCCAACCCTCTAGTTGATACCGCCTGGTTTTGGATAGGGAAAATGGAACCTAAACTCAAGTTTTTCTTCTAGCTCCTGTGGTGGGATAGGATTCCCCACAAGGCCCTTCTTGCTACCCGTCACATTTCTCCAGATGCGTCTTGTCCTCGTTGTCAGTTTCCGGTCGAAAATTCGTCTCATGTTATTAGAGATTGCCCCTTTGCCTTAAATGATTGGAATGCCGTTAATGTGAGAGTGGACCAGGAGTTTCAGGAATGGCTCCGGAGTAATCTAGAGTTGGATTTCGAATTCAGGGGTGTGGACTGGGGTGTTCTGTTTCCCTATATTTGTCATGAAATCTGGAAGGATAGAAATAATTGTAGCTTTCATAACGAGAACCCTGCACCCCCTGATTTGATCTTAAAGAAAGCCCATATCCTTGTCTTAGAGTGGACCCACATTTGGAATCGGACTGACAATATGATTGAAAACCTAGACTTTCCTAAGTTCTGCCCATCTACGAATACCATTATCCATGTTGATGCTTCCTTTTGCAACATGCTCCAGCCTATAGGTTTAGGGGGTGTGGTTAGAGATAAGTTGGGAAATTGGATTTTAGGGGTTGATAAGCAATCCTTTGCACTGGATATCCTCATGTCAGAACTCATGGCTATTTATGAAGGGTTACGTCTTGCGATAAGTCACATGTTTGTAGATAGCACTATTTTTTCAGATAGTCGTACGGCGGTTGATTTGCTTTGTAGCCCTCAGGGGCATGTTGATAAATATTCTAGTATCTTGTACCTTTGCAGAAAGTTACGGAAGCAGGTCCCTCAAGTTCAGATTGAGTATGGTAGCGGGGTGTACAACCAGGTGGCAGATGCTTTAGCAAAGCTTAGTAGGACGGCGATATTTAGTAGGAATGTAACTAGGACTTTTCCCACCCCCCCTGGTTATTGCATGGATTTCTATATGCAAGATTGTAAGAACAATTTTAATATGGTAATGTAAGTTGATTGCATTGTTCACCAAAAAAAAAAAAATGCTGCAAAGAAAAAAAAAATGGATTGGTTTTTTTTAAAATTATTTTACCACTATACAACGATAAAATAGTCACTGGATTTGGAAGTAACTTTTCTTTTTCTATTCTTTTCTTAAAAAAACCCGCTAATTTGAAATAGTGATTTCTAAAATGAAATCGCGGTTTATGATAGTGTTTTACATATGTCCACTAAAAAAAAAATATGTGCAATACACTAAACGGCACAACAAACCAACTTTACAAAGCAAATGCATGCAAAACTCATTGATCTCTCTTTGTAGTTGAAGAAAATTCTCAAATTATGTTGAGAATTTTTGTCATAAAATTGTCATTGTATTGTTTTTAGTGTGTACATAATAATTTTTTTTAATTTGACGAGGTTGGAACTCGGAAGTAGTAGGTTAATCCATTGAAACGGTATAATAGAAGGAGTTATAACGTATTACTAATTGTTTTTATTGCTGATACTAGCGGCACTACTAGCATATCAAAATACTGGGTATTTCTTTTCAATAAAAAAAAAAACTACTGGGTATTCACTAACAGTTAGCTTAAGAGGGAGAGGTGATAATTCAGTGGAGTACCACTCTGAATTCCAGGACATCATTGCGCGGGGTTCGAATCCTCATCCCAACAATATGTTGGACATTTACTTCTAGGCTGTTTAGCGAGGATTGGTCTTCGGACCAATTATCTTTCCTAACCCAAAAAATAAAAAAAATTAACAGTTAGCTTAGAGATATCGATACATGAACAAGATGGAATAAACTAGAAGCTATTCTTATGAATACATTTAAGGTATTAAAAATCTGACAAAATAAGCTTTAGCTCTGATTCTCTGAACCATGTACAAAGCTCACTATCACTAATCCCCTTATCTAATTACTCATACTAAATTGGCTTAAGCAGTTATCTACACAGCAGAAAACCCTTTTGCAAAAAATTAGTAATAATAGGGTTAGACCTATTTATCAGCTCATCTACTAGCAAGGTTCGGCGATGTTATGCCCATGAATATCCTTTTGTCATATCTCCCGTTTTGTTTCGAAGTTATGTTCTTTTGCTTGAACTGAAGTTCCTGCAGCTTTCGCAGTCATCCCACCTGCCATGAAATGTATGAATATGATTATCATAATCTATTGTAATAAGCTGTAAACATTCTTCAAGAGTAATAGACTAACACTATTTTCTTCATCTAACTCATTCAAAGTTATGTCACTGGATTTAAGAAAGCTATTAAAAAGCATCGATCTCAGCATTAACTAGTCATGCACGACTAAGGTACTACTTGGTTCAACTTCTTTTGGCTTTATTGCAGAAGAAATTCAGTTAGGATAAGTTGATAAAAGTTAAGTTCTGGTTAGTTCAGACAAATTTCAACAAGTTATAGAATAAGTTCATTTGAGTTCGGATAAGTTTAGTTAAGTTGAAGTTAGTTCAGATAAGTCCACATCAATTAAATAAAACACCCTAAATACTGATATCATAGTGATATACGAAGGGTTGATATATGAGGCAAATACATCGTCAATGGATTTATTAGATTCTAAATAAATCATAGCATGGATCAAAGAAAATTAAAAAAGAAAAGAAAAAATTGAACTTATATCTAGGAACCATGAGTGTCTTGTGGCAAGCAATTTGAACCCACAGCCAAACAAAACAAAACCAAATCACCAGAGAAGCTCCTTGTGTACAGCAATTAAAACTTATCATAGAAACCATCTTGATTATGATTGAAAGCTAGAATAATTACCTTGATTGATAGACCCTAATCCATGGATGGAATTAGCACTGGCAGATAATATGTGGTGATATTTCTGTGCAAAAGAACGATCACCAGTTGTACTTATTTCATTCTCTCCACCGGGTAAACAATTGTCATTGGTGGTTGCCCTGGCTGAAGATTTTGGTAAGTTAGTTGACCAGGATCCTCCATTTGATCCGGCCAGTCCCATGATAACATCTGCCTGTGAAAAATTATTACAAGCAAACCATCAGCTAAAGCAATATATCTGGCGCACCTGTGCACACACACACAAATCACAGGCTTCAATTATCAGAGCAGGGGAAAATCCTATTTCCATTGCATAAATGTTTGGTCAGTCTCCCAATTCGCCAATTCTGAAGTATTCCCGAAAGGAAGTGAAATCGATAGATATCTATGTTTTACATATAAATCAAAATTACCCGAATACTTTTAGCAGACAAATGACCTTGATCTTTTCCTACTTCTAGCTTTATGGCATTCCCACGAGAATATTTCTTTCTAAAACCACCGCAGTGCAACAAGATGCAAATAATGAACCGGTTGAAAGATCATAATTAACAACTAAGTGAAAGCAGATAAGCAAGATCATCCCGCTCCATATTTTGGAATCCCCCATTGCCAAAGTGATTTTACATCCGTTCGAAGCATATGGACAAATATAGCGCATCAATTTTTCATCATCCTGACAATCCACACACCATGGCATGTGCTAGCTACTTATGAGTTGTGATTCTCTAGTTCTAGCATCAAGAAGGAAGAATAACCGTGTTGTAGAACCGTAATATGAAGTACAAAGAATTATAGTTATCACAAGTACCTATTCCACTGAAGGGCTATTCTCATCACCTGGGTAATACTTACCTGGAATTAGATTATCCAAACTTGTGTGGACTTTTATGAAACTGCAAGAGTGATCTTTTATAATTTATACTGAGAACTTGTTACCAGAAAAGGCTCCAACCACTGTTATTTAAGCACTGAAAATATCTTGCCATACATGACTTTGGCATCTGTAAACATATTATCCACGACAACATTGCTTACTTAGAGAGAGCTCTGAACTATGCTAATTTGGCTCAGGAGTGTCAGACTCGGCTATTTGATGAATAATTTCCATGTTTTTGGTCCAAGATGAAGCTCAATAGTCTGAGAAATATAGGATCCCACATCAACAGACTGATAGCGCACTCCACAAGTTGGTCTTTCCATAGATATGTTTAGTAGCAACGTATGTTTGAACCTTTAGAGCAGTGACGTTTAAAGCGTAATAATTTGTCCTGAGTTCACTGCATATTTATTAAATGCTAGGTCTTACTCATTTCGTCTCCTAGTTATTAGGTGTTATTCTTTAAAAAAGTAAAAAGAAGATATGAAGAGCTCTCCAACCAAAATGATAGAAGAGAAAGTGGACATGGGTTACAGATAATTGATGAATTGATATGCAAGAGAAATTGCATTCAAACTCCTCAAAGTCTTGAATTTGTTTAGAAGTATCCTGCATATGAGAACTTTACTAAGTACGATTTCTATAAAACCAAAGTACACTTCCCTCTTCTATTATTACCAAAGTAATTAATTATAAATAACATTCTCCCAGTTCTTGAGGGGCATCAATCATCTACAATGCCTGCACATTTTTTCTAAGTCTACTTTGATGCTGTTAACAGCAATTCATTCACTCTTTTAAGTATATCTTTTAACAATACAATTCCAGCAAAAAATTTGAATCCTACTACATGATGACTGCTATAGTTGTTTGTTTACCAAAGACAATCTCATAACCAGAGTGATATAACAAACTCCATTAAGCAACGAAAAGGCCACGAACCTTATTTGGATGGACATCATCAAAAACATGGACTTGACCACCATAAATTATAGTCATTTGTCTGCTACCAGATGTAGCTATTCCACGCGAACTGCAATTCAGTAATTTAACAGGTATAATAGAAAAAAAAGGTAAGGAACAATATAGGTTTATGAAATTGTTGAGACACTAAAAAGGTTTTGGCCCTACCTTAAAGGATTAGATGATTCTGGCTCGGTATTATTAGTGGCAGGCATAAGGTTGCAGCCACTTGGCACCAACCCAGATGGGTACCTCTCAGAAACCGGATTACTGACAGCATTTATTGAATTCAAAATACCAGAGCCCTTTTTGCCAGTCCTAGATCCTTCATCAGCAGCCAGCTGAGACAAGACTGATGGGCCAGAAATGGTGTCCCTCAATCTGCTTGACGGCACTTGATACATGAGAGGAGAAGACTTCATGACACAAGCATTATACTGCATGCTATTCCCACCAACATTCATAGGTATCGATCGATCAGAGTTTACAAAGTTGACATTGGTGCCCATAGTTGTCTGTGAAATGAAAGAAGAAACCGGCCTAATTTGGTGAGGTACACCATGAAGAGGCCCATCAAAAGGTGAGATTTTGAGTCTTTCTCCTCCACTTACACTGCGAAGCATCTAGATTTGAACAAAGGAATATATACTCATAAATAGTAATACAATAAAGGATTCGTTACGCTAAAACAAAGGAATGCTGAAGGCATATACCTTCATCATATGTGAGCTCTCAGGAACTTTTTGGGGAACCCCCTCTCTTGATG
Source organism: Beta lomatogona (assembly GCA_947646795.1). NCBI lineage: Eukaryota > Viridiplantae > Streptophyta > Magnoliopsida > Caryophyllales > Amaranthaceae > Beta > Beta lomatogona. The sequence goes on from CANSNZ010000263.1 coordinate 45,608, forward strand.
ATTCAATAAAAGCAGAATCCGAATGACTCCGCTTACTTCTCATTAATCGATTGCTTACTTCTGACACAGAAATATCACTTTTTGGACCATAACATGATATTCTCTCCAATTGACTACCAACCTGTTTCTCTGCCATTGATAGTGGGAATCTAATTCATATTTCATAGAAAACGCAGTAATGCCCAAGTTATGAAAAAAATAAAGAGGAATCAGGAACCCACTTTCTTCAAATACGCACACATTCAAAATTCCGCAGTTTGAAACTGATCCTACACTCAAATAAATTTTCTTAACCTATGACAATATCTAGCAAGTGCATAAATCAAATGTATCCTTTTTCTGGGGGAAAGACAGCTACCAACTACTACATTATAGTAGTACTAGTGATCAAATCCTAAGTAATTCCTCCTAGGCCTGACACGCTTTTAAGGAAGAAACTAGATTAGAGAAGGTAAACGGACAAATTAATTAAAATAACTTCAAACACCTGTTAGAAAGACGGTTTGAGTTATCAAGATTAAAACTACATCAATTAATTTAGTCTGCTTACAGTGTCTAATCTCTTCTTTAAAATGAACTATGCAAGAACTAAAAAGAAGTATGAGACAAAATATCTCAGCTTGACAATGGAAATATTAAGCAGACATAACACCATATTTATAAGTACTACAAATTGCCTTTCTTCTCCAAACATGGAACCAAATTAATCAAATGTATAGCTACACATTAACTAAATCACATTCTTTAAAGAAAATTACCCACAAAATCACATTCTTTGAAGAAAATTACCCACATAATCACATTCTTTACAGAAAATTACCCACAAAATCACATTCTTTAAAGAAAACACAGAAGAAAACTTTATGAAAAGACTACTACTTGCAAAATAGCCAAAAGATATAAAGACCACCCATTAATCTATGTGAGAACAAAAAATTAACATTATGAAAACCACCCACAAAAAATCACATTCTTTAAAGAAAACACAGAAGTAGAAATTAAGCAAAACAGATCAAATAAAGAAAACCCAACATATAAAACATACCCAGATATCAAATTCAAAACAAAAACTTAGAGAAGATGCAAAAATTAGAGAAATTACCACCAAGAAAGTCATGAAAAATAGCAGGGGAAGGTGGATTAGTGTCAGAAGGAGTAGGATTAGTGTTGTCACCCGTCATCATTATCGCCATTTCATCTCCATTTTTAGTACAGAAAAAAAGAAAGTGAGAGAGTAAAAAAGAAGGAATTTTTAATTTTGGGGGGTTTGGTATTTTTAGAAATCAGGAGTAGTCAATGATTTGATTTGATGGGAAAGGAGCTCGTTTATCAGTAAAGGGCAAAGTAACTGCAGTGAGTGTGAGTGAGAGTGAGCAGAGGAGAGTGACAAAGGAGAGGACTGGAGAGAGAAAGATGGGTGAATGAAGTGTTAAATAGCAAAAATTGATGTCTTTATTGTCTCTCTCCTCTCCTCGGGTCGTGCTTTGCCTATCTGATAGCGGTTATATATACAGATATACTCCCTCCGTTTTTTTATTTCGTTACATTTGTTTCCCTTTGGAAATAAAGCCCACTACTTTTGACCAATTATTTTGATTATTTTATAAGTAAAAATATAGTCATGTGTGATCTTGTTAGATTCGTCTCGACGTGTAGATTCATAATATCAAATTTTTATAATTTTTACTTAAGCGAAATAAGAGATATTAAGAGTTAAATAATGCTTTGAAAACCGTGCAAGTCAAATGTAGCAAATAAAAAAAAGCAGAGGGAGTACTTGGGTGTATACTTGGGTGTTTACAGTAGTTGCCAGTTTGCCACAGGTGATCTATGGCGGGCTGGGTCGGGCCAATTTTTTGTGCCTAAAACCCGCTTTTTCGGGCTAAAAATTGTCGGCTTTTCAGGCCATCGAACTAAGCCAACTTTTGTTGTACGTTGCCAAAAACTCATCCCAAGCAAAAAAAAGTTCGGGCAGGCCCGAAAATCGGGACTAAAAACCTACCCAAGCCTAGTGGCATAAAACGTATATAAAGTAGGAAACATTAATTTATTAAGGTTTTGTTTTATTCTCTTCAAGTTTTTTTTTATGATAAAGAGAATGACCTTGTCTAAAACTCAATCTACACAATGTTCTTGATCTAAGCATTGGTAGACCAGACACTTGGTAGTAGGGGGAAAAGGTAAGGGAAATCCTCACTCTCAAGTACCGCAGTTGGGAGGATTCGACTTAACCAACTACACCAAATAAGCTTGGTACTATTCTCTTCACCTCATTCTTGCTTATAGTAACGACATAATGCATACATAAAGTAGGAAATGATTATATATACTACTTCATTCTCTATATATATTATTTAGTCCTACCAAGGACCCTCGGCATAATAAAGTATGGCTCCTATCTCCCACATGGGAGTCGGGTTCAAATCTTGGTGAAAGTAAAATTTCAATATTGTCGGGGAGAGGGGGTTTGGGGCTTGTTGGGCCTCTGGATGAGTAGCCCTGTGCGAGGACAACGCAGAGGAAAAGGGGCCAAAAAAAAAAATGTAGTCCTTATATACCAGCATATACTTTTATTTTGTTCGGATACTACATTATTACTTAAATTTACAATCAGTTCATATACTACTTTACTTTGTATACATCCCAACAAAAAAAAAGCTTAGGTTCATAACTTTTTTTTTTCCTTTTTATTGGGATGCAACATTTTTTAAGTGTTTTGCAGCTATGAACTAGGAATTTCTCCTCTTTTATCGGTCCTCCCTATGGGGGATATGACATTGCAATAATCTAGTAACTCCTTCAAAATTCAAGAATTTTTGACAAATAATTGTATAAAATAGGGATTAAGTTAAGTGATTATTTAATTTGAGGTGAACATGTGGGCTCCACTAACACTCGTATCTCAAGAGAACCTAAGGAGTAAAATCCCATGGTTAGGGATGCATAAGGATTCTATACCTAGCCAAGTCGGAAAATCAACGGTGAATTCACTAAACTCTCAATATAATATTTATCTTGTCTATCTTCCTCCTGAAATTGCATGTTAGTGGACAATAATCTTAATTGTAGACCGCTTATAATATAAGTGGTCAATATATGACACACTTTTCTCTCTTATACTATTTGTTACTACTATCTTGTTAGGTTTTTTTTTTAGATTATCTTGTTAGGTTTTTTTTAGATCATCTTGATAGATATTATGTCATTGACATAGTTGCTTGCCTCACATGTCCTATACGAGTAGGGGTGTCAATATGGGTTATTGGGTGGGTCTGGGTTAGTCCGAGCTGGGTCGAATGTGTTTGGGTCAGATCGTACCGTACCAAACCTTTTCTCGGATCGAGTATGGGTTGGGTCGGAGCCACTTAGGTCGGATCAAAGCCCGATCAACATATACTCGGGTGCAGGTTAGGTATGGGTCGGACCATTTCGACTTGGCTTAAATCGGTTTTGGGTAGACATACGTCGGGTTCTAAATCGGTTTGTACGGATCACGTTGGATTCGGATGGACTTGGGTCAGCTCAGGTCGTATTCGGATGGACTTGGGTCAGCTCAAGTCGGATTCGTGTGGAGTTGGAATGGTCCATTATATGTTTGAGTTCATTCGTTTCTAGTCATTATCTATATCGATCGAAGTTCGGGTCAGCACATGCACATTTGTGTGCGTGACAACGTGAGAATACATAAATGAACAAGTTAATAAACTTGACCAATGTTAACTATAATCATATTATCAAATATGTCAAGAGATTTTATTAATAACATTTTTTTAATATCTTATATAGAAGTATTTATAAGAACATGAACTAAAGTTATGAGCAAAACATATTTGATTGACAATGTCGGGTCGGTACGGATTGACATAGGTCGGGTTACAATGGGTTGGGTCTAAATGGGTTTTCTCGGGTCTACTTGGGTTCGAGTTGACTTTAGGTAGGATGCATATTGGGTTGGGATTTTGATATTCAGATCTAACTGGGGTTGGATTAATATTGGGTCGGTAACAGATTGGGTTGGGTTCTAATATGCTCGGATATAACTGGGTTGGGTTGATTCCGGATTAGAATGGATCGGTTAGGAAACCTGATTATGTCTGATCGGAACAGATATGATGCGGGTGGACCCATGAGTCGAGTCTGTTTTTGACACCCCTATATACGAGTGGCCTTTATATGATTGTTGGACTATACCTTCACTCATTGGGCTCTTAAAAGTCCTCTACTTAATCTTCATTGGGCTATTATATATAGGGCTAAAGAGATAAATGTTTCATCATCCCTTCAAAATCATCAATAAATTCTCCATTAAATAATACTACCCCCTTCCTTTTTTAAATGTAACATTTGATTTTTTTCAATCTACCAGCGGCAAAAAGGCAAAATGTTGTTTTTTCTATGAATATCAAGAGGGAATGTATCAATGGGTGGATTTTAGGTATGAAGGGGTGTTCATCTTTTGTAAGCAATGTGGAATAATTGGGCATAAAGCTAGTAAATGCAAGTTGTCACTGGATGATGCTCAGAGACATTTTGGGAAAAGAATGAGTGAAATCTGTATTAGTTATGAAAATCTCATGATACAACATCCCCTCATACCATGCTATACAAACAAAATTATATGATTTCGTAGGATTGAAGTGTTAAGAACCTCGAGGTTTGACCTAATTGAATTCTCTTCAAATGCTATTCCTTTTGACTCAAACTTTTCAGATTCATCTTCACAAACATCTTCATCACCTCCACCAAATAAGAAAAAAAACCCACATTCCAAGTTCATGTTCTCATAAGAGGAAAAGGAGATACTATGAGACGTCCAGTGATGAGGATTCGTTAGATAGTCAACCCCTCTTTGGGTTAGAAGAAAGTTTCCTCAGCCAGATCCTCTTTTCATAAAGTCAAACGAAGGAAACAAAAATTCAAGTGCTTTGTCCAAAGGGAAAGCTCCACAAAATCATGACCATCATAAAAAATCCAGGCAAAGTTCTCATTTGAATCTGGGTAACCAGAACACTGTACCTATGGCTCAACTTCACAGTCTGAAAATTCAACCATGGGAGAAGAAAAGGAAGTTTCAGTTATATATGAAATCTGAAAATCAGGAGGCCATGAAGAAAAAAGCGTGTCCAAGTGCAGAGGGGAGTGGAATTAGTCAAACTATTAAGGAAGCTCAGTTAGAAGATAATTGGGGAAGTGTAATGAAGTTATTGCACTCAAAGCTTTTCCCCAAACTCCTGCAATTCAAGAGGCAAGATAATACTCAGGGGTGCAAAAAGTCAATAAATCTCCTTATTGCATTGAGGCATCCAGGTGTTTTATCTCCTTTACAGTCATATCTCTCTGAGCATAGTCCTAAAAGCATCAAACCAAATCCCATTTTGTTCCAATCAGCAATACCTTGTAAGGGAATATTTGAGGAGGGAAGTCCAGTTGCATTAACGGAGAAGAACAGGGAGACTGGGAGTCTAGTCTTTAGTTTTTCATTTGACCCAAAAATAGCTGTTATACTTCACAAAAAAGAGTCTGAACTTTAATCTTCCTTTTACTGCTCTCAACCATACAACATAAATTGCATCCCTTATACCCCTCCTTTTTCAGTGAGTATATATAGAATGTTGACCCAGAAGTTACTGAACTATCACTTTCCACTTATCCCTTTCTTGCAAAATTCCAAAGGTCAGATTTTATCCCCTTCAAAAATGGCTTTACTACAAAATGAGTCGGATGAGTTTGATTTTGGTAATGAAGCTTTATGGATCACAATTCTTGATTCGGATAGAATTACATTTCCAACTAACCCATTAAGTGACCCTTTCATACCTACCCAAGCTCGCCAATTAAGGGTTATCTCAGACCCAAATGATACCATTTTCAGTCCATCTGACGTTTTGTCTTCTGATCCAAGCCCAATAGTGTCATCTGAGACCTTGAGTGAAGAATCTACTGATTCTTTTACTTTTCTAAGCCCTCCTTCCACTACCCGAAATGTAGGTATGGTCACTGCTGATCATTTCTCCCCTCATGGAAAAGCATATTCAAAAACTTCGATTAATGAGAAAGTGAGGAAGAATTGTGGACCAATAATAAAAGTTTGGCCCAAAGAGCTTGCACCAAAAATCAACCATCTTTTTTCCTATTTGCCAGCCAACCAAAACCCGTGTCCTGGGACTGCCCAAAGGGGGAGGAAAAATTTTTCTCAGCTGGGCCTGATTTAAGCTCCTTAGATCTAGACAAAATGGACATTGACAGTCCGTTTCCTGATGACCAAGATTCCTCGAGCCCAAAAAACCTCAACCACAAGTTGAGACTCGACCCTTTGAAGAAAAAGAAATCCATTGAGAAAATAAAAAAACGTGAAGCAAGAGGGAAACAGTTAAAGGAAAACAGGAAAAAAGGATGTTGGGCCGCCACAAACATATGGGGGACTTTTGAAGGAAAAAAAGAAGAGAGTGGCTGAGGTCAAGTTAGAGCAGGAGAGTTTCACTGATATTGGTAATGAGATGTGGATTCCTCTCAAGAAAAGAAGCAAAGTACAAAAGAGTTTGAAAGGCAAGATGACCATGAAATTCGGCCTTAGTGACGACGACTCAGTTGATACAAGCCCAGAGGAGGCAGAAATCTGAAGGGGAAGGTGGCTGACCTCAAACAACCACCAATGAAGATATGGGGGCCTGTGCGTGGAATTGTCGGGGTCTTAAATCTGCCGACACCCCGGCTATTCCCTATCTATAATGGATTTTTGGCAGTCAAGCTTTGGATTTGCTTTTTATTTCAGAAACAAAATGTTTAGTAGTAGATGTGGAATCTTGTTTAGCTAAACTTGGATTCTCGGGTTGGGTAGGACATGATGCTTTAGGCCTCTCGGGTGGGCTAATTTTGTGCTTGTCTAATAGAATTCAAGTATCAATCCTCTTTGTAGCTAAAAATTACATATGTTGTAATATCAAGGATGAAAGTAATGTTTCCTATTATATGTCGTGTGTTTACAGGGCCCCTGTGATTGGTGATAGAAAACAAGTTTGGGATACGTTAAGGGCTTTTATTTGGTCACACCCGGGACCTCATATTCTCTTGGGTGATTTTAACCAAATTGAAACTAGTTCACAAAAAATGGGTGGCAATAAAGTGATTCAAGGATGAAAAGCTTTTAGTGAGTGGAAATTGGATTTTGACTTGGTAGATATCCCTTTTCATGGTGTACCTTTTAATTGGACAAATAACCAAAAAGATGCGCAAGCTATTTTTGAGAGGCTAGACCGCGGTTATTGTAATGATTCATGGAAACTGGCGTTTCCTCTTGCTCAAATTATAAACTTTCCTATCTTCCTTTCGAACCATGGGTCGATTATTCTAGACTGCAAGCCAGAAGGATCTTAAGGTTCAGGCCTTATAAAATAGAATCGTGGTGCCTAAGTCATGATGAGATTATCACGGAAATAAAAAGTTCTTGGAAAAGAGCATGCTTGCTTGGCTCGCCTCTCTACGTGGTTCAAAGAAAGTTGGAAGTGGCGAAATTGAAATGTTAGAAATGGTGTCTTGAGCTCAAAAAGGAGCATAAGGTACAATGGGATGATATTAACAGCGAGTTAACAAGTTTACAACAAAATTTGGATGGAAATGATAATAAGGAAATGGAGAAAAAGAAAAGAAAAGAAGCTCGTTTTGCTACAGTCATCAAGCTAGAATACTGGAAACAATGAGCGAAGTCAAACTGGGATGATTTGGGTGACCAACCAACGACCTATTTTTACAAGAGTGTCAAAACCAGACAAGGTCGTAATGAAATTAGAGCCATAAAAATTGATATGGTGAGTGGACTAATTCACAGGAAGAGATAAAGATGGAGTTTGTGAATTATTTACAAATCTTTTTGAAGGATCCCGAATGGAAAATGAGCAACTAGAAGTAATGGATGAGTGGTTGAAGCCCACGAGTCAGCTTACAAAGAGCCATATAGATCATCTTAATCGACCTTTTTCATTGGAAGAGGTAGAAGCTGCTATGAGAAGCATGAAGCCTCTTAAATCACCAAGGCCTGATGGCATTCCACAAATTTTCATACAACATCAGTGTGAAGTTTGTGGTAAAGAGGTTGGAAAAGCAGTCCTGGACTTCCTCTTGGGAGGTTTTTTGTTGCGAGAAACAAATCAAACTCACATTACATTAATTCCAAAAGTTGATCGACCGGAACAAGTAAGTCAATTTCGCCCAATTAGTCTTTGCAATACTACGTACAAAATTATCTCAAAATGCTTAGTGCGTAGACTACAACCTCTTATGAATGATTTAATTGGAAGTTTCCACTCGAGGAGAAAAACGGAAGGAAAAACGCAGCCCTTCGTGTATGAAGGGCAGCGGTTACACCAAAAACTGCAGCGGTTTTTTTAAAAACACAGCCCTTCACCCACCCGCGAAAACATTTCAATGGGCTTTTAAATATTTTGGAAGGGATTGTAGGCGGGTTTTTTAATCTATCTATATCCTCAGCAAATCTCACTCCATCTCTCTGATTGTCTCTCCTCTCTCACAAATCACTCCATCTCTCTGATTCTCTCTCCTCTCTCACAAATCTCACTCCATCTCCCTTGTCTGCCTCTCAGAAATATTCGCACCACCACCACAAATCCTCCTTCGTCTTGCCGTCGCTTCTCCTCTGCCGTCGAACTCTCTCTTCCCTCCATGCCTTCCCTTCCTTTTTCACCACCACCATCTCGAGCTCGAATTGCAGGAGCCGCGACGACGACGAGCCATGAGGAACGAACGTCGAAGTTCGAAGGAACCTCAACGAACGAAGGAGATCTGAGCCGCGACGACGACGAGTCGCGCCACCAGTCCAGTCGCGGCGGGACGCTTCACGCCAGTCACGGCAGTCGCCGACCTCGACGCCGAAGTCGCCCAGTCACGTCACCACTGAGGCAGTAAGTTGTTTTTTTCTAATTTCTAAAACCCTAAGTTTTAGTTTCATTTTTTAGGTAATATTTACATAGTTTGGTTGTGATACTTGTGAATTTGTGATTAATATATGGATTTATGGTTGTTGAATACTCGAATTGCATTTCTTTGGTCGAGATTTAGTTTTTTTCATTTTTAATTTTATATAATGTTGTTGATTTTTTTTTTTAGAATTTAGAATGAAAAAAAATGCGGTCACAAGTAATTTCGACTGGCTGTATATTTAGGAGTACAAAAAATGCAAAAAAAAATTATTTTTTTTTTAATTTTTTTTGGGTCAAAAGGGCTGCGGTTATGGTCAAAACCTCAACCCTTTGTACAAAGAAGGGCTGCGTTTTAGGCTCAAAACCGTAGCCCTTCCAATATGGAAGGGCTGCGTTTTTGAGCCTAAACCGCAGCCCTTGGTAGTGAAGGGCTGTGGTAAAAAACCGCAGCCCTTCACTAAACGGAAAGGGCTTCTGTTTTGACCGCAGCCCTTAGGGCTGTTTTGACCGCAACTCTTCCGTTTTTCTCCACTAGTGTTCCAAAGTGCTTTTGTTCCGGGGCGTTCTATAAATGATAATTGCATAATAGCGCATGAAATGCTAAATTATGTAAAAAAGAAGAAAAAAGGAAATGATTTCTCCCTGATCCTTAATCTTGATCTCAACAAGGCCTACGACAGAGTTAGTTGGGTGTTTGTGGAGAGAGTTCTTCGGAAAATAGGAATGCCTTCACTTTGGATTCACTTATTAATGCAATGTATTTCGACTGTTACTTACTCAGTGTTAGTAAACGGGGAACCTACAAGGAAAATTACTCCAACAGCGGGGTTGAGACAAGGGGATCCGTTATCCCCTTATGTATTCATTTTATGTATGGAGACATTGTCTAGTCAACTAAATATGCTACAAGAATTGGGCAACTTAAAAGGATTGAAACTAGCTCGAAGAGCTCCTTCAATTTCCCATCTCTTTTTTGCTGATGATGCACTATTTTTCCTCAAATGAACAATTGATAATTGTTGGAACATCAACAATTTGTTGAGGAAATTTTGTGTTTTATTGGGTGAAATGGTAAACCAACAAAAATCTTATGCGGTGTTTAGCAAAAACATTCCTAGGAAATTTATAAGGCTTTTTAAAAAAGGCCTTAAAGTTGAGACAAATGAAAAACTAGGAAAGTATCTAGGTTGCCCAATGGATGTAGACGGTCGGACTTTGAACATTTTTCAAGACCTACTTCAAAAGGTGGATACAACAATAACGTCCTGGAAGTTTTCTCATTTAAGTCTAGCAGGAAAGTTGATCCTTGTTAACAGTATTTTAGTGGCTTACTCTTCCCATATGATGGCTACATACATGTTCCCCAAAAAGATCTTAAAGCAGATAACTTCTTCATTGTTGAGATTTTGGTGGAAATCTAGCAAAGATAGAAAGCCTATCTATTGGAGAAAGAGAGAGATCCTAGAAAATCATAAGCACGAGGGTGGTCTTGGTCTCAAAAATCTGGAAGTCATGAACCAAGCAACCCTTTTCAAACAGGCGTGGCGAATTCAGAATAACGAGCAACTTTTGGTGAGTAAAATCTTTAAAGCTAAGTACTCCTCTTCTTGGTTTGCAAATAGTTTGAAGGGTAGTATTCCTCGAAATTGTTCATGGGGTGGAAGAAGTTTAATGAAGAGTGTTTATTCTATGGCACAAGGTGTGGGAGTCAAAATTGGAAGGTAGAAACACTGATATTAAGCTTGCAAACTGGGTAGGGTCAGGGTTAATAGGCTTTAAACAAGACCACCCTAGAGAACAGGATATAGAACCACAATGGGTTGCTAATTTTATCAATGAGAGTGGGATGTCCACAAACTCAAGCTGTGGTTTAATGATGAAACTTCAAGTGTAATACAAGCAATTCACATCCCACATGAAGACCAGAAGGATGAATATTTTTGGAGACTCACAAAAAATGGAGACTACAAAATTGGGTCGGGTTACTGGATGTTGAAGAAAGGAGATAATAAGCATGGAAATACCTCTTTTTGGAAGAAATTCTGGAATCAAAATATTTGGCCGAAATGGAAATTTTTCTATTGGAAGCTATTTAATGGTACGATAGCTACCAGAGTAAACCTTAGGAAAAGGAAAATCCTAAGCGAGATTCTTTGTCCACTTTGTGGAAAGTATGAGGAGTCTGATACTCATTTGTTCAAAGAGTGTGAAATCTCAATGAGAGTTTGGAAAAGTTCGAACTTAGGAATAATAGTTGATGTGCATAGTGAGTGTTCAATCAAAACATGGTCTAGAAATTGGATTTGGTATTTGATGAACAAGAGTGTGGATGGTGAGACGCAAGTCTATGAATTTGTTGCAATCTTGTGGAGTATTTGGATGATTCGTAACAAGTGTGTTTTTAATACTTCCTATGTGTTAAGACCATGTGACAATATACTATATTCTAATCAATGGAAACAAAGATGGATTGATAAACATCAGTTATCAAAGGAAAAGCTGGAAGACAAAAATGCAGAAACTAGAAAGAAGGATCCTAAATTCAAAGGCATTACTTGGAGTAGAAATTGTCAGATGGAGGAAATGCGATTCAAGCTCATAGTTGATGGAGCTTGGAAAGATGAAAAGGGTCAAGGAGGAAAGATAAAAGCAGGTTATGGATGGGTTCTTATGGACAAAAAGAGCATAATAGATCAAAGAAAACAAGCCATTCATGCGTCATCAGCAAGGCAAGCAGAAGGGTATGCGCTTCCCTTTGGAATTAAGGCGGCAATTCAGAAGCAGATTCGAGACATAGAAGTATGGACAGATTTGGTTGAAATTCTAAAAGGTGTTCAAAAGCTCAATTCATCTGCACCAGAAATCAGAGCGATTTTAAGTGATATCCTTTTGTTTTTAGAAAAGTTTAATTCAGTTAAAATTATTAGTGTCCCTAGAGCTAAGGTTAAATGTGCTCATAATCTAGCCATAGCGGCAAGAATTGAGCATGTGTAATCTCTTTGTTGTATTATGTTTTGTCAAAAAAAAAAAGGAAGTACATAGAGAAAAGGGAGTCAATAGAAGTGTAGATTGACATGAGACTACATTTTATTGTTGTGAAATTACATAAAAGTTCATCACCATTAGCACCAGTTTAACGCCTACCAGACAAGGCATACGTCTTTGACTTGGCTCGTGAAAAACAATGTGACAATGTTGTAAAATCTTTTTCTTCTTGAGAATTAAGGTTGGTCCGGTGGTTTAAGGCCCTTCTTCTACCCCTATGAGAAGGGATTTTTTCCTCAACCCCCCTCTTATTCCTGAGGGACTTCAATTTACCTCAAGGAAAGAAGGTCGTGTATCATCTTCTCCTATTTGAACTTGAGTCCTATGCAAGTCATACTGCAGCAATCAGCACTCAGCACTCTTTGGCATGCTTGGTTTCGAAAGCTCCAAATGTGATACCAAGTTCTAGGCCGGTCCTTGTGTGAAAAAAGATCAAGTGCTTCAAATAAGACCAATTCTGCCTGATATTTTAGCTTGGCCTTACTTAAATTTTGTTCTTTGACCAACTGAAAACCTCTTAGAATATCTTCTACAATTGGCTATTTCCCCGGAACTTGAGCATGTCTTCAGTGTATTAGACATAGCCTTGGCTTTTTCGATGATAGATTTTCTCCTTTCGTGAAAGGTGTCCACAGCTTCAAATTCATTTGGCAATGTTGTCGAGCACCGAAGAGTAGCTACTAGTCCAGTAATTTTCAGTGCCATTTCATGCAATCCCTTCTTCTTGAGCTCGCAATGCAGTGTCTCGTAAGTAATATACCTAGGAACACAACCTCTTTGGATCAATTCCTCAAATTCCACAACAGCATCCTCTAACTTGAGCATTCTACACAACAAATCAATCAACATAGTGTTTATATCCGAGTCTAAAACATGATCCCTGGATCTCATATCCTTCCTAATTTGCATAGCCAATTCCAATCTCTCCTCTTCACACAACATCTTCAACATCAAATGAAATGTCCGACCATCCGGCTCATAACCAGATTCGACCATCTTTCTATAAAGATTAACTCCCTCTTCGACTTTCCCTTGTTTCGAGTAATATCTAAAGAACCAGTTATATGTCATTGCAGTGGGCACAACACCTCTACTAATCATCATCCTAAGTATTTTACCTGCCCCATTGAGATCCCCTGCCTTACAAAACCCTCTGATCAATGAATTATAGGTCCGCAAAGTGGGACCCGGCTCTACAACTAGAAACCTCTCCAACATCCCTAAAGCCTCCTTTAACCTCCCCGATCCTGCTAATGCGTCCACCATAGGACCATACACCATCCTGTTAGGGACAACACCATTACTCTTCATTTCACCAAGTAACTCTAGTGCAACATCAACCAAACCCATCTTACAATATCCTTCAACTAGTATACCATACGTAACAATCCCCGGAACCAATTTCTCCGCCCTCATTCGCAACCAAAGCCGTTCCACCTGTTTCGTGTTCTGCACTCGAAACCACCCTTCTAGTAGCATATTATACACATCAATTGATGGGGTCCAATCGGGTTTCAAATACATCTTCCTATCTAAATAATCAGAAGCTACCATAACATGCCCATATCTACACAAAGCATTAAACAAAACTTCAAACACATCAATTTCCATATTATTAGCAAACTTAAATGTATGAATAGCATTTGAAACCATACCAAAACGAGCATAATGTCTAATCAAAATCCCTAAACTTTCAGCTAAAACTAATTCATACCCATCACCCCTCTTAATCTTATCCAACAATACCATCAATGCCCACGTAAATTCACCTGATTTCACGACAATATTCAACATTGAATTGAAAATTAGGGCGGAAGAATGATACCCAGATTGTTTCTCAATCCATTTAAAGAGAAAAAAAACCCGATTCGGCGCCGCATCGAATTTCTTGAAGATTTCCAACAATAATGATGTAGAAGGTTCGAATTTAACCTCATGCAGAGCATTTTCGAGGTCTAGAAAGGGTTTTTTTAAGACATTGCAGAGAGTATTGAAATCACTCTCTGAAAAATTAGGGTTAGGTTTTATATGAGAGGAGAGAGAATGAAGAAATTGAAATTTGGGTATAAGAAATTGAGCTTGTTTCCAAGATGAAGATTCATTAAGAGATAATCTTTGGGTAAGTTTTAGGGAAGAATTTGAGAAAAAGCGGATTAATTTTGGAGAGAGAAAGATGAAAAATGGAGGCATTTCGCATTCATGAATTCCCGCCAGCTCCTAGAGTACCGTTGGAGTTCGTTATAAATCTATACTTCATTTCGAGAGGTAAAATTAAAGATGTACTCAAGTTTAGTAATCATAGACTCATAGTATCCTATACATCATTCTTTTAACTAAGCGGCTCCTTCTCCCTATTTTTCTCTCTTCTCTCTCCTCTCTCACAAAACCCTAAAAATCTAGGGGCTACCGCCACCCTTTTGGACGATGGTAAGCCCCTTTTCTCCTTTTGTTACTTATTTTTAATGTTAATATTTCTAATAAACTTCAGTCTCTCTCTAATGGAGAGTTTTTCTACCCATTTATTGGGTTATATCTACCCATATATTGGGTTTTATCTCTCTTCATATGAGAGTTTGAAGACTTTGTTTTTGAGTTTTTGTGTAATTCAAGAGGTTGATTTGTTGATTGAAATTTGTGCGGGGTTGCAACAGATGTCAGTACTTCGTTTACAATCACTTGAAATGGATCCAGTTCTACTTCAAAACTACAAAAGATCGATAGACCCCCTTGCAGAAGGCTGCATCAGACAGCTATGTGAAAGACGTGGGTTTTCAGAAGTGTTAGATCTACTCAACGATCGTGGTTTTGTCATATTAGAATTGTATTTATTTCACTTTGATATGTATTTGTTTAGTTTTTACTTATATTGTAGATGTCGTATGACTTTGAATCAATAAATTAACTTTTAATTTCAAAAAAAAAAAAAAAAGACTCATAGTATCCTACAAACAGTGCTCCTCGAACAAAAAAGAAAATTGTTCATGGTAAGATGTACTCGAGATCGACTTAGTCAAAACTCGGTCAAAGTTCGACTCCAGTGAGCTCGAATCGAAATTGAGTTCGACTTGAGATGTTGGCGAGTCGAGTTGAGCAACTCGATACTTGACTCAAAATCTCGTGAAAGGCTCGAATACGAAATTATCTATAGCAAAATACCTAAATTCAACAAAAAAAATTACCTTAGGGTTGCTTTTAATACGAGATACTTGTAAGTTACTCGAGATCTACTCGGTCAAAGCTCGACTTGGTCAAAACTTGACTCGAGTGAGCTCGACTCAACTCAAACTCAACTCGAAATGATAATGAGTCGAGTTGAGCTAGCTCAAACTCGAACTCGACTTGCATAATTTACACCCTTATATGTCACCAAACAACCCCTTGAGATCTAAGTATACATGCTAGTCCTTGCATCAAGCTTTTGATGGGTTTCCAACAAGAGTTATGGCGACGGCGACGGCGACGGCGACGGCAAGAGAATCTTTCGATTAGTAACTTATATGTATATGACCAAGCTATAACGCTACGACTTGGACAAATTCAGTACATACTAGTCAAATTTTCCAAAAAGGTGATAATTTGAAGACCTTGGTTTACGTCAAGTTATCTTGGTTCTTTGGACCAAGCCCACGCCATAATTCAACCGATTTATTACAAAGTGTATACATTTTTTAACCGTTAATTATTAAGCATAATTATTTTATTTTTTACCCATGATTTACCTAGAACGTAAAGAAATTTCGATCCATCATTAATTAGCAAGCAAAGACAATATGTCAAGATTTCATGCAACAATATAAGACATAAGGTGCCATGATAATTTGACATTTCATCAAATATGGATTTGTAAAGTTTCTAATGCTCGTATTAAATGACAAGCTTGTACTAACAGAATTAGAAGCTAAATTCGATAACATTTGCAGCAAGTATACCAGCCACAATATCTGTGGCAAGTATTAAGGCTCAGCCACAACGACTTAGCTTAGTGTTACTAATTTAGTACAACACTGATATCCCCAACCTTCTAACTACAATTACAAATGTATTTTAGTATGTGTTAGACATTTAGCCACATTATTGATGTTAAAACCAAGAAAATTTTGATCTGCCTATGCTAAGTTAACCTCCTTCATCTCCTTTGGAAGTTAAAGGATTTAATGGCGAAACCAAAAGTCAACGCGAAGATCACACTGAAACTGGGTACAGCAATAGCAGCAATGACCAAGAAATCATGCCTGTACCCAAATTGATCTTTCAATAACTGCCTCAAACGAACTGATCGAACTCCATCGGAGAGCTTCACTGGGTCATCTATGGTCCCATATTGAGATGTTAGAAGACCATATAAGCTCCATGCTATCGGGTTTGCCCAGTAATACCATCTCCACCACACTGGGATCCTCTGGATTAAGAAGAAAGAGTTAGTTTCGAGTTCACGAGTCATATAATGCAGAGATTTGAAAACAAAAGCACATAGGTCAAGCATTCTGTATCACAAACTCAAAAACGCTACACTGAAACCAACATCCAAAAACTAACAAGATAATGTTCATCATACTATCATATGATTTTCATAAGCTTATACATGCTAACTTACATACAACAAATTCAAAAACATTCAAGTAGTCCATAATTATATAATGCTCTATTGAAGTAGTGCAACTGTACAAGGCTATTGAGGGACTTCAGGGGATTTGAAGTTTGAAATATTCTATCATTTGGCTCTTCCTCTCTGATAGACAGGTATTGGACGCTCTAGTAACAAGAGAGCAAGGGCAATAACTTATAGTGAGACTCAACAACTCGCGAGCTACTTGAGCTCGACTCAAACCAAACTCGGCTAGAAGTTGATTACAACTAGTAATGAGATGAGCCGAGCAACTCTAACTCGATATGAATCTGCGAGAAAATCATAATCAGTCATATGTTTTCATTATGAAAATATATAAATTTTTTATATTTTATTTGATGATACATTGAAATGATTGTTTGATCCTATCAAAATTTATATCTTTCTTTCACAAAAAGAAAATTCAATTGGCATTCATATTGTATAAAGCCTAAACTGAAGTAAAGAATTAAAATTCGAGTCAAGCTCCACATGTTCAAACTCGCGAGTTTTCAAGCCTAGTCAAGCTGAAATTCAAACTCGCGAGTTTTCAAGCCAACTTAAGCTGAAGTTTGAGATCGCGAGTTTAAATAGAGCTCGAGTCGTATCGTTATCACTTCTGCCAGAGATGATGCAGATGTCTCTTTCACAACTTTACTGAGTTTGTGACAAATCCAAGAAAGAATGATTTAAACACAAAGATGAGGCAATGTACAGCAGATTACCATTTGAGAGATCATAAATCCACTGAAGAGGTTCCACATCATGTAGAATGGAGCAGAAATGATAGCAGCAGCATTATGGTTTGGTGTAACTGCAATAGTCATCATCCCAAAGAAGGTGAAGTACAGTAATGTGAAATACATGAAATACAAGTACCAAGCAAATTTCAGGAGGTTCCATTCGAATGATGCCATGAAGTAGAAGATGCCACTGTAGATGACTGACTGTATGAAAACATATGGGAACTCGATTGTCACCTGTTTTAGAAAAATGATGAGAACAGACCTTTATTTAATGGTTACATGCCTACAATATTACTACAAGACTTGTGCAAGATATAAGCAGAATATAGAAGAATAATGGAATGTTGCACACCTGGGCAAATGCAAATGCTAGAGGAGAATACATCCTTGCCGCTTTCTCTCTGTATGAAACAAATCGTTCAACTGACACAACTGGTTGAACAGCAGTAGCGTTTGTAATTCCAATAAATAAAACTGCTGCATACATCGATCCCATGGCATTAAAGATATCTTGTTGGGTACCCCTGCAGCAACAATTCAATTTTTGCCAGAAAATGAGATAATGCACAAAACGAGTGCTAAATGTATCACATATTGTACAAATTAGTGTGCAAAAGAGTCAAGTACCCAAACAGATATAAATATCGAATCGAGTACCCAAATACCTGATAACACCCATAATCAATGCCTGTTACCAGATATGATAAGGCTCGAGCAATTTGGGGTACCCACTCGATCCACCAAGAGAGATTAGGAGTTCAAAATTTAATTATAAAATCATCCAATATTTACCAAAATTACCACATATATACAATAAAAAAAACCAACAAAAACCTACTATTTTTTCCAAAATTATGAAGTACTTCATTTAGTAATTTGGGATTAGGGTCTTCTAGAAATCAATTTAGCAAGAGAAAAAAAAAAAAGGAAGAAAAGGAATATCGAGTTGGTATTCGGGTATCCAAAATACTTAGAGTGATTATACTTCTTATCCAAACCGAATCCCAGACTTTCGGAGTGGGAACCAAAACCAAAACCAAAAAAATATTCAGTTTGAGTATCATATTTTTTCTAGATCTATAATTGAACAGACTTTTGGGTATTCAGATAATTTTGCCAGCACAGCCCTAATTACAAACAATTAATTCGATTATATAAAAGCAAGAACAGCAGAAGAAACCTTTTTGCACCAAACTTCCAACACATTGTTCCAAACATCAATGAGATGATGACAGTGTACAAAAACCGAACAGCAGTATACTGTGGGTTTCGCCAATAGGAGAGATTTTGTTTCCAGAGACAAGTCAAAAACTGGGAGAGGAATGACCGAGAATATTTAGTAGGGAAGCTCAGTCCAAAAGAATCCAGATCAGGTTTGCTGAGACGTTCCACCATTTGTTTGTTTCGCCTGAAAACAACAGAAAAAAAATGGCATTAAAAGGGTAAATGGTCTCAACAGACAATCGTCTATCAGTCTCTACGACTTTCACTCACCAAAACAGAGGTGATGATTGGTAAATATCTGCAAAATCGATTCCTAGGCGACTTTCTTCTGCAGGAGACGATACGTCCAGGATCCAAGCGGCAGGATTGCAGCCAGGCTGGAGTCGTGGAACTTGTTGAACTGCCTATTGAAGTGAAGGCAACACGAGATATATGCATGTAAGCATTGTGATTACTTGATATTTCACAGGTACTTCATGCGATAAAGAAGTATAATCTCACCTCAAAATACTTGATAAGCTCACGTGATCTGTTTCCTAAGGGTCCAGCATAAATCAATCTTCCTCCATGCTTCATCAACAAGAGCTGCATGAAAACCCACACAACTTTAGTACTGGAAATGCTATGACCTATGAGTTCATCATATATTATGGATAAGGCTATCTCAAATGAGTTCATGTGGATTGACAACAAAAAGAGCCTGGTGGATTCAAATTTGAGACATGATTTGATTGAGAACATAAAAACAAATCTCCTAAACTATGTTTCTTATATACAGTGATTTAGATTATAATCAATTTATAGTTGCAATCCTTCTATTAAAGCAACATAACCCTTTGCTTTCATCCACATGTTCTGTTACTGCTCAGATTAAATTCAGAAAATAAGGCGAGCATAGATGAGAACTCATTAGAGCATCTTTTCGATAGTAAAGTAGAAAAGGAAGATGAAAGGCAAGAGTGAGGTGGTAAGAAAAACCTCATCAAAGGATTCAAAAATATCTATGCTAGGCTGATGAATGGTGCAAACAATTGTCCTCCCAGTGTCAACAATATTTCGCACAGTTCTCATGACAATAGCAGCAGCTCTGGCATCAAGTCCAGAAGTGGGCTCATCCATGAATACAATAGAAGGATTTGCTACAAGTTCAACCGCAATTGTCAGCCTTTTCCTTTGCTCTGTGGATAGGCCATCAACACCAGGTATACCAACCAAAGCTCCGCTTAATGAGGTAAGCTCCACAAGTTCCATGACCTCATCCACAAATCTCTGCACATCACACTTATTAGTCACTAAAAAAAAACTGGAATTGTAGTGAGGCTGGCTACTGATTGGATTGAGTAAGTTCCGAGCTTATTCAAGAACAAACAGCCTTAATTAGCCCTAGCTGTATTCGTGAATAAAGATTTTGAATCTATCCTAATACTTCTTTCCAACAGGTGTTTAGTACTTAACTAACAAACAAATGGGTGGTTAACTAAACAGCCGGAGATAAGGGGTTATTTTGTGGCATATAGTATAAATGACAGGCCTTCAGATATTAGCGAACTTAAACTTTTAGAACTCACCCTTTGTGTTTTTTGGTCAACATGCGATGGAAGGCGAAGCCAAGCAGAGAAAAGAAGTGATTCATGCACGGTTAAGCATGGGGAATGATTGTCATCCTGTTCACAGTAACCAGAAATCCTCGCAAATGTTTCTTGCCTTTTAGGGTAACCGTCAATGTATATGCTCCCATTAATAGTTCCACCTGTTTTTCTACCTGATAGGACATCCATGAGAGTTGTTTTTCCCGCACCACTTACTCCAACCAATGCAGTAAGGATTCCCGGTCTAAATGCCCCTGTGATATTATCCAACAGCTGCAGCTTGTCCATTGTTACACCTTGTTGTTTAAGTTCCTGGAGGAATAGATCAAATGATAAAAACAGTGTCCAGAAGAGGAATATAGGACTCCATGAAACATGAAGAGAGAAAAGGCATGGAGATACCGCAGGGACATCTACATAATATCTGATGTTGCTAAAAGCCATAGAAAGAGGTTGAAATGGAAGAACCATGCCTCTCATTTGGAGATTTTGTCCTGTAAAACAAGACTAGGGGTAAGATTCAGACAATGATTAAGAAATAGAGCAAAGGAGCAGGGAAAGAGACAGAGCCAAACTAACCAGTAAATGAGAATGAGTGCGCCAAAAATTCTCCTAGTTCAACTGGGGAATTTTCTTGCTCGTCCTGATTCCTGCATGGGTGCTTATCCTTGGTGATAACAGCTTGACGCATCCCAAGGGCTTCATCGAGCATCAAACAAAAGGATGTTACTATCTTTAGTTCCATTTATCGCCCTTATAGCTTGAAAGTACTAGCAGATTTCGAAGAACGCATTAAAGTTGAGCCATTTTCTTGTCTGGTTATTTCTGTAATTTTGTTCTTTCCTGTCTGTTTCCACATTATTATGCTTGTTCGATGCATTATTCAGGGGTGACAACAGAGAAATTATTTGCAACTCTATATTAAACTATGCCAATGGAAATAACTTTTAAGGCACTAGAGGCAGGTTAAAAGATTTTCAACTTACGATTCAGGTATGTCAAAAAAAGGTTAGGAGGATATTGAACAGAATCATGTATCCGAGTAATGCACCACCACCAATCCAATACCAGTAACTTTCGGGAAACAAACTCCTCGTCTTCAAGAGCATTTCACCTAAAGATAGTGTGCTGTTTTCAGCCTTCTGCAGTTAATAAAAGCTTACATCAGTGAATAAACTTGTTCCAGGATATGCCAGGCTTGCAGTGTCACAGAATGGAAAACCAAGATAAGATGTGTTATCCTAGATTTGCCACAATCTTGTGATACTTCCGAATATGCTTCATTAAACGGAAAATGAAATTTAAAATAAACTCCACTTATATTCTGAGTAAAAAAACTTCAAGTCTCTAGGTGATACAACTTCAGTTACCATAAACACCAGAAGTATATGACTCTATGATGATGTACAAATGAAATCAATAAGACAAAAAAATTGGCAAGAAGTGGCTACCTTATGCCAAGAATTTCCCAGGAATTCATTTACAGAAGCTGCATTCTGAGCATACATCAACGGGGAAACCCAATAACCCCAAATCCACCACTTAGGAATGCTGTCTGTCACATTAGGAGATGTAAGTGAACATAAAGTCACTTTAAAACTAAATTGCAGAAATAACAACATTCAAATTTCACCTCTAGAAAGAATAAATCCTCCGAGCGCCATAACAACCAGCATTGCAAAAGACCCAAAAGTATTAGCGACTATCAAATTTCTTCCTAAGGATGCCATCACTCGGAAGAGGCATATAGACATCTGGTGCAAAAGAAAGAAAAGCAGGAACTGCTTCAGGCATCTGCACGAATTCAGAAGAAGACAAGATGAAATTAGGAGTTATGTAAACAGTCTCTAGCAAGTTATTTACCAGAGTTATTGAATTGGCATTATGAAACTCATTCTACTTGAATTTGGACCATATTTTAAAAATGTAATAGAAAATATTACTTACCTTGTTATTTCAGGATCAAATCCAACCAAATAATACGTAATTCCTACCCAAATAGCACTCTCAATAAATGAGAATGGAATGCTCAAAATCCAAGATGGAAGTGTGTAAACCCAGCACGGATAGAAGCGCAAATCTCTATGCTTGTAAAGAACTGGAAGCTTTTGTATCAACATAGGAACCTCCATAAAACCATTGAATAAAGTCATAACTATTGAGAAGTAGATAGCCCCAAGATAAACACCACCATCCTCAAGCGTATTGTGATGCATAGTTTCCCGAAAAAATACAGTTACCATGATGAGAGTAATCAGAAGAAGCTGCAACATAGAATACAGTGTCCTTGAATTAGTATTTACATAATTTCATAAGCCACTTAGGCTCTGCTCTTTTTGACCGAAATTTTTGCTAAACTGCAGTGGACTTAATGGAGCTGCACTGAACAGAAGTAAAAAACTAAAAAATAAGTCCAAAAGAACAGGGTCCTACTCCCTCTATCCCACATTACTCTTTACAATTTCCATTTTCATCCAATTCACATTGCTCTTTACACTTCTAATATAGGAGATGACCCACTAATTAATCTTTCTGCTTTTCAATTATGATTCATGAGTCATGACTCACCACTCTTTTTCATCCTAATAAAATAACACCCTACTATACTTCCTCTGTTTTCCAAAAGAATGCAACAATTTGACTTGCACGCTTACAAATGCATAACTTTGACCATCAATATCTTTAATTTTCAATTAGTAAAAAGTATAAAAAGTTAATATTTTAAGATATACATTGAAGCTAATCCAATGGAAATTCACATAATAACTTATGTTATATTCTAATTATAAAATTTGGTCCGTGAAGTATGTAAGTAGTGCAAAAGTCAAACTGTTGCAATTTTTTGAAAACGGAGGAAGTAGTAAAATAACAATTGATAACCAAGCAACAACTTATCAACTAAAACTATGTGCCATGTAAGTGTAAGAAATAATGTGGGACGGAGAGAGTATTTTATATTTATGTTCATCACGTCATGCATGATAAAATCTTTCTGAAGCATAGAGGTGTTGATGTCAATAGTGACAAAGAACTAATTCAAAGAGTCACAATAAAACATCATCATTCTAGTAAGCCAGCTGGAAATAGGGTAACTTATGATAAATGACACATAGGAGGACACTTTACCTGTATGTATTTAAATATGTATAGAAATGAATTTCTCTTGATAAGTAAGGTTTGCCAGGAAAATCCAATCTTCAGAAGCTCAATCCTCTTAATACCATATGAAGTAGTTGACAGAGCAGCTGGATGATGGAAACGTTTATCAAAAGGGGTAGCAAGCTCTCGGGATATCATATAGCCTAGACAATGTGACTTAAAAGCTTCTACAAACTTTTCCACGGGGATGTATTGGTATAAACAACCAGGGTACCAATACTGTCTTTGATCTTTTGCTGATGTTACCTGTTAATATGCAGCAAAGGGCTATTTCAGTCTACATGAATGAAGTTTACATATTCAAGATGGCGATCACTCTAAATTTATGTACATATTGCATACTTCTTGTAGAAAATCAGCAACATTCTTTCTTTCCGGACATCTAAACCCCATATAAGTAAAAAATTCAAGAGCACCCTCACGTGGTCCTTGATAAACAATCTGGCCTTCAGACAAAAGAATAACATCATCAAATAGCTCGTATGTTTCGGGATCTGGCTGGAGTAAGGAGATGACAGTGGTCCCTTCAAGAGCACGGGTGGAATGCCTGAGATATCTGATGATTTGATGTGTGGTTGAGCTATCTAGGCCTGTTGATATTTCATCCATCAAAAGCACTCTGGATGAACCCACAAGCAGTTCTCCTGTATATTTAGCATAAGCATCAATATTGCAATCCCTTGACGCCTCATAAGCCATATTACTATAACATCTCAAATAGTGTTACCCGTTGTCAGCCTCTTCTTTTGGCCTCCAGAAATTCCTTTGAGCATTTCATCTCCCACCAGTGTATCCGCACAAATGTCCAGTCCTAAAATCTTTGTACACAAGTCATCAGCATGATGAATATACACATAGCTTTTATTAGGAATAATTATACATTATCTATATTTCGTGCAGACTTTCATTGCAAAAGTCACTATAAACCAGTGATTCATATTAAATTTACTTGGACTCTGTATTTCACCTCAAACACCTGTGTTACATTCTCAACACATTGACATGCATATGTTCAATTGACACTCATTCTAGACCAAATCTAAAAACATTTTGAGAAAATTGCCAAGTTTGACATTTGGGAACGTATGCGTATCCAACATGAGTCTGACTAAATTAAATGATATGAATGCAGAGAGGTATTAAGCGCACACATTAGCTAGATAAGCTGGCAATGTCATGGACTAATGAAGGCCATCCATGCAAAAGTTTTTCCCCAAATTCCTAAATTTGGAGCATCACGAAAGACTGCAAAACTATTAACTACTCCCATCGTCCAAATTAATTGCCACAAGTTCCTTTTCGGTTATCCCAATATATTTGTCACATACCCTTTTTGCCAATCTTTTGCTCTCTACTTTTCCTCTACAATTGAGCCCTACACCTACACACCCACTTCTTGCTCTCTACTTCTTCACTTTCCAAATAAATTGTGCCAAAACGGTGTGTGGCAATTAATTTGGGACAGAGGAAGTAATTGGTCTTAGTCTAATTAGATTATAAAGACAGGAAGTAAATTGCAAACTTCTAATAATAGTGACAGAGGTGAGATACATAGGCCTATAGTTTAGCAACAGCATACCTTCATAATAAATTCAGTGTACAGACTTGTTTTCTGCTCCCCTAGTGCAAGGGCCTAAAAACACCACCACGGCATTGTTACCAATATAAGCAATTTAAAAAGACGCAAAGAGGGTATGACTCCTGAGTTCCGAATAGTTGCACAAACCTTAATTAATATATCAAGATCTTCATCAGGTTTTATCCCAGATTTCTCTTCCCTTCGCAGAAGTTCCGAAATCATATCTGTTGAATTTTTTCTTGAGAAATTCATATCATAATACAAGTTATAAAAAAACATGAAACATGAAGATGTGGCAGCTTACCATATTTGAAACCGACTCCTTGGCAACATCCAGAAAACTCCATAGTTTCCCTGACTGTCATCTCTGCCATGTGCCAATCTCTTTGACTAACATAAGCAGAAGTCCTCTGAGGGATGAAGTCATTAAGCTCATATCCATTGTAGCTTATTTTCCCTGATGTCTTTTAATAAGTTAACATTGCACAAATTAGTAAACATGAAACAACCAGATTCCACAATATACATATGATTTCAAGTATCAACCTCTCCTACATAATCATATCACCAATTCTTGAACATAGATAACAATCTAAGTGCTTTTTTCTTTTCTCGAGGTGTTTGGCAGCTACTTCAACTCTCTAATTACACAATTACTTTATGTCTATCCATTTGCATTGTGTAAATATAAACTTTTCACTGTAATTCTCGTACAAAAAAGAAAATACCGACTGCCAGTTTCGTTCAAAAGCAATGTTAATTGTACCTCTAATTCGCATCCAAGACGCCCAGCAAGGGCCAAAAGAAGAGTGGTCTTTCCAGAGCTTGGAGGACCCAAAAGCAGTGTCAACCTAAACAAAATGAAGCAGGAAAAAGACAAATGTATTGAACATAAGTCACTCAAGGGCAACTCAATAACAATGTTAAATGAGTAGAAAACTGTACCTTGAAGGCCTTATGATGCCACTAACATCATTTAAGATTGGCAAATTCACCCTTTTGCCACGGAAAATGCCTATCCTTCTCAAGAAAGCCTAAAGAAGTTTTTTTTTCCAAATGCAAGTTCACAATGAGACATCTGAAACATGTAAAATTAGGACTGCAATCATTGATTGCTAAGTTTGTGGCTCGAAGGCCTACCTCACTCATATTAAAGATAAAATTGGGAAGTGTAGGCAATGCTCGGTTTCCAACATGGACAAGAGCATTAACCTTCAAATGCTCATATCGCACTTCAACCTTTGGAAAGTCCAAACCTACACTATAAAACCACAATAAGATAGCCACTATGTATATGCACTCCATTCACATAAGAAGAAACGTACATGATGAAATCCACGTAAATGTACATAAAAATTCAGCACAAAAAGGAAAAAGTACACCTTAACAAACATAGAATCTTTACAACACTTGATCTTCCAACTAAAGAGTAGCTTACACAAAGTCTAAAAATAAGGCAAAAACAACACCATTCCTAATGGAGCTATACAAACAGAAAATATTTAAACGACTACAGATTTTATGTATAATTATTTCACAAAAATTGAGATCCCCAGCAAAATGCTCCCTTCATCCAGAAAAAAAATCACATAAACCATTTATGGATGTTCGAAAACAATTGTCCCCATCCCTAACATAGTAATTGCTTATGATTGAATTTTCTAAGATGCCCTAACTTAGATCAAGTATAGAAATAATGTGTGAATGAGACAACTATTAACATGACTATTTCAATAAATATGACAACTAATTCCAGACTAAGAAAGTTAACATTGTAACATATGTTACTCGGGACTTAGATGCTGGTCGGACACGAGTACGTGTTCAAGTGTCCTAATAGGCTATTACTTGAAAAACTTCCATGATATTAGTCCAAAAACAAACCATCAAAGTGTTCATACACATGTCAGAGCATCGAGAATCTGACAAGGGTACGTGTAGTAAAATAAAGAGTCCGAGTAACATAGAAGATAACACGTAATAAAGGGCTAAAAGTAACAAAACTTGATGCATTCCAAACCCAATAACAGCATCAACAAAAAAAAAAACAACCAATTCTCATGGTAATTAACACAAACACTTAGAACCCACTAATTTCTAACCACTTACGCAAGAAATCTCTCCCTTAATTTACTGAAAAACAACTCAGGATCATCATTAAAAGCAGTTACAAGACGATCCAACACAAGATTTCTTTCATCTTTCCCAAGTTTAGTGACATCAACTTGAGAAACATCCCCTGAAATTCTCTTAAAAAGTGAAGTTCTAACTTGATTGTAAGTATTTGAGCGCTTTAAAGCTGCCAATTTCAAAGCTTCTTCGTCTTCTTCGGCATGATAATTCTGGGTAACTGAGCTTGATTCTGCAAATGGGTTTTGATTTTCTGGGTAATTCCACATTGTTGGTATTGATTAAGAGAGAGAAAGAAAGAAAGAAGGAGAAGTAAGAGAAATAAAAATGGGAAGATGAAGAAATTGAGAGTAGTGATTGATTTAAAGGTTATTGCCATTAATGGGTACTTTGAATTACGCTTCCTACGTACTGAAACAGGGGAAAAGAGGAGAGAGAAAGAGAGAAAGCCGTTGAGAAAGTTGGGAAATTTGGTGGGAATTGAGGAGAGGAGGGAAAATGTAGGTGTTCTTCTCCAAAAGTCAATAGTGGTTTTTTTTTTAGAGAATGTACTAGAGACTAGGGAGTGGCATGAGGGATAACTTAGGGTTGTTGTACGTTCTATATTTGGCGAGTGATGTATGATTATCGTGAACAAACACATGGAGTAGAAAAGCGTTATAGTTATCTTGGAAGGGTTTTTTTTTAACCTATGTAGCTAGTGCATAGGTTTAGCTATATTGTTTTTAATTTTATTCAATAAAACTGATAAATATGACATAGTTAATTAAATATATTATTCTCATTATAGGAATTAGATATCAATTATGAGTAGTCGCCATCTTTATATCTTGTTTACTTGTAACATCTTTATATCTGGTTTACTTGTAACTTTATCTTTAATTAACTAACAGTTTTGTTGGATAAAGCTAAAACAAATAGCTAAACCTATGCACTAGGTCCATAGGCTAGAAAAACCGATTTTGGAATAGATGAAGTATGTGTTATTTATATAGTCTGAATTGTATTTGTAAAAAGAAGGAATTATAACTTAAACAATTGAATAAGATTTCTTTTTTGAAAGAGAAACAATAATTAAATTGATAGATAAGGTTTTTTTGTTCATTCATACTTAAAGCTATGGGATCGGGTCTTTATGTAATATAGATAGATATGTATTCGTGGTCGGACCAAATTGTTGAGAAGTGTACGTGAACCTTATACAAAGAAAGGGATTGGGTAGAGGTTTAGTTTGACGTTAATCGAATGTTTGATTTAAAAGTTATAATAAAAAGTAATGTTTTATCGTTGTTTCCATTGAGAGTTATATTGAGTATAAATGTAGACAAGATTCGATCACACGTTTTAAAATATAACTTTCAAAAGACTTAATCAACTTGTTAAGTTAGCTGGCATCTACCGAAGCATAATAGACTAGTTTAGCAAAGATAGACTTGTGGACAAACATGAGAAGATTAATTCAAATGAAGAAAATCAAGTTGTTTGAAAATTCAAAGTGAAAATCTTTTACCATTTTAAAATTATTCTTTTTTGGCAAATTGGGAATTAAGCAAATTTAGAGCTTTTATGGTGTATGCTTTTTCATACCAAACATGAGATAAAGGAACATATATGCCACAAATTAATGCATGTTGGACTTTTCGATTTCATGTCCTTTTCATGCAGTTATGAGCTTTCTCTCGATTAGTAGCTCCAGCCTCCAGGAGTTTTAATTTTGTGTGTAGCATGTGGTTCCGGGCATTTTTGAATGCTATACAGGACTTAGGAGGTGTCATTGTGTCAATGTACGTGTGCTTTTAGTTTTCTTTATTAGGGATGATAAATTCAGGGATGATGATATACAAGTTTGTGTGGTAGTTCATATTCAGGGATGATAAATTCATAACAGGTAATCACACGAAAACATATAATGTTCACTTATTGGCATATTGTGTTTGTGGAAGCAATAAAATAGAGAAATAAATGTTTACCAAAAGGCAAAAATTAAACGCAATCAGCACAATCGTTTTTGAGTGTTGGGCTAAGATTCCCCGTACCTGTTATAAATTTATCACTCCTCATTTCATACTTTATACTCCTCCCGTTTCAAAATATAAGGTATTTTACGCTTTACGAAAATTTGTTTTGATCACAAATATCTCTTATAACATGACAAATAAAAATTATAAAAATTATACCGTTCGAATCGTCTTGAAAAATACTATAATAACATTATTTTTTTAATTTTCTATCAACATAAATTAAGAGTAATTAACCGTCAAAGTTCGACCTCAAATATTTTGAATCGGTGGGAGTACTATATGTCCCACTGCCTAGGCGTGCCTTTAATTTTTCTCTTCAACTTAGATTTGAAGTGCTCAACTACCATTTACCTGCCAAGTTCTTTACTTCTTTTGTCAGTTTTCCAATCGTCCAATTATCACTGGATCTAATGTTGGGTCAATTATAGAGCATCTTAACGTTGAAATTAAGCAGAATATTCTCCTTTCTCCCAATTTTCCATCCACCCAGTAACTTTGTTACATCATTATTCTTACTTACCAAGTGCTAATAAATTGTGCGCAATGTTTGGTAGGGTTAGTGATCAGTGAAGGAAATGCAAAGTACAAAATCATACATATGAATTTATGATAGCAATTTTTGTTTAGCTAACTATCCTAAATCCTAATCTACATATAAAAAAATCAAATAAAAAGATGAATCCATATTGATTAATAGCTAATAACGTCCAACTAGTTCTTTTAGTGATTTTTTTATTTATTAGTTACACATAATTAATTACACTTCCTATTACATTGCTATTTGCAGGGAGTTTCACATTCTCAAAATGCAAAAAAAAAAAAGAAATGTTTGATTGAATACATTCGACCGTCATATAGAAAGTTCTACTTATCTAAGAGGAAGTGTAGATAAGCAACATTCCTATATTGTGATTATTGTGGATCGAACTCTGACCTAATAGTTAAATAATCTTACTATCAAATACAAGGTTTGGCTTTTTATCAATGGTAGCCAAATTTTATTTTTTATGATTATCAGAATTAGCACTCAACTTTTCCAACACTTAACAACATAACCTTAATGATGATTAAATGTTAACTTTACTTATTTTTCTGTTAAGTTTAGGATTTGTACGTGGGTGCAATTACTAACCTACCCTAAGTTAAACTTTTCCCTCCATGTAGCTTAATTAATCAAAACACATAAAACTTCAACATCTATTTTTTGTTCTTCGGCTTTCTCCCAATACTCTATGATTAAGTCAGTTAGCATGACTTTATCAATGTCATCGACTATAATATCAACATCTTGACCCATATATTGAAATTTTAGAAAAATTATATCACCCATAACTGCATTTTTAACACAAGCAACAAATCACAACTTCACACACCAACATAATAAAATCACTTCTGTAAAACACATATCCTATTAAACATGCAATTCAAATTTTGCCAACAAAAATTAACATTAAAAATATAAGAATAAATTAAAACCCAGAAAAGAAGGATTAAAAACCGAGTTAACTACCTCCCAAGGACCTAAAGTATTCATCTTTTTTCTGTTTAGGAGCTAAAGTAATTTTTTGCTCCTCTAAAGGATCAACACTAACGAACGTTAACCTATTTGCTTAAACTAACGACAAACTTAATAATGAAATACAATAGTCTGAAAAGGAAAAAATACCTTGCATTCCATCACCTCCAATCATGAAGTGTTCCTAACATGTCACAAAGTAGCAGCGCCAGAACACCATGGTTCTCTGCCTCCACTTCTAAATACTATTATCAGGTAATTATATGCCTTGTTGAAAGTTATTTAATTAGTACATTAATTATATATCACTCATATATATTTTTTTTTATTGCAAATATATGCAGGGAGGTGGACTTGACTATAACATCTGAAGATTTGGTGCCTTTGGATGTTTTTTTTAAAGGGAGTGACTTTGGATGTTACTTGATGAAAAAATTACATATTTTGAAGATTTAGGCCTCTGGTGTTTTTGTTTTTTTGGAGTAATATAATATGAGAAATGTATATTTTGACGATTTAGGTCGTTGTTTCTTGTTTGGATTAATATTAGATATGCAAAGAAAATCAATTTATCATAAACATGTTTAGTGGAAATGTTGAATTATATGAATTTTTGTTGCTCGTAACAGGTTTTGGGATATTCATAGCTTAATATTTTTGTTTTGTTTTTCAGAAAATTATAGCTTAATAGTTGATTTTTTTCTATTAGATTATTTTATCTATTTTTGGTGTTTAACGGTGTTAAGTTATGTTTTTAAATAATCCCTTGGAGGAGCAAAAAATTACTTTAGGTCCTTGAAGGAAAAAGGATGAATACTTTAGGTCCTTGGAAGGTAGTTAACTCATAAAAAACCCTTACAACAGAGCACATAATAATCAACATGAATCAACCCTTGTTGTCCCAAAAATAATAAAAAAATATGTCAAAGTAAATGGTGATACACTGATACTTGTCTCCAGAAGCAAGAGGAATCAATCACTTCAATTTGTGAGCCAAAATTCTAAAATTCGTGCGCAAAAAATCAAAAAAACCAATCCAAATTAAGCAATAGTTGCTCTACCAAAAATTCAAAAAATTCAAAAGCAATTTCAGCCCAGATTGATGCGAAATTCTTAAACTACAAGACTAGTACTTCCATTTAGATTTAAAAAACATTAATTTTTATGTTTGAAGTGTGATAATGTAGTGAAGAAGCCATGGAGAAGGAAAGGATCGACAAAAGAGTAATGAAATATGAGGGGTTAGTGTTTTCTTTTTCTTTTCTTTTATTTTTTACAGGTAGATTGTTTTTTTTACGGTTAGTTAGTAATTTAGGTTTAAATAACTCAAGTTAGCTAAAACCCTAAAGTTAACAGAAAAATGAGTGAAGTTAACATTTAATCATCATTTAAGGTTATGTTGTTAAGTGTTGCAAAAGTTGAGTGCTATTTCTGATAATAATTTTTTTTTGTCTACCATTAATAAAAAGTCAAACCTTGTGGCTACCACTGAGAATTTCCCATATATATTACGTATTCAAAAAATAGAAATTGTCAACAAGGGATTAGATTAACAAGAGGCTTTAAAAATCTTAGTTTCAATCCTTCCAATACTTTAGTCATAGTATTGGAATGGTTCAATTCGAAAGATGGACAACGACTTTATAATTCATTGAAATGTTGTGGAACATTGATTTCCATGTTGTTCGAAGATTTTTTGGAAGACAAGATTTAGTTTTCTAAATAGAAAACTATGTTATGAACTACAATATGATAGTGTATGGGGGCTGAACCAGTCCCTACCGGTCTGTTCCAACCGCTCTTGACCGTTATGGTCAACTCAGTCTGAAGAACCCCTTAGTGGGGTATAATCGTATCGGATACCGGCCGTATCCGACATGCCGGCTACATCAGTAGACCTTATCGGTATTCATCACATGGGCCATTGGCTGAATGGGCCTGGATTGATCCAGTATTGACTTAATGCGCCTCTGGGCCTAAAGATAAGTATCATAAGAGGATAGAAATGTATCTAACCAATGGGAGCAGAGTCCTACCTCGCTAAGGACACTGCCGGCTCCTATAAATACCCCCCTGACCTGAGTCATAAGGTACGTTCACAAACCCCAACACTATACTTGAGACATCCCGTCTTTATCCTTTACTGACTTAGGCATCGGAGGGGCGTTCCTCGGATCAACCCCCGATGTTAGTTTACCTGTTTTGCAGGATCTTAAACCGGCTCGCTACGCAAAGGAGATACCGGTTC
Source organism: Beta lomatogona (assembly GCA_947646795.1). Taxonomy (NCBI): domain Eukaryota; kingdom Viridiplantae; phylum Streptophyta; class Magnoliopsida; order Caryophyllales; family Amaranthaceae; genus Beta; species Beta lomatogona. The sequence continues at coordinate 78,404 of CANSNZ010000263.1, forward strand.
ATTCCTACCACTTATTCCATACCGGAACAATTGGCGCTAGAAGGAGGAGATAACTCTACTTTGGTCTTAAGCCGTAATCGATCCAGCCTACTCATTCGCCTCATGGATCCTAAGCAGACCTTCGGTATGCCGGAAACAAACGAAAATAATGTACCTGTGGGAGGCGGGCCTCCCGGTTTTAACACTCTTCAACTGGCGATTGGGTCCTCCCAACCACCAGCTGACAAGGGGAAGGGGACCACTGAAACCCCTCAGCATAATATATTTGCAGCGTTGCAAAATATGTTCAGTCCTGAGCAACTTCGGAGTGCTGTCGAAGTCTTCCAGGCTATGGCGAATCAGACTCCACCGACCGGTCATGCTGGTAAGCGCCCCCTGAGCAGGCCACACAGTCCGGTGAGAAAGATGCGTTCTCTCACGACTGGCCGAATGCTCCAAGCCGGCATGATCAGGATCAGGAGGAGAACTCAAGGACTCCGACAGAGCCAATGGAGGAAGAAGGTTTGGAAGATCGCCAGGAGACTGAGATTCAACAGTCATCCCGATACGGGGAGAGAGAGTGAATTGTCCCGGCGCAGAGCACCGGTATCGCTTCGGAACTCTCCTTTCTCCACCGCCATACTGCAAGAGCCTATGGAGAAGATTAAAATGCCAACTTGCAAGTATGACGGGAGGTCGACCCTCGAAGACCACATCTCTCGCCTACGAGGGACATATCTTCGCTATACACCGAAACCGATTCGGTGTGGTGTAAGGTGTTCCCTTCAACTTTGGCCGGTTTGGCGCAAACGTGGTACAAAAGCATACCCCCGGCAACAATTTTTGACTTCCGCCAGCTCACATCCATGTTCATTACACACTTCGTTAGCAATAAGCGAAGGAAAAAGACCACTGGTGAGCTGATGTCGATCAAGCAGGGGGAGAAGGAGAGCCCGAGGGATTACATCGGCCGTTTTAACACTGAAGCCGTTACAATCCCCAGCCTGCAGCAAGAGGTCGCAGTGTTGGCACTGATGACCGGTTTGAAGGAAGGAACGGCCTTCAGAAGTTACCTGGGTCGTAAGAAACTGACTAGCCTAACTGAAGTCCTTGGAAAAGCTAACGAGTTTATTCGAGGAGAAGAGTTTGATAAGGCGGCAACCTCGAAGAGGTCTGATGGAGATGGTAAGGAGAAAGAAAGGGAAAAGGAGAAAGAGAAGGATAAGAGCCGTAAGGACGCTAGGGGAATTATCTACCCTCACGATGATCCCCTGGTAGTATCTCTGCAAATTTCAACGGCAATGGTCCACCGCATCCTGGTGGATGGCGGTAGCTCTGCTAACATACTCTTCATGCCTACATTCGAGAAGATGGGGCTAGGAAGATCTTGTCTGAAGCCGGTTTCATATCCGATAATCGGTTTTACCGGAGCATCAGTCGTTCCTGAAGGTACCATTAAGCTACCGGTGAAATTGGGAGAAGGATCTCAGTCACGAGATCTCATGGTGGAATTCCTGGTGGTCGATGTCCCCGCAGCTTATAATGCCATCATTGGAAGGCCATTGATCCACGACGCTCAGGCCGTGGTATCAACCTATCATTTGACGATGATCTATACGTCAAATAGTGGAAGGCCGGAGAGGCTAAAAGGGAACCAAGAGTCGGCAAGAGCTTGTTATCTGACGGCTCTGAAGAACTCTGATCACAAAAGGCCGGCAGAATCTCCGCCATCGGAGCGAAAAAGGAGACGGTTTGAGAACAAGGCAAACCGGGATTTATCGATGGAGAACTTTGAGGGAAGGCCGGCAGATTTGCCGAGACCTAGCCCAGAAGGAGAAACTGAGGAAGTTAGCCTAGAGCTAGAAAGGCCCGAAAGGACAGTCAAAATAGGGGCTGACCTGGCCGACAACGTCAAAGTGAACTTGATTAGCCTGCTGCAGAGCAATGCTGACGTCTTTGCCTTCTCAGCGGATGAGATGCCGGGAATAGATCCCGCGTTCATGGTGCACCGGCTAAACGTGAATGAAGATGTAAGGCCGGTAAAAGCGAAGAAGCGAAATTTCTCTTCCGAGAAAAAACGCACCATCAAGGAGGAAGTGAGCAAATTGCTAGCAAGTGGACTTTATTGAACCATGTGATTATCCGGAATGGGCGGCAAACGTGGTAATGGTTAAAAAAGCTAATGGGACTTGGCGGATGTGTGTAGATTTCACCGACCTCAACAAAGCTCGCCCGAAAGATTGCTACCCGTTGCCCCGGGATCGATCGGGTGGTTGACTCTACCGGCCGGCCATGCGGCTGGCGAGTTTCATGGACGCCTTCTCGGGTACCATCAAATCAGCCTCCTAGAGGCGGACAGAACAAGGCGGCCTTCATCACGGAGGCCGGGGTGTACGCATACAAGGCCATGCCGTTCGGCCTAAAGAATGCGGGAGCCACTTACCAAAAACGGTGGACAAAATATTCGCGAAGCAAAAAGGCCGGAATGTGGAGGTCTATGTTGACGACAAACATCGTTAAAAGCTTGACGGAAGAGGCCCACATCACGGACCTTGAAGAAACCTTTGCAACTTTGCGAGAATATCGAATGAAGCTTAACCCCAAGAAGTGCGTATTTGGGGTAAGATCTGGAAAATTCCTTGGTTTCATGGTCAGCGAGAGGGGAATATACGCCAATTCTGACAAAATCAAGGCAATAAACGATCTGCCGGAACCAAAGAGTATCCGGGATATCCAGAAGCTGACCGGCAAGATGGCGGCGTTAACGAGGTTTGTCTCCAAGTCAGCGGAAAAAGCATTGCCGTTCTTCAAAGTTCTAAGAGGAAACAAGAAGTTCGAATGGGGAGATGAGCAGAGACAGGCCTTTGAGGCCGTTAAGGAACATTTCAAGAGGCTACCAACTATTACCCGACCCGAGATGGGAGATAAGCTGCAATTATACGTCTCGGTGTCGGCCAAGACGGTAGCGGCGGTACTGCTAGTAGAAAAGAGCAAGCAGCAGCATCCTATCTACTTTGTGAGCCATGTCTTGGTTGGAGCTGAACAGAGGTACGAGTTGCTTGAGAAAATGGTTATGCCGTGCTGATAGCGGCCAGGAAGTTGCGGCCATATTTCGATTCGCACACCATCCAGGTACTCACGAACCAGCCTTTGGAGAAAGCGCTGCATAAGCTAGATACGACCGGCATGCTGCTCAAATGGGCGATAGAACTGTCCCAGTTCGACATAGAATATCGGCCAAGAACAGCTATCAAGGCGCAGGCTCTGGCCGACTTCATAGTCGAGACCACTTGCGAGGAAATCGAAGGATCAGTCGGCACTTGGCAAATATCGGTAGACGGCTCAGCGGCCCAAACTGGGGCAGGCGTAGGAGTGGTCATGACATCTCCCGAAGGGGACATTTTTGAATATGCCGTCCGATTTGGGTTCAAAGCATCCAACAACGAGGCTGAGTATGAAGCTGCAATAGCGGGAATAAGTATGTGCATAGCGTATGGAGCAAAGAAAATACGCATGACAACAGATTCCCAGCTTATATCAAGCCAGATCGAGGGTACCTACGAAGCCAGGGAATTGGCAATGCAGAAGTACCTGCAGAAGGTGAAGCAAATAATGGCTCCGCTACAGAGCTTCGAAATAGTGCTGGTCCCTCGTGCGGAGAACATGGCGGCCGACGCCCTGTCAAAGTTGGCAAGTTCAAGCACAACAGATATCAGACGGAGAGTGATGGTAGAAACATTACCGGAGAGAAGTATAGAGGTTGCCCAGGCAGAGGTGAACGAAGTCGCTCAAAAGAGCGAATGGTACGACGGCATACTGGCATTCAAGATGACGGGAAATTTGCCCATTGATAAGATGGCGGCAAGAAAGGCAAGCGAGAAGCTCCCTGGTTTTGTGTTTTCCAAGGCCAACCTGTACAAGAAGAGTTTTTCACCGCCACTCCCGAGATGTGTAACGGCCCATGAGGCCACAAAAATAATAGAGGAAATACACGAAGGAGTATGTGGAAATCATATTGGTGGGAAAACGCTGGCTTTAAAAGCTTTAAGGGTCGATTTCTACTGGCCGACGCACAGGCATACGTCAAGAAATGCGACAAGTGCCAGAGGTTTGCACCAGTCATCCATCGGCCGGCAAATGATTTGCGGCCGATCCCGAATCCAATCCCCTTCGCTCGGTGGGGGATGGATATTATTGGGCCATTCGCGCCGGCATCCGGAGGAAGGAAGTTCCCGATAAGTAGGAATAGACTACTTCACGAAGTGGATTGAAGCCGAGCCGACTGCAAAGATAACGGCTAATCAGGTTAGGAAGTTCATCTGGCAAAACCTCATCACAAGGTTTGGGATTCCTATGGGGATTGTCATGGATCACGGCGTACAGTTCGATTGCGGGCCGATAAAGAACTTCTTAAGCCCATACGGCATCAAATTTGCATACTCCTCTGTGTGCCACCCCCAGAGCAATGGTCAGGCCGAGGCCGCCAACAAACAAATTCTCAACGCTCTAAAAAAGAAGCTAGATGACTTGAAAGGCGCCTGGGCCGATATGGTTCCCGAGGTATTGTGGTCTAATAGAACCACTGAGAAGGAGGCGACAGGAGAGACTCCTTTCAGATTGGCATTCGGGGCAGAGGCAGTGCTACCGGTCGAAGTTGGACTGCCGAATTGGCGGATTCTAAACTACGACCCTGAATTGAACAACAGTTTGCACAGAGAAGAACTTGATCTTTTGCCGGAAATCAGGCTAGCGGCGGAATTACGATCAGCAGCATACAAGGATCGGATAAGCAAAGCCTACAACAAGCGGGTAAGAAGCCGGCCAATCGAAAAAGGCGACCTGGTACTCAGGCGCACCGCTGCTACCGGTAAAGCTCATACAGATGGCAAGCTTACGGCAAATTGGGAGGGACCATACCTTGTAAAGGAAGAAATAGTCCCAGGTGCTTATCGGCTGGAAGACATGGCCGGCAAACAACTTAAGAACAGCTGGAACGCTAGCGTACTTTTGTTTAATGATAATTAATTTTAAATTCATAGCAATAGTTGCAGGGCATTGTTGCCGATTTCGTAATTGTTGGAACAAATAATTGCCTATTTCTAATAAGATCAATTTCCGGTATTACTTATACAAATTGTTTCTGTATTTATAACGGTCTACAATACGACCAAAGAATCTCTTGTTTAAAGACAGTCAATGACCTACGAGGATCTGCTGTCACAAGGGAAGAGGGTCCCTTGACGGTCAATGACCTGCGTGGATCTGCCGTCAAGAGGAACTAACTGTTCGAGGACTGGGGATGGTCAATGACCAAAGAGGATCTGCCAACCCAACGAGTCCAATGCCGGCGGGAACACCCCACCTCATAACCGGTCAATGACCCTATAGGATCTGCCGGAATGAAATAGTAATTTAAAACTATTTGCCGGTCTATGAGCCGTAGCGGATCTGCCGGAATGACGGAAATAATAGAACGGAAAAGCACTTAAATAAGATAAAACCGACACAGGTGTAAGAAAATATATTCCATTAATAATAAAATGGGTTACATCCTATTCTAACAAAAAAAAGTCAGGCCAGCGACAAGCTGCCGGATCAGAAGCTGAAGAAGGAAAATGAAGACCTAAACTAAGAAACCTCGGCAGCATCAGAGGTAGGAGCTTTGCCTCCATCCAAGGCCGATTCAGGAGCAGAGCAGAGCAGAGACGGGACGACAGCGCCATCAGCTGGGGCATCAGTAACTCCTGGATCAGCCTGTTCGCCGGCAGCTTCAGGCTCAGCTTCCTAGAACTCGACTCGAGGATCGGCATTGGCGATGTCAACTTCAGTCACCCCAAGGTCCAGATCCTTGCCCTCCACCGGGACCTCGAATGCTCGTCGACTGTGGGCATCTTCCACACGACTCCAGTCCAGGTCCGGGAAAGTGTGCCTGGTGCACCGCATAGCGGCGGCCCAACCTCCATTGTACCGATTTGCTAACCGGTGTACAAAGTCGATGGACCGCCGGTACTCAGCCACAGCGTTGGCTTCCCGGCCCTTTGCGGCAGTCAGCTCCTCCTTTACTTTCGTCAGCTCGACTTCCTTATTTTTCAGGAGAAGCTTACTGCTGGAGGCTGCCGTCTTAGCGCTCTGAAGGTCTGAGTTGGCCTTATCCAGAGCAGTCTTCAGCTTCTTCCGCTCATTGCCGACATTTACCAACTCCGCATTCTTCGCGGTAAGTTGGTCTTGGGTGGCTTCATGATCTTTCACTTCGCCGTAATAGGCGCCCTGGAAGTACCGGTAAAGATCGCAGAGTTCTTTACCGGAATGAGCCGCCTGCAATAGATGAAAAATAAAAAGTTAGACAAGGGTGGTAGACGGAAGGAACGTACAATTACACCGTCAATTCTGAAAAACTTACCACGGCCAAATTATGCGCGTGAACAGCAGCAGGAGCCTGTACCTGATCTACAAGCATGTCATACTTCAGCTGGAGCCCTTTCAGGAGCCGGTACCCCAGGTTACCACCACCGAGAGGGCGGTCCAGCAGCAGAGACTCATCATCCAGGACGTTAAGCTTGGGCTGGAAGTGAGCTCCATCTCGAACCGGAAACCGGGACCATCGTTTCCGGAGAATCTCCGGCACCTCGATCTCGGCCTCCTCTATGAAGCCTGACTTGCGCGGCTGAGCAAAATGTTCTAGCTCAGGAATCATAGCCGGCAAAGTCAGTTGTTTGTAAATCTTGGGCCTCAGGGAGGAGGTGCCGACCTCAGATACCCTCCCAGAGAGTAATCTTTTTGGCTCCCTTTCGCCGGCAGCAATCTCTTCAGCACGCTCCTTCCTGGGAGCCTTAGATTGGGGCTGTTTGGATGCCTCAGCTTCCTCCTTGGCCCTCATCTTGGCAGGGGTCGAGGCAATCTTTTTGAGAGGAGGCTGGACAGTCGTCCCGGGAGCGGAGGCGCCAGGTTCACCACGGCCAGCGCCGCGAGTCTTACCACCCCAGCCTCCAACGCTGGGGGGAATTGACGTAAATTTCCTGGCCGGCTTCGGAGGCATGTTGCTGATTGGAATGAAGTTTGAATTGAGGTGAAGTGCCTGCCGGATCAAGTGCTCCCGACCTACATTCAGAGGATTAAAAGAACGTTAGCAACAAACAAAATGGTTGAATATAAAAAATATACCGGTATCATACTTGATTACCAGAGGGTTCAGATTGGCAAAAGCCCAGGGCGGAAAGAGGGGAGTTGCCTAAAATATAATCGGCGTGAGGTAGCCAAGTGAGAGGCACGGGAACGTGCTTCCCTCCTTTCGGGCCAGGTCTCGAAGAGGCTTCAAAGAAGTTGAAAGCCTCCAATTCCCGGCGCGTCAATCGCTTGTCAGGAATGTGTTCCATCCTTGGTCGGGGTTTCGTCCAATACCGGCGTAGGGGAAACTCAGCCGATACCCGCACCCAGAAGAAGCGGGGCTGCCAGTTCTTCAATGAGGTCAGCTTGGGATACACTGTCAGCTTCTCGGGACGGGTGTACATAGACATCCAGCCACCCTGGCCGAGTTCCCTTTCGGCCTGTGATTGCTTCCTTTTCCCTTTTCCCTTGCCCTTCGCGGAGCCGTCCTCTTTGATCCAATGTAACTTCCGGAACAAGTTCAGTGTCTCCGGAAACCTCTTGAATCGGACGGTCCAGGCATAGCATATTAAATTACGCCAAGATAGCGGCGTTAGCTGGGATAGGCAGATATTCCAGGCTTTGAAAATGTTTACTATGAAGGGGTCCAAGGGAAACCTCAATCCAAAGTCTAGCATGTGGGCATAGACTGCTACGTGCCCAGGCGGGCAATCTGTTACCCGGCATCCCTCAGACGGCATGGCCAGTCCATACCCTTCGGGGAAGGCAGAATACTCAGCGCCCTTCCGGCAAAAATCGTTATCCAATGCCGTCCTTCTCCAGCTCTTGTCGATCTGAATGAAGGACGGGCTGCCGGCCTCGCAAGGAGGCATGTACAAGTCCTCCAACGTTTCGTCGTCGTCCTCGGGGATGATTTCTGCCAGCTCTTCGTCTGAGTCAGCTTCTAAGGACACCGACTCCTCGTCCGACATCATATCGCGTAAGACGCTGTCAACATCTTCTGAAGCGACAGAGGAGGCTCCAGAAGGGGGACCCGCAGACGTGCCGGCCACAGGGGGGAAAAGTACTGAGGACCGTTCTGCTATTCCCAGCATGGTCCCGTATTGACCTGATACTGGTACCCCTACGGCTTCTCCAAAGGCCCTAATGGCCGTTAGGGGGGAGGCATGTAGTGTTGAGTCCTCAGGGGCCCTACCGGAAGTACTACAGTCATGGCCAGACTTACTCCTATGTTCATAAGGGCGGTTTACTACCGGTGAATTACTGGACATGGTAGGACTGGCAGATTTACTATCAGAATTAAAATCGCTATCGGTCACAGATTGGGGACTTTCAGAAAGGTTTTGTGAGTCAGATTGAGAAGACATGATTACTTGAAGAAATTAAGAAGAAGTCTGGTAAAATACCTGGAAAGAAGGAAAAGAGTGATAGCTGGCACTGAAAATAGCCGGTAAGAGAGTTCGGTCACAGCTTGGAATGTCACGACGAAAGACCGGCAACTGAAAGAACGCTAGGTCTCGGGTGGACTGATTGCTTGAAGGTTTGAAAGTAATGTGAAAATGTGAAACTGTGCGAAGAGAAGCACTATTTATACTTAGCTTCATGGCTCGGATTAGGCGACGTTTCGTCTTTCCGTCCCGATCACGCCACATATACCCTGAGCTCAGAAACAGCTGTGATCAGCTACTGACACCCTAGTCAAATCAGCACAGGGCTCGAGGTGACGATTCATATTCCGCTAGCTGACTCTATTATCCGGATGTCTCTAGGCGGCTTCAGGATGGAAACGTGATTTTCATCATTCATAACGGCTCAACTCTGATTAAGCTGGATATCCCCGTACCAGGCATACCAGCTTGGGGGCTAGTTGTATGGGGGGCCGAACCGGGCCCCTACCGGTCTGTTCCAACCGCTCTTGACCGTTATGGTCAACTCAGTCTGAAGAACCCCTTAGTGGGGTATAATCGTATCGGATACTGGCCGTATCCGACATGCCGGCTACATCAGTAGACCTTATCGGTATTTATCACATGGGCCATTGGCTGAATGGGCCTGGATTGATCCAGTATTGACTTAATGCGCCTCTAGGCCTAAAGATAAGTATCATAAGAGGATAGAAATGTATCTAATCAATGGGAGCAGAGTCCTACCTCGCTAAGGACACTGCCGGCTCCTATAAATACCCCCCTGACCTGAGTCATAAGGTACGTTCACAAACCCCAACACTATACTTGAGACATCCCGTCTTTATCCTTTACTGACTTAGGCATCGGAGGGGCGTTCCTCGGATCAACCCCCGAGGTTAGTTTACCTGTTTTGCAGGATCTTAAACCGGCTCGCTACGCAAAGGAGATACCGGTTCATTCCTACCACTTATTCCATACCGGAACAGATAGTATTCTAAAATGTTGGACAGTCAAAGAAAATAAATGGGAACTCAAATCATGAACTTTTAGACATCAATATTTTTTTTTTTTTAAGGTAAGATGAAGTGGACTCACTTGAGGGGGATAAGGGGAAATCCTCAAATGAGTCTCATGAGGTTTGTTTTAGACATCAACATGCCATTATGTTTCACAATACTAAATATAAATACGACTTTTAAGTGTAAAAAAAATCAACGGAATGAGCACTTTCTAAACGCAAATACAAGCCACAATCAAGGCCGAAACAAGTGGCCTAATGATAACATAAAGACGATAACATAAAGACATTCATTGTCTTGATTTACTGTTATGTAACATACGAAAATAACTTGAGACATTAAAGTATGTATGAAGTAAATATGGTAAATTATGAGCATAATCCCCACCCTATAACCCGAGGTATTATGCACAGAAAATAAACATTCCAATTAGCACTTTCTAAAGAAGTACTCCCTCCGTATCATTTTAATTTAGGCTATGTTCAGTTCACCTTATTTTTGCTTATTTCAGATCAGATCAGAAAAAATAAGTTCAGATCAGATAAGTTCAGATTATGCTTATATTTAAAAACTTATTATTATTATTATTATTATCATCATGATTATTATGATTATTAGTATTACTAATGCTATTATTGTTATTGTAATAATTATTATTATTGTTGTTGTTATTATTATTATTATTATTGTTATTGTTATTGTTATTGTTATTGTTATTGTTATTGTTATTGTTATTGTTATTGTTATTGTTGTTATTATTATTATTATTATTATTATTATTATTATTATTATTATTATTATTATTATTATTATTACTTTATACAATTACTATTACTATTAATATTACTATTTACTAGTACATTTGTTCAAAAAGATTATTATTATTGTCGTTGTTGTACTTATTAATTTTTTAATATTGGTAATTATTATTAATGTCGTTGCTATTATTATAAATGTCATTGATATCACTATTTGAAGCTATTTGTGTTCAAGAAGAAGAATGTTCTTTTGGCATTTGTAAGTGTTCTTTTTTATATTTATTCTAATTAATAATTTTGATATGTGATGTTCTTTTTGATGTTGTACATGTAACGAACATGACAATAGTATATGATGTTTAATTTTTAAAAACAATTTTGGTAGAATAATATAAATTATATATTACTAGTTTATATAAAACATGAGTAGCATGGGATAACCTAATGTTGTTGTCATCACGTTCAAAATTTTCCCTACAAAGGATTTCAACTTATCTTTAAAAACAAAGTTTATATAGAACAAGACAACGATATAATAAGAATATTTAATCATTTTGTTCAAGATCATATGATTATATATATTTATAGGTTTATTTATAATAAAAAAGAACAATTTATTGATATAACAAAGAACATGTTGTTAGTTAAATCCAAACATGTCATCAATATAAAATAACATCTATCTTTTATTTATAAAATGTGTGTCTTTAAATAGATCTTGTATGCTATTTCAGTATATGTTCTTTTTTTAATATCATTATATGTTCTTTTCATTACTACCTAAATTCTTATTATTAACGGACCTTGAACATGAGTGTTCTTTTATTTTTAATTTTTTTGGCCCCTTTCGGGAATCCCGTGGTAAGATGAATTTTCTGCGGCGCCGCTCTCGCACAGGGTCACTCACCTAGAGACCCAACAAGCCCTAACCCCCTCCCCCACCCACAACAATATTGAAATATATGCTTCCACCAAGATTTGAACATTGGTCTCCCATGTGGGAGGTAAGAAGGCATACCATTGGACCCAAGAGTCCTTAGTCTTTTATTTTTAATTGTATGTTCATATACTAATGTGCTCTTTTTCAAAAAAAAAAAAATTATTATGCTATAATTATAATAATAATAATAATAATAATAATAATAATAATTATATTATTATTATTATTATTATTATTATTATTATTATTATTATTATTATTGAAAGTTGTGCATAGTAATAAAACGATAGTAATAGTAATACTAGTAATGAAATACAAAGTAATAATAATATTAGTAATAATATGTTTTTTAAAAGATAAGTTCAGATCAGATCAGATCAGATCAGATCAGATCAGAAAAAATAAGTTCAGATCAGATCAGATAAGTTCATATCAGAAAATTTCAGGTGAACTAAACATAGCCTTACTCACTTTACTTTGGGGGTGAATCAAGGAATAAATACAAAAGTATGAGAGAGAAACTGAAAAGGTGGAGAGAGAAACTGAAAAGTGAGAGAGATGAAGTAAAAAGTTGGTTAAAATATTAAAAAGTGGATGACATGGGTGGAAAAAGAGGAGAAAGTAGATGTAACATGTTACCTAAAATAAAAAAAGCAACAGTGTGTAGATTAAAAAGAAACAGACCAAAAAGGAAAGTGTGTAGATTAAAATGAAACGGAGGGAGTAAAAGAGGAGACATAACTAAGGGAAACAAACGACATTAGTTGTCTTACACTATTGAAATGTAACACAAAGAAAAAGCTTTAAGATGCATTGTAAATAATGCATATTTACTTATTTTTTAGTGGTTACCTTTATTCTAATTTTTCACCTATTTCTTATAATTGCAATAACAAACCCATTCCAGCCTAATAAACTGAAGTACAAAATTAATCCAAATTGTGAGAAATAAAATTTAGAATCTAAGACTTTTTTATACTCCAATCTTATAAAATTTGGAGTATAATCCAAATTAAAACCAATTTTATTTTCTTCTTTATTGCTTTTCAATCTTGCTTATTATTAGCCTCCTCTAGTCCTATGTGCAATTCCATCTACTGAACTCTGTTCACAACACTATCTATCTTCCTCTAATGTGGTGTCAGTAAGAGCATAATGTCATCTACCAAAAACAACAAATTCCATCAATAAATTAGTACCAATATCATTAAAAATCATGCAGAAAAATCAATCAGAATATTAGCTGATGGCTTCTAAATGACAGCTTTTTAGTAACACAATTCTCCTAACTAACTGAATTACTTCTTTGTATAGATGCGTATGACAATATTACATATTTATTGGGTCGTCTCACTAATAAGATGGGCATGTCTGGTTCAAGGTACTGATATTCATGACTGAGCACTTGCACTGAATATAAATTATTGAAACTTTCGGGTGTGTTTCGAAAAATCTAATCGAAAAATATCGACACTGAACTAAAACAGCTCAGAATGCAGATATGATCAACAATCTATATCGCCAAAAAGAAATTTCCCAAATCAGAAAACGAATTATCTAAAGCAGAAGACAGACGACAGACGACAGAAGACTTAGTATCATGCTGATCAATGACCTATAGAAACATTAGAAAAAATGTAACAATTGATCTTTAACATTTCTGCTGATATAGAAATAGCTAGTAGGTGGTTGTGTAATTGATTTCACTATGCAAATAGTGATGAAGATGCCACAATTCCTGACTCACAATTCGAGTCGTAGCAGTAATAAGTTTCCTGTGCTACAATGTTGCTATTGGTTGGTTCAATGAGTCGAGGATGGTCCTTATTTCATTTATACCCAAGCATTTCTCAAGAAGTTGAAGGAGATTTCGAAACAACAGGGGATGCATACAGAGTACAGAATGTCCAGTTGAAGCAGAAAACGCGACACAGACCTCTTCAGGAAGATACAGTGGAAGATTAAGATCAGAAATCGACTAAACTGGAGGTTCCGCTCTTATTACAGTTGAAACAGAAAACCTGACATAGACTAAAAAACTTGGAAAATCTAGAAATAGATATCATTTTCTCTTCCATAATTGTGCAGAAGTGGATTACTAGTTCTTACATTCGACATTGGTTCAATATTATTACCTAGTTAAGACTTTCTTTTTTGAAACAGTACATGTTTTTTTGGTGAACAAGGAAATAGAATTACATTACACTACTATAATGTCTATTACAATATTTTCGATCTGGACATGGAAAGCATATATTGTAAGTCGGATTCATTTTATTTTGGCGAATTATATGAACTTGTGATTATCTTAATCCTTCATCTCCTCAACTGCACGTGAGTTTGTCAAATTATGTTTGTTCTCTTGTTTTGCTTAGTGACTGTAAGACTCCAAGATTCTGGTATAAATTTGGACCATCTAATCAGGCTTACTTTGACGAACACTAAGCTACCTTCACGGGAAACTTGTCTTCTAAATGTCTTCTCCATAAGTAATTTGCAGCTTCAATCCACCTAGGATGCACCAGGAACTTGCCCTCTTGGACCGCCCAACGAGACTTCTCCGTGTCACCATTTGTCGAAACGACATGGGTGACACAAGAATCAAGTTCAGTCGAACATATAGCTCCCAACTCTTCCGCCATCTTCCACAAAGGGTGATTAGCAGCAGCATAATTTCTAGGAAAAACTCCACTAAACACTATCTTACAACCTCTTAAAACTTTTTGTTTTGCTGATTTTAGCATTTGCCTCACATCTCTATCAACAATATTTTGATCATTATCATAAAATTCGCGGTGTATTCTTATAAGAACACGAAGAATGTTTGCGAGTGCTCCATCACATTCATCCTCATCTCTTTTCAATTGTGAAAGAGACTTACAATTTTTGTACCCAAAATCACGACAACTTGAAGAAAAGTAGCAATATCTATCCATCAAAATCAGATTTTCTTTATTCTTTTCCCAAACCACTTTTGTATCATCAAGTACTATAACTAAACTCTCTGGTACCTTTAAAACATCCAGCCCTTTTTGATCTTTTTCAGGATAGTCATCTTTAGAAATTATTCTTGATTGAAAATATTGATTTTCAGGATCAAGAAGCTTTGCCATCTCTAGGGCATAAGCACGATCCCCCATCGTGTAAATACACAGTTCAAACATTCTACTCGCTTCTTGTAAAAACCTATGAACAAACGGTCTCAACTTCGTAATCATCCCAAATTTATCTAGTCTAAACAAAGAGGATATAGTTCCATCCTTCAAGTATTCCTCATCCAAACTTAAGTCCATCAATCGAGTTGTATTAAGCAATGTATGATCTAAATCAAGAACTAGAAATAGTTTCTTTTGGTTTAATAAAGAATTAACTTCCGGATTATATAACTGAGAATTAACATTATTATAAGGTCCGACGTTATTAGGGATATAAGCAAAAGGCATGTCCAAAGTCTTACCGCACCATATACACCAATTGTTCAAGCGATTTATATGCTGACATGGTTGATTTATGTCATCTGTTTTAAGTCTTTTGATCCTTCCACTGTGATTATTGTTGTTAAACATAGTAGTAGGATAGTTTAGAATTTGAGTGCTCATTGTTGATTATTGAGTGCTTCGAGTTTTTTTTTTGTTTAACAAAGTTTTCTGCAGCCAGAAATCTCTAAGAAATATTTGTTGATATTATTATGTGCTTGTTGTACCTCCCGTATACTTGTTTTTATAAGCGTTATGGTTGTATTTGGCAACAAATTCGGACTAGGAAAATAAAGCAAAGTCCTAGTTCGACACACATGTGGTTTTTTAATTAAAACATGAGATATATTAATAAGATTTAAATCGGTTAAGATTTGGGGTTATAAATTTTGAAAATTTGAAGTCTACTTTTCGATAAGGGTATGTCTATTTGCACCAATTAACATAAACAAAAAAAATATCTTACACCCATTAATGTATTTATATATTAGTTTTGATCCACCACTGTATACAATAGAATTTTCACCAAGTTTCAGGTCATACAAAATAAAACTTATTTACTAGAAGTATTTCAAACAAGTTATTCAATATAATATAAGTAATAATTTTTAAGAGAAAGGTATCACCTATCACCCTTGTCTCACAACAACTTAGGTTGTTCATTTTGTGAAGGATCATACTTGCCTTCATCATACTTGTGCATATGATGAATAGATCCTTTTTAGAAGCATATATTGAGCACTCTCAAGTGTCAAACATTATGCCAATTTTTAAATTTAAAATTATGGAGCAAAAGTTGTACACAATTTATATTATATTTTTTTTTAGGTTGTTCATTCAAAATTAAATTCTAATTTTTATTATCGAAAATTATATATATATATGTATTATTATCTCTATATAACTCAATTTTTTAAACATCCATTGTATTATTGATTTCTTAGATAGTTTACATAAGACTAAACACTATTTTTCTGTTATCCTACCCATTATATCTCTTTTAATCATTCTAAAACTCATATTCCTACCGTGATACGAGTATGGTCAAATATATTACGTTGTTATTATAACTATTATTATATGTATCTAAAATAAAAAATAGATAGTACGTTATTATTCATCTAAATAAATATATTTTCATATATTACAAAATATATTATGGATGAATCTTATATCGAGGCATATTTCGGACAGTCTCCAATTGTACAAAGATTATAATATCATGAATTATGTAGAAAAGTTATACTCAATTTACATAGTATAATAATTTTTGGTTGTTTATTCAAAATCAAACTCTAATTTTCCCTTATCTGAAGCTCCCTATAAGTATTTATATCTATTTTTAAAAAATTAAAAAACTGAAAATAATGACATGTCACGCTTAGGTGACACTCTATGTACTCTCGAAATCTTGAGGGGCTCCCTCTGCTCTCATAAAGTTCCTCCTTAAAAGTACATGTTGAGACAAATTGAACAAGATCTCATATAACTATATTTTTCCTTGCGTATAAACAATATAAGAAAGTTGAAGTGTAGTATGTGAACAGTGTTGAAGTACTTTGTATTAGATATGCACAAATAACTTGTTGCGAGTAATCTAACAAGATTGCACATGACTAGACAAAAATTAAGACTAATTTTTTTCCAATAATAAATTTGATGAAACAATATTAATAGTCACTCATATGTTGAAGTACAGTTTAACTCTTTCTCTTAAATCCTTAACTTTTCTTCTGGGGACTGCCATGCCATGGATGACTGTCCTGTACAGCCTTCTCTTCCTCGGGCTGCGATAGCACCTTATCTTACTCGGGCTAGGTCACAGGATGCAATAGCTGGCGCAAGCGAGCCTGCCCACTGCCAGCTTCATCTTACTTGTAAAAAGGGAAATCAATGCAAAAAAAAACCCCTCCTTTCTTATTATTATAATATTTTTAATTTTTCAAATTATGATTTCTCTCCGGTTTTTCTAACCTATATATGTACCTAGTGCAAAGGTTAGGGCTTATCTATTAAACAAATTAATCAACAAAAATAGAATATCCTCCCTACAATTATGCTAAATAGTTAGTTTCCTTATTAAACAATTGTCTCATTTTTTACGGAAAGTAACTATTTAGCATAAGTATAGGGAGGATATTCTATTTTTGTTAATTAATTTGTTTAATAGATAAGCCTTAACCTTTGCACTACGTGCATAGGTTAGAAAAACCGTTTTCTCCCCCGTCGTGGGAAGTTCTTTTTCTATTATTAGGGATTTTTGGTCTTGTCTATAATACAATATTTGTTCTGCAGAAATATGTCAATGTTAATTAGGAAGAAAAAAACAAAAAATTATTCCTCGAGGCCAGTGGCGGATCCAGGAATCTGACAATGATTGGTCACACTAACTTGTGGCGGATTCAGGACCTAACCCACGTGGGTTCGGAGTACTTCGAAAAAACATGAAATAAATAAAATAAAATTGTTTTGCAGTATATAACACTTATTTTAAGCATTCTAAAATATAGATGTACAAAAGGACAATTAAATCCTCATTTTTTTTTTTTTTTTGAAAGAAACACTTATAATAAGGTTATTATAAATTTATAATACAAATCATACAATAAAAAAAAAAAGATAAGGAAAAAGAATTAAAACTTAAAATATCAATTCTCAACCACTACAAAATTAAGTTAAAACTTCAAATATCAAAATCAAATAAAAAAAGAAAAAGAAATTAAGACATACTGCTAGATCTAGAAGAAAAAGAGAAACAAAGAAGAGTGAGAAGAAATTCAAGACATAGATCTGTAACACCCTGCGCCATATCACTGTTACTAAGGCCTTCCCCCTCACAGACTTTGCCATCAAAATAAAATAAAATAAAATAAAACAAAAGAAGGAACCAAAAGCCCTCAGTGAGGGTCGAACCCGCGTACTATTATACAATGGCTGAAGTTCCTGCCCAACAACCACTAAAACAAACATTAAAACACTGATACAATACGGTGCATAATAATTATGAAGGGGTTTTCCCAGATTATAATGGTGGGTCACGTGACCCACCATGACTAAGGGTGGCTCCGCCACTGCTCGAGGCAGTGGCGGATCCAACGTGGGTTCAGTGGATTCAACTGAACCCACGCGGATCTAGGAAAAAAACTGGGTAAATTGAAAATTAAAGGAAACTAGATAAATAACATTTCACGCGTATTATTTAACTGAATGGACATATAGCTCAGAGGGTGAAATGCGTGTGAATGTGTGATGATTTGAAATTACTTTCACGCATTGCGGGTTAGAATCCTAGGTCTGGGAAGAAGTGTAGTTTGATTTTTTTTTTCCTTTTTTTCCCCTCCCTTTTTCTGTTATTTCTTGTGTTTCTTCTTTCTTTTCTTCATCCTTCCTTATGTTTTTTAGGTCTCATTTTTATTTATAAATTTCTCCCTTCCATTCCACCAAGTACAAATGAAGTAACTCCCTCCGTTTTTAATTATTTGCAACTTTTGAGATTTTGCACTATTCACTTGCTTGCATTCGACTATCTTTGGTGATTTATATATAAAGCATATATAGTCATGTTAAATCTTGTTACATTCGTCTTAATATATATTTTCACAATATCTTTATAATTTACATATTTATAATTAGGAATATGAAAGATTAAAGGTATGCATTGGGAAACGTGAAATTTCAAAAGTTGCAAGTAAAAGAAAACGGAGGAAGTGACAATTAGTACTATGTACCTCGGGTGCACATAAATTATTTATTGTAAAAACTATTACGCTTTTGGCCAAAATGGGTCATTTTCAAAGTCAAAATGATCACTTTAGATTTCATATTCATTCTCGTTGATAATTTTTTTCTTTATCGTTTCATATCATAGATAGTTTTATACTTTTAACACCTAACTGATAGGTTGATTTAATGAAAGATGTCTTGAATGTCTTAATATTTGATACTCTATACTTTGTTTTATAATAAATGATTTTTTAACTAGAATAATACAAACTTTTGCCCGTTCTCTCGCAATAATACAAACTTTTGATTATTTTTTAATAATACAAACTTTTGCCCAAAATTCCCCTGGTAGGTCAATACCGGTTGTAACTTGTTGTAGCAGGTCACTATGACACGTGTCATTATCTTATTGGTTGTTTTTTAATTTTTTATTTCAATTTGAAAAACGAAAAAAAACCAACAGTTTCCTCCACCCACCTGAACCACTCCAGCCACAACCCTCCCCCCAGCCCCTCCTCCACCACCAAGCCCACGGCCACCACTGAAACCAACCCCCAGCAGGCAATTGTTCCTCCTTCCTCCTTTCTCTCTCTTGAACTCTCTCCTTCCACCCTCAAACCATCACCACCACAGTCCACAGATATGTTGGTGGTGCTCACTCCTACTAAAAACATATCTCTCTCCTCCCCAAACCCACCCCCCAAACTTTCTCTCTCCTCTAAACCTACTTCAAGGGCATCAAGCCTTAATTTAGGCATAGAAGAATCAAATTTCCGCAATTCGCAACTTCAATTCAACAAATCATTTCACCAATTCATGTTTAATTTCACAACTAAATCAAAACATAATGTCGCACACAAAAAAAAGTAGACCGTAAAACCTTCGTCGTCATCATCAAGAGAAGCTTCATCATGGTCGTTAATTTCGACCGTTGCTAATCCGCCATTATCGTTTTCCAAAGCTTCAAGCCTTGCTAAAGCCGCCTAAAAACAACAAATTTCACTCTTTCAGAAGATTTTTCCTAAAGAAGAGAAAGAAAAAGAGAGAAAGAGAATGACCTGAGTTCGATTATTGGAGCTAGCAAGAGCAACCACCATTTTCGGGGCCACTTTACGAGTTCTTGTCGACATTCACCGGAGTGTAACGACGATATCTTCCTCCATTGCCGGAAAAATTAGGGCACCTTTTACACAGTTGATTACAATAATTCGATCGAATTTGTTACACTTGCAAAGTGCGAATTTGCAAATTGTATGAGTTGATTGGAAATTTCTGAGTAGATTTGAGGAACTTTATTTGTCTGTCGAATAAAACCCCAAATTAAGAGGGTTTAATTGATTTCACTGCCCAAATAATGAGGAGTGGTGGGGGTGGCCGATTTTCGGGGGTGGAGGAAGGGAGACGTGGCGTTTTCGGTGGTAGGGGAGGGGAGCAGTGGTGTTTTTTGGGGTGGAGGATGGGAGACGTGGTGTTGCCGGTGGTTGAGAGGGCGGTTTCGTGGTGGGGGAGGGGGTGGTGAGGGTGGGGTTCAGTTGGTATGGGGAGGGGAGGAGAGAGAAAGAGATTTTGAGGCTTTTAAAAAAAATTACCAGTTTTACAGGTTAAAGGTCACATTGACCTACTAGAGGAATTTTGGGCAAAAGTTTATATTATTAAAAAATAATCAAAAGTTTGTATTATTGCGAGAGAACGGACAAAAGTTTGTATTATTTTAGTTAAAAAAATCCTATAATAAATTGATAATCTTCTTTTTAAGTAGAAAAGGGGCAAGCCCCTAGTCTTTTGTTAGTACAAGTATTTAATTAGTTATTCTAATGATGTAATCAAGACTGAAAGATTTATTTTTTCTATAAAAAATGAAAATAATACAGTAAAATATAATTTGAAATTTATATTCGAACAACTTCGAACCCATGTGGCTCAATTCTTGGATCCGCCACTGCCTCGAGGCTGAGGCTATTACTAAGCTTTACACTTTACAAGCTACAAGTAATGTGTTGGTCTAGAGTCTCTAGACAATTCAAGGTCGTTATATTGTCCACCTCATAAGTCATAACACTAACCAAAACATAAACATCACACAAATTAAGCAGCCCAACACACAAGAAATAAAATAAATGGATGCACCAATTCATATCTCACGACCATCTATTCTCCAGCCACGGAAAACCACCCCTACCAACCGTAGCTACAATGGTCCGACCACTCTATCTCTCAAGAGGAAGCCTCTCTCACTCTCCTTCGCCTCGCTTTCATCGGAATCGTCCTCCACGGAGCTCGAAAAGCCCGAAATCGAGCTCAAATTTATTGGGGTACACTTAGTAAATTTGCATTTCTATAGAGAAATAAATCTCTATTATATGAGCCAAGGGAGGAGCTATGGTGTCCTCTTTTGAAAAGACCTATATACCCTTAATCTCACAAAAAATAATAATAAAAAAGATTTTCTTAATTCTTTCCTCATTTACAAATCTCTCTTTTATAATCAATGATAATTATAATTGATATATATGGCAATTCCTTCAACCACTCTTATAATTTACATTCGTTAAATCAATCACCTTTCTATTTATTTGTTTCATGAGGTAATTATCCATATCAAACAAGTAAAGCTCATAATTTATGCTTAACTGATCACCTCCATTAACCTATCTAAATCACCTCCACGATTGTTTCAATTGTTCTTCATCAACATAAAAGTAAGTTAAAATTTGAAAATAATTGTAAACCAGTGATTTACAATAATATTTTTGTTTCTTAATAAAAATTTTTTAATCATCGTGAATTTGTGATGTTATTATTGTAATTATTTTTATTCACAATAATTTTTTTTTACTACAGAAAGCAATTATAACCTATGACTTAGTCTTACAACAAATATCAATTTCGTTTAGAAAATCATCAACCACCTAGCATTGACAATAGAAATATTGTTCAAGAGGAGTAGATAGTTAATATGTAATTTAGAAATCATCTAAGTTCTACTTTTTTAATTTTGAGTTTATTAATTCTACCCTTAATCACGATAAGTAGATGGTTCATCGTTTGATATCTGAAGCACGCATCGCGTGCACATAGAGGCTAGTTGTATTTGTTGAAATAATCTACAAAAATCTTGAACACTAGATAATAATGCATTGTAAATCTAGTTTTGAAATGTGTAGAACCATCTAGAAGTAGAAGAAGAAAAAGATGAGACAAGAAAAATAAGAATCTAGCCATCTAGGAAAATCTAGTGCAATTTAACAATGTGAGACAAAGTTATAAAATTCTAGAATATGTACGAAAATGCAAGTCGGTGGAAATACCGACATAGAATGCCTATATAAGCATGTATTGAGTTGGGAGCATGCAATGGAAAAGAAGGAAAGATATCATTTGTCAACTAGCTAATTAAAATAAAGTGTCCATATTTCTTTCTCTTCCCAACAACAACAACAATTAACTAACCAAAACCAAGAGTTCACCAAAATTCCCACTAAACTTCCGCCAAATAAAACTAACATTTGGTATCCGAGCCATAGTTCCCGAAGCCTCACTAGTTTAGCCAAAACACATTTAACCCAAACACAACATAAATTATAATGGAACTCAACTTTCCCAATTCCAATTTTCGGGGGAGAAATTTTAGATTTTTTGAAAAATTGAAAAGAAGGCATTACTTAAATCTCATGGGTTGTGGAGTTATGCCGAAAAAGCATATACGGAGTACGAAGGCGAGAGTATCCTAACAGAAGCTCAAAGAAGGCAGCTCGAGGGTGAAAGAATGAAGGATGCTAAGGTATTATATCTACTACAAAATGCGGTCACAGATATAATATTTCTAAGAATTTTAAGAGCCAACACCGCAAAGGAGACTTGGGAGATCCTGTAACAAGAATTTCAAGAAGATAGCAAGGTGAGAAGTATCAAACTCCAGTCCTTAAGAATAGAATTTGAAAATTAAAAAAATGAAAGAAGGGGAATTAATGAAAGATTATTTTTCAAAGGTAATAGAAATAGTGAACCAAATGAAATCATATGATGAAAAAATTGTGAAGAAGGTTTTATTAAGTTTAACAGAAAAATATGATAACATTGTTGCTATTATTGAAGAAACAAAAGATATATCAAAAATTACGGTGGAGCAACTTATATATCAATGAAGAAATAGTTGAGACTGCTCTTGCAGCAAAATTTAAGAAAATGCCCAAGAAATTTTTTGAGGATGAAGACGAAAAGAAATCATCGAAAAGTATGAATAAAAAACATTCCTGCAATGTTTGCAAAAAGACTAACCATAATACTACAGACTGTTGGCATAAAGGGAAGCCACAATGTTGGTAATGCAAGAGGTATGGTCATGTAGGAAAAAATTGCAGGACCAAGAAAAACAATGAGATTGCCGATTTTGGCGAAGAAAATTAAGAAAAACTTTATTTTGAAGTTTGCTAATGACATGAGCATTAGCAGGTTGGGTTGGTGACATGAGCACCAATAACAAAAGAAAATTTGGAGGAAAAAATATTTTGGACGATGACTGGTGACACGAGCATCAGTAAGATAGTTGGTAACATGAGTACCAACGAGAAGATCAAAAAAATTGAGAAGTCATATTGACAAGATGGATGTTGGTAACATGAGTACCAACATGGGAACTCAAAAGTACATATCCTTTTGTTGTTGGTGACAACTGCATCAACAAGATCTTTCCTTTGAAAAATTTTAGAGTTCAAGATTTTTCAAATTAGGGGGAGTGTTAAAATAATCTACAAAAATCTTTATCACTCTAGATAATATGATTAGTTGTGAAATGTGTAGAACCATCTAGAAGTAGAAGAAGAAAAAGATGAGACAAGGAAAATAAGAATCTAGCCATCTAGGTAAATCTAGTGCAATTTAATAATGTGAGACAAAGTTATAAAATTCTAGAATATGTACGAAAATGCAAGTCGGTGGAAATACCGACATAGAATGCCTATATAAGCATGTATTGAGTTGGGAGCATGCAATGGAAAAGAAGGAAAGATATCATTTGTCAACTAGCTGATTAAAATAAAGTGTATATTTCTTTCTCTTCCCAACAACAACAACAATTAACTAACCAAAACCAAGAGTTCACCAAAATTCCTACTAAACTTCCGCCAAATAAAACTAACAGTATTATGGTTGTGTAATAGATTTCACTATGCCACAATTCCTGACTCACAATTCGAGTCGTAGCAGTAACAAGTTTTCTGTGCTACAATGTTGCTATTGGTTGGTTCAATTAGTCGAGGATGGTCCTTATATCATTCATACCCAAGCATTTCTCAACAAGTTGAAGGAGATTTCGAAACAACAGAGGACGCATACATAGTACAGAATGTCCAGTTGTAGCAGAAAACACTACATAGACCTCTTCAGGAAGATACAGTGGAAGATTAAGATTAGAAATCGACGAAACTGGAGGTTCCGCTCTTATTACAGTTGAAACAGAAAAACTGACATAGACTTTTAAACTTGGAAAATCTAGAAATATAGATCATTTTCTCTTCCATAAATTTTGCAGAAGTGGATTGCTAGTTCTTACATATGAAATTGGTTGAACATTGTTAAGACTTTTTCTTTCTTGAAACCGTACATGTTTTTTTGGTGAACAAAGAAATAGAATTACATTATACTACTATAATGTCTATTACAATATTTTGTTGAAACAAGACGATCTGGACATGGAAAGCGTATATTGTAAGTCGAATTCATTTTAATTTGGCGAATCATCTGAACTAGTGATTATCATAATCCTTCATCTCCCTAAGACCTTAACTGTACAAGAGTTTGTCAATATGATGTTGTTCTCTTGTTTTGCTTAGTGACTCTGAAACTCCAAGATTCTGGTATAAGTTTACTTCGATGAACACTTAGGTACCTTCACCGGAAACTTGTCTTCTAAATGTCTTCGCCATAAATAATATGCAGCTTCAATCCACCTAGTGTGCACCAGGAACTTGCCCTCTTGGACCGCCCAACGAGACTTCTCCGTGTCACCATTTGTCGAAACGACATGGGTGACACAAGAATCAAGTTCAGTCGAACATATAGCACCCAACTCTTCCGCCATCTTCCACAAAGGGTGATTAGCAGCAGCATAATTTCTAGGAAAAACTCCACTAAACACTATCTTACAACCTCTTAAAACTTCCTGTTTTGCTGTTTTTAGCATTTGCCTCACATCTCTATCAACAATATTTTGATCATTATCATAAAATTCGCTGTGTATTCTTATAAGAACACGAAGAATGTTTGCGAGTGCTCCATCACATTCATCCTCATCTCTTTTCAATTGTGAAAGAGACTTACAATTTTTGTACCCAAAATCACGACAACTTGAAGAAAAGTAGCAATATCTATCCATCAAAATCAGATTTTCTTTATTCTTTTGCCAAACCACTTTTGTATCATCAAGTACTATAACTAAACTCTCTGGTACCTTTAAAACATCAAGACCTTTTTGATCTCTTTCAGGATAGTCATCTTTAGAAATTATTCTTGATTTAAAATACTGATTTTCAGGGTCAAGCAGCTTTGCAATCTCTAATGCATAAGCACGGTGCCCCATCGTGTAAATACACAATTCAAACATTCGACTCGCTTCTTGTAAAAACCTATGAACAAACGGTCTCAACTTCGTAATCATCCCAAATTTATATAGTCTAAACAAAGAGGATATAGTTCCATCCTTTAAGTATTCCTCATCCAAACTTAAGTCCGTCAATCGAGTTGTATTAAGCAATGTATGATCTAAATCAAGAACTAGAAATAGTTTCTTTTGGTTTAATAAAGAATTAACTTCCGGATTATGTAACTGAGAATTAACATTATTATAAGGTCGGACATCATTGGGGATATAATCCAAAGTCTTACCGCACCATATACACCATAGTAGTAGTCTTTTGATCCATTTACTGTGATTATTGTTGTTAAACATAGTAATAGAATAGTTTAGAATTTGAGTGCTCACTGTTGATTATTGTGTGCTTCGATTTTTTTTTTGTTTGACAAAGTTTTCTGCAGGCAGAATCTCCAAGAAATATTTGTTGATATTATTATGTGCTCGTTGTATCTCCCTTATACTTGTTTTTATAAGCATTATTGGGGGTTTCCTGTATTTGGCACCAAATTCGGACTAGGAAAAGAAAGCAAAGTCCTAGTTCGACGCACATGTGGTTTTTTAATTAAAACATATATATTAATAAGATATACAATTTGCACCAAAAAAATAAGATATACAATTTGCACCAAAAAAATAAGATATACAATCAGTTAAGATTTGGGGTTATAAATTTTTTAAATTTGCAGTTTATTTCGATAAGGGCATGTCCATTTGCACCCATCAAATAAACAAAAAGTATCTTACACCTATGACCTATTGATATACTTATATTATTAGTCTGGATCCGTCACTATATACAATAGAAATTTTTTCCAAGTTTTAGGTGAGGCAGAATTAAACTTATTTACTAGAAGTATTTTTAACAGTTATCTCTAAAATAACATAAGTAATCATTTTCAAGAGAAAAGTATTATCACCCTTGTCTCACAACAATTTATCATTATAAACTCACTCAAAAAAAATTGTCATTATTAGTTTCCCTCATATTTTGCCAATTGGTTGTTGATTATTTCTTGTTTTGCTTGGCTAGTTTGACTATTTTTAAAGATTTCATATTACTGAATTCCCTAGTTTTTGAAACCTATGCGATGCGCGACTTTTTTTTTTTTTGTGGTGGGTTATATTTTAATGTACTAGAATTATATTGATATGTAATTACTCATTAGATGTGATAGTTTTAAATAATAAAAATTAAATACTTTCTCCATTCTTATTTTGTCATTTATTATTTCCTTTTTGTGATTTATTTGTGACGTTTTCTAACATATATAAATCGCATGCTAATGATTAACATCGAAAATAAGAAAATTGTTTTAGTCAAGTTTATCAAACTCTTAGGTTCTTAGTAAAATCCAAACTTTTGATTTCTTTTATCTTAACCATTATTTGAGGATAAAACATGTTACCCCATAGTCAAGTAGATAGTTTAATTATAGTCCTACTGTTGTTTATTTTTATTGTTATTATTGGCTCCAATGGTATAATGGAGTACTCTTATTCGTATTTTGACTCTCTTTTTTTACATAAGTGAAAATTAAATTATTCGTATTTTGACTCTCTTTTTTACATAAGTGAAAATTAAATTATTCGTATTTTGACTCTCTTTTTTTACATCAGTGAAAATTAAATTATTCGTATTATGACTCTTTTTTTACATAAGTGAAAATTAAATCTAATTTTTATAAAAATTAAAAGCTAAAATTAATAATGACATGTCACACTTAAGTGACTCCCTCTATACTATCGAAATCTTGAGGGGCTCCCTATACTCTCATAAAGTTCTTGCTTAAAAGTACATGTTGAGACGAATTGAGCAAGATCTCATATGACTATATTTTTTCTTGCATATAAACAAATATAAGAAAGCTAAAGTGTAGCTGTGTAGTGTGTGAATAGTTAGTGTCAAAGTGTTGTTTTAGTAACTATTACTCCAACTTATATTCTTTCTTATGTACAAAAACTTGTTGAGATGAATGTTACAAGATTGCGCATGACTATACAAATATCGGTTTTTCTAACCTATGCACCTAGTGCATAGGTTTAGCGGTTTGTTTTTAGTTTTATTCAACAAAATTGATATATATGACATAGTTAATTAAAGATATTATTCTTATAATTTATATCTAATTCCTATTATGAGAATAATATTTCTAATTAACTATGTCATATTTATTAATTTTGTTGAATAAAGCTAACAAATAACTAAACCTATTCACTAGGTGCATGGGTTAGAAAAACCCTACAATATAATAGACTAACTTTTTTCCTATAATCTTTTCTTGAATAAATTTTTTTCCAATAATAAATATGATGAAATAATATTAATTGTCACTCTCACTCATATGTTGAAGTACGGTTTAACTCTTTCTCTTAAATCCTTCATTTTTCTTCTGGGGACTGCCATGCCATGGTAAACCCCTCTTCTAATGAATTTTCTTATTATTATAATATTTTAAAATTTTCAATTAATGATTTTATCTCCAATTGCGGGAGTTTCTTTTTCTATTATTAGGAATATTTGGTTTTGTCTAATAGTCCAATATTTTTTTTTAAATAAAAGTTTCGGTTGATAGTTGCAGGGATTAAGATTAGAAATCAATATAATTAATTTTTTCAAGGGAGGAATCAACATGACTATAAGTTTACACGAATTCAAATAGACCAAATTCAACCAATAAAAAAACATTAAATATTCCTAAAAACCAATAGAATGACAACCTTAAAAATAAAAATATTTAAAACAAGAATAAATTTACGTCATCCAAAAAAAATATAATAAGCATTATATTATGAAACGGCAGAAATATTAGAAGAAAAAAAAATAAAAAAATTAGTCCCCGAGGCCGAGGGCATTCCTGTGCTATGTCTTTGTTCCTACGGACTACAATCCTACAAGTGATGAGTTGGTCTAGACAATTCAAGGTCGTTATATTGTCTTGGGAGGCTTTAGGGTAAGTTGTATTTAGGTGCTCTGTAAGAGGGCGTTAATGTAATTTATCTTACCAAATTTTTAAAAAAATTCAAGGTTGTTATATTGTCCACCTCATAAGTCATAACACTAACCATAACATAAACATCACACAAATTAAGCAACCCAACACACCAGAAATAGAATATATGGCTGCACCAATTCATATCTCACGACCATCTATTCTCCAGCCAGGGGCAGCAACCACCCCTACCAACCGTAGCTACAATGGTCCGACCACTCTATCTCTCCACAAGAGGAAGCCTCTCTCACTCTCCTTCGCCTCGCTTTCATCGGAATCGTCCTCCACGGAGCTCGAAAAGCCCGAAATCGAGCTCGAATTTGTCGGGGTACACTTACTAAATTTGCATTTCTATAGAGAAATAAATTGTGTTATGGCTGTTTATTGTTTTAATGATTTTTATATCTTCTTTTGGTTGTTAAATGTGTGAAGCCTAAAGTAGGAGATGATGGATCATATCCTATGGATAGAGCAAGAGCAGTGAGTGGTGAGAAGTTGCTAAGGAACATTATGGCTGATAACAAGATTGAGCTTTATGCCACCTATGTAAGTGTGACTTAGCACGTGCATATTGCAATTCTTATTTTATAGGAAAATTTGTCATAATCACTTTTTTTTGGGAAAACCATCTTATAAAAAACCTTGGCACGAAATCAATTTTTATGATTTTTTTTTTTTTTATTTGAGTTTATAGGACTCCTTTGAAAATTTTATTATGAGTATGTTTGAAGTTGAATTATCTTTTGAATTTTATACATCAGGGTAAAGTGATGAATTGTGGAGGCGGCGGAAGTTGTGGAACTTGCATTGTTGAGGTAACATGTTTTTTTTTGGGGTGATGAAATGAGATATATACTTCATTTATTTCTTAAAGGTTGCAACATATTCCTCTAAGAGAAATTTCACAATAGTGAGTTAATTGAGGTGATTAATGTTGTAAACAAAAATATAATTTCTGCTAATTAAAGTTTAATTGAGTTTTACCTGTTAAAAAGGTTCATTAATTGAAAACGCCATGCAATTTTCACTATATGTATATTGCCCCTTCCCTATATAGCGAGTTGGCAATCAATCAATATCATAAAACTAATATATAAATCAGAGTACAAAAGTCAGCTTACGATGTCGCGACATTTGGCGTCCTCATTGGACGCCATTTGTCGCGCTCATAAAGTGTCATGTCATTTTTGTAAAATATAAATAGAGTTCTAAATTGATTGAAATACAAATAGAGTTTAGGATAAGAATAAATAGAGTTGGGTTCACAATGAAAATCTTAAATATAGTAAATTGATTATAGCTTTTAATATATAGTTCGTAAAATTATAATTTATGTATCATTGGAATGTGTTTAAAAAATACTTTAAAATAAGATCCATTTATACTATATTTAGAATATTATATTAAAGTAACGTATAAAGGAAATATTGACTATACTAACGTATTAAAGTAACCTACCGTAATTGAAATTAGCGATTCAATTAGAATTAAGGTTAGACTAATATATAAAGTAGAGTACAAAAGTCATCTTACGAGGTCGCGACATTTGGCGTCCTCATTGGATGCTAGTTGTCGTGCTCATTAAAAGTTCTAAATTGGTTAAAATACAAATAGAGTTTAGGATACAAATAAATAGATCGAGTTGGATCACAATGAAAATCTTAAACATAGTAAATTGATTATAACTTTTAATATATAGTTCGTAAAATTATAATTTTTGTACCATTGAAAAGTGTATAAAAAGTACTTTTGAAATAAGATCAATTTATACTATTATAAAATTTTATATTAATGTAACGTATAAAAGGATTTATTGACTATACTAACGTATTAAAGTAACCTACTGCAATTGGAATTACCGATTCAATTAGAATTAAGGTTAGAGTATTAAAGTAATCGAAGGTACGGTTTCTAATAAATATACTCCTCATATTTCCTTTTCCTTTGATAAAAAACAAATGTTGCATCATTCGTCTCCTCCAAACATGAATGATGGATAAGATGGGACATGGTCAACATATTAAAAAGAGGGTTGATATTGTTAATCATGTTGAGGCTTGAAGGGCACCGTAGCAACATACCGTAGCAATATTACCAATCCTTCATAATTTAACAAATTGTTTGATATTTATATGATATGTGTTTTAATTTGATTTGTAAACACAATGAGTACTAAAGAAAGGTAAGTTTTATCTTGAACTTTCTCCATTAACTTTTCATTGGTCTAGAACATATGGAGGTTTTATTTTTATTGTTTTAACAAGCAGGAAGATGTAGGTTGTGTAGTATATCGTGACATGTGCTTTAACATATAAAAATATGTAGGTTATGCATGATAGAGTGAATGTTTGAATTATATAGTGAGTTTATGCATGATATATATAGTGATTGTCTAAATGATATAGTGGATTATTCAGAAATGATGTAGTTTCTGCATGATATAATATGTTTCCGGATGATATAGTGAGTTTTTTCATGACATATAAATTAGAAACTAACGACAAAGATAATGCCAAAAATTGGGCTATAATAATATTTAAAAACTCTACCTCTTCTTCACGAAAAAACCCGAGCATTTGCCCGGGTCCCAATACTAGCTAGTATATAAATAAAGAAGGAACTTTTCGGAAGCATAGGGAGCTCCTCAAGATTTCGAGCCCATAGAGCGCGCCATGTAGGATTGCCATGTCATCAAATTTTATTTTTATCTTTTACAGAAAAAGAGTTCTACATAGATTTAAATACATATAAGGAGTTTTAGATAAGCTAAAATTAGAGTTTGGTTTTGCATGAACAACCTAAATTATTATATTATGTAAATTGTGTATAACTTCTGCTACGTAATTCGGAATATTTTAATTTTTGTTCCATTGGATAGTGCTCGAAATATGCTCCGAAATAAGATCCATTTACAATATAGTTCTACAACTTATGAAATAGAGAGCGCCACATAGGATTGTCATGTCATTAATTTTTATCTTAAAAATAGAGTTCTATATATATATTTAAATACATAATTTTATTCTATATGCATTAGTGTTTATGTGCTATATTAAAAGTTAAAGTTGTGATTGACACTCACATTTTTTTTCTCTATTATTTCTGTCCTGCATCTTTAAAATTATTACCCTATACTTTCTTAAAGTATCAATCGGGTATTTTCCATGTTAAAACTGTGTTAGCTATCGTTAGTCATACCAATTATTAGGATACTATTTAATAAGAGACTTAGCTACAATATGCAATTGAACATTAAAAATATAAAATTTATATATCACAATAACAAATCTAGAAATTAAAGTATAATGACAAATATTTTCTCTGTCTTTTTCTACTGCGACAATGGGTTTGGGCATGGTTTCTAAGAAAATAAAAAAAAATGTATAATTTAGCATAGAGGGGTTAACTAGAGTTGGAGATAAGTAAATCCTTAATAAATGCGACTTTATGAGGCAATTTGAGTAATTAATGATGGTTTTATGAACATAAAGTAAAGGCGATGTTGTCAACTATAGTTGTTTTTTTTACCAAAAGTGGAATGGTTCCAATAGATGAAACTACTCAAAGTGGTAATTGTTGCAATAGAAAAAGAATGGAGAAATTATATAAATACAATGGTTTTGAAAAATCTCATTTTACAGCAATAAAAAATCAACAATGTTGACAAAAAATTTGCAAAAAAATAAAATAAACAATAACCCATGCAACGCACGGGATTCAAAACTAGTATTTATAAGGAAGCTTAACCTCTAATTTGCAGATTTTGGATGGAAAGGATCTTCTCAACGAAAGAACAAATGCTGAACTCCGATATTTAAAGAAGGCAAGTTTTCTAACTCATATTATGTTCATAAAGCTCTCTGCTCTAATCTGGCTCCTTGACTATGTAAGATTTAACATATATACTCCTTGACCATACCTAAATATAGTTTTTTTTAAGGTAAGATAAAGGGGCTCACTTGAGGGAGATAAGGAGGAGAATTCCTCAAATGAGTCTTATAAGGTTTGATCCCTAGACCTCATGAATATGAGATGAAAAGCGATATTACTACTCGACCACCTCAACTTCATACCTAACTATAGTTGACATGTTAGCCAACTATGGAGTATAAGTGTATAACAGACACCTATGGAGTATAAGTGTATAACATACTCCCTTGGTTTCTTTTTAATTGTTACACTTACTTCTAAGAGTACAACTCACATGTGAGTTAGGAAATAGTTGTCTCGCATTGAAGAATTAAAGAGAGAATGACTAACATATAGATTGGTGGGTTACTCAACCTATAACCAATTGGTTTTAAGATGGAACCCTACCAAATTTGTATGTGGTCAAACTCTCCTCCAGCATGGGCTTGTATTAGGCCCAATGAAGTTTATCATGGTATCAAAACGGACGATCCTGACCCATTATGAAATGCAAGATGGAAGGTGTTAAAAATCTGTTTAGGGCAAGTAAGTCCAACAGAATTGTGTTGGCCTCAAGAAGGGGACCAATTGACCTCATGTTAAAACTCTAGAGAGGGCGCAGCGAGGATGTTGTGACCAATTTATATTGCAAGATTAAAGGTGGCTCGCATATGAGGGGGGGTGTTAAGAGTATAACCCACATGTGAGTTAGGAAATAGTTGTCCCACATTGAAGAATTAGAGAGAGATTGACAAACATATAGATTGGTGGTTACTCCATATAGGTACCACCCATTGGTTTTAGGACGGAACCCTACCAATCTTGTATGTGGTCAAACTCTCCTCCAGCGTGAGCTTGTAAGATTCCACATGACTAAATGTAACAATTAAAAAAAACGAAGGTGGTATAAAATAACTTTTCTCTCTTTTGTTAATTTACATAGTCTTAGGTATTTAACATGTTATATAGGTTACCTAATTTTTTTAAAATTTCTTATAGAACTTAGAAGACGGTTGATTAATAAATTTTGTGTGCGACAACAGAGCATTTAATTGAAGATACCAAGCATATTACATCATCACATGATATATTTTACAGATATATTAAAAGGTGTTCCTAAACAAGGAACGGCGCCACGTGGCACTCTTCCTTAGGTTCTTTACAACATGTAATCCACATCCAATAAAAAAAAAAGATAAGAAAATGTCATGTATAAGATTCGATCATGTGACTTCAAGTTTATATACTACAATCATAACCACGCACTAAACCAAGTTATATTTGATGTTATCATTTCAAATTAAAATATTAATAAATGAAAACTATAATTACCCGGGGCATAGTACGGACCTAAAAACTAGTTATGTTTTTGAAAACCTGTTTTATAGTACTAATTTAGTGTGAAAATGAAGGGTTTATTTAAAAATCTTTCAACATATATTTCCCCTGTTAATTTATTACTTCATCCGTCCCATAATATAATGCTTGTTTCTTTTTTACACGGTCTCCAAGATGGATCTTTGAATTTCGATATCTTCAATTCCTTATTAATAAAAAAAATAAAAAGTTGATATTATGAAACTACACATTGAGGCAAATCTAACAAGATCCTACATGAGTATGTTTTTTTAATATATATCAATGAAAATATTTGGTCAAAAATTTTAGAGTTTGACCCATCAAAAATGAAACAAGCACCATATTACGAGACGGATGGAGTAATTGATACATTTTGACTTTAACATTGTTCACATGTTCTAGTTTAACTATCTTTTGTGTTTTATTTTCAAGTACAAACAAAATCATGTGCAATTTGTTAGATTCATTATATATTTTCAAGCTATCAACATTTTATAATTTTTGCTTATTGAAAATTAAATATTTTAATGATAAAACTATGCATTTATCTTATTATGTGAATACTCCTTCCTCTTTTTGATTTTTGTTTTAATAATTTAGAAAATATTTTATTAATAAGTCGAGAAATGACATGCCAAATATTTGAGAGATTTTATCTATAACTAGTTTTTTTTGCCCGGGCGATGCCTCGGGTCAGTTACAATAAACTAATATGTTATTATTTTTAAATTTTATAATTTATTTTGCTACTTTTCGTATTTTTTGTCCATTAAGAAATTGAAAAATTCACGTCACAACGTGATAAATCTCTATTATATAAGCCAAGAGGGGAGCTACGGTGTCCACTCTTGAAAAGACTTATATACCCCTAATTTGAAATATAGAAAAAAACTATTCAAAATTTCTAATTCATTTCCTGAAATACAATTACACAATAAGGAAAGTTATAAAAAGATAAAACTAATAACATAAAAAAGATTAAGATTGCCATTAAAAGATTACTTATGATGAGGAAAATATCCTAACAAAGAAATTTTTCAACAATTGTAAAACCAAAGATACAAAGTTTTCTTTTTCCTAAATATTCAATAACAATTACAAAGAACATAAATTAAAAATTCAAAAAATTACTGAGAAAAAAAAGAGTATAACTCATCTTTGTATTTTTTCGATTTCATAATTGTTGTAGTCAATATGTTATTCAAGAGAAAAAGTTAAACCTGATGAGAAAAAATAAGCATAGACCAACTTCTCTTATCTTCATTTTCAATCCTATGTTTTATAAACATAAATTATAAGTACGAAGTACATGTTTATTTTTCGCATTAATATTAATGTTTTTTACGATTTTGAATATCAGAATTAATACTAATATGTTGGCGCACGCATCACGTGCATACGAGGCTAGTAATGAAAAATTGAAAGGTTTGAGTTTGAAAACAATACCTTAAAAGGAATTGTAGTAAGAGAATATGACATCAATATTCTCTTGTAAGTTACGTAATAAGAGTGTTAGATATGTATATACTTGTTCAAGTCTTTTTAGTTAATTATACTTATTACAAGACTTTATCATATTTTATTTGAAACATTAGACAACAAATTCATAGTGTATTGATGGTTAAGCTCTAACTTTTCATTTCAAAGGTCACGTGTTCGATACCTTGCACTTACACATTTCTTTTTTTAAAGTGAGGAGTACACATAGACATAAAGCATTTGCATTAGAAAGTTGAGGAGAGTGCCACGTGACACATAAGCTTTCTTTCGCATGCCTTTTATTTGTATAGATACTCGGTAGCCCACCGGGGCACGGCCCATTACATGAGGCGAAACAAGGAAATAGTTAAATACACCACGCCTTTGGAGACCTTCCTCTTTGTGATTTTTTTTTTTGGAAGGGTTCCTCTTGTGATTTGTAGTTGTATTTGACAACTTACAATACAATCTTTGGCCATCAACCATTCTGACCTGCAATAGGTGCTGGTCCAGTAGGGCCCTTCTTCTTACCAAGGGGTTCCCAGTGGGGGCCCAAAAAAAAATCTGATTATGTATTAATAAATATAATAAAAAGTTAATATTTTGAAAATACACGTTGAACATATATATCTAACAATGCAACGTCATATGATAATGTTTTCCTTATTTATAGTCTAATTCGACTCAAGTCTGCATACATTCCCTCTACATATTTCAAATGCCCTCACCATGCTATGAATAGATAGATCATATATAAATATTGTTTTTTTACTAGTGTGCAATTAATATAATTAGCTAGATGAAGTATTGCCACGAAATTTTTTCAGAGAGATCAATTATTAATATTGTCAATATTTAAAATTATGCATGGTGATTGCCAGAAACCTGAATCTTGGAGGCTCGCTTGCCAAACAATTGTTGGAAATAAAGAAAATTCTGGCAAGGTATGTCCATTTTTCTTCCAAATAAATTAATTTCTAGTCCACTCTTTTAAGGAAAGAAAAAAAGAAGTAGCTAGCATTTAGTATATCATTAAATGTATTTTTAAAAAGTCTCAATTAAATTTTGTACGCAACGATCTCACAACAAATTATAGTGATATTCAAATGACTTGCTTTTTTTAAGATCACTTCTTACTTGTTTAGATTCTAATTTTTGATGTCTCATACTGAATTAGGGTGTCTCATAACTCATAAGTCATAACTTGCTTATTATAGTATCTTATCCAAGAAAATCATTTGTTCATAATCAACTTTGACTCTAGATATACGCCATTCCTACAAATAGATATAAAAAATTTGCAACCATGGGAAAAAATGCAACAATTACCAATTAAGGTAAAAATAAAATTGTGACGGCTATTGTGAAATTTATTAAGGTTATTGTAAAAAGTATCTAATAAGCGTGAAACTTATTGAGGAATAAAGGTAAAATAGGGGAGGGAGGGGGGGAGGGGGGGAATTGGTAAATAAATAACAAATCTATAGATTTATTATATGAGGGAATAAATTAATTTAGCACTTAAGTTCCCTGCAATACTTTCAGGTTGTTGTTCAAAGGCTGCCTCAGTGGAAGAAATGACAAGAACAGACGAACTCTGAGTCAAAGGAAATACTTCCATATGCCACACATTCAATTTATCCTCTTCATAGATTATTTTCTAAGTTTTGACAGTTAACATTGTAGAATTAATATTTATCTCGTTCAATACTTTCTCAGCTCTTTTATAATTGCAACATTTTGACTTTCTACTATTTATAATTCACACTTTAACGGTGTATGATAATCTTACTCCATGTTCAGTAGTTATAAAGCTTGTGGTGTTCCAACACAAAAAGGAAATCCAATTATTGAACCCCTAGGCTCCTTTCTCTCTCTTTTCCCTCTCTTCTCTCTTCTTCCTTCAAATCTAAGAGGTCGTTTTGTTGGCAATAGAAATATAGATATTTCCATTTCATAGGAAGTGTAAAATGAGCTTGTTGTTTGGTGGACAACAAATAAATAAACTGAAGAAAGTAGAACTTCTTATAAATCTTTACTTCCTACAAAATGGGGGAAATAACTTACCTACTCCCCTATGGAAATTTGTACTTCCCTAGCATATAGACAGGTAGACAACCAAACAACAATATTCAATTCTCATGACTTTGATTATAATATTTGCTAATGCTATTGGACAAGATAGATGTCAATTAAACAACTAGCTTAGTTGGTTATAATCTTGGGATGTGGTACTTAACACCTAGGATCAAATTCCGTCTATATATCATTTGTCCTTGTAGCTCTCTCTGCTACACCAACAAAAAATGATATAGTACACAATTGAGAATAAATCTTCCTCATCACCCACAATCATTGTGCTATAGGAAAGTTGTAAAGCCCCGAAAATCCATAACCTAGATACTCATAATTGGCAGCGGAAACAGAACTTAAGCTGTGGGTTATGGGTGCACAAACAAAATATATAATAGCCTTAAAATAGTTTCTAAATTATTCAAAATCTCAACTTGAATAGTAATGATTACTCATAATACATAATATGATAAATAAAATCCCAAATTATACAGAGTCACTTCAACATATTCCATTCGGAGCATCCATGTCATAACTGAATTTGAGCTATCTTCATAATACCTGAATAATTACATAAAATAGAAAAATAGGAAAAACACAAAAAAGTAACCTAAAATGAGTAAAAAAACTCATTAACTTTACTCTAGCCCGTAAAAACGATTTTAGTTCATAAACATTTTTCACACATAAGCATATATCTCATCATTTTGGTTATTGTTCGGAATTAGTGTCAGAAAACATAACATTGAATACTGTACCGACAAGGACCATTAACGTGAGCTTAGTTCATTAACAAGTACAGGTTTTGGACAGAACGTTAACATTAACATTCGACCACTTTTGGTCCTTTTCGAACATCGTAAACAAAATTCTTCCACCTGTAACTTGCCCATTTACCCGTTCATAACTCCAAGCCAACAGAACCATTCACAACACTCACAAATCATAAATAATATACATAAGATACACATCACTTTCATAATTCACATATAACATTTATGATATCATATACATCACACTTTATAGCATAACATACATATACACACGGTCATACACATATTCGCTGGAAAAAAAAATACATATATTACCAAGGACCCTTCGACCAATGGTATGGCTTTCTATATCCCACATGGGAGACCAATGTTCAAATTTTGGTGGAAGCAAAAATTTCAATATTGTTGTTGGGGGGGGTTGGGGCTTGTTGGGCCTGTGGGTGAGTGATTATGTGCGAAGACAGTCAAGAGAAAATTCATCTTTCCACGGGTTTCTCGAAAGGGGGCTCCAAAAAATATACACATATTCGTTGGACATAAAATGTTAAACATGATATATATATACGAGCAATCACATGTAATGCTAAACATAAAGGTTAGCTTAGACGCTAATTCTTTTCCTTTACTCCTTAAGTATCGAAATTCCTTAACCTCCAAGAATCATCATTCACAATCGCCATAAAATCATAGCTTTCATAACCAAACAAATAGACTTTGGGTTTCATGAATCATAATTTGAACAAAGAAACAAGAGGAACATATAATATTTGACAACAATAATAGAAAACTTTCAGAGGGTCTAACTCTTTGCTCCGAACTCTGAATCGGGTGATTTTTTGGTCTAAATTCAATACGTTTTCGAGATCTACAACTTTCATGAAGAAAGCATGGGCAAATTCCGACTGCAAGAAGAATATATTGGGGAAAAACAGTACGGCATCATAAAATCAAAGGAGAAAGAGAGTGGGTATTTGGGGACATTCATGGGTACTCAACAAGAAGAAGGCACATCAATGGAAATTCATATTTTATTTAGTGGCGTTAATGGAGGTTGTGATTATAGTTTGTAATTTTTAAGTGGGTGAGAAATGGTGAAATAACCCACTATTTATAGAAACTAGCATTTTTTGCACGCGATGCGTGCTTGGTTTTTTTTTCGAGACAGAAACTCGTTTTTTTTTTTTGCATATGAGTCAAAATTTGATTTGTTAGTATGAGTGCATTAATACTTGTAGACAATTGTAATCATTTATGGTGGCTCAGTTATTATATAATTGTTTTCAACATTTTTGTTAACTTTTTTAATGCTATATTATATTTGAGTTTGATTTTTTTTTTCTTTTTTTTTGGGAAAAATAGTTAATTTATTCATGAGGGTAGTAAAATAATGTCCTCGGGGAACACCATAGCTCCCCCCTTCCTTTATATAATAGAGATATAATTGTGTTCAATATTTTTTTTAACTTTTTTATGCTATATTTGAGTTTGATTTCTTTTTTTTTTTTCGGCAAAGGGTAGTAAAATAATTTCCTACGGGGACACCATAGCTCCCCCCTTCCTTATATAATAGAGATTAGCCTAATGTGCACGCCATGCGTGCGGCAATATTTTAGTAATAATATTGATATTCAAGCATTAAAAAATTGGTTGAATGACAGTTTAAGGATGCAGACATTTTTTTATTTAATAAAAAAATAATTGATGTGCTAACAATTACTATTTAAATACATAGTAATTGACAAATCAATAGGCAAAAAAAAAAATTGTTTCATAACTCTTAGTATTTCAAGTTTTATTAATTCTCATAAAAAACCACGCACACTTGTCAATCCAAACAACTTAAAATAATTTTTTTAATGTATTTTTAATAACAGTTTTATCTAGTAGTAGTAAGGAAAAGCATTATGTATTTTAAATAACAGTTTTATCTAATGCATTATCCTAAATAGTTTTTTAATGTGTGTTTGTTAATTTATGGTAAATTTCATTTTTTTTTGTCAAACCTACTTTATGATTTGCATTGATTGTGTTATAAATTTTGTTTGATTAGGCCTTGATAGACAGTGTATTTGTTTTCTTATTTTGTTTCATATGTATTTGAATATGGCATGTTCACAGTTGTATAAGATTTTACAACGTGATTTTCTCAATTCTATGAGTGATTTGTAAAGTTTCCTCATATAAGTGATTTCTGAGTGATTGTTGAAAATTAATTTCCGG
The DNA here is from genome assembly GCA_947646795.1 of Beta lomatogona. NCBI lineage: Eukaryota > Viridiplantae > Streptophyta > Magnoliopsida > Caryophyllales > Amaranthaceae > Beta > Beta lomatogona. Next base: position 118,243 of record CANSNZ010000263.1, read on the forward strand.
TGGCTTTGTTTGACCCCCATTTTGGTATTGAGATTCCTTTTGTAATTTAGAAAGGGATGGGGGGCAAAATAGTCAGTTCAAAAGAGGACACCGTTGCTCCCCCCTTCCCTTATGTAATACTAGCCTTTTGTGCACGCGATGCGTGCGATGATATTTTTAGGCCTAATACTAAGTAGTAAACAAACTGAAAATGCAAGTTAGTATTTAAGTTCACCTCCATTTTGTGAATAAGATTCTTCCATGTTCTTTTTATGTTGTTATTCGTTTTTGTGATTTTGAATAGTTTTTTGTTTTTAAAGTCTTATATGCACATGTTCTTTTATAATCAGTATGATGTTCTTTACTAAACATCGTCATGTTCTTTTTTTTGGGTTTTATTCATTTTTGTAATTTATAATAGTTTTTGATTTCTCGCAGAAAAATACAAAATGTTGTAAAGTTTTAAGTTGTGAGAAAAATTATAAAAGATTGTTTCCCACAAAAAAAATAGTACATAAAAATTTTGTTTCACATATTATCCTTTTTCTTAAGGGAGTAATATGTTCCTTTACTAATTAACTAGCCTTTTGTACACGCGATGCGTGCGATGATATTTTTAGGCCTAATACTAAGTAGTAAACAAACTGAAAATGCAAGTTAGTATTTAAGTTCACCTCCATTTTGTGAATAAGATTCTTCCATGTTCTTTTTATGTTGTTATTCATTTTTGTGATTTTGAATAGTTTTTTGTTTCTAAAGTCTTATATGCACATGTTCTTTTATAATCAGTATGATGTTCTTTACTAAACATCGTCATGTTCTTTTTTTTGGGTTTTATTCATTTTTGTAATTTATAATAGTTTTTGATTTCTCACAGAAAAATACAAAATGTTGTAAAGTTTTAAGTTGTGAGAAAAATTATAAAAGATTGTTTCCCACAAAAAAAATAGTACATAAAAATTTTGTTTTCACATATTATCCTTTTTCTTAAGGGAGTAATATATTCCTTTACTAATTAATCATGTAGTGTTCTTTTCATATAAATATTATATTATAATTTAACTTGCAATATACTTTTTTTACATAATTGGTGAAAAGTGGTTTGTTAGTGGTCCATTTGTTTTCACATATTATCCTTTTTCTTAAGGGAGTAATATGTTCCTTTACTAATTAATTATGTAGTGTTCTTTTCATATAAATATTATATTATAATTTAACTTGCAATATACTTTTTTTACATAATTGGTGAAAAGTGGTTTGTTAGTGGTCCATATACTTATTTGCCACTTGAATCGGTGAAGAGTGAAGACCCATCAGACCAACAAAAAAACACTTCTCCAACTATTCATTCTCTCTCTCCTCTCAGTGTATAATTTCAGTACTTTTCTAACTATTCATTCTTTCTCTCCTCTCACTACAAATCTACAACCTATATTTTGAAGGAACCTAATTCATATTTGAAGGAATCCAGTTCATCCAAGTATGTAATATACAATAGCAAAATCAGACGTTTCAAGTCTTAAGCAGTAAATCTAATTTGCGAACAACATCAAAGAAATACATGCAACAGTAGATCTTCAAGTCAACGTCAAATAACAACATCAAAAAAATCAAGCATTTCAATTCAAGTCTTAAGCAGCAATAGATCTAATTGGGTCGATTTTGTAACAAAGAAAGGTAATTTCTTAAATCATGGATTTCAGTAATTTCTCTATGATCCCAAAATTGTAACCGAAAAGTATAATACAATTTCAGTTTTTTTCGTTGTCTAACTTCTAAATTCTGATTTCACAAATTGATATTTAAAAATTTTCATCATTTTAATTTTTCTCCTTTTCTAAATGTTCACACTTTGAGTTTCAATTATATTTGAAATGAAATTTTAAATTTTTCATACACAATCTGATTTTGCATGAAATGGTCATTTTAATTTTTCTCATTTTCTAAATTTTAACACTTTGAGTTTCAATTATATTTGAAATGAAATTTTAAGTTTTTCATACACAATCTGATTTCGCATGAAATGGTCATTTTAAATTTTTCTCCTTTTCTAAATTTTAACACTTTGAGTTTCAATTATATTTGAAATGAAATTTTAAATTTTTCATACACAATCGGATTTCACATTAAATGGTTTTCGCAAATTAATGTACATTTTTTTTTCTGAAAATGAATTTTTGCAAAAGTTGTTCGCAAAAAGGTTTGATATTGTTTTGTTTTTCAAAATTTATTTATGAACATGGATATTTTGCAAAAGTTTTGGGCAACAATTTTATATTGGAATTTTTTTAAAAAGGAACTAAATTTGCAACTTTTTCATCAGTGTCATAAATGAATCAAATTTCATACACATCTTGTTTTCTGATTTTATATGAAAATGAATCAAATTTAAGTCTAATTATATAAAAGCCCTTTTCAACTAATTGCTATTATCTCCATTTTTTCAACTACATAACAGTCGACTAATGTGAAATAACTTTAAAGATTAAAAGAATTATGTACCTGTTTGAAAGTTCACAAATCGCCGATCGACGAATGTGTGATATCACTGTCAAAATCTTATGTTTTTCTCAGATTTGTGTTTATAGGTAATTTTTGTGAGTATGTAATTGTGAATGGTTATTGAGAACAATGATTTATAAGTGAATTTTGTGAATGTTTTTGTATGTATTGACGTCCTAGTATATTAGTTTTAGTTTGTAAGTTAATTTTTTGTTTTTGTAAAGTTTCTTGATCATTTGAGTGATTTGCGTGATTTTTACAACGTGATTATCTCAATTCTATGAGTGATTTGTAAAGTTTCCTCATATAAGTGATTTCTCAGTGATTGTTGAAAATTTATTTCCGGTGGCTTTGTTTAACCCTCATTTTGGTATTGAGATTCCTTTTGTAATTTAGAAAGGGAAGGGGGGCAAAATAGTCAGTTCAAAAGAGGACACCGTTGCTCCCCCCTTCCCTTATGCACGCGATTAATAAACAACATGTAGGTTTTAAAATATTATCAGTATAATTAGTAATATGCAAGTTTTTATTTTTTCTTCTGATTGTGTCAATCAAGTTATATTGTCAATTTAATTTTTTATCAGAGTTTTTAATATATATGTAAGAAGAGGAAATCATTCTCCTTAATTTAATATTTAATTCAAATTCAAATTCAATTCCATTTTTAACTTGTTCAATACATATGGTAAGTAGAAAGAAGAAAAGATTGTTTAATATATATGGCCATTTAAATTCATTAAGGGTACATTAGACTTTTTGAAGGGGGACACCATCTTCCTCCCCCCTTCACTTATATAATAGAGATTATAGGAAAGAAAGACTTCATTAAGTAATTAAGCTTAATGTTGAAGAATACTTGGGGAGCAAGATCTTCTAAAAGCCTTGGGATATAGAGCTTGAGGAAGAAGATGGATTTTGTGTATGGTGATTTTCCATTTTTAGGAAAATATTAAAACTATATACTCCCTCTGTTTCTTTTTAATCTACACACTTTCGTTTTTGGTCCGTTTCTTTTTAATATACACACTGTTACTTTTTCTATTTTTGGTAACATGTCACATCTACTTTCTCCTCTTTTTCCACCCATGTCATCCACTTTTTAATATTTTAACCAACTTTTTAATTTTTCTCTCTCACTTTTCAGTTTCTCTCTCCACCTTTTCAGTTTCTCTCTCATACTTTTGCACTTTCTCCTTGGTTCTCCCCCAAAGTGAAGTGAGTAAATTAAAATGAAACGGATGGAGTACTATATTATAATAAGTAAACTATTGTTATAATAAACATTACTTTTGAAATAGTTAAAGTAAATATATTTTAGAAAATAACCATGATGATTATGAAAAAAATTTAGGACACAATTAAGCTAATAAACATAATTAGTAATTATAAAATAAGATTAAAAGTTTGGGGTATTACAAAAGCTCGATAAATATGTAATGTAAAAATATGGGTATAAAACAATTATGGATTCAGCAATCCATAATTTTTCTTCCAGCATCCTTAAAATTAAAACACCAAATCAAAAATTCAAAACCAAAAAACAATCACTATCCAAGACACAATATAAAATGTTTTAACATAGTTTTATTTGCTTAAAATCAAAAATAAATATTAAGTTACGTCATCTTATTCGGACTTGGAAATGTTTTGCTTCTTGGAGGTAGATATCTTTGCTTCATGCCTTTATCCAACGACGAATCCCCACAAGTCTTATGATCATGATGATCATTTTCTCCAGATGCATGTTTCAGTGGTATTATATGTGGCTAATGAATACGAGTAATACATGAATAATTCCCATCCCAAGTAACATAATCAATAATCTAAAAGGAGTAATGCACCCTAAAAATACCAAAGATCTCTCCCGAGTACCTATGGCTACTCTAAACAAGCAATCATACCTATTCTCATGGAATCATGCAAGAAAGAGACATTAAACATGGCATCACAAACAAATTCCTAGTAATCCTATCTACTTATTCCCATAGAGATATTCATACTCTTGATTGAATCAACAAATCCATCTAGATTCAATTTCCATTGAAAACAAGACATAAGGAATCAATTCAAAATCACCTATCCCTAGTATGATAATGAAAATAAGCACAATTCAATCAAACAAGGATAATTAATCACATTAAAATTGGGATTATGGGGAAATTCATACATTAATCATTGCTAGGGTTCAGCTTAACCCTAGATTATAAAACTACTCACTCATAATTGAAATAACAAAGCAATTGAATAATAAATAAGTAAACATGATAATAAATAAAGAGAGAGAATTAGAAAACTTAGTCTTTTACTTCAATGAAAAATAATCCAAGGTAGTCAAATTGTAAATCTCCAAGTTAACAATGCAGTTTTTCTCTCAAAAGATCTCTAAAAACTCAATCCTGAAACCCAAGTGCCGAAATAATATTACTAAGAAGTTATTTATAGTTTCCTAAAATAATAAAACAACTTAAATAAAATCGACGGAAAAACAGGTCGACACGGACGTGTCAATTATGACACGGACGTGTCGACCTGATATTACAATATCAGTCGTAACAACAAAAGTTCCTGATCTGGGAAAAAAGCAGCAACACGGACGTGTCACATATGACACGGACGTGTTGCCCTGGGAAACTAATATCAGTTTGAAAATTGACACGGATGTGTCGCCCTGAAAATCTGAGATCAGTGGCGCTCCTTCGTAATCCAAGGAAATGACACGGACGTGTCAAATATGACACGCTCGTGTTGACCTGCTTCAGCCTATCACCATGCCCATGCATCCCCAACTAGTTACAAGATATCCAATATGCTTGATTAAACTGAAAATTAACTCAAACACCACAAAATACCTCGTGAAGTGCCATAGAACTAAAAGAAGCCAAAATGATGCAAGAGTTAGTCCTAAATGCTCTAAAGTAGGCTAAATGAGACTTAGAAATGCACCTAAAATAACAACTATTATTGACTTATCAGGGTCGACCTGACCCCAACCTGAAAACTAAACGGGTTAGGGTTGGGTTGAAAATTTCAACCCGAAAATAACCCGCCTAACCCATTTAAATTAATTGTAAAGCCAGACTCACGAAGAGAGAGAGTGTGAGAAAAAGAAAGTGGGAAGAAGAAACTCATAGATTAGCCTAATTCATAAAATTGAAAATGGAAGTCATTGTTGCAGCTTCAAGTACTAAAGAAATAGAAAAAGAGACATGGAGACTATACAAAAAAGGACTCAATAAATTATTGATAAAAGTTATTGGAGTTGAATGGCCCCAATTAATTATATATTTTTTTCTTACATAATTCTCACCATAGAGAACTTGGCCACCTATTCTTGAACCTCGGAAGAAATTTTTAAAAATCAGGTTAAACGGGTCGGGTTCAGGTCAACACGTTTATAAATAGGTCGGGTTCATGTTGGAATTTCTGACCTGTTTAGGTAAACGGGTGGGGTTCGGTTTGGGGTGCTAACTCGTTTATGTAAACAGGTCGACCTGAATTCGACCCGACCCGACCTGATTGCCAGCCCTACTGCTGAGTGCTGACACATGCTTCATAAAATGTAAAATAGATCAGTTGTGACTTGTGATTTGTGAATTGTGATGCATCTTTCAAACTTTAACATCAATTAAACCATAATTAGTATACCCGTAGGAGAAAAAGGTTGAACATTACAATTAGAGTAGTAAAAATTAAGTTCGATTAATGAAAGTTTATGGCTGAACACATACACGAATATTTATTTTTTATCCTTTGAGTACTTTTAACTGTTACATTGTTTAGCATGTCTTTTTTTGCTTAACAACAAGTTTAAGAAAATACTTTGGTCAAAATAATTAATCCTTAACTGTTATTAGTTAGTTATTTAGTACTTAATTAATCCATTAATAAGGTTGTCTTAAGAATTTTGAGGCTCATGTACTAATTGGGCCCTAAATATAAAGATATTATGCATAGATTGTAAAAATACAAATGATGTATTTTATAAAATAATCATTACTAAAATAAAGCTCGGGTTTGAACAATAAGACTAAAATAAACATTTAATTTAAGACTTTTAGGCCCTCTAAAAAGTGGAGCCCCATGTCGTAGGTCGCTTTGCACGCCTTATTAGACGACCTGTCTATTAATTTTCAAACAACTACTATTATGATTATTATGTTGTGGACAAGTCACATTAACAAGGTTACCTTTTCAAATAACGGTATACTAGCAAATTATGCACGCGATGCATGCCTGTTATTTTTTACTTTTTCAAATATGAATTCAAGCCTTTTTGGGCATAAACAGGGGTAAAAATTTGAACATTATACATTTTTGGCTAAATTTTATAGTTTAAGTCTCTATCACTTAACCCTTCTTTTATTAATTTTTACTTATTCTTTCTTTTAGGTTTTTAAAATTAAATTTGATGAATGATAAAAGAACGTTAAGTGAATGTATTTAGGATTTCTTATGTTATATTAACCTAGACTTTTGTGCAAAATAAATCATTTTACTTTGTTGATTGATTGAATTTTCTATTTCATGTAATACTTGATTGTGTTTGTGAAATGATTGATAAGATATTTGATTGATGTAATATTTTCTTTTACTTTTTTCAGCATAAATATACTAAAACTTATATCCAATGTTTCTTTTTTGGTGGCTTAATTAACTTGATTGCCTTCAACATTAAAGTTACTTTTTTAATGCTATATTTGAGTTTGATTTTGGTTTTCTCTTTTTTTTTTTGTAGTAGTTGATTTACTAATGGGCATTTAAGTAATTTACATTAGTAGAATAATTGCTTATTGCGGCGGTCATTATGTGGCATATTGCTGCGGTTTTGGCCGCGCAACAATTAAGGGGGCAGCAATAGGCAATTATTTATTGTTGCGGTTTTTGACCGGCGCAATAGGGCAACCTATTGCTGCGGTTGTCTCCCAAACCCGCAGCAATAGGTTCAAGTGAATTTTTTTGAAAAATTAAAATATTTATTCGTTCTCTCATCGAAAGGCACAATTGCAGCACTAAAGTGCGATTACAACAACGCAGACATAATATTTTATAAATCCTAACTTCATATATTAAAAAAAAGGATATTTTACAAACTAGTCTTATATGCACGCGATGCGTGCGAAATCATACTGGATTAAGATACAGTTTGGGATAATAATGACAGTTTTTTTCTGATGGAGGAGGTTTGTGATTTGAGTGGTGAGAGGATAGAGATATAATTATCTTGCCTATTATTTCAAAAAAATTAAAAGCAGGTAGTTAACTCTCCTTTTCTTTTTACTTTGTATTGGGTGTATTTGTTTTTTTTTTTTTTGAATAAATTAGTTAGTTTTCTTGTATGTGTGTTTCTCTTTTGATTTTTTTAATGTTTTTCCCTTTTTTCACTTTCTCTTATTATATTGGATGTAATTTGCTTAATTTATTGGGGGTAAATTTGGAGTTTTTATATTTTGGTGTCCTACCCCTCTTCACATATATAATAGAGATTATATTGGATGTAATTTGCTTAATTTATTGGGGGTAAAATTGGAGTTTTTATATTTTGGTGTCCTACTCCTCTTCACATATATAATAGAGATTCTAATTACAAAAATATAAAAAAATAAAAACAGAACTAAGAACAAAAATAAAACGTAAAAACTCATAAACAAAATAGATCTAACAAAATTAAACAGATCTATAAAGAAAATAAAAAAACGATACATGAAATCTTGAAACAAGAAACACAAATTACAAAAAAAAGAGGTGGAGCGACGGAGGTGCGAAGCAGACTTGGTGGAGCGACGGAGGTGCGCGACAAGACTTGGTGCGGACGACGTTCGATCCGATGAGCGATGTTTGGTGAATTGACAGATGATGCGTTCGATCTGATGAGAGATGAATTGATGCGTTGATGCGAAGAAGTTCTTTGATGTTCGTTGATGTTTAGGAGTGATGAGATGCGATTCATGCGAAGAATTAAGAGGAGGGATGAGATGCGAAGAATTGAGAGTGAGAGGAGAGTGAGAGGGAGAAGTGCGATTTAGGGTTAGTGCAAGATGTGAGGGAGGCGCGGGCAAGGGTTACATCTAGGGTTTAGTGAGAGAGGTGCGATTGTACTCAAATACTATTATATAATATTGGGCCTTTCTATTGCTGCGTTTTTTTAAAGAAACCACAACAATAGATTAAAATATTAATATTTTAACCTATTGCTGCGGTTTCTTAAAAAACCGCAGTAATAGAGCTGGTCAAACTAGTCAACCAAATTTGAAAAATTGTCCCGTTGACATCTGTTGCTGCGGTTTTGGTTCGGAACCGCAGCAATATGTTGATTTTTGATTTTTTCTTTTCTTTTGATGTGGTTTATTGCTGCGTATGGGTCAAACCGCAGCAATTCAGATGCAACAATAAGCAATTATTCTACTAGTGTTTATAGGGCGACACCATAGCTCACCCCTTCCCTTATATAATAGATATTATTTCTAAAGCTTATCGATTTTTATGTTAATTTTGTATTGTCGATAAAATAACCGCTTAATATTGTTTTATTTATTGTGCTCTAACATGTTGAAAATTGATGGACTTTATTCAATTTATTTAATAGGGCTTTGATTAAGTTGAAATATAGTAGAGAAATTATTGAGTTTATAGTTGTCTTCGTAATCATATATAGTGCGTGACTGACATCTTTTTGAAAATCGTGCATAAAAATCTAGGAAAATTAGAGATCAATTATAGTAGGAAAAATTGATTTAATCAGTCCCAACTATGGCCCCCCTGACAAAAACAATCCCAACTATGATTTTTTATTGTTCAGTCCCAACTTTATTCCCCCTTTACACTAATGGTCCAAGTGAATTGGTGACTTGCTAAACCGATAAAAAAAAAATTAACCCTTATTTTCCCTTTTTATTTTTATTTTCACATGTTTTTCTACCTCCTCTTTCAGTTTTTCTCTCTCCTCCCTCTTTCCTCCCCTTCCCCCCGCCACCCCCACCACCATCCAGCCACCACTGCCACCACCTGCAGCCCCCATTCCTATCCCAACCCCACCACCGGCCCGGTCCACCCCAAGCTTACCCCCCCACCCTCCCAGCCCACCCGCAACCCCTATCCCCCACCCCACCCCTAGTCCCCCGCACAACCTTATCCCAACGAATGGGAGGACTTTTTAGGCTTCAAGTAAACCCTACAAGCAATAAAAGAAAAGTTATTAGAAGATATTAAAAAAAACATGTTGATTAACTAAACCACTAACCTTTCGTCTGTCACTCATGATAGTGAGTCCCTCTCCATTATTGCTTCCCAAATCCCTCAGCAGCAGCTCAAAAAACCACATCCAAGTTTCAGTGCATTCCACTTCCACCACTGCCCAACATATAGGATAGATATTGTTATTTCCATCCTTTTCCACAGCAACCAATATTTGCCCATGATATGCCCCTTTCAAATGACACCCATCTACCCCAACAATTGGCCTACATCCAGCCTTAAACCCCTCTTTCAGTGCTTTCAAACATATGTACATCCTCTGGAATGTAGGAGGTGGTCTTTCAATTCCTTCCACAGCAGTGTTGACAGAACTTCCTGGGTTATGTTTGAGTATAGCATGACCATACTCCCACACCTTTGCATATTGTTCAGCTGCATCTCCATAAATAACAAGCTTTGCCCTTGCCCTTGACTCCCATAGTTTATAATACTTCACATCAACCCCAATATCTTCAAAAACCAATGACTTATACCTTTTCAAACTCATGTTTGGATCCCTCCTCCAAACCTCAACATACATGTCAGCTAACCACTCAGCAGTGACCCTAGAATTCAGGTTACATCTAGAGCTGTTCATGGACGGGACGGCCCGCTAAGCCCGCCCAACCCGGCCCGCTAAAATTGCAGGCTTGGACAACAAACTTTGAAAAAAAATTCTAAATAGGCGGGCCAAGCCCGGCCCGCTAATATTAATGGGCGGATATGGGCAACCTCAAATATACCGCGGGCAAGCCCGCCCGGCCCGTTTATCATAATATCTATTTTCTATGAAATATAATTTTTTATCTAACTAAATTAGTGTTGATTTATCTTTTGGAATATATAGTTTATCTGCACTAATATAGCTTTGGTAACACATAATTGTCTTTATTCTTACCTTAACTAACTTAATTTCTTAATAATTTGTCGTCCTCTAACATTTTTGTTACGAATATTTTTAACTTTCTCTTTATCTTACGCTGTTATTATCAACTTTTTTTCTATTTTAACCAAAATTATGTTTTAACCTATAAATATTAAAGGAAATTAACTAGAGTACTTGGAAAAAAATAAAAGCATTAATAGGCCCGTTAGGCCCGCGGGCAAGCCCTCCCGTTTATTAGGGCGGGTCATGGACAAGTAGTTAAGCCCGCATAAAAGGGCTTGGACTAGACATATTAGGCCCGTTGGACAAATTTTTTTAGTTAGGCCCGGCCCACAACCCGCTCAAGCCCGCAAATGATCACCTCTAGTTACATCCCACACATTTGTGGTCTAACCTCAATGACTTGATCTGCCACATATCCTCAAACCTTAGTTTTTTTAATATGAACCTTGAAGAAACACTTATCTTCAGATTTGCATCAACATCCAACCCTTTTAGCATGACCTTTGTCCCATGGACATTCACACCTATTTTTACAGTAAATGCTTATCCTCTCCTTTCCATTATGAAGAAAGTAAAAGTCATAATTGTTCTCAATAGCATGACATCTAAGTGCCTTCCTAGCAACCTCCCTAGAATTAAACTTCAGCCCCCTAACAAGTGAAATTTGTTTTTTAAAATTTGTCTCAGAATTGAAAACAGGAGCTTGATCTACCTCTTCATTTGACCCACATAAAGATTTGAGCTCATCAGAGTCACCCTCAATTTCTTCCTCTATGTTCACTTCAGCAGACTGATCAAGCTCCTCCTGCAGCCTACTCTTTTTATCAGTAGCCTTAACTTCAGGTTATGCTTCCTCATGGTGATCAGATTCAGGGTGGTTCTCAGTGAGACTAGCTTTTACAGCAGCAAACAGTCCCCCACCATTTGTTTGCTTGAAAAGCTCTTCCTCATTTGCACCATCCTTCTCTTCTTCCCCAACCTCCCATTCAATTTCTAAATCACTCCACTCTGAGCTTGATGAGCCTCTCAGATCTAGCTTTCTACTTACCCTACCTCCCTTTTTTCTCTTGGTTTTAACCTGTTCTTTTCCCTTCACTTTCTCTTCTCCCTTCACTTTCTCTTTCTCCTTCCCTTTTCCTTTCAGTCCCTTCCCTTTTTGAGCCACATGCTTCACTCTCTTAGGGGCCAATGAATCAGATGCAGTTTTTTGAGCTTTAGGCAAGTCCGTGGGAGGGGAATCAATTAACACAGGATGCTCTAACAGTCTAGGACTCCTCCTAGTAGGACTGACTGTTTGTGAAAGGAAGATACGAGGTTTTTGTGATTTTGTCTTGTTGTTTGACTGTCTTGGAGGCTTGAATCTAGGGCTCTTAAACTCAGACTTCACTTTTTTTATCTCCTGTTTGGGCACTCCACTATGGCTTTCCTGGGTTAATTGGGCTGGATTTTTTGGGCTCAAGGTGTTGGGCTTTTCAGGGCTTCTCAAACTTCTATGATAATCTCTTATTATCTCAGGAAACCCAGGGCATTTGGACCTAAATAAGTAATCAGGGGCTGGTATTTTCTGCATTACTTTTTGGTGGTGGAGGGCCATCATCAGTTACATATACATCAACATTCCCAAACCTATCTCTTGTTTTCAGAATATCAACCACATTTTTAGAGTTTATCCTAACCTTCCCTTCCTTATTTTGATACCACAGGTAGTAAGTTTTGGCATTGGGTCATCCTCAAACTTATAAGCATCCACCACTTATTCCTTAATTACTTTAAGATTAAAGTCACAAGTTTTTATCTTGGTACAAACAAAATCATCCCACCAACGAATTCCTCAATTTCTTTTCCTTTCAATTTTTTTTTACAGTTGACAAGGGTCTTACATGTAATCTCATGTCAACATACTGAGCATCAAAATATGCCATGCTGTAAAGACAAAGAGAGAAAGGATAAAGTGCCAATTTTATTCATATGGGGAGGGGGAAATTCAGTTAAACGGAGCAACAAAGGGAGCAGGAAAGGGAATAACTTTATGCTAAATAAAGCAGGATAGAAGACAGAAGATTCCAAGCAATGCAATTACCAATGTTAATTACCAATTAACTAATCCCCAATTTTGTAATGCACTAATAAGCCCTAATTTTTTAATTCAATTCCACAATTGCAGTAAAAAATACTTAAACTTACCTTCCAGATCTGGACAATTGCGGTAAAACCCTATTTTGGCAGTGATAGGTAAAATGTTGTTGTGGTCCCTCACGCCTTTCTTCTCTTCAATGATGTGGTGAAGAAAATGGCAGTGACAGCTCAGACAGAGAGAGAAAATGAAATGGGGAGAGAGAAAATGAAATGGGGAGAAGGAGATGGAGGTGGGTGAGAGGATTGAATAGCAGTAAACATGAAGACGAGTGAACAGTGAAGAGTTCGAGCTGTTGGGGTAAATTCAAAATGGGGAAATATAAAGTGGGCCCCACTGGATGGAAACTTGACGGATGGCGTTAAAAGGTAGCAATACCATGAGTTTGGAAACAATAAAGGTAGTTAAATTCAATAAAAATTAAAAAAGGTAGTAATTTCAATAACTTGTATTAACAAATGTAGTTTTTACCAAAAAATCCCATAGCAATTGCAAAATACTTAATTAGCAAACCCTAATTTACCCATAAAATTCGAATTTCCCCAAAATTTTCAAATTTCCCCAAATTACAAACCCTAATTTGCGTGATTAGAGAACTTACCTTCACTTTGTGGCACTAGTATTGATGAAGCAAGCAAAATCCCCTGATCAATTAATTGCAACAACATCACATAACTTTAATTGATAAACCCTAAGGCAATTATGGGATATTTTGATGAATTTGGGTAATGAAGCAAAATGTGGTTATTATACAGGTTATATAGAGCCAAAAATCGCGTGGGAAAGGATGAAAATTTGAGAGGGAAACATAAAGTGGGCCCCACTAGATGGAAAACTTGACGGATTTCGTTAAAATGTAGCAATACCATGAGTTTGGAAACAATAAAGGTACTTAAATTCAATAAAAATTAAGAAAGGTAGTAATTTCAATAACTTGTATTAACAAAGGTAGTTTTTACCAAAAAATCCAATTTTTTTTTTTTTTAAAAAAGCTCATTGTTTAGAGCACCATTAATGTTGAATGAAAAAAATATCATCCCACTCTCTTTCTAACTTTCTCTTTCTAAAAAATTACATCCCATAATCTTTTCCCACTTTCTTCTTAATGGTGAACAAAAAAAAAAGATCATCCCAACTATTTTTTCCTCTCTCTCTTACTTTTTGACCCCACCCAACTACTTTTTCTCTCTCATCACCCAACCACCATTACACAATATTTTTATTATTTAATTTTTAATGACATGAAATATTCATTATTAATTGCTATTATATTATTAATTAATATAATTAATAATTTTAATATTATAATTATCATTTAATAATTAAGTTATCAACATAATTAGCTATTATTAATACGTAGCATACGCAATTAGCGTTTTTAATATATGCTCAGTAATTAAGGTTGAGCAAATAACTTGTCCTTGCGAGTTTGAGGACATGTAACTGATTGAATGAATGTTGCCCAATTCGGATATATGCCATCAGTGAGATAATAACCCTTATCGTATTGGTTACCATTCACCGTAAACTGCACGGGTGGTGCTCGACCTTCTAAAACATCCCTAAACACATGAGATCGGTGAAGAACATTAAGGTCATTGCACGAACCTGGTATCCCAAAGAAAGAATGCCATATCCATAAGTCACGATCGGCCACGGCTTCAAGAACTAATGTAGCAACACCGCCTCTTCCTTGATATTGTCCTTTCCATGCCGTCGGACAATTTTTCCATTCCCAATGCATACAATCTATGCTGCCGATCATTCCTGGAAATCCACGTTCTTCACCGTACGCAAGTAGTCTAGCCAAATCATCTGGAGTTGGCCGTCTCAAGTACTCGGCAGCAAATTGGTTGATAACCCCCTTCGTGAATTTCATTAACGCTATTCGAGTTGTGCTTTCACTAATTCGCACATACTCGTCAACATTGTCTGCCGCAAGCCCGTACGCAAGCATTCGTATAGCATTGTACACTTTTGAAGGGGAGATAAACCTAACCTTCCCGGTACAATCTCTATTTTGAGTGAACCATGTATCACTTGGTACGACACTTTCCATAATCCGAAGAAAGACATGTCAGTTGCATTCGAAATCTTCGACGAAATAAACGAGCGGGATAGGCGGTTGATCGGCAAAGCAATCATTATACAATCGTCCATGGCCTTCTTCCCCGCCTCGAATAGGCCGGTGATGATCCTCATTAGGATCGGTCACTTTTGCTCTTCTATTCCTTGGTCTTTGGACTAACATTTGATATAAGAGTTGGAACATTTGGTTGAACAACATTAATCAAGAATTCATCTATTTCTTGATCAATGTTTGCTCGGGATGATCTTATTTCATCCTCAGAACTAGATGAACTTGAAGCGGTAAAGTTGTAACAGCCCACCGACTTAACTTCTTTAAATCAAGTTAAAGATAACTTAAAAGCATTAGCGGAAGCAAATCGTATAAAAAAAACGATACGGAGGCTGTCACCTGCTTGAGTCAAACTCATTAATATGACTGAGTTGACTCTACGAGCGATATTAGGGAAACATACATTATACAAAATAGAGTTTAATTATTACGAGCCCAAAATTCAACACAAAGTATGGTTAAGCATCCTTCATAAAAGAAAAGTGAAGTTCCAAAAGATGATCATGCTCAAGCTTTGGTATACTATGATTCTTGACTCATGATTTCTTTAGAGCTTTCCATTTGCCTACCTTAGCTTATTAGATCCTCGAGAAAAGTCCGCCCCCACCGGGACAGGTTCACAGAACAAAAATCAGCTTATGCTGGCATGCAAATCAATTCAACTAATTATGGTGACTGAAAACAAAGGAGTGGACATACTCCAACATTTCGTATGCAAATCGTTATTTTGGCAAAGTGTCTTTGTCACAAGATCACAATTATCAAATGTGCAATATGTTTATTGGTAAACAATTTAAAATATGAATACAAGTTTAACTGATTTCGTCAATGCGCAGGAAGAAAAGATCACACATTGAGGTGCACCGGGGTGCAGGCCTCCACACAATTCGGAGCTAGGCTCCTACTATTTACTCGCTTGCAAGCTTTTATAGGACATGTCCTTACACATAATCACACACTCCTCTTCACTACGCGAAAAACAGATTCAAAATCACTGATCATAAGCACAGTTTAGTAAAAACGATTCATAAATGTTCCACTTCTAGTATAAAATTGTAAAATCTTTCCAAGAAGTTTGGTATGGATGTATTGGTGGACTTAGGACAGTAGCTAAATGATAAATGAGATGCAAACAACCCTAAAAAGTCACACAAACCATGTCTCCCCAAAAATTTTAATGAAATCCGAATTAAGGCAAGTCAAGGGGGGGTTTTGAGTACGTAAAGGAGAATTTCTTTTAAACAAATCTTTAGCTTGAAATTAACTTTGGTTAATGTAGGTAAAATCACCTTCAACCTACTGTAAATCTCGAATTATAGCAAAGAAATTCCTTCCTCGAAAACATTTTAGGTAAACCGAGCTTAAATTGCCCTTAAAACGTGTTTTAAATAGTTTCCTCCACATCGGTTGTAATATGGATTGAGGTAACAACTCTTAGAAAGATATACTTATTGAAACACAGTACTTCATCATCAAAGTTCATTGTAAAAAAATTTCCTTTACATCCTTCCTACAAACCAAGTGCATTTCTTGTAAAGATCACATAGTAGAAAGGCTCTCAACACCTTCTCTAGTGTAATAATTTCACCACTATCACAAGAGGTTCTTTTTAACCATTTACATATATACATGTAACATCTTGTTCATCATCTAACTTACTGCATAATCCCACCAATACCATCCTAGATACAAGCAAACACAAAACCTCCCGAAAACAGTTTCCTCACACCCTTAACCGATCTAGTGTAAGGCAGGAACCCAAATTCATTTGTTTTCCATCATGCAAAGGTTTATACTTAATCAACATCAATATGCAGTAGCTAATAATCATTCAAACCAAAAATTCGTCCTCAAATTCGTGCTCAAAAATACATCTAATAACTCCCATAATACTTGTTCTCCAAAGGGGATTGATTTTGCATACCTTAGCTTGTAATTAGTGTAGCTCGACTTCTCCTTCTCCTTAAGATGTGATTCTTACTTCTTTGGAATCCTAAAACACAAGTTTATACCCACAAAAAATTTCATAAGAAAATACCCAAAGGAAGTACTTGAATTGACTTAAAACTTTCACTATACTTACTGTTTGCTTGCTTGGCAAAGATGGCTCTAGTTCCTTAACTTCTTGGCTTCGAAATGGTGATTTTCTTGCTGCCCAGTATGCTCCTATATATATAGAATAAGAATCAAGCCTTGCATGCAGAATTTATGAAGGAAAAATTCGAAAGAAGACAAGCAAAGGGAGTGGCCAGAACACGCCAGAAATGGCGAGCAGAGGAGGGAAGGAGAGAAGGGTTTTGGGCAGAGTGTTTTGTTCCGACTTTGGTGATGAAATTATGTAGAATGGGGAGGTTTATATAAGGAAGGTGTGGTTGAATTCCTTCAGCCTAAGTCGTCCCCCTTAGGGTCATTAAGAAGGTCATTCCTCCACTTGGTGCAGTCCAGAAATTCCAGTTCTTCTTTTTCTCTTAATGTGATTCCTAATTTAGTAATATACCTTAGATTAGTGGTCTAAAACCCCACAAGGTGATTATTCTAATCTAAGTATCCTTAACATAGATCTCCTTGATTTACCTAACTCCATTCATTAACGAAACTCCAAACATCCCCTTCTATTAACCGTGCCGGTTAACGTGCTTAGCGGTCGATTCTTAATTTCCTATATCGCGACCTTTCCCAACTCCCATAATTGCGAATCTTTATGTGATAAAATGTCGATCCTAGTACTCACACAAAATATTATTCATATTCTTAATAAATTAATAACGTATTTATTATTTCTTTTCTCTTCTAGGCAAATAATTACACATAAGCATAAATTATCCACATCTTGTTTTCACATACACTTATCATACGTATTGTTTATATACGATCACAATTAGATTCTAATTCCCATGACTTAGGTTTCTTAATCTCGGGTTAAATTCTCATTATTTCTGGTCTGTTACACGTTTCCCCCCTCAAGAAGTTGCGTCCCGAAACTTAAGTCGTACCTTAGAAAAGTTGTGGATAACGGCTCCTCATATCAACTTCTTTTTCCCATGTAGCCTCCTCCGAACCTTGGATTGACCATAACACTTTAACCAGCTGAATTACCTGGTTCCGTAAAACCTTGTCCCGCCGGTCCAATATTCGGACCGGTCTTTCCTCATAAGCGAGGGTCTCGTCGAGTTGCAATGGTTCGTAAGATAACACATGAGAGGGGTCATGCACATATTTCCGGAGTTGCGACACATGGAAAACGTTGTGAATGCGGGACGGTTCTACCGGTAACGCAATCTCATAAGCTACCTCACCGACCCTTTTCGGAATCTCATATGGTCCGATGAACTTTGGGCTAAGCTTGCCTCGGATGCCGAATCTTTTTACGCCCTTAGTAGGAGAAACTTTAAGAAAAACTTTATCACCTACCTCAAATTCCAGTTTCCTTCTCCTTGTGTCTGCATATTTCTTTTGACGATCCTGGGCGATTTTCATTTTCTCCTGAATTATTCGGATCTGTTCCATAGTTTCTTGAATTAGTTACGCCCCTACCGGTATTCCATTTCTCAAATCTTCCCAACAAATCGGTGTTCGGCATTTTCGTCCGTATAAAGCCTCATATGGAGCCATCCCAATCGTGGCTTGATGATCGTTATTGTAGGAGAATTTCTGTCAAAGCTAAATGATCCTCCCAAGATCCTTGAAACTCCAAAGCGCAGGCCCGTAACATATCTTCCAGCACTTGAATTGTGCGCTCGGTTTGACCATCAGTGGCAGGGTGAAACGCAGTACTAAACTTTAATGTTGTTCCAAAAGCTTCCTGCAGTTTTTCCCAAAAGTGTGCCAGAAATCGGGGGTCCCTATCGGAAACGATGGTTACCGGCACCCCATGCAACCGAACGATATTCCGGATGTAGGCGTCAACCATCTGTGACTGATTCCAGGTCCCTTTTATTGCGAGGAATCGCGCTGTCTTAGTGAGACGATCCACTATCACCCAAATCGAGTCATTTCCTTTCCTAGATTTCGGTAGACCCGATACGAAATCCATAGAGACAGAATCCCATTTCCATTCCGGAACAGGTAATGGCTGCAGCAACCCTGGTGTCTTCTGACGATCGAACTTCACTTTCTGACATGTTAGACATTTTGCCACATATCTGGCTACATCACCCTTGAGACCCCTCCACCGAAGTATTTCTTAAGGTCTCGAACCATTTTGTCCCTACCAGGGTGCCGAGTATGGACTACTATGAGCTTCTTTCAAAATTTTCTGTCTCAAGTCCTGATCTTCAGGAACACACCACCGTCCTTTGATTCTAATACTTCCATCTTCGTGCTTGGCGAAATCCTGAGCTTCACCATTTTCCACGATTTCTTCTTCGATTGTGTCGCCGTATGAACATTCTAAGCATGTTATGGTTTCCAAAATTCAGAGACTTTAGGATAAGCTTAAGGTTCTACAATTATAAGCATATATATGATGTGACATGATGCAGTGGGTGAGGCGGCGATTATGGTGAGAAAGGAAGTAGTGGGTGAGGCGGCGAAAGTAAGGTAATTTCTGATTCATTTTTCCTCTATGATACCAATTTTTTTTGCCTTTTATCTTCTGATCCCAATTTTATATTCTCCAAATCTCACCTTACCTCTCCATTTTTCCTCCATAATCCCAATTTTTTTTTACCCTTTTCTAACTTTTACAATTCTTATTTCTTTCCATCTTTAAAATTTGATTTGAAAAATTGATCAATTTTTCTTCATGGGTTGAAACTCGAGTTGATCTATTTTTTTTAACAATTGTATTTGTTGTCAAGTTATTTTTTACGAAATATGATTTTTTTTCTCAATAATTTTTGATGTAATTTTTATACTTGATTTAAAAATTATTTGAATTTCAATTATATTAGAGTGAAATCTTAAATTTATTGTAATTTGAGTTTAATTTTTTTTAAATTTCGTATACAGTGTTATTTAAAATTTACTCGAACATAGTACATATTATTGCACATACTCTTATTTCAACTAACAAACTGCTTACCTGATTAACAGTGAAGTATCCGCAAATTTGAGAATGTTGTGAAGCTCCAATTAATGAAGAATATTTGAGTTTGTGTTTGTAATTGATTATGTATTTTGGAAAAAGTTGTTTGAGTTTGTAATTGATTTTGTATGCCGTGAAGCTCCATATAAGTATAGTGTATCTTTTTTGTTATTGTCTCTAGTATTAATTTTTGGTAAGTTTTTTATCATGATTTTTTTTAGTTGATTATATTGGATGTGAATTTTAATTGATTGATTCTTTTTTGTTGGCAAGTTTATGAGTATGACTGTTAGATGAGTTGATTGAGTTGAGTTTAATTTGATTGAAATTCTTTTTGGCAAGTTTTTGATTTAATTTTACCGTATCTGGGTTGATTGATGGAGGGTTTGTTTGAGGAGTGAATATGTCAATTCATAGGGGTTACCATTACTTCTCCCTTCACTTAATACCACTGAAGTGTGCATTCGGAGAAAATGATCATCATGATAAGACTTCTGGGGGATTCGTCGTTGGATGATGCAAATATATCTACATCCAAGTAGACCTGGGCATGGGCCGGGTCGGGCCTGTTCATGGGCTCGGCCCTCGGGCTTGAGGAAATGGCGGGTCGGGCCGGGCCCGAGCCCGTGAGTGGCGGCCTGAATTTCTAGATTTTGTCCACGGCCCGGCCCAGGCCAACGGGCCCGCGGGCCGGGCTCGTGCCTCCTGCGGGCCTGGCCAGTGTTTTATGTTGTTTTTTAGGATTGTTGGCAGTTTTTGGCTAAAAAACAAAAAAAAAAGGGCGTTCGACCAGCGGGCTGGCCCACGGGCCATATAGGTGGGCTCTAAAATAAAATTTCTTGACCGTGGCAGGCCCACGGCCCACGGAGCGGACAACGGGTCGGTCCGAGCCTTGAGCGGGCTCGTGCTGGGCCGGACCGACCCGCGTGCTGGTCCGGCCCATGCCCACCTCTACATACAAGAAGCAAAACATTGCCAAGTCCAAATAAAATAACGTAACTTAATATTTATTTTTGAATTCAAGCGAATGAAACTATATTAAAACATTTTATGTTGTGTCTTGTATAGTGGTTGTTTTTTCGTTTTGAATTTTTGATTTGGTGCTTTGATTTTAAGGACGTTAGAAGAAAAATTATGGATTACAGACTACTAAATCCATAACTATACTATACCCATACTTTTATATTACACATTTATGAAGCTTTCCTACAGCACAATGAATACGAGTGCCCGACAATGACTTATCTATCCTTACTAGACCTGATCAAACACCGGGCCGGGCCGGGTTCGGGCCGGGCCGCGCCAAAAAAAAAGTGCCCATCTTGCGGGCCGGGCCGGGCCCAAATCCGGGCCAAAAAATTGTGCCCAAAGCCCGGTATTTCGGGCCGGGCCGAGCGGGCTTTTGCGGGCCTAAACGGGCCGGGCCCAAATTTTAGGCTAAAAAGTGTTTTTTTGCTTGTCCAAAGCCCGCCCAAAAAAAAAAAAAATTTGACCGGGCCGGGCCCGGCCCGGCCCGCGGGCCCAAAAAAACTGCCCAAGCCCGCCCAAAAACCGGGCCGGGCCGGGCCGGGCCCGCGGGCCGGGCTGGAGTTGATCAGGTATAATCCTTACCATAAGCAGTAATGACTTAGATTTTTTTTAAAGAGAAATTTCATTAATTGAAGGCCAAACGACATCTACAATAAGTATTAAAGAAAAACAAGATACAATCGAACAAGGTTAAATTAGATTCGTCTTCGAATAAACTACAATGAGCCCGCTCTAGCAATACAGGGCAGCCCCTTTGTATTTGCTGAATCAATCAGCTATTGATAAGGAAGTCAGTCATTCTGACATAGTTTGGGAAGAGCATTCTTGATCGAGGCACGTTGTCCGCATCCGAGATTCCAATACCTTCATGTTGAGTCTCGAACTTCAACCAATGAGAACAATTTCTCAAATCTAAATAAAAAAAAACCATACTCACAACTCCCATAGGGGAGAAAGAGATCTCCACAACGGAGACTAAAATCCTCATAACAAGGTTTGAAAAATTCTCATAAAGAGAAACTAATTTATTCAACAAAACAAGAAAATAAACTAAAAACTGAAAATAAAAGGAGAAAAAAGGCTTACCATGGATGAAATCATCCATGACAACCCCTAACTGATGAAAAAGGGGTAGGGGAGGTAGGAAGCTAGGGTTTGAGAGAGATAAGTATTATCCATTTCAGTAATGACTTAGATATAAGGAATTTAGTTGTTAGAACTATATAGTAATATAGACTGCTGACACATGCTTCATAAATTGTAAAATAGATTAGTTGTGACTTGTCATGCATCTTTCAGACTTTAACAGCAATTGAACCATAATTAGCCCGTAGGAGAAAAAGGTTGAACACTACAAGGGTAGTAAAAACTAAGTTCGGTTAGTGAAAATTTATGGCCGAAGACATACACGAATATTTATTTTTTATCCTTTTGAGTATTTTTAACAACTACAATTCTGTTCTTTTGGACTGAACTGAACTGAACTTAATTTATCTGAACTGAATTGAATTGGATTGTACTGAATTAAACTGAACTGAACTGAATAAAATTGTAAGAGGAAACTAACTCAATTTTCCTAAACTGAATTGAATTGAACTGAATTTTCCTGATCAACTGAACTGAATTTTCATCAATTCGGTCCAAAAGAACGGAGCCTTCAGTGTTTAGCATGTCTTTTTTACTTAACAACAAGTTTGAAAAAAAAAATACTTTGGTCAAAATAATTGATCCTTAATTGATATTAGTCAGTTGTTTAGTACTTAATTAATCCATTAATTTTCAAACCACTGCTATTATGATGGTTATGTTGTGGAGAAGTCACGGTAATAAGGTTACCTTTTTAAATAATGGTATACTAGCCTTATATAGTTATATGCACGCGATGCGTGCGTTAATTTAAAACTTGTTCTATTATATACTCCATTCGTATTATAGTTATGATTACGCTTAAAATATGAATGATTAATAGTTAGATGAATCTAGATATATTAATTCGCTAATGCAGAAACTAACAAAAGTTGTGAGTGATTTTTAATATTTTTTTTGTGAATGAATTTTGAACAAAAAAATCGACATAATGAGTTGGTTTGACTGAATTAAAGAGTATCAAAGGTAGTGAGTGTTCCAGACTTTTCAGGTGGACGTCATGTATACCATCTTCTCTATAAAAAAAGGTCAAGATATTTTGTTCATTGATTTTTTGATTGAAATATTTAGTGCATATATAATTTTTAACTTGTTTAGAATAACAAGTTAAAATGAGCAAGGGTTCTTATTAAATTATTTTCTTTTGTAATTTTTTTTTCATTTCTTTAGATCATTAAGGGTAATTTAGTATTTTCAAAGGGAGACACTATCTTCCTCCCCCCTTCCCTTATATAATAGAGATTATTTCTAAAGTTATTGATTTTTTATGTTAATTTTGTATTTTCGATAAAATAACTGCCTAATATTGTTTTCTTAACGCTATAACATGTTCATAATTGAAGGGATTTATTCAATTTATTTAATAATGCTTTGATTAAGCTGAAATATAGTAGCGAAATTGTTGAGTTTATTATTGTCTTCTTAATCATATATAGTGTGTGGCTGACCACATATTTTTGAAAGTCGTGCATAAAAATCTAGGAAAATTATAGATCAATTCTAGCATAAAATATAAATTCTTTTTTGCCCAATCCTCCTTTACCATGGATCCATCATTTGATTATTACCTTTTCCTATTTTTTTAAAAAGAAAAATAGCTCATTGTTTAGGACTTTAGGAGGCCATCCTTAAGTTTTCTCTCACGGCCTCGAAAATGTCCAAGTCAAGAGTCAAGACGATGTTATAATATAACTTTTATATCGATAAAATCAAAAACCGAAAACTTAGGGTGTGTTTATCCCTAGTCTTGGGGATGAGACTTTGCTTCAAACTCTATTAAGACTCCTACCAGACTTGCTTTAATGTAGTTTGTAAAGTGGATGATCTTGACATGAATCTTGAAAATTAAGACTCTACTCAAAACTTGCCCAAAGAGGAAATATATTCAAATAAAGTAATATTAAAGTAATATGGAGGGAGTCTAAATAGAGTATGAGGGATAAAATATAAAACTGAAATGAGACTGAAGATTTCAAAAGTAGGTAAATTTAGTGGAAAACTGATGTGGCACTAGGAGTGTTCATTTCGAATTATCTTCGGATCGAAGAAAGTGCGATCCAAATCTGATTCGAAAATTTCGGATACCCAAAAAATTGGATCAGATCTGATATCCGAGAACTAGAAAGTTTAAGTTTTTCTATGAAAAGCTCGAAATTTTTTTCGAATAGTATCGCAAAAATATCCGGTCATAAAACCGGATATTCCGGATATCTAGTTATGAAATCGAATATTTCAGATCGGGTATCCGAAAATGAAAATGCCCGATCTATGTCTGATCTGAAAATTTTTCGTATATCCAATCTGAGATATCCGAACAACAAAAATGCGGATTGAATATCCGTTTTACCGAATCAGATATTTATGAACACTCATATGTTGCATATTACTTTAAAGTTGAGTATGAGGGATAAATTATTGATTAACCTGTGTAGGTCCTAACTTTAGGGGGTCTTAGCTTTTAGCGGGCCTTAGTGATTTGAAACTGGCTTAATAGGTCATGACTTATAAAACCTGGGTCATACCAGAAGGGTTAATTGAGGGAGGGATGTAGGAACTAGGTGAGATTTTTAAAAAAATCGTCAGTTTTAAGTCACCGAGGCCCGCTAAAAGTTAAAACTCCCTAAAGTTGGAACCTACACAGATTAATCAATAGTTCAGACCTTTTAAAAATTGTCACCCAAAGTTGAGACATTAGTTGTCAATTACCCTAACCTTAATTCTCAACCGACCCTAACAGAGTTGAAACTTGAACTCTTGAAGGGGATGGTAAATTCATTAAACATTACACTTCCATTGAAAACTTTCAATAATTTTTTTCTGAGGAAAGGGATAGACTGATAGAGAAGAAGAGGAAAAAAGGAAAAAAAAGAAAGGAGAACAAACATAGAAAAGAAGAAGTTCGAAACCCTAATTCTGCGAATTCCAATCCATAGAAGTTTGCTGCGAAAATTCCATCTCTTTCTACTGATTACAGACTACAGATTTCATTTCAGTTTCCTTATCTATCTAAAAGAGTTCGAAATCCAGCATCATTTCAAGTTACTTTCCGAGGAAAGAAATTCAAGGATTTTTTTCAACAATTACAAAAAATTGAAGGTTTGTTTCGGAATCATTTTAGTCTATATTGTAAGTTTTAAGATTCGAAGTTTGTAGTTTAGCATGAAATTTTCAATTTAATTCACTAGTATGCAAGTTTAAGTAAGAAAATCAGATTTGAAGGTTCATTGGATACGCAGTAGGTGTTAGGGTTTTTCAATTTATCACTTTCGATGCAGCTCAGCAATCGCTGAATTAGGGTTTTAGAATTTCTTTTATTGGATGCTATGAATAAGCTTAAACCCTAGTTTTATGTAAACCCCTAAGAAAATAGACTTGGTTATTTATTTAGCTTGTTTACACTGTTTGTAGATAAATGTCGAATCTGGGAGGTGGTGCCGAGGCACACGCCCGGTTTAAGCAGTATGAGTATCGGGCGAATTCGAGTTTGGTGCTGACCACAGACTCACGCCCAAGGGATACTCATGAGCCTACTGGCGAGCCGGAGTCTCTGTATGGTAAGATTGATCCGAAATCGTTTGGGGATCGGGCTGCCAGGGGAAGACCTCCTGAGCTTGATGAAAAGCTGAGAAAATCTTCAAAGAAGAAGAAGGAAAGGGAGCTACTTGCGGAGCAGGGGCCTTCTCGGCAGAGCAAGAGACGCCGTCTTCAGGAGGAGAGTGTTTTGAATGTCGCGGAAGAAGGTGTCTACCAGCCGAAAACTAAGGAAACCCGGGCTGCTTATGAGACTATGCTCAGTATCATCCAGCAGCAGCTAGGAGGGCAGCCACTTAATATTGTTAGTGCTGCAGCTGATGAGATTTTAGCTGTGTTAAAGAACGATGCTGCTAAGAACCCCGATAAGAAGAAGGAGATTGAGAAGTTGCTGAATCCCATCTCTACTTCTGTGTTTGAAAGCCTGGTTAATTCTGGTAAGATGATTACTGACTATCAAGAGCTTGGTGAGACTGTCCCGTCCGCCAATGGGGATGGTCTTGATAATGAAGTGGGTGTTGCAGTGGAGTTTGAGGAGAATGATGATGATGATGATGAGAGTGATTATGGTTCAGTGCCGGATGATGATGATGAGGATGAAGATCTTGCTGAATCCGGTTCAGCAGGTGCTATGCAAATGGGCGGGATTGGTGATGAAGATATGCCTGATGCGGATGAGGCTATGAACCTTAATGTTCAGGACATTGATGCGTATTGGCTTCAGAGGAAGATTTCTCATGCATATGAGCAGCAGATTGATGCACAACAGTGCCAGAATCTCGCTGAAGAAGCTCTTAAGTTACTTGCCGAAGGGGAGGATAGGGAGATTGAGAATACACTTTTGAACCGCCTTGACTATGATAGGTTCAACCTCGTCAGATTCCTTGTGCGAAACAGGCGGAAAATTGTGTGGTGTACTCGTCTGGCTCGTGCTGAAGATCAGGAAGAGCGGAAAAGAATTGAAGAAGAAATGTTGGAATCTGGTGCAGATTCGGTTGCCATCCTAGAGCAGCTGCATGCCACCAGGGCTACTGCAAAGGAGAGGCAGAAGAATTTGGAAAAGAGTATAAGAGAGGAAGCTCGCCGTTTGAAGGATGAAAATGTTGTCGATGGGGACCGGGGTCGAAGAGGATTGACCGATAGAGATGCCGATAGTGGTTGGCTGAATGGTCAGCGCCAAGTGCTTGATCTGGAAAGCCTTGCTTTTCAACAGGGTGGTCGTTTTATGGCGAATAAGAAAACAACACTGCCAGATGGATCTTTCCGGACTCCGGCTAAAGGATATGAGGAAGTTCATATTCCTGCATTGAAGCCCAAACCCCTTGAGAAGGGTGAAGAACTTGTGAAGATATCTGCAATGCCAGATTGGGCGCAACCAGCTTTTGAGGGAATGACACAGCTAAATAGGGTGCAGAGTAAAGTTTATCAAACTGCGCTCTTTTCAGCTGAAAACATACTTCTCTGTGCTCCCACTGGTGCGGGGAAGACTAATGTTGCTGTCCTTACCATAATGCAACAGATTGCGTTGAATAGGGCACCGGATGGATCATTTGATCACAGCAGTTATAAGATTGTATATGTGGCTCCAATGAAAGCTCTGGTGGCTGAAGTGGTTGGCAATTTGTCATATCGGTTGCAGCATTATGGTGTGAACGTGAAAGAGCTGAGTGGAGATCAGACATTAACCCGGCAACAGATAGATGAAACTCAGATAATTGTTACGACTCCTGAGAAATGGGATATTATCACAAGGAAATCAGGTGATAGAACATACACTCAGCTTGTCAAACTTCTCATTATTGATGAGATACATCTGCTCCATGATAACAGAGGCCCTGTGCTGGAAAGTATAGTTGCGAGGACGGTAAGGCAAATTGAGACAACAAAAGAGAATATTCGATTAGTCGGATTATCAGCCACCCTTCCTAACTATGAGGATGTGGCATTATTCTTGAGGGTTGACGTAGAAAAGGGGCTATTCTACTTTGACAACAGCTATAGACCTTGCCCACTTGCACAACAGTATATTGGCATCAATGTGAAAAAGCCGCTGCAGAGGTTCCAGTTGATGAATGAGATTTGCTATGAGAAGGTGATGGCTGTGGCTGGAAAACACCAAGTTCTTGTTTTTGTCCACTCGAGGAAGGAGACAGCGAAGACTGCTCGTGCAATAAGGGATTTAGCATTGGCTAATGATACCCTTGGTAGATTTTTGAAAGAGGACAGTGCTAGTCGTGAAATCCTTCATGCTCATACTGATCTGGTCAAGAGTAATGACCTCAAAGACCTCTTACCGTACGGCTTCGCAATTCATAATGCTGGGATGGCGAGGGCTGACCGCCAGCTTGTGGAGGATCTGTTTGGTGATGGTCATGTGCAAGTCCTAGTTTCTACAGCAACCCTTGCTTGGGGAGTAAATTTGCCTGCACACACTGTGATTATTAAGGGAACCCAGATTTATAATCCAGAAAAGGGAGCTTGGACGGAATTGAGTCCTCTGGATGTCATGCAGATGCTTGGTCGTGCCGGTAGACCACAGTATGATACTTATGGAGAGGGGATCATCATTACTGGCCATACTGAATTGCAATTCTATCTTTCTTTGATGAATCAGCAGCTTCCTATTGAAAGTCAGTTTATCTCAAGGTTGGCTGATCAGTTGAATGCAGAAATTGTTCTTGGTACTGTGCAAAATGCTAGAGAAGCCCTCAATTGGATCGGTTACACGTATCTTTACATTCGAATGCTGCGTAATCCAACTTTGTATGGCTTAGCACCTGATGTGCTCGATAAGGATCTTACACTGGAAGAGAGGAGAGCTGACCTGGTATGTCTTTGATCTATCTCATAATTGTTCTTTTTTTTCGTGTTCCCATTTGCTGCTATATCTGTCTTTTATTCTATGCCTGTCATTCGTATCTGAACTCGCTATTCTTTTGTTTTAGTTGTCGACCAATGGTCACTTGAATTGATGTTTGATTCCATTGAAATTGTCCAGTATTAGAAGTATACACAATCATGTGCACTCTTTGATACCTCTTACTTATATAGAAGGTGGGAGAAAACTTTTATTTTTCAAAAATCTGCAAAGATACTAGAAAAGATGATTTTGCAGTTGGCAGATTGTGTGATTCCCAACATGTGCTTTTCAGGGAAAATGGGAAGTCTAGAACAGAAAGAGCTTAGGTAGTTCATATATTACCCTTTGGCCTTTCATTGTCCTGTGGACCCACAGCTCATTTAGATGTGGTATACTTAAATTTCCCTCTATGATCTTTTGTAATGAGAATTTCAAACTAATAATATGTTTGACGTGTAGGATGTTGGAACCTTTGTCTCTCTTAGTTTTTGGGGTTAATTAGGGTGCGGATGGAGTTGTTTAAAGTTGGAATTCTGAGTTCCCTTGAACTTCTTAGTGTTTGAAATAAGGTGATTGGACAAACCCTGCTGTCTGTATTCAGTTGATCGTTTTTATTGAATTTGGTTTTTTTTGGCACGGGGATGTTGGGAAGATAGACCTGAAAAAGCTTATTTTAATTCATTGTCCAAGATTTTGTGCGACATGAACAGTTCAGTGAATTATAGTGGGCAAAATTTGTCCAGATATCGCAGTTCCTTATTTCTCTGGAGCAGGAATGCAGGATATTGAATTTATCCTCCCACTAGTCTGACTAGTATGAAATTTTACCTATATGAGCAATCAGAAGCATCCCCAAGATTTATATATCCAAATGGTCATCAGATTTTCCACACCTTTCAGTAATGACCGAGAATGTCTACATGTCTGATGGGGATATCCTTCTAGTTTGAAACAAAGAGCGTACATTTCTGAATATGAATTAAGTTGTTGAGTCTGACCTTGTGTAGACCTCGATTGAAATTATACAAATATCTTATTCTTGTTTCATAGCTCAAAGATGTCCATGGCAAATTTGATTTTGTATTTTGTACGGGCACATAAACTAAATGCTGATCTTTTACGTTGTCTGCGCTGTTGAGCAAAAATTGGATGTTTTAATTTTTTATAATTCTATTCTAAGGCTATTGGATTCCTTCAAGCAATCCAAAGTCACCTTTTGTCCTGAAATTACTAATTTCTCTGAAACCACTTAGTATTTACGTTCATGACTTGTTGTTAGGAATCATTATGCTCTTTAGTTGGCTAGCTAATGTTATTTGTTATTTTTCAGATTCATTCTGCGGCAACTATTTTGGACAAAAATAACTTGGTAAAATATGATCGGAAGAGTGGTTACTTCCAGGTCACAGACTTGGGAAGGATTGCGAGTTATTATTACATTACACATGGGACAATATGCACTTACAATGAGCACTTGAAGCCAACCATGGGTGACATTGAGCTCTGTCGGTTATTCTCCCTCAGTGAGGAGTTTAAATATGTTACAGTCAGGCAAGATGAGAAGGTGGAACTAGCTAAGCTTTTGGATCGTGTTCCGATCCCTATTAAAGAGAGCTTGGAAGAGCCTAGTGCTAAGATTAATGTTTTACTTCAAGCATATATTTCACAGTTAAAGCTTGAAGGCCTGTCTCTAACATCAGACATGGTTTATATAACACAGGTATGCTGCTTTGCTGATTAGGTGAACTATATCCCATTTTGATTGCCTCCAGTTGTGGTTTTCAATTTACCAACCATTTATTTTTTCATTGGTTCAGAGCGCAGCACGTCTTCTAAGAGCACTTTTTGAGATAGTCTTGAAGAGAGGATGGGCTCAATTGGCAGAAAAGGCATTGAACTTGTGCAAAATGGTTCAGAAGAGGATGTGGAGCGTCCAGACGCCACTTCGTCAGTTCACTGGCATTTCTCATGACACCCTAATGAAATTGGAGAAGAAGGAACTGGCCTGGGAAAGGTATTATGATCTTTCCTCTCAAGAACTGGGAGAACTTATAAGACAACCGAAGATGGGAAGGACTCTTCATAAGTTCATCCATCAGTTTCCAAAGCTTAACCTTGCTGCACATGTACAACCAATTACCCGTTCTGTTCTGGGGGTGGAACTTACAATCACACCCGACTTCCAGTGGGATGACAAGATTCATGGATATGTGGAGCCTTTTTGGGTTATTGTGGAAGATAATGATGGTGAATACATTCTTCATCATGAGTACTTCATGTTGAAGAAGCAGTATATTGATGAGGATCATACCCTGAATTTCACTGTGCCAATTTCTGAGCCTTTGCCGCCACAATATTTTATTCTTCTTGTTTCTGATAGATGGTTGGGATCGCAAACTGTTCTTCCCGTTTCTTTCAGGCATCTTATTTTGCCTGAGAAATATCCTCCACCAACAGAGTTGTTGGACTTGCAACCTTTACCTGTGACTGCATTGAGAAATCCTTCATATGAATCCCTTTATCAGGAATTTAGGCACTTCAATCCTGTTCAGACTCAGGTTTTCACGGTTCTGTACAACACAGATGATAATGTTCTAGTTGCAGCACCAACTGGTAGTGGCAAGACCATATGTGCTGAGTTTGCTATTTTGCGGAATCACCAAAAAGGTCCTGATAGTGCAATGCGTGTTGTCTATATAGCACCCATTGAAGCTCTTGCGAAGGAACGTTATCGTGATTGGGAGAGGAAATTTGCAAGGGGACTTGATTTAAGAGTGGTGGAACTTACAGGTGAGACAGCAACAGACTTGAAGTTACTTGAGAAAGGGCAGATAATTATAAGTACTCCTGAGAAATGGGACGCTTTGTCTCGGCGTTGGAAACAAAGAAAATATGTTCAGCAAGTCAGCCTTTTCATCATCGATGAGCTCCATCTAATTGGTGGCCAGGGTGGCCCCGTGTTGGAGGTGATTGTCTCAAGGATGAGATACATAGCTAGTCAAGTGGAGAACAAGATCCGGATTGTGGCTTTATCAACTTCTCTTGCTAATGCCAAGGATCTTGGTGAATGGATAGGTGCTACATCTCATGGTCTGTTTAATTTCCCACCTGGGGTTCGTCCGGTGCCTTTGGAGATTCACATTCAGGGAGTAGATATTGCTAATTTTGAGGCAAGAATGCAGGCTATGACCAAGCCAACCTACACTGCTATTTCTCTTCATGCTAAGAATGGGAAACCTGCTATAGTATATGTTCCAACTAGGAAGCATGCCTCGCTCACTGCTGTTGATCTTGTTACATATGCTAGTGCAGATAGTGGAGAGAAGCCAATATTTTTGCTGCATTCATTGGAGGAGTTGCAGCCTTTTACTGATAAGATAAAAGATTCAACTCTAAAGAC
Organism: Beta lomatogona; assembly: GCA_947646795.1. Lineage (NCBI taxonomy): Eukaryota > Viridiplantae > Streptophyta > Magnoliopsida > Caryophyllales > Amaranthaceae > Beta > Beta lomatogona. The sequence goes on from CANSNZ010000263.1 coordinate 150,109, forward strand.
CACACTTGGCTATGGTGTGGGCTTTTTGCATGAAGGGCTGATTAGCACTGATAAAGAGATTGTATCACAGTTATTTGAAGCGGGATGGATTCAAGTTTGTGTTATGACAAGTTCAATGTGTTGGGGAGTGCCTCTGTTGGCACACTTGGTGGTTGTCATGGGAACCCAGTACTATGATGGGAAAGAAAATGCTCATACTGACTATCCAGTGACTGATCTGTTGCAGATGATGGGTCATGCTAGTAGGCCTTTGGTTGATAAGTCTGGGAAGTGTGTTATCCTTTGCCATGCTCCACGAAAGGAATACTACAAGAAGTTCTTGTATGAAGCATTTCCTGTAGAAAGCCATTTACACCACTTTATACATGATAATCTGAATGCGGAAATTGTAGTTGGAGTAATCGAGAATAAGCAAGATGCTGTGGATTATCTTACATGGACATTTATGTACAGGAGGCTCGCTCAGAATCCTAATTATTACAATCTCCAGGGTGTGAGCCATAGGCATTTATCAGATTATCTCTCCGAGCTTGTTGAAAACACGCTGAGTGATCTTGAGGCAAGTAAGTGTGTGGCCATTGAAGATGACATGGATCTCTCTCCTTTGAACCTTGGCATGATTGCATCATATTACTACATCAGTTACACTACGATCGAGCGTTTTAGTTCTTCCTTGACTTCCAAAACAAAGTTGAAGGGTCTCCTTGAGATTCTAGCTTCAGCATCAGAGTATTCTCAACTTCCAGTACGGCCTGGGGAGGACGATGTGATCCGAAAGATGATCCACCACCAAAGATTTTCTTTTGAGAATCCAAAGTACACGGATCCACATGTTAAAGCAAATGTGCTGCTGCAAGCCCACTTTTCGAGGCATCCACTTGGTGGTAATTTGGCTGCTGATCAGCGCGAAGTGCTTCTTTCAGCCAGTAGATTGCTTCAGGCTATGGTTGATGTTATTTCCAGCAATGGGTGGCTAAATCTTGCTCTTCTTGCTATGGAGGTAAGCCAGATGGTGACACAGGGTATGTGGGAGCGAGATTCCATGCTATTGCAGCTGCCACATTTTTCAAAGGAGTTAGCTAAGAGATGCCAAGAAAACCCAGACAAGCCCGTTGAGACTGTATTTGACCTGGTGGAAATGGAGGACGATGAGAGGCGGGAGCTTCTGCAGATGTCTGATTCACAGTTGCTGGATATAGCTCGTTTTTGTAATCGTTTCCCAAACATTGATATGACTTATGAGGTGGTCGAAAGCGATAACATAGGTGCTGGTGATGATGTTACATTGGTGGTTACTCTTGAACGAGATCTCGAAGGGAGGTCAGAAGTAGGCCCTGTTGATGCTCTTAGATACCCTAAAGCAAAAGAAGAAGGCTGGTGGTTGGTAGTGGGTGACACTAAGAGCAACCAGCTCTTAGCTATCAAGAGGGTAACGTTGCAAAGGAAATCAAAAGTCAAGCTGGATTTTGTGGCACCTGCAGAAGTTGGAAAGAAGACTTATACTTTGTATTACATGTGTGATTCATACTTGGGATGCGATCAGGAGTATAGCTTCGCAATTGATGTCAAAGATGCTGGAGCACCTGAAGATGACAGCCGAAAGGAGTGATGATGCATTTATTACAATGGCTGTCTGAGCAGCATGTGGCTGATCATCCTGTCAATATTAGGATAGCCTGCCTCTTTTTTAGAATCACTTAGTATGTCTCTCTTTTTGAATATTTTGTGGCTTATTTCATGATTTTGCTCGATTAAATTTTATCTGAGGTATGCTGGTCCTCATCAGATTGTCTTAAAATTTGTGATTATTGTGTTTTCAGGGGCATGCTGTATATTTGCTGCATTGTAAGTCTGAATACAGATACAGTTGCTGTATCGGCTGCATTATAACTCTAAGCTTTGGCCGACGGCCGTGCTCTAAAGTTTATACACCCTCATATATTCACAGATAATGACAAAAACACTACTGTTTCTACATGGCTCGGAAATTTGGTAATGTTGAAGTCATCTACCTTAATGTTTTGTTTTCTTTGTTCTTTTGCATTTTCTTAATGCAAGTCTCCTTCGTTTTGCTGTCTTATTTCTTCATTCGAGTTATGTTTTGTTCTATGGGAATCAACTTCTAAGTGTCATAGCTATGTCAAAAGGAGAATTGAATCGGTGAATTTTTTGGCTCTGGAGTTGTAAGTATCACCACCATTTGTACTTGCATACCTTCCTTCATAGCTTTCTCTTTTGCTTTTTGCACGGTTCCGTGACATCTCTGACCGTTCATACATCTAATTTCTATTAAGTAAAATTGTCAAGAACATACATCTAATTTCTATTAGTTTAACTTATAAGAAAATGCTAAATTGAATGTAAACATTGACATAAATCTAACAAAATCACACATTATCGTATTTTTTATATTGTATAATGGTAAGAATTTGTGGTTAAAGTTCATAAGATTCGACTTTGGAACTGACTATTAGGGAAGTCTTTGGAGGGACAGAGAGGTTATTATATCCAAGAATAAAAAGAACCTATAACATTGATTCTTTATATATATATATATATATATATATATATTTGTATAGCATTAGTCAGTGCAGTGCTTTTCCGAAGCTGAAATGGACCAAAAAGCCTTGAACTAGTGAGCTTCATGCGATTTGGAACAAAGCCTTGGTTTAACTTTCTAAATATAATCTTGGCAAGATTTTGCTGTGGACCTGAGATTGAAGAAGAGCACGGCTAACACCAAACTCTTTTTTGGTTAAAAGAGAGGAACGGATTGGGGCCCACACAAATGCAACTACTAAAATAGTAAAATACCCTTATATCATCATATTTGATACAAACAATGTTGTAATTTATCCTATTCATTGAAGAATACATGATGACTTAGTTATGTAGTGTTAGTTTGTTTTTTAGGGTGTAATTCGAGTTTTTTTTAATGTAAATTTTTCCGATGTAAAAAAAAAGAATACATGGCTATGTATTGTTGCCCTTTTGATGTGACTCAAGCTTGATTTCTGGTTCTGGTTTGACTTACAAGTAGCTCCAAATGCTATATATTGCAGCCTTCTTCAAGGAGCTTAACCTCTTTCCGATTGTAATTCACGTATTCTTTTTTTGCCATGGATTCTTCCTATAGGAATGATAGGAACTTCAATCTGGGGTTGTTTTGGAAATTTGAGGATGTTTTCAAGGCATCCTACGAGAACATTGGGCATGGTACATTTACCTCTTTAAATTTTTAGAAACTGTATATTAATAAGCTATAATAATCATCACATAGAGGCTAGTTAAATGTATTAGCAACACATAGTCCCAAATCTTGCATTATCCGAATAACTAACTATACATATGCATTTAGAGTTTCCCTAAAAGAAATTGCAACAACCAATTTGTTAACTATACAATTTTTTTTGTGAGAAGCATAGATTCCTGTTCATGTTTGACTTCTCATCCAAGATTGCCATCATCTTCAAACGCCCCTAAAAAAGAAAAAGAACTAAGCCAACATATTAAATGAAAAAAATTCTAATAAAATATTGTGTTCTTTGTATCTCAGTCTTTAGTTTTAAAAAGCGCGGCCCAGGCACTAGGTGACTGGAGGCGCGAGTCAAAATGCATCCGACGAGCCAGGCGGAGCGCACAACGAAAGATAACCCGAGGCGTGCGCTTTTTGCCGCCTTAGGGAGAGGCACAAAGCGCGTTGCCTTGCCGCCTTTAGTAGAGAGGCGCTAGAGAAAGGGAGTTAGTGTAGATTTGAGCTGAAAAGTTTTAAAAACCGAAAAAAAAAGTTCGAATTTAAACTTACCTTGGCTTTAGTTTAGCAATTTCGAGGCAAAGCCCTTTGCTGATTTCATCAAATATCATCAAACTGGACCTTAATTTAACCCTAATTTAGGAGAAAAACTCTAATTCATTGTTTGGTGCCAATTGATGGCCACCAACTCGCTGGAGGTTACAGAGGGTGCAGGTGAGCCACCGACCACTAGTCCTACCCATCTACGGTGGATGTCATCGTTGAACAACCTTCAGGTCAATTCTCTTTCTCTCTTTCTTCGATATTCTCTTTTTCTCGTGATCTCTTCTCTTCTTCGATCTTCTTCTTCCTTCTTTGTCTCTTCTCTTCTACGATCTTCTTCTTCGACCTTCTTTCCTCTTTCTCTTTAATATTTTCTCCTTTCTTTGATACTTTCCTTTGTTTTTTTTGAAACGTTCTTTTATCTTCTGTGACAATTTTTTTTCTTTATCCCCTTTTTCTTTTTGCAAGGTTGCAATATTCACCTTTTTTGAGGCCATACTGGTTTTAGTGTTCTTTGAGAAAAATAATATCCAGAAAAAATTATAATATCCAACTAAAAATAATAATACAATAAAAATATTAATATCACAAAAGCGAAATAATAATAATAATAACAAAGAAATGCGCCTCGCCTATTAGATGTGTGCGCCTCACCTCAATGTGCTTTGCGGTTTGCGTCTCGTTGCGCCTTTTAAACCAAAGATCAAACTTAAATGAAATGACAAAAAGTAATAATATAAGACATTTACCTTTATAAAGTTATCTGCACATTATCACAATTGGCAACCTCCTAAATAACAGAGTAGAAAATAAATCACAGACAGTAAATAGAAATCACAAATTGCTAAATTATCATGAAATAACAACGAATGGAACAAGGGTGAAACCAGATAACCTGAGTATACATTAGTAGTTAGGAACATCTTTGAGTTTTGAGTATAGAAATAAAAAAATTGCTTTATTACCATTAAAAAAAGAAACAAGACGAGGGGTGAAACAAAGTAACACATTAAGGCTCATTTGAGAATTGGATATTGTTTAAGGCAAATTTCACACAAGGGTCAATTTGCTTGGAGAGGAGGTTAACAATTAATACAATACTTGGCAAAATAAATGAGCGAAATGTAGTGTAAAAATAAAGAAATAACACAAGGCAATTTTACGTGGAAACCCTCTGAATGGGGAGAAAACCATGGGAGAATTGGTGTTCCTCCAATCCACTATAATAATATCATGTTGCAGTACAAGTACACTAGTTTTGCCTGATTGGCAAGTTGGACGAACAACTTGGTTTATAGATAAAGAGATATGGCAAATGGAATAAAAATGATGGAGAGAGAGAGAGAGAGAGAGAGATTAAGTTGGTGGGATGAGATGGGATGATCTACAAAGTGTGGGTTAGTAGACTATTTATACTGTTTACAATAATAATGTTGTGGTGTAGCTGTTATTCTTCCTCATTCTTCATTGGCCAAGATCCTACTTTGTTGGGATTTACCAAGAATATCTCTTTGGCGGTTGAATATGGTTCCACCTTCTCCTCAATGTTGCACATATCTCCCTAAGAATTAGGGGTCCTTGAACCGCCTTGCCACGTCACCGATCTTTGCTCTCCTTGGATGTCCACTTGAACGCTGCCATGTGGACTGAAATTTTACCCCATAACAACAGCCCCCAATTTCCTGATTCGGTTGAAGCAATGATGACGAATTAGGAAATTCTGCTTTGAAACGTTGCTTGGTTGCGTATGAGATTGTTGCAGCAAGACGCATGTCGAGATGACGTTTTGCAAATTCCTTATGTGACAATTCGAAAGTGAATCTGCCTCAACATTTTGTCATTTGTATGTATTTGCTAGAAGCATTTTGTATATGCTCTTTGTTTGCTAGAAGCATTTTGTATATGCTCCTTGTTTGCTAGAAGCATTTTGTATATGCTTTTCATATGTTGCTTGCTGGAAGCAATTTGTATATGTTTGTTTGAAATTTTCTTTCGTTTTGCTTGTCATTTCGCTTGAAATGACACGTTTCATTTGTATCATGCATGCATGTTGTAGCCAACTAAAACGTCGACCCGTTTTGAAGTTGCTTTTCGTATTCATTTGTTTTGTTATTTGCATAGGCATTTTTCCTTTCTTTTGAAAGGGCATACCAATCGTTGTTTGCACATGTTTTGTGATCGGGCGAAATTGCCATTAGATATTGCTTTGTAATCGTGCGAAATTGTCATTGGACAAGAATCTCGCAAAACAAATTTAGTTAAAGGGTTGACTATTCGCTTGCATAAAAATAGAAATGAAAGTAAATGACAAAAGTAACATGTTAGTCTTTTTGCCTACGAATATTTGATTTGCTACTGGAAGATGCCTTATTTAATTTGCCATGGGAAGATGCCTGTTGAGTTGCTATCTTGCTGGGATCTGCCTATGAAGTTGTTCGGAAAGTTGCCTAGGAAGTTACGCGTAAAGTTGCCTAGGAAGTTGCGTGGAAAGTTGCCTAGGGAGTTGCTCCCTTTCTGGTGTCAAAATCTTCCACAAACCGAATTTGAGCAAGAGCTTTGGCTAGGGCATCTACAAACATCGGACAAGGGTATTTTGTCAGTTCCTTGTACAAAGCTGATTCTACGAGCAAACCTCTTCGGAAGGCCTCTATGGCTGTTGGGGCGTCACATCTTGGCATGGAAACCTTCTCACGATTGAACCGGTTGAGGTAATCTCTTAATAGCTTGCTATACCTTTGGATAACTCGGTACAAGTCGCTGGTTTGCTTCTCACGGCGTCTGCTACTGGCAAATTGGAGGTTGAACTTGTCCACCAAACCTGCAAAACAAGAAATAGCACCATTAGGTAGATTAATGAATCATTGAAGGGCAGGACTCGATAAAGTCGACCCAAATCCCTTGCACATGCAAGCTTCACGCATCTCGCGGGGTATTGGAATGATAATCATCCTTTGTTTATATTGCACAACATGCTTGTTGAGATCTGTTGTTCCAGCATATAGCTTCATGGCAGGGACGGCAAAACGCTTCGGAATTTCAACTAGAGCAATGGCATCTGCAAATGGCGAATCTGCATAACTAGTCAGGGCAGCTTTCTCGATGGGCCTTGGGACTCTCGGGATCTTCAATATCATCTCCTCAACATATTTGAGTCGCTTGTACAACGGACCTGCATGGGCAGATGTACCTGCAAAAGCAGAATCAGATGCAGTTTGCCTAGGCAGAATATCTGGAATGTTTGCATGACATTGCTGGTGCCATCCCTCTGATCTTGGCATGGCTCCAACATGGGCAACTTGACTTGGCGAATTGTCAGATCTGGCATCTTCATTGACTGGAAGGAGCCCTTCCGTGTTAAGTTGCTTGGCTACACTGCCAATATCGCTCTGGCGTTGCTTGCGAGAATTGGACGCGTTGGACAACATTTGGGACCGGAGTTCCTAGGTCTCTTTCTTGAGTTGGGCACCTTGCGCAACAATCTCGTCTCTAAGAGATTGTTTCATCTTGTCAATGGCTCCCATGATTTGGTACATGGCTTCTTGCCCGGCACCTCGACGGGCGACTTGGGAGTTCTTTGGGTCCCGCTTCGCTGTTGATTTCGGCCATAAAACTTGGTAAGTTGTTGAAATTGGCGATTTTGGCAAGATGCTGAGATTGGCGATTTTGGCAAGTTGCTGAGATTGGCGATTTTGGCAAGTTGCTGAGATTGACGATTTTGGCAAGATTGTTTTTTTAATTATCAGCCCCACGGTGGGCGCCAAATTGTTTAAGACAAATTTCACACAAGGGTCAATTTGCTTGGAGAGGGGGTTAATATGCAATACTTGGCAAAATAAATGAGTGAAATGTAGTGCAAAAATAAAGAAATAACACAAGGCGATTTTACGTGGAAACCCTCTAAACAGGGAGAAAACCACGGGGGAATCGTCGTTCCGCCAATCCACTATAATAATATCAAGTTGCAGTACAAGTACACTGGTTTTGCCTGATTGGCAAGTTGGACGAGCAACTTGGTTTAGAGAGAAAGAGATATGTCAAATGGAATAAAAATGATGGAGAGAGAGAGAGATATTAAGTTGGTAGGATGAGATGGGATGATCTACAAAGTGTGGGTTAGTAGACTATTTACACTGTTTACAATAATTACGTTGTGGTGTACTCCCTCCGTCCCAATTTAGTTGCTACATTTTGCCATTTAGGTGTGTCCCAATTTAGTTGCTACATTTGCAAATATTTCCATATATAGTACATAGGTCCCACATTTTATTTACAAATTTGCCATCACTTTTGTCTCCATCCTATTTACTAATGATACATAAAATAATAAAATATTCTTAACAAAATCCCTAACCCCTTATTACTCCTCTCTCTCCTACGTTCATTTCCTCTGCAACTTTTTTTTCTCTCTCTTCTAACTTCTAAACATTCAGATCTTGTTAATTCTAGTTCAAATTCCATAAAAAAAACACCAAAACAATAATCTAGAATTTCTTGTGATTGTTTTGATACCAATTTCTTCAACTTTTGTGCCGTTTCAATTTTTTTTCCTCTGTTTCGATGTCTTCAGTCCTTGCTCTGTTCAAATTAAGAGAGGAGAAAAGGGTGCTGCACCCCAACGAACCAATTGAACCCTTGAAGAGTAGATACGGGTGAAGATTCAAGTTCATGAAGATTCAAGTACTGTTTGGGTGATTGAAGATCTGGATTTGTAAGACCCAAAAATGGTGAGTGTTCCTTAAATTATTGAAAATCTCTGTTTTAGTTTATCTAATTTTGCATACAAACAAAAGCTATCTTTTTTCTCTTTTCTACTTTTGCCTTCGTTTTTTAACAGAAACATCTCAAGTTCTAACGTTTTTGGTGAAGAATTTTAACGGAAGATTTTCCAGATTTTTGGTGAGATTTTTTCAGATTTTTTTTTTTAAAATTTGTTTGTATGTTCTCTTGAGAAGATTTTCGGTTATGATTCTAACGTTTTCCAGATTTTTGTTTTAATTTTTCGTATGTTTTCCAGATTTAGCTTCATGATTTTGGTGAGGAAGCTTTTCAAGATTTTGGTGAAGAAGATTTATCAGGTTTTGGTTAACTTCAATTGATAGTTGTTTCAAGAACCGTGTAGATGGTGTATTTAGTCCCCTTAATTATAGTGTTTAAACCTATTTGTTTTTTTGTTAACTCTTGTTCTGTCAGTGGTCCCCTACTCCCTCCTTGGTCTTTGTGATAAAGCAAATGTAGCAACTAATTTGGGACGGAGGGAGTAGTTGTTATTCTTCCTCATTCTCATTGGCCAAGATCCTACTTTGTTGGGATTTATCAAGAATATCTCTTTGGCGGTTCAATCTGGTTCCACCTTTTCCTCAATGCTCCACATATCTCCCTAAGAAATAGGGGTCCTTGAACCGCCTTGCCATGTCACCGATATTTACTCTCCTTGAATGTCCACTTGAACGCTGCCATGTGGACTGATATTTTACCCCATAACAGTTACACACTCTTAATCATCTGATTGATTCAGGATATCATTAAGCTACACTAGAAAAAACGAGAGATACAAAGCCCATTATTTAAATATCTGAACCAAGAACAAAAAGCCTAAAAGTTCAGTAAAAAAAAAGGAAAACGAGTTGATTTATGTAATATTCGCTAAATTTTGCTGAAGAAAAGGTGAAAATTTGAAGAAAATAGCAGAACTTTAACAATCAATTAACAAAAATCTCTAAGTTTCTTCAAATTTAGGTAGTGTCAGTTCTTGAAATGAGCAGAAAAAAAGAAAGAGTAGAATTTTAAGAATTAACCCGATGAAAATAAGTCAAAAGAGAGAAAAAGGCCTTGGATAACAATTAATTATGGCCTTATTGGTGTATTGCCTAACCCAATAACTAGTGCATAGTATATCTCATAAGAGCTTGCAGTACATGATATACTCCATTTGGAGTAGTCAAATCTTCGTTGAAGTCATTAAAAATAGGAGATAAGATTATGTGTCTATACATTTTATTGGGTCACTTACCATATTTAAAAAAATGATTGTGGCAAGGCTTAAACACATAACCTCATGTGAGTATAAGCGTTGTTTTATATTGAACATGAGGAGAGGAATAAACAACTTATTAATTGAGGAGTTATTCTTCTGACTGCCTATTGGTTTAGGAATGAAACATGTTGAAGTAAATGCTAATTATGGTAAAATACAATTATTTAACTATTTTCCAAACATTTTATACTAACTAACTAGTTATTAGGCCCGGGCTATGCTCCGAATAAGGAAAATTTCCATTTATTAATATTAGTCTAGTGGTTAAGACTTCAATATATAAACTTGAGGTCATGTGATCAAAGCCTATACTATGCAATTTCTAAAAATAAATTATTATATGTGGCTTACATGAAATAACACACCCTTAGGAAGAGCGCCACGTGGCACCATACCTTATTTAGGAACGCCTTTTAATATATTAGTATAGATGATATAATAAGCTATTAGCTATTCCTTAGTTACCAAACAAGGCTGCAGACTCTTAGCTTAACCATTAATAATTCAACTTTATATTATGCTCCTTTTAGCTACATAAAACGCAATACGTATAGAGCTTATCAAAATACACAAAGACTAATAACTAAATCTATCATACTTTCACAACCCCGTTGTTATCAAAGGTAACCAAAAAGTATACCTCCTCCGTTTCTAAATACATTTGTATAGTCATTATTGTTTATCTGCCAACTTTATCTCATATTCTCTCAGACTCTCACACATGCACAAGGAAAAATATTATCAAGTGTGGTTTTATTTGATTCATCATGATACATACTTTCATAATATCAAATTTTTGTATTTTTTGCTTATACATGATTAAAGATATTAAAGAACAAAGTAATGCATTGAATATTGTGTAGATAGGAAATATTAATTACATGTATATAAACATGGAGGAATTATATACTTATGCAGATCAAGAAACAAATGATATTAATGCTTCAAACTTCAATGGTCGATACCATGTGATAATCTTTCAGTGCATTATCCTATGATAGCATGATAATTACTTTAATATTTTCTTTAAGGTACTAAAAATCAGACAAAATAAGCTTTAGCTCTGATTCTCTGAACCATGTACAAAGCTCACTATCACTAATCCCTTTATTATCTTCCCCTTAAAAAAAAACCCCTTATTATCTAATTACTCATAATAAATTGGCTTAAGCAGTTATCTACACAGCAGAAAACCCTTTCGCAAAAAGTTAGTGTGAGAATAATGATACAACTTAAACCTAATACTATATTATCATATAATAGTACAATGACAAGGATACACTTAGTATCATCTATTAAGTAGTAATAATAATAATACGGTTAGACCTGTTTATCTGCTCATCTACTAGCAAGGTTCGCTGGTGTTGAGCCCATGAATATCCTTTTATCATATTCCCGTTTTGTTTCGAAGCTATGTTCTTTACTTCTTTTGCTTGAACTGAACTTCCTGCAGTTTTCGAACTGAAATGTATGAATATGATTATCATAATCTATTAAGCTGTGAACATTCTTCTAGAGTAACAAAGACTATTTTCTTTATCTAATTCTAAGTCATTCAAATAATGTCACTGGATTTAAGAAAGCTATTAAAAAGCATCAATCTCAGCATTAACTAGTCATGCACAACTAATGTACTATATTTGGTTCAACTTCTTTTGGCTTTATTGCAGAAGAAATTCAGTTAGGATAAGTTAATAAAAGTTAAGATAAGTTCAGACAAATTTCAACAAGAAGTTATAAAATACGTTCATTTGAGTTCGGATAAGTTCAGTTAAGTTGAAGTTAGTTCAGATAAGTCAACATCAACTAAATAGAACACCCTAAATACAGATTTCAGTAGTGAACGCAATTTGAACACACAGCCAAACAAAACTAAACCAAATCATCAGTGAAGCTCCTTGTGTAAAGCAATTAAAACTGATCACAAAAACCACCTTCATTGTGACTTAAAGTTAGAATATGACTTAAAGTTAGAATAATTACCTTGATTGATTGACCATATATGAATAATTCTTACTTCTAGGCTCTAGCTTTAACAAGATGCAGGTAGTGAGCTTGTTGAATGATCAAGGGATAATTGCATATGTTCCTGTGTTTTACTTAAACAATTTTCGATTTTGTTTGAAAAAAACTGTTTTTCTAAAACAATTTCTTGAAGAAAAAAATGTGGGTTTTTGTAAATTGTGACACAATCTTAGAAAACATGTCAAACATCAAATTTACAAGCTTACATGTTATCAAAGTTATTAAAATCGCGATTCAAATCTTAAAATCTTACGATTTTACGATTCAAAATATGGTAGACGATTCGATTCACGATTCTAGACGATTCTATACATTTCTGTTGACTAACGAAAATCTCGCAAATTTAAATCATGCTAACAAAGCAAATAATAGATATATATTGTTAGTTATTACTATATAGTGGGTAAACAACTATTTTTTCTAATTTTTAGATCTTTTAACTTATAATTTTAGCATATTCAATGAAGATTGAGTGTAATATCTTGATCACACGTGTTTGTAGAATCTTACGATTCTACGATTCGATTTTACGATTCGATTCTATAGGTCGTTTCCGATTCAAACTAGAATCTCGATTTTAACAACTTTGCATGTTATTGTGGCAAATAACATGTAAGTTTGTAAATGTGATGTTTGTTATGTTTCTAAAATTGTATCCATAAATTTTAAATAGGGTCTTCGATTCATAAGTGTGTGTCTGTAGGATTATAAGTACTCTAAGCGAAATTTCATGAATCATATTCATAAGCACTTAAGACAGGATCTCATGCATATACATTCAAAGATCACATAATAGTTAAGAATTAACCTTTGACGCGTGATTTCCACAATGCTCTTCAAGATCCGGAGATAGAACCGCAATTGAGATTCCTCTACTAAGTCCACGAATCCAGATCAATGCTCCACCAATGCTAGTTGGAAGGAAGAGGGACTCTTAAATTTCTTAGAGCAGTATTACGTAGCTTTGAAAGAGAGAGAAAAGAGGAGAGAGAAAATAATGAGAGAATAAAACTGACTACTTTATTTTCTCACCCCACACCTAATTATAAGAACTAATTAGGTTAGGAGTCCTCACTTTTTCTTTCTCCTTGGCCGGCCACCCCTAGAGTCCTTCATGGGCTCTAGGTCATTCTTTTATTGATTCAGATTGTGTAAGTGTGACCTTGTAGGATCCATCTAATTGGGCTTCGGGTTTATTATTTACTAAACTTGAAGTTCTATAGCATCCTCTAGCAAGACGTATAGACGACCCAATTTAATGAATTTATTATCTCCATAATATGATCCATGTTATATTTAGTAATTGCATTAGAGTCAAGGACACAATTCCTTCAATCTCCCACTTGTTCGAGACGAGTGTGCAATCTTCAAATTCCTTAAGTCTCTTAGTGTCCAATTTGATAGTATGACCATATTTCTATGTCATCCATACTAGTCTTCAAATTAATCCTTGAAATCCGAGTTCGAATTGACAAACAAATGATCATCATATAATCCATTTGAGCACGGCCATGCATTTTTCAATTTTCATTCTCCAATGGGCCAAGACACCCATCCTATCTCATAGAGGAGGACTTTTAAATCTTGTGGCAACCAAAACTCCCACTCAACTTTTAGCACAACCCGAACACTACCTTTATAGTCCCCTTTTACGGCATGACGTTTGACAGCATCAAAGTTATACCAATCATTAGGCTAAGTAGTGTTCCACTCATGTCTTAGGAATCCACTAATATAATTACGAAGTTATAGAAACTTCTAAGTGGGTCTGTTTGATCATGTATCAACTATACATGTCCATATGATTGACTAAACATCTCCATGTTCCCATAGGCCATGAAACGGCGCTATCAATCAATCTTATATGCTAATCCTTTAATAAGTCATTTATGTCCAATTTAACGACGTAGATTAGGAACTATAATATTCTATGAATTCTGTTCACTTATGGTGTTTCATTCATCAAATCACATATTTGACAAAACCATTGAATTCAAGATATATTTTGGACATTTTATTTAATACCAAACCAAAATTAAATAAGATAAAATTTTTATCATAAACATAAAATAGCAAAACCATGTCTCTACATTGTAACAAGTTTCTCTAAACCTAGTACAATCTAAAGCCACTCTAACATTTGCTTCAAGCCTATAGCCCTAGCGTGACACTCATGCTTGGGTTGAGGTAGTGGTTTGGTGAGCGGATCAGCCACATTCTCATCCGTGTGAACTTTGCAGATCCTGACATCCTTCCTGTCAACAATCTCCCTAATGAGGTGATACTTCCTCATTACATGTTTGGATTTGTTATGTGATCTCGGTTCTTTTGCTTGCGCAATAGCACCATTGTTATCACAGAACAACTAAATCCCTTCCAGAGCACTAGGTATGATATCCAGCTCTGTCAAGAACTTCTTTATCCAAACTGCTCCTTTGCCGCTTCAACCGCTGCTAAATATTCTGATTTTGTCGTAGAGGCTGCTACAATGCTTTGCTTTGAGCTCTTCCAGCTCACTGCTCCTCCATTTAGACAAAAGACGTATCCTGATAGGGAGCGGTAATCATCTTTGTCGGTTTGGAAGCTCGCATCAGTATAATCTTTAACAACCAACTCACTTGCACCTCCATAGACTAAGAACATGCTTTTAGTTCTTCTCAAGTACTTAAGGATGCTCTTAGCTGCAATCCAGTGTGCTCCCCCTGGATTTCCTTGGAACCTGCTACACATGCTCAAGGCATATGCATCATCTGGTCGAGTACTTATCATGGCATACATGATGGATCCTATAGCCGAAGCATAAGGTATGCTACTCATTCGCTTCAACTCATTAGGCTTAGTCGGGCACTGACTCTTGCTAAGCGATATGCCATGTGACATGGGAATGAATCCTCTCTTCGAGTTTTCCATGTTGAACCTTGCAAGAACTTTATCAATATAAGTTTCTTGACTTAGTCCAATCATCCTTCGAGACCTATCTCTATGGATTTTAATTCCCAGTATGTACTCAGCTTCTCCAAGGTCTTTCATGGAGAAACAACTTTTCAACCATTCCTTGACTGACTCAAGCATTGGTATGTCATTTCCCATGAGTAGTATGTCATCTACGTACAATATAAAGAAGACTAAGATGCTCCCACTAAACTTCTTGTAAACACAAGATTCTTCTTCGCTTTTGATGAAACCAAATTTCTTGATTGCCTCGTCAAATCGAAGATTCCAGCTCCGAGACGCCTGCTTCAATCCACAAATGGATCTCTGAAGCTTGCAAACCCTTTTAGGATTTTATGGATCCTCAAAACCCTCAGGTTGTGTCATGTACACATCCTCATTCAAGAACCCATTCAAGAATGCTGTTTTGACATCCATCTGTCAAATTTCATAATCATAAAATGCAGCAATCGCTAAAAGTATCCGAATTGACTTAAGCATTGCTACTGGAGAAAATGTCTCATCATAGTCTATACCATGAATTTGTCTGAATCCTTGCAACCAGTCTTGCTTTATAAACATAGACATTCCCATCTTTGTCTGTTTTCAATTTGAACACCCACTTGCATCCAATATGGTTAACCCCATCAGGCAAGTCGACCAGGGTCCAAACTTTATTCTCAGACATGGAGTCTAACTCGGATTTCATGGCCTCAAGCCATTTCTCAGAGTCTGGGCTCGTCAAAGTTTGTTTGTAGGTAGTAGGTTCTGAATTCTCCAAAATTATTATTACAGAGTTTTCAGTTAACAGGAAATCAACCAACCTCTTGTTTGGAATCTTTTCTCTACTAGACCCTCGCGTGGCCTGAGCATCAAGAGAAATGTTCTCTTCAACTTCTTGAAGATCTTCGCTTGAATTAGATTCAAGTGGGACGGTAGGAGGTTCACGCGTTGAATACGTCATCTCCTGAACTAGACTTTCGTCTTGTCGGGCCGTCTCTGACATGGTGTGAACCACATCTAGTTGTTGCTCATCTCAAATTTCTTCGAGAATTATTTTACTCCCACTTGTCTTTCTAGAAACAAATTCCTTTTCAAGAAAGACACTATCACGAGCAACAAACACTTTGTTCTCTTGACGGTTATAGAAGTAATAACCCCTTGTCTATTTTGGATATCCCACAAAGAGACATTTATCTGACTTGGGTGCAAGTTTGTCTGAAAGTAAACGTTTTACATAGACCTCACATCCCCATATCTTATGAAAAGACAAGTTTGGAGTTTTTCCATTCCATAACTCATATGGAGTCTTTTCTACAACCTTTGATGGGCTTCTGTTTAGTGTGTGTGCAACGGTTTCGAGAGCATATCCCCAAAAGGAAATCGGAAGATCAGCAAGACTTATCATTGATCGAACCATATCCAATATGATCCATTCCTCCTTTGAGATACACCATTTAACTGCGGTGTTCCTGGTGGAGTCAATTGTGAAAGAATTCCACAACCCTTCAAATGATCATCAAACTCTTGGCTTAAATACTCGCCACCACGATCGGATCGCAGTGCTTTAATTGTCTTACCAAGTTGATTTTGTACTTCATTTTGGAACTCTTTGAATTCATCAAAAGATTCCGATTTATGTTTCATTAAGTAGACATATCCATATCTACTCAAATCATCAGTGAAGGTAATGAAGTAATTAAAACCTCCCATTGCCTTTGTGCTCATAGGACCACAAACATCTGTATGCATGAGGCCCAACAGATCGCTGGCCTTTTCACCCTTTCCAGTAAACGGTGACTTTGTCATTTTCCTCATCAAACATGATTCACATACATCAAATGATTCAAAATCAAATGATGGAAGAATGCCATCCTGTTGTAACTTTTGGATGCACTTTTGGTTTATATGACCCATTCGACAATGCCAAACGTAGGTTAGGTTTGATTCATTTGATTTTTGTTTCTTGCTATCTATATTATAGACTTGTAATGATCTATCAAGCACATATAAGCCATTTATCAATTTTGCACCAGCATAGTAACATATTATTGTAAGAAATGGAACAACATTTGTTCTTAATTTCAAAACAAAACCCTTCAGAATCCAATACAGAAACATAAATTATGTTCTTAGTTATAGAAGGAACAAAATAACAATTATTTAATTCTAGAACAAAGCCAGATGGCAAATGCAGACTATAACTTCCTATGGCAGGTGCAGCAACCCGTGCTCCATTTCCAACGCGAAGCTCTACCTCGCCCTTTGCCAGCCTCCTACTCCTTTTTAGTCCTTGCACATCATTAACTATGTGAGAACCACAGCCGGTATCCAATACCCATAATAAAGTAGAAGTCAAATTAATTTCTATAACAAATATACCTGAAGTGGAAGCCCCAGACTTCTTTTCCTCCAAATATAGAGGGCAGTTCCTCTTCCAGTGTCCTATCTTGTGACAATGGAAGCACTAGCTTTCCGCGGCCACCTTTGGCTTGGCGGTTGGCTTAGGTTTTTAAGCAACAACGGCAAGTTGCTTGCCTTTGTTCTTCTTTCCTGCCCATTTCTTCTTAAAACCCTTTCCCTTCTGAACCATCAGAACCTCTTTCTTTGGTTCTTTAGGGATATTCTTCTCAGCATTGACCAACAACCCGTGCAGCTCTTGCAAAGTCTTTTCAGACTCATTCATGTTGAAGGTCATCCTGAACTGATTAAAGTTGTCAGGCAATGAGTGGAGAATAATGTCAGTAGCCAACTCAACCCTGTAAGGGAATCCAAGTCGTTCCATGTTTTCAAATAGACCCATCATAGCAAAAACATGGGGACCAACGGCTTAACCCGGCTTCATTTGACATTGTAGTATCTCCCTATTGGTCTCATACCGCTCAACTCGGGCCTGTGTTTGAAACATAGCCCGCAGCTCTTGCATGATGGTATAAACATCCTTGGTTTCGAACCTCTTTTGGAGGTCCGACTCCATGGCGGCTATTATCAAGCAAGTGATCAGTACAGACCTATCATTGGCCTACTTAGCACGACGTTTGTCGGCTTCAGACGACTCATCAGTAATCACAGGAAGTGGGGTTTCTAAGACATCCTCTCGACCCTCAGACCTCAATACGAGTCTTAGGGTTCTTTCCCAGTTGATGAAATTTTCACCATTCCGACTGTCCCTTTCAAGGAAAGGACGAATGTTGAAAATAGAGTTGTTGTTGTTGTTGTTAGACATAGTATCTACAAGCAGAATAAAAGCAAAGTTCAATATTATGTTTATAAAACAACCTAAAACATGCAAAGGTTTCTAGGTTGATCACCTATTCAATTTTCATGTCCCATTTGAATAAGTAATTACAAGATCCTATCAACATGCAACACTAAGCAGACGGAGGCCTTATCTTAACGTTACATTCTCAAGGTAAGTAAACTCCTTTACTAATTATAACACTTTATAATTCTTGTTTAGATTGGTAAACATCGCATGCTTAACTATCTCTTGCTTCACAACCCAAAACGCTTTTGATGATTTTGTTAAGGATAACCAAACTAAGTAGTAAAATTCGCAATTTTACCTTATCTCCCAAAATTAATGATAATACCCTGCGGAGGCATGACCTATTACTATTAATTAAGGGTTAATGAGCACTTTATGTTTGGAAAAGCTAACCTTAATATTTGCGGGACCTAAGTTTATTATGTTATAATGAATTAGTGAACTCTAGCGCATTGATAACCAACATACAATAAACTTATAAGCGTTTTAAATAATAATAAAATGCAAAAAATAAATATGATCTAGTATGGCCCCTAATCCTAAGAACTAAGCATCATGGGCTCCTCCTTGGACTCTTCAAGGATCTCCATCCATTTAGCCATGGGCCTTCTCTTGATGGGCTCGTCTTTGGATTACATAAGTATCAAAATAATTTAAATAATATCTAAATTAAATAAATTACAAAAATACTTAATGATACGCAAATCGTATTTAAAATATAATAATACATTACGATACGCAGATCGTATTTTCTAACTTAAATTTGGGCCATACTAGTCATTCATAGCAATTATATCAAATATAAAATGCCACAACATAATATCACATATTATTCTTGCCATCAATCAAAATATCAAATATTCTTAATTAAAGCAAGAGGATAAAATATTTAAGTAATTCCTAACCACCTAAAGATTCTATCCTAGAAAATCTAGCCTACTAATTTTAATTAGATTAAAGAATCAAATTATGGAATGAATTTATGATCCAGTCAAAAATAATATAATTGGAATTTGCTTAATCTTCTCAAAATTTGTTTTACAAAGTTTTAAAAAAAAAAAAATATGGTTCAAGATACTGCTGCCAGTTATACAGCTGCTAGTTTATATCCAAAAAAAAAAAAATTTTTTTTTTAAAGAAAAAGATAATTTTTGAAAAACAGCCGTGAAGGCCACGACCAGACCAGCAGCACAAAGCGCTGCCAGTCCAAACTCCACGCCAGCACACGGCAAGAAATCCGGCCACCCACGGCAAGCGGCCTCACCGGAACTCGCCGGCAACCCATCGCGAGCCGACGCCGGCAAGAGGCGCCCAACGCCAGCCAGCCAGCAGCCCGCTGCTGCCCACGTCGTACGTTGCACGCGTGGCTGCTGCAGCCACCAGCCTTCACCGACTGCCCAACCAGCGTCTGTCTATCCCTTGCCGTCGTACAGACGGCAGACCACCGGAGCAGCCACCAGCCGTGGCTGCTCTTCTTCCTCCCTCCTTAATTTTTTTTTATCATTTGAAGGAAATTAAAATTACAACATTTGTAAAATTAATTTAGTGATCTTAATTAAATTAACATAAACTCTTTTATGCCTAATTCAGAAAATTAAATCAAAATTTCCATTCTAATTAATTTTAGGGTTATTCACATAAATTAATCTCTAATTTATATAAAACGCTTTTTACATGAATTAATTTTCATACAAAAACAAATTTAAACATGTAAATCAGATTAATAACATGAACTTAATATTCGAAATTTAGAGATCTAAAATCAGAATTTAAATTTCGAAAAATTAGGGTTGAATTTTAAAAAATTCGGTCACTTTATATTGAAAAATTAAGCAATTAAATCTGCATTTAATCAATTCCAATTAATTATTCAATCCATAATTCAACTTCTTCCCTTAAACAAATTAAAATTAGCCATGAACACATCAAAATAAATCTAATTATTATGACCAAAAACCTATATGCAAGAGGCTAAGTTTGATACCACTGTAGGATTATAAGTACTCTAAGCGGAATTTCATGAATCATATTCATAAGCACTTAAAACAGGATCTCATGCATATACATTCAAAGATCACATAATAGTTAAGAATTAACCTTTACTAGGTCCACGAATCCAGATCAATGCTCCACCAATGCTAGTTGGAATGAAGGGGAACTAATTAGGTTAGGAGTCCTCTCCTTTTCTTTCTCCTTGGCCGGCCACCCCTAGAGTCCTTCATGGGCTCTAGGTCATTCTTTTATTGATCCAGATTGTGTAAGTGTGACCTTGTAGGATCCATCTAATTGGACTTCGGGTTTATTATTTACTAAACCTGAAGTTCTATAGCATCCTCTAGCAAGACGTATAGACGACCCAATTTAATGAATTTATTATCTACATAATATGATCCATTTTATATTTAGTAGTTGCATTAGAGTCAAGGACACAATTCCTTCAGTGTCTTCATCAATTTTTTTTTTTGCGTTCTCTCATCTTCTCTCTATTTCTTTGAGATAAGCTTAGACCTCCTTTTAAAGAGAGGAAAGAAAGAACACGAGCATATGAAGGCAGATAGATGTGCAGAAGAGAGAGGAGAGAAAGGGAGATAAGAGTATTTTCTAAGTCAAAAGTTTTTAGGTTATCTCCTTTATTATGGCATAGTTATAGCCAAAGCTTGTTGTTATAGTTAATCTGTAACCTACAAGGCTACAACTGTTGGTACTTCTCCCTATATATAAGGGTGCTTTCTATAACACACTAAAATATCAAGAATCATATTTTTTATACACTATACAGTATACATGACTAAATAGATTTGACAAAAGTTTGAAATTAACCTCACCATTAATAGGTAAATTGCATAGCATTTTTTATGAGTTTTTTGCGAGGATATACCAGGGTTGTTGCAGCCTAAAATATCTACGGCTCCTATAGAGACACTTGGGTCCATCAGGGCCGTACACGTGTCCTCTTACAATAAATAAAGGAAAAAAGACTTAAACCCTTGGGTTGTAACCAGTTGGGAGAAAAGGCTTTCTTTTCTAGCCCAAAAGTTGGTCAGAGCCCAAGCTCTTGAAGGTGGCTGCAGGTGATTGGTTGATAAACCATCACAAATCCTAACTTGCCAAGTGTCATGGTCTGATTGCTTAGCCAATCAGATGCCACTATTTTAGGGCAATTTTTAAGGTTAGCTGTCATACCACTATTACTATAAATACCCCTGAAATCAGGAGAAAGATCATTCAATGTAAACAGTGCAAAGTTACTCTATAAAAATACTCTCTTACTTTCTCTCTCTAGCTCTATTTTCTTCTTACAACTCCTGATATCTGACTTAAGTTTCGGAGGGGGAACCACCACCCAAACCTCCAGGGTGGGTCCCTTTTTGCAGGTTCGGGAACGAAGCTCAGGCTCGGACCAATCAGATTCAGACATTGTTGCACAAGTCTCCAAGTGAAGAACATCTAAGGGATACTAGTTTACTTGCTAGACAAGAAAGCTCAGCCTATAGCTTACTTGTTGGACAAGCATACTAAACAAGGGTAATAGGACATTTTGTGTGGATATACCTCACTAAATTTTTTTTGTGGGGATATACCAACCTAAATTTAAGTTTTGTTAAAAGGTACCAAAAACACTATTTTCGACCTTTGACTTGCTCAATTACTCTTTGTATAGTGCGTGATATTCAATTGCTTTTAGTACATTCATTTCCCTCCAATTTCCTTATTGTCACTTTTTCTCTTTCCTCAGTTTCGCTCTTTTCATTTTCTCTCTGCGGTAAAAATCAATTTTTATAGTAAAATTCGCTGCACTTTACCGGAATTACCTCGAAGAATTTCTTAAGGTTGGGTTGCCCTTGCAATTGATGATTTTGGGCTGCCCTTTCTTGCTGAATTGAAGAGCATTCTTTTTCAAGGTTTAAAGAGAGGGAAATGTTAAGGGAAGTGGTTGGTTATTAAGGAGAGGGAAATATTAAGGGAGCGAATTCTTAAAAAAATTGTTAAAAAAAACATTTCAACAGTATGCGCCTGGTTGAGGGGGTAAAACACAACATTTGTGGCTCACTCGCGAGTTCCTAAAAGACAAAGGCCGAAAATAGGACTTTCTCGCCGGAAATAGTGTTTTTGGTACCTTTTAACAAAACTTAAATTTAGATTGGTATATCCCCACAAAATGCCCTATTACCCTGGTATATCCCCGCAAAAAACTCATTTTTTATTTGAACTTTGATTAAATCAAGTAAGAAGTGACTAATTATTGTATTATACAGTTATATTTTTTTGGTTAAAAATATCAAGTTTTCATAATCGCAAGTACTATATTTACTTGTGAATATGAAAACTTGATATTTTAAAAATACATTTGAGATGAGACAAATCAAATAATACAATAATGATAACTGCTTGTGTAAATTCAAAATTTATATCTTTTTACACATCCAAAATCTCTTTCATGTACACCTAAATTTTTATCATGTACATCCAAATTATTTTCATGCACTCTTCAAAGTTTTTTCTTGTATATCCATAATATCTTTTATCTACATCTAGTATTTACTTTTATCCGTTTATGTCATGTACACCCAAAAGTTTGTCTAATGTACATTCAGAAAATTATTTCTTGCACATTTTAATTCTTTTTCATGTACATCTAAAACTTTTTCATGTACATTTCGTAACTTTTTTCTTATACATCTGAAAGCCACTTCATGTATATCTAGAGATTATTATAGGTGATGTATATTATCCAAAACTATTTAGGATCTAGGGGTACAATGGTGGTTGTACGTACACCATTAATTTTTTAAAAAACCAATATTTTTTGCGTTACTTTTAAAAACCAATACTTGTAATGATCTACTTTTACACTATTCACAAAACTCTAATTAGTTTGTCTTTCGTGATTTAATAGCTAATGAAAACCATATTCATGCGTGATCTTGTTAAATTTCGTCTCAGTGTATATTTTTCGAATTTCTATATTTTGTAATTTCATTTTTAGTAATTAAAGATATTAATGGTTAAAGTTGTGCATTGACAAATGCGTAAAAGATAAACTATTGCAAGTAAAAAGAAACAAAGGAAATATAAAGCATGAGCTTGCCATTTAACAATTGTCAGCGCTAACTGGTGAGAAAGCGGAAGGTATATGGCTTGTTATTAGCGTCTCAGGTCGCGTGTTCTAATCACACTATGGTTTTCTTTTCTTACTTCTTAGAGCATCCTTAATGGTGAAAAAAAAAGAAAGATTATTTGCTTGATCTTAAATGGGCTCCCTTAGTGGTGATTGAGAATAAGATTGTTGGTTGATTGGACAAAAAAATTTGTATCCCACGATTGAAATCATGATCAGGCGTGGGAGTGGGATCCACTGCCTGATCCGACTTTTTAATTTTTTTTGCCTCTCCAGCAGTCAAAACGCTGCGTTTTGGCAGGAGCTGTGAGAGAGCTCCAGCCAAAGCGTTTTGGCTGGCGGAAGGCAAAAAAAATTTGCTTTATGCGTCAGCTTGTCAACACTGACACGCTGACGCGTAAAGCGAATTCAGCGAATGGTTGTGCGCCAAATGTCTCCCTTTCCACATGTCAGCTTACTATTGGGCATTAAAAATATAACCGTTGTAAATTTTACAACGGTTATATTTAAAAAAATACAAATCAAAAAAAAAAAAAATACCAACGGCTCTATTTTTTCGAGCTCTATAAATAGAGACCCCTTTTGCTATATTTTGGACACATTTAATTTTCTCCATCTCCCTTCACTAATTTCTTCTACTTGTTCTAATTTATTTCATTAACTCTTCTTCTATTGCTCTTTTATTTTAAAATTCTTATAATTATGGAGCCCAATAATCCTAATTATATAAGAAACAACCCCAAAACCGCTCAAAAAACCAATTGCCTAGGCAACTAAATCGCTCAAATATCTCTCAAAATAACTCAAATTATCGTCAACCCTCTCAAAACCAGTCAAATTATCGTCAACCTCTCAAATAATTACGAATCAAAGGGGTGAAAATTCTCAATATTATACTCCTCAATATGATAACCTTTACCATGAATCTCCATCTGAAAATGCCAACTTTCATATCATCAACTTGATCCTAATTATGGGTTTTCTCAATATCAAGAAGATTCATCTCCATACAATGATGTTGATGAGGATGGTGGTCATTACCAACAAGGTGACAATGATGTTGGTCAATACCAAGAAGATGATGATTCTGATGATTATGATGAGTTTGTTCAGCCAACTCAATCCTTTTCGCAATTACTATCACCAAATCTATCTGAGCAACCACAACCACAACCACAACCACAACACAATGCAGAAGCAAGTTGTAATGGTAAGAGGGCTTAGGATCAAGTTGAAGATGAGAATCTCATCTCAGCATTTATGAACACTTCTCTTGATAAGGTGATTGGGACGAGTCAAAGGAAAGGCGTATTCTGGGGAAAAGTTTGGAAGCTTTCGAGGCAGGAAGAATTGCCAGCCCAACGGAAATTGCTCCAAGGAATGCGGATATGGTGAAAGGTCGTTGAAGTAGACTTGCTCCACGGGTTTTAAGGTTTGCTGCATTTTATGACGAAGCTCTTGCAAGAAAAAAGAGTGGTCAAAACGATAATGATGTTCTGAAAGAAGCTCATTTATTGCATAATAGGAAACATGGTAGGTTCATCCTCGAACATGCTTGGAAATTGATGAGGAGGTTTCGTAATTGGAGGGCCATAGTTAAAAAATCACTGGAAACTCCACGTGGTCGCCCCAAAAATCCACAAGAAAATGTGGATTCACCTGCAAGCGGAAGTAGCGGTAAAAGGCCGAGAGTTGATGGAAATGACTCAATGCCCAAGACACCTACCAGTGGTGATGGAGGTGACGTCGAGCCACGAGGAGATGGTGTGAAGAAAGCGAAGTCTAAGCTGAAAGGGGTGGCTAGTAAGACAATTGAGTGTTTCAATAATGTTAATGAAAGACTTCGGATCCATTCAGAGGGTAGGAGTGCAAGTTGGACGTTGAAACAAGGAAGCTTGCTGCAAAGGAACAAGAAATAGCGCTGCAAACCAGGAGCTTGAACATACAAGAGTATAATAGGAATTGGGATATGCTGCAAACATTGTATGCAAAGGAAAATCGATCACCATTTGAGGAGGCAACAATTGAGAAACTAACAATATGGTTGACGAATAATTCTCCTTTTTAAGTAATGTTTATGTTTTAGTTAAGTTTATGTTTAAGTGTAGTTCATGTTTGAGTTTAAGTTTACGTTCAAGTTTAGTTTATGTTTAAGTTTAAATTTTTGTTTATGTTTAAGTTTAAATTCTCCTTTTTAAGTAATGTGTATGTTTAAGTTCAATTAATAAAAAATAGTTAAAAATCGTACTTGTGTAAATTCTATGAATTGACATTTCAATACAGCTTTTTACATTATTGTTCTGTTTTACATTATTGTTCTGTTTTACATTATTGTACTGTTTTGCTTTGCTTTATACATTATTGTACTTGCTTTGCTTTATACATTATTGTACTTGCTTTGCTTTAATGTTGTGACATTTCAATACAGATGGTACTACTTTTATGTATTATTGTTATGCTTTAACATTATTGTACTTGCTTGTTAAATTATTGTTCTGCTTTAATGTATTATTGCTATGATTTTACATTATTTTACTACTTTTATGTATTATTGTTCAGCTATATAACTCATGCTTGCTTGTTCACCATTTGCTCACACCAAATCTAAACCCTCTCAAATTATACAATGAACTCTTTCAACTTAAACTTCACCGCTTCAAGTTCATCTAGTTCTGAAGATGAAATAAGATCATCCCGAGCAAACATTGATCAAGAAATAGATGAATTCTTGATCAATGTTGTTCAACCAAATGTTCCAACTCTTATATCAAATGTTACTCCAGCACCAAGGAATAGAAGAGCAAAAGTGACTGATCCTAATGAGGATCATCACCGGCCTATTCGAGGCAGGGAAGAAGGCCATAGACGATTGTTCAATGATTACTTTGCTGATCAACCAGTCTATCCTGCTCGTTTATTTCGTCGAAGATTTTGGAATGCAGCGACATGTCTTTCTTCGGATTATGGAAAGTGTCGTAGCAAGTGATACATGGTTCACTCAAAAAAGAGATTGTAACGGACGGTTAGGTTTATCTCCCCTTCAAAAGTGTACAGCTGCTATACGAATGCTTGCTTACGGGGTTGCGGCGGACTCGCTTGACGAGTATGTGCGAATTAGTGAAAGCACAGCTCGAATAGCATTAATGAAATTCACGAAGGGGGTTATCAACCAATTTGGTGACGAGTACTTGAGACGGCCAACTCCAGATGATTTGGCTAGACTACTTGCGTACGGTGAAGAACGTGGATTTCCAGGAATGATCGGCAGCATAGATTGTATGCATTGGGAATGGAAAAATTGTCCAACGGCATGGAAAAGACAATATCAAGGAAGAGCTGGTGTTGCTACATTAGTTCCTGAAGCTGTGGCTGATCGTGACTTATGGATATGGCATTCTTTCTTTGGGATACCAGGTTCGTGCAATGACTTGAATGTTCTACACCGATCTCCTGTGTTTAGGGATGTTTTAGAAGGTCGAGCACCACCCGTGCAGTTTACGGTGAATGGTAACCAATACAATAAGGGTTATTATATCACTGATGGTATATATCCGAACTGGGCAACATTCATTCAATCAGTTACATGTCCTCAAACTCGCAAGGACAAGTTATTTGCTCAACACCAAGAAGGAGCTCGAAAAGATGTTGAGAGAGCATTTGGGGTGTTGCAATCTCGCTTTGCTATAGTGCGTAAACCATCCCTCGCATGGGATAAGAAAATTCTTAATGATATCATGTTGTCTTGCATTATCATGCATAACATGATTGTGGAAGATGAACGAGATACATATGCACACTACGCTGATACTACTAAGTTCACTTCAAACACAAGTAATAATGGCGACGAATTTGAATATTATCATGATCGGATCGTAGATATCAACCGTTACATGGCGAATAGAGATGCAATTGAAGATCAACATGTGCATCAATCCTTGAAACGTGATTTATTTGGTTGCCAATATATGGCAGAAGTTTGGCCGTAACGCTAATTAAGAGCATTTCATTATCTATTTTATGTACTTCGTTCCTAATTAAGTTTATAATTCGTTCTTGTATTTCATTATGTGTCTCTAAATTAAAAATATATTAAAAATGCTTAATTGTGTCTCATAATTTAATTATTAGATCGTTAATTATGTATGCATAAGATAGTGGTAGCTAATTTAATTATTAATAATAGCTAATTATGTAGATAACTTAATTATTAAAATGATAATTATAATATTAAAAATATTACTTTAATTAATTAATAATATAAACACAATTAATAATGAATATTTCATATCATTAAAAATTAAATAATACAAATATTGTATAATGGTGGTTGGGTGATGAGAGAGAAAAAGTAGTTGAGTGGGGTCCAAAAGTAAGAGAGAGAGGAAAAAATAGTTGGGATGATCTTTTTTTTGGTTCATTGTTAAGAAGAAAGTGGGAAAAGATTGTGGGATGTAATTTTTTAGAGAGAGAAAGTTAGAAAGAAGGTGAGATGATCTTTTTTTTCATTCATCATTAATGGTGCTCTTAGTTCTTTTGAAAGTGTAAAGAATTTCGCTTTTGTTTTCTATCTCTTGATATGTTTCCCCTCTTTATTCTGCATATGTTTTACCGCACTTAAGTGATTTTTTACCCCTCTATTTCACTTACACAATTATGACTAATGTCAACTAGTAATTCTAAAAGGAAATTTTGATATACATAATAATCTCAGGTTTCACCTATCATTCCAAAATCAACTCAACTTTAGATTACTTTGGAATGATTTCAAGTTTGGGGAGTATCTTCCAAAAAAAATATGAAAATAATTAAATTAGTTTGCACCGCTAATTATCTTTGTGAAACATTGAGGTGGGAAACGTTTCTCACCCACTACCCAAACTCAACCTAAACCTCTACTACAGCCGCTACCTTGCCAAATACTCATTTTTTCCTAATTAGCTTTTTGACCTTGTCAAACCTCTACCCGCTACCTCTAACACTATTGCCAAACAAGGTCGTTATCTATATTAAATAAGCCCAAAATGCATTAGCAAATGAAAAGAAAGCTAAGAGTCAGATTATTATAAGAAACCTCCCCAAATATACAAACCATTAGAATAAACGATCTAATTTTAACATAAAATTAGATACATTCTGTAACACCCCAGAATTTCAAAGACCGAAAAGAAAGAAATAATAATATAATTAATAGGACGATGGCGGAAACATCGTCTTCTGGGAATGTCACTACTACAAGATTATTGTTTAAATAACTAAGTGATAAAAACAAACATAAGTAAATACTATAAGTAAATTAATTACTTAGATTAAAATCAAAATGAGAAAACTATCTCACTAAAGAGAAGTCTAGAACTAAAACCCCTAATAGATTATTTCTCGCATCTCAACCCGAGCCCAAAATCAAAGAAAATCCCCATCAACAAAACCCGCAAAATATACAACAAATATCCACAATCGGTGGGGAGTAACTAGCAGGTTCTCCCGTAACAAAAGCAATCAAAGTACGATTCAGACATAGATTAATAAGAAAGGAAATAATTAAGTCAAGTTAACTACAATATGCATTCACTTCCATATAACTCACAAATAACGCAAATGAATAATAAATAGCAAATGAGTTGGATAAAAATAAATAAATCATCTCAAGAGTACTTTTAGAAAAATAAAAGTATAGGTAAAACAAGTGTCTGAGACAGAAACCGAACGCTAGTGATTCGCAAATCACTTCCTAAGGTTTGTCAGATCGCAATCTCCAGGTCAGTCTATGGGCTTACGTTCCCCACTGCCTGTGTCTAAGAATGGCCAAACTCCCGATGCCGGGTAGAACACGCAGAACTCCCTGACTTTCGGACGACAACAATTAACCCAGGTGTACCCCTAGTTCGCAAACCAGGTGGTTGGCATGTTCTTCACCGGGGACTACATCTATCCCACCGGATGTTCTTATCTCAAAATAAAATCATAAATATCATCAAAGTATCATTCATCTCAAAAATATTCGTCAAAAGGGATGCCACCCGGCCTTATACCCATAATTCATCAAAAATAATTCTTCAAAAATCCTCAAAAAAATCACTTACAAATTTTCAACAAATAACTCCCACAATAAAACTTAATCATCTCTAAACATCATCAATGATATTATACTAATTTTTACAGCAACCACACTTCAATCAAAATACATCACCAATTAACTCTAAATCATATTCATTAAAAGAGTAATAACAATTAAATCATTTTATTCCATAAATCAAACCTAAACATGTGGTTACTCAAATGATGCATACTGTATACTACTGAAAATAAGAAACCCAGAATATATTAAATTATAAATTATATCTGATTTACAAGCCCTCAAACAATTTAATAGTGTGTCCTCAATTTCATCACAAAAACACCATAATAATTATGAAACCTACAAATTCGAGCAGTAAAATCACACAAAAATTATCATATAACCCTAATAGCTCTACTGACATGGTACAATTTTTATTTATAATTTTCGGACTCAAAAAGTATTTTTAACAGTTAATATACAGATTCCTCAAATAAGCCATTATAATAATTAAAAATATAAAAAGACGCCCAAAAATTACCAAAAATTCACATAACATGTAAAAACTCGCGTAAATACATATTATTCAAATAAATTAATTTTTCTGCCTCTATAAATAATTTTCATGAATTATATACTGACTGAACAGAAATTACAAAAACAGATATATCAATTAATTAAAACAGTAAACAGTAGATAAAAATTATTCTAAGTCATGAAATACATTATACGCATGTAACATGATCTAAGAAAAATGATTTCATCAATTTTAACAGTCGTTCAATAATTATTATGAAATTTAGCTAAAAAACGCACAAAATACTAATTAAATCAAATAAATATTAAAAATCATGCAAAAATTATTTTTCTCTACACAGTATTCACATATCATGTGTCACGTATGTTCATATCAAATTTCATCAAAAATATCATTCAAAAAGTATTTTAGATAATTCCTAACGTATTAATTTAATACCGAATAATACCCTAATCACTATGGTTCTAAGATAACAACTAGTTACCTGGATCATCGGGAGGAGAGCTGAGTCTAAAGAGACAATCACGAGTTAAGCATGCAATCCAAATCCTCTTCTAACCCCAAGGCATAACGAACGAGAATTGTAGCAACAAGACACTAGGCATTTCTTCTTGAACGTTGAAAACTCTTGTTTCGTACTGCTCTGTTACGACCATGATTCCCGATGATCAAAAGCTCAGATTCTAAATCGCTCCGGTCAGAATGTAGAACAAGACGTTATAAACGTTGTGTCCAAAATTGAAGACGATCCAACGGTTAGATCTTCGGCTACGGTTATTTTCGTGAAGGTGCGACAGGAAAAACCGGGTTGAACTTTCTATTCTTTTGCTCTTCCTTTTCTCTCTTTCTTTTCTTGAAACGGTGGGGGGGTTAAATGAGAATGATGCTGCTGAACTTCTTTGAAATAAAATAAGAATTTTATGGATGTTTAATGGTTGAAATAAGGGGTTTTAATGAATGAGAATAATTAGGGGGGTTACAAAGCAACAAAGAGTCATGAGAAAAACAAAAGAGAAAAGAAAAGGAGAAGGCTCCCCTTAATCCTTCACTTGGCCGGCTGCCCCAAGCCCAACACCCACACAAAACTTTCGGCCCAATTCAACAACGATCCATGCTCCGAAAGCCCGATACGCGATAAAACGGTTAATTCCTAAATCGCGCCTAAACTTTGAACATACTTAATAATAAAAATAATTCTAATAAATTATATTATAAATATAAATATAATGCACACACTAACACACCATATAATAAAATAATAATTCGGCTCCCAAATTATAAAGAATAAAAATCATTGATCTAGAGAAAATAATAAATAATTTATTTTTTTTACGAAAAGAATATCATTTTAAAATAAACTAACACCAAAAATAAAGGGTGAAAATTACGGGGTGTTACACATTCTCCTAACAAGTCAATTGTATCTAACTCTTACCCAACACTATCACTAGACATCTCGCATCAACCTAGTCGTCCATTCTCTTCTACTTCCTTTGTTTCCCTTTGAATCTCGAAATACAATAGATTTTTTTAAATAAAAACCTGACAGTCTTACCGAAAGAATTTTACTAATTGATATGGATTAAATTAAACTAGTTTCTAAATTGATTATAGAATGTGATTACTGATAAGCTGATCATTAAGTAGATTAAACTGGTCACTATATCTAGAAAGATAGTCCATTTTCTTCTTAATATTGGGTTTGAGCCTTTGCCTAATCTTAAATTAAAAGTATGCGGTTTCTTACATGACCAATTTCCCCCAAAATCATTATAAAGTTAATTTTTAGATACTAAAATTAATATATATTATTAAAACGTGTGGACGATAATTGTATCCACCTAGGCATGTTCAAAAATGACTCGACCCGAAAACCCGAAGCTCTTGCTTTAGACCCAAATCCAGAATAGCTTAAACCCAATAATAATCTTTTAGAGATGTTTAGGATCAGGCCAATCCCGGAGGCTAGGCGAGATGTGTGATTGGCCTAGGGCCGGGAGGGTCCCAAAATCCATAAAGATTTTATGTATTTTACTTGTAGTAAATATCACTATAGTACCTTGGTCACAAATGAAGGTTGTATGTAGTTTAGTGGTAAGACAATAACTTGTATTATTAGTGCTCAAGAGTTCGAGACCTCTTATAAATATAAATTCTTTTATCTGCATTTTCAAAAAATGTCACGTGGACATTGAATGACATGTGGTGGCGTACAACATATGCTCACATATTTAACAAAATTATAGATATTTGAATTTTAATTAATTTATCTGAACTTATCTAAAATTAATAAATCTGAATCTTAGATATATATATTTAAGACGAAGAAGTACCATTAGTATGTTAATAGAATGATACTTTTCATAAACTGCACCTACAACTCTCATTTGAATGTGAAATCAATTGATAAGGATGTACACATATCTTTAGTGGGATGTAGACATGATTAAAGATCCCTACTTATAAAAAATTAATAATTTGAATTTACACTTTGAAACGAATTAAATAGTGAGATTAATGTATTATATTTTGATAATTAATATATTTTCTAAATATCATCACAAAAATTGAAAGGCAGGTATAGTAACTAAAAAGAGGACATAGATTGATAAAAAAAATGTATGAAAGTATTTTAAAATAGAAAAAGAAACTATTGTAAATATTTATATAAAGGTTCTAAATATTATTCTTTTTTGACATCAGATTAAGGTTCTAAATATTCGTACAAATATATTGAAAGTTTTAGGTACTTGCGTTCTAAAAATTGTCATAAAATGCAAAACAATACAAATATATACTTCTAATATTTTTTTGATTAAAAGGGTAGAATTTGATACAATCTTAAAAGAACACAAACAAAATGAGAAAAAGGTACATTTCACGTAATAGCTAATGCCTAGAACTCATATATCAAAACAAAAATGTAAATGAAACGAAAAACAAAGTTGGGAGCTAAAACTTTAAAAAGAACATACTGTTGTGAGAAATATGGAGAGAGAGATAAGCTATAGAAATATATCAGAGAGTGTATTGTATTCGTATTGATGTAAAAACTGATTTCTTACACCGGTATTTATAAGCAAAAACTTTACTGTTTACAATTACAGATTCAACATTGGCGGAAGAAATTTGAAGTGGGAAGAAAACTTACCTGACATGCATTAAATGCATGCAGGAAAAGTGGACTTCACATGTGAACAGTGGAATTTAGCATTCCACTGTTTCTCAACACTCCCCCTTGAATGTCCACTGATAACTCATAATAGACGTTGTCTCATTAAGAACCTTGTTAGGAAAAATCCTGTGAGAAAAATCCATAACTAGGGAAAGAGTACAACTATTATGTATTCTTATATGCTTAAAATTAACTGCCTCATTAAAAACCTTGTCAGGAAAAACCCAGTGGGATAAAAAACCTGATCAAAGGGAAAAAGAGTGCAGCGCATATAATACTCCCCCTGAATTTAGCATATATCACGAAGATGACGCATTCTAATTTTTCGAACTAATTCTTCAAAAAATTTCGCCGGAAGGGATTTGGTGAATAAATCTGCAAGATTATCACATGATTGGATTTGTTGGATGTTTATCGTCCCTTCCTTTTGGAGGTCATGAGTGAAGAAGAGCTTTGGTGATAAATGTTTAGTTCTGTCTCCTTTGATGTACCCTTCGCTTACTTGGGTGATACATGCAGTATTGTCTTCGTAGATGATAGTCGAATTTGTTGTTATTGTTTCCATCCTACATTCTTCTTGGATATTCTTGATCATTGACCTTAGCCAAACACATTCCCTTCCAGCTTCATAAAGAGCAATTAATTCTGCATGATTTGATGATGTGGCCGTCAAAGTCTGCTTCATGGATTTCCAAGATATTGCAGTACCTCCATAAGTGAATTGGTATCCGGATTGAGACTTAGCCTTTTGTGGGTCTGATAGGTATCCAGCATCTGCATATCCAATGAGTGACGCATTTGGTCTCAACTGGTAGAATAACCCAAGATCTTGTGTTCCTCGAAGATAGCGTAACAAGTGTCTGATTCCATTCCAATGTCTCTTCGTTGGTGCATTGCTGTATCTAGCTAACAAGTTTAATGAAAAAGCTATGTCAGGTCGAGTATTGTTAGCCAAGTACATTAAGGCACCAATCGCACTTAAATATGGTACTTCAGGACCAAGAATTTCTTCATTTTCTTCTCGTGGTCTGAATGGATCATCTTTCACATTCAAAGAACGCACTATCATTGGAGAACTTATTGGGTGGGCTTTGTCCATGAAAAAACGTCTCAGAATTTTTTCTGTATAGTTTGATTAATGGACAAAAATCCCATTTCTCAAATGTTCTATTTGCAAGCCAAGGCAAAATTTGTCCTCCCGAGATCTTTCATCTCAAATTCTTTCATCAAGTACTTTGCAGTTACATCGAGTTCTCTGGGAGTTCCAATAATATTCAAATCATCGACATAAACAGCAATGATGGTGAATCCTGATTTGGATCACTTTATGAAAACACAAGGACTGATTTGATTATTTTTGAATCCTTCTTTCAATAGGTATTCACTAAGGCGATTATACCACATTCTTCCAGATTGTTTTAACCCATAGAGTGACTTTTTCAATTTTATTGAAAACATCTCTTTGGGCATGTGATTTTCTGGTAGTTTTAGTCCATCAAGGACTTTCATATAAATATCTGTGTCAAGTGACCCATATAAGTATGCAATCACTACATCCATTAACCTCATTTGCAATCCTTTTGAAACTGATAAGCTTACCAGAAATCTTAGTGTAGTTGCATCAACTACTGGAGAATATGTCTCATCATAATCAATCCCTGGCATTTGCGAGAAGCCTTGGGCTCCTAGCCTTGCCTTATATCTAGTAACTTCATTTTTCTCATTTCGTTTTCTCACGAATATCCATTTGTACCCAACTGGGTTTACACCTTTTGGTATTTAGGTTATTTGTCCGAATACCTCACGTTTTTCAAGTGAGTTCAATTCTGCTTGAATTGCTTCTTTCCATTTTGGCCAATCTTTTATGCGGCGACATTCATCTACTGTATATGGTTCTATATCATTTTCATCGTATGTCATTTCAACCGCTATGGAGTAAGCAAAAATTTCATTTATGACAACATCTTTTCGATTCCATTGTTTCTTTGTAGAAACATAATTAATTGAAGTTTCATTGTTGTCTATGCTTTCATGTTCATGTTCGTCTGGAACATGCTTATCTTCATTTTTGTTTTCATCATGAATTTCATCATGCTCCTTTGGAGGATTTATATTAATTTCGTTTGTTGTTTCTCCTTACTTTTTCATTTTTCTCGGTTTTGAGTCTTTAGATTCGGGTGGTCTACCACGTTTTCGATGTGCTATTGACTCATCTTCAATGGCCTTATTGTCACTAGGAATTTCAATTCGGGCAGGGGCATTCTCAGCATGCACATGTGACTTTGTCACTTTCTTAGTATCTATGAATGCATCAGGTAATTGGTTTGCAATACTTTGCAAATGAACAATTTTCTTGACTTCTTGTTCACATGAATTTGTTCTTGGGTCCAGAAACGACATTTGCGATGCGTTCCATGTAATTTCTATTTTTATATTTTGTGGGTCCACTTTCTCTCCCCCTAAGGATGGGAATACTGACTCATTAAAATGACAATCAGCAAATCGAGCCGTAAATAAATCGCCAGTTGTTGGCTCTAAATATTTGATAATTGATGGAGATTCAAATCCAACATATATTCCCATCCTTCTTTGTGGATCCATTTTAGTACGTTGGGGAGGAGTAATAGGTACATGTACAGCGCACCCAAAAATTTTCAAATGTGAAACATTCTGTTCTCGACCTGATACTAATTGTAACGGTGAGAATTTATGATAGGCTGTCGGCCTTAATCTTATTAATGCTACTGCATGTAATATAGCATGACCCCAAGCAGAAGATGGCAATTTTGATCTCATTATTAATGGTCTTGCAATTAATTGCTGTCTCTTGATTAATGATTCAGCAAGACCATTTTGTGTATGTACATGAGGCACATGGTGCTCTACAACAATCCCAATAGACATGCAATAGTCGTCATTAAAAGTTTGGGATGTAAATTCCCCAGCATTGTCTAATCTTATCCTCTTTATTGTATGATCTGGGAATTGAGTTCTTAATCGAATTATTTGAGCCAGAAGTTTTGCAAATGCAACATTTCTACTTGACAAAAGGCTCACATGGGACCATCGAGTAGATGCATCAATTAATACCATGAAATAGCGGAATGGTCCGCATGCGGGGTGAATAGGCCCACAAATATCTCCCTGTATTCTTTCTAAAACATTGGAGATTCAGTGGCAATCTTATTTACAGATGGTCTAATTATCAATATGCCAAGTGAGCATGCAAAGGATGATAATTCATTTGACCGAGGAATTTTGACATTCTTTATAGAGTGTCCAATTGAATTTTCAATGATTCTATGCATCATTCTTGTGCCAGGATGGCCAAATCGGTCATGCCATAGAGTAAATAATTCTCTATTATCTAACTTCTGGTTAGATATCATATTAATTTCAATCAGACGTATATCTATGCGAGATAGTCCCGAGGAAATTGCTGGCAATTTTTCATAGATGTATTTCTTGCCGCATTTTTCTGCCGTGAGGCATATAAATTCCTCTTGATTCACTGTCATGGTTTCCAAATGGTAACCATTCTGACGTACATCTTTGAAACTTATAAGGTTTCTTCGAGATTTACTCGAATATAATGCGTCATTGATTATCAATTTTGTCCCATTTGGAAATATAATACAGGCTTTCCCAGAGCCTTCAATTAACTTGGCTGTCCCAGATATTGTGCTAACATTTGCCTGGAATATTGTAAGTTTTGAAAAATACTCTTTATTTTTCAATATGGTGTGTGTTGTCCCACTGTCGAGGAGACATTGTTCTTTGGATCCAACTTCTGGCAAATCCATATCTTCATAAATAATAAATATGAATATCAGTATAAGAAAATGCATATTTTATTAATAATCAAAAGAGGGAATACATGAAAATAATTATTGAAGTAATTAAAATAAACTAAGCATATTAATGCATTGCAAAGTTGTTTTCGGCTTGACATTATCCATAAAAAATCACGAAACATCAGAAGTTGGGCATGGATGTATTAGCTTCATTAACAAAATTTGCTTCAACATTTTTCCCTTTGTTCTTTATTGAAGCCTGGTATAGGTCTACCAAATGTTTGGCAGTACGACATGTCCGGCCCCAATGCCCAATCATGCCACATCTGTGGCAAGTGTCATTTCCTTTATAGGACGACTGCCTCTGATTCCCAGATGATGGTCCCCAATTTTTATCAGAATTTTTAAAATTGTTATTTCTTGGGGAAAATCGACCTCTGCCACGTCCACGCCCTCTGCCACGGTAATTACCACGTCCTCTCCCACGACTGTTGTAATTACCGCGTCCGCCTCTATGTATAGCATTTGCTTCAGGTGGATCAGAGTTTTCTATTGCATTTATTTCATGTGTGGCTGAAGACCCCGTAGGTCTATGATTATGATTTTTCAGCAAAAGATCATTATTTTGTTCAGCCACAAGTAGTACTGATATTAGCTCAGAGTACTTTTTGAAAGCTCTGAACCTGTATTGTTCTGCCAATATTATATTAGAAGTGTGGAAGGTGGAGAGCGTTTTTTCTATCATCTGCTCTTCTGTGATGGGATGATCACAATATTTCAACAATGATACAATTCTAAACAATGTTGAACTATAATCACTGACTGCTCTAAAGTCCTAGAATCTCAAATTGAGCCAGTCAAATTGTGCCTTTGGGAGGAGCACATTTTTGTGATGCCCATATCTTTCACTCAGGCTATCCCATAGTTCTTTGGGATCCTCCACAAGGAGATATTCAGTTTTTAAGCTTTCATGTAAATGATGCCTGAGAAGGACTAATGCTTTTGCCTTTTCTTGTTCAGTCGCCTTTTTAACTGATGTAGTTGCTTCACCTTGTTGGGTTGTCACACCCTTAATTGTATGTTCCAGTCCTTGGGCCTTTAAATTCATTTGGGCGTCCACTGTCCATTCTAAAAACTTTTGCCCAGATAGATCTAGTATGTTAAATTGTCTTTTCACTAGATCTCCCATTTTTTTACTACAAACATGTAAATATTTGAAATTAGTAAATGATAATAAATCATATATATTATCTCCTCCCGATTTATATCATTATAATTATGCATAAATAGTACAAACAAAAAAATACGAAAATAGCGTACAATATAACGAAGCAAAAAAAATGCAAAAATGGAAAAAAATACAATGAGTGAGAGAAACAAAAAACTTCCTAAAAACGCACTTAAAGACAAAAAAAAAGATGCCAAAAATGGAAAAAAAAATACAACGAGGGAGATGAAAAACAAATTTGTCTCCTACTTGTATGTGAGGAGATAGATCATGAATGCCATAAGAAGGAAAAAGAAACCGGCTATAAGGAATAAGTATAGCCGTATCATCCGAAAATCCTCCTCAAAAGAAGAAGAGGAAGGTGGAGGACGGTTGTCGTTGGCGTTGAACATGGTAGACGGAAGGTTGAGGAAGAAGAAATTTTCTTTTTTTTTTGTTTGTGAGTTTGGAGGAAAAAGTTGGAAGAAGATAAGGGATGTGTGGTAAAAAATGGGGCGGGTAATCCGCTTTTATAGAAGGTTAGCCCTAACTGTGCAATTCATCTACAGTTAAAAATATATAATGCAATAAAATTTTTAGATTGGCAAATGGATATTAGAGCATGTTGGTAAAATGACAATATAATATATGTAACTACAAATGCAAAAAAAAAAATAGAAGATTAGGGACAATAATATATAATAGTATTCTGAATGCTTGTTTCCTGCATACATATAACATTATTGCACATATAAGAGATAATAATTTTATCACTTCACTAGGCCGTCCATATAGGCGGCAAGTTCAAAAATTAACCCGTCCATATAGGCGGTTCAAGAGCAAAAGAAATAACATAAAATAAATGTCCTTGCCCTCCATGAAGGTGGCTTCATTATTAAATTATTTATTTTCTGGGTTAGTGGCATGGTGACGTTTACTACTAGTCCCTTCCTGTTCATCCCTATCTCTTTTATTACTTGGTGGAGGTTGATTTTCAGTTGGTTGTATAGGAGGGTTATTATTGGTGTTGGAAACAGGGGTTTGTGGGTTTTCTCTGGTATGGGTATTTGTAACGTCATTAATGTTACTGGGTCGGGGCTGTCTTACAGTTCCCCTTGCTGGGTTGGTAGTGAATGGAACATTATTTCGCTCTATCCAAAAGTAAATACCCGAGACAGTGACATTGTGTAAAACAATGTTAATCCCGTTACTTTGTTGATCCATGTTTGGATAGTAAGGTTTGGGCTTGGAGAAAAAAAATTTAGAACTTGAAACAGAATGGATGTATACCTTTATTTTTTTCCGGTAGCAAACTCGTGCTGATAACGTGTTGTGAGAAATATGGAGAGAGAGAGAAGCTATAGAAATATATCAGAGAGTGTATTGTATTCGTATTGATGTAAAAACTGATTTCTTACACCGGTATTTATAAGCAAAAACTTTACTGTTTACAATTACAGATTCAACATTGGCGGAAGAAATTTGCAGTGGGAAGAAAACTTACCTGACATGCATTAAATGCATGCAAGAAAAGTGGACTTCATATGTGAACAGTAGAATTTAGCATTCCACTGTTTCTCAACACATACTTCATTTAGACTTGAGAGGATCCACGCAGCTCTCGTAGATGGATCCGGTTAATAAGATGAAGTTGGGTTTGCCTTTTAACAGTTACTCTACTTATCAAAAAAAGCTATGACTGCTATTCAAAAAAAAAAAAAAAAAAAAAGCTATGACTGAAATGTTCTTTTCCCAAAAATAAAAAGCCACTGTTTTTATCGTTCGAAGTGTTCAATGGGTACAAGGAGAGAAGGCTTACCAGTGAAAGGCTAGTAAAGTTGTAGTTTCCCATACGGTTAATAAGATGAAGTCTCAAGTTGGGTTTGCCTTTTGTACATATGACTAGGCCTGTCCCTGAGCCTGGACAGGAGGGGCGCCCGCCTAAGGCCCAAGGAGAAAAGGCCCAAATTACTAGTTAGTAATCTGCCATTGATATAAAACAAATCTGAACTAATTACATTTAAGAAGCGTTGAGTTGGGTCAACGGTTTACTAAATGACACAATGATGATTCTGTATCTCTCGGTCTTTCCATCCCCGGTTCAAATCCCACCTAAGGTGGTTTCATTTTTTCAATTTTTTTTTTTTTATGGTTTTCTTTTGTTTTCAATGATTTTAATAGCTACCTAATCTTTAGTAAGTGGGGTTTTTCCCCTTTTCATATAAAGTACTAGTATCTTTTGCACGTGATGCGTGCGTGATATCATGTGACGTGTGTAAGTGATTTTGTGGAAGTTTTAATTTAATCGTCATTCAAGTAATATTGTTCTATTTTTGTTTTTACTGGTGCAAATGTAAGATGTAACTGTTTTGCAGTTGTAGGGATCCTTTTTTTCTTTTTTTAAAAGAGAGAATGCAATTAGTAATTTTGTTTGATTATTAGGGGTATTTTGGGTAGAGAGGGTGGACACCAAAAGGTCAGGAATTCCCATATATAATAGAGCTTAACTTTGTCCATTTTGCTATTTCCTATCCCGGCCCTTTCTATTTTGAAATTATTCATTTGCCCCACTTCAACTACAAAGTTGCTAAAAGTATATAAGAACATATGTTAATATAAAATGTCATTAGATTTATCTCAATGTGTATTAATTTCTAATGTTCTATTTTACAAAAATTGTATGAATCGATAAAGTAAGATAGTTAAAGATATGACATGTTAATAAAGTAGTGTATTGATAAAAGGTGAATATCAAAGTGGAGGTGTAAAAAAGGGAGGGGTTTTTCTTTTTACACAATTCAAACCCAAAGAAAAAAAAATTTAGAAGTTACTAAAAGAATAAAGTTACTAAAAGTATATAAGAACATATGTTAACATAAAATGTCATTAGATTTATCTCAATGTATATTAATTTCTAATGTTCTATTTTACAAAAATTGTATGAATCAAAGTGGAACTGTTAAAAAAGTGAATGTGGTTTTCTTTTTACACAATTCAAACCCAAAGAAATATTTAAAAAGTAATCTAAAAGGTCAAAGATCTTACGCAATTCCGTAATCCAATCAAACTCCATCCGACAACGCATCAATGAGGATAACGTGATAAATATAAAAAGCAAGAATGACTTAATTTAGGAAGATATATTATAATAATATAACCATCAATCTAGTAGGTATCTTATAAAAAAATGTAAGCTAAAATAAATCTAGATTTCATTAGCTAAAAAAACCATTTCTAAATTTCTAATATAACTTTGACCATTAATATAGTTAAATCAATATATATATGTCGAGTATAGTAGTTGACATTATGAAGGGCCCATATTTCTTAGTTTGCCCCAGGGCCTCTAAAATGTCAGGAACGGGCCTGTACATATCTTCCCTGTTCCCTCCATAAGTACTAAAGTTCTTTCCTTGATTCTTTAAATACAAAGTGTCTGATAGGTAAAATTACATGTCTACCTACATATGTAATTGTGTTAGGCCCCGTTCTTTTAGACTTAGAGAATCTGAACTGAATTGAATTGATTGCAGAGAGAAATTGAACTGAACAGAACAGAAATGAGCTAAACTGAAAATAAGTCCAAAAGAACAGAGTTTTTTTTTAAGCTAAGATGAAGGGGACTTACTTGAGGGGGATAAGGGGAAATCTTCAAATGAGTCCCATGAGGTTTGATCTCTAGACCTCAGGGGTATGAGGTGGGGAGCGATGTCACTACTCCACCACCTCAACCTCCCAAAAGAACAGAGTCTTACTTTTGAAAAAATGATTATATTGAGTAAGAGATATACTTCTTTAAATTAAAAGCATTTAATATGTGCAAAATACATACATATATAGTTATTTCTTTCACTATCAGTGATAACATAAGAGAGATTTTTTCGAGTTTACAAAAGTTTCCTGTACAAATTAATTGTATTAATCTTTATTAGCTACGGAACTTCTCACTTGTGTTTATGTGTTTTCGCTATGTATATGTGGTAGACAAGAAAAAAACTTATTATATGAAATTCCCTTGTATTTTTTTTTTCTACAGTATGACATTAATGATGGTATTTGATGATTTATTTTCTATATTATACTCTCTGAGGTTGACTACATTTATTAAGGCACAAAATTATACAAGAAAGTCACACAAATCGTATTTAACAATAAAAAAATCACATGAAAATCAATTCTAATGGTCATGCATAGTCTTCTTCTATATGGTTTTTTTTGTTAATTTTGTTTAAATTTACACACTAATGAAATTATTTAATGTTAAACAAATTCAAAATAATGTAATTAGTAGAAAAATAGTAACAAAATTTATCACTAATGTCACACTATCAAGTGGCGGATCTTAATCAACTATTTTACAGGGGCCGAATAGATAAATTAAAAGTATAAATGTAAACTAAAAAAAAAAACTAATTATAATAGAAGCAAATCAAGTTTGTATATACTATTATCAGTATAGCTACAAAGAAGTTGTAGATAATGTAATTGCTCTAAATCTCAATCCTTCAATTTTAAGCAGTTTTCTTTATTTATTTGTTTGACCATTATCAAATCTTCAAGGTATTGAATGAATAGCTTAAGTAAGTGAGTAGATTTTTAATAAATTGAATGAATAGTTCATTAGTAACTACACCAATTACCAAATTGCTTTATAAAATCATAGCAAAAAGAAAAAAGGATGTACACTTGATTTTTATGATGGTTAGGAATAATTTGAGGAAAACAAAGAAGTATTTATTGTTGTTGAAAAAAAGAAGAAGAAGATAAGAACAATATATATCCGAAGATTAACAGCTTGTTTGGTAGAAAGAATTTGGAAGGAAAAGAAAGGAAGTGGAAGGAAATTTGTTACTTTCCAATGTTTGATTCATTAAAATCTTTTTAATTGAAAGGAAATGGAAGGAATTGGAAGGAAAAAACTTTTTAATAAATTTTAACTTTCCTTTCCTCCCGAAAGTGGGGGAATTTGGAAGGAAAAAGAAAATTTATACCAAACATGTAGAAAACAATACGCTCAGGTGGGGTTTCGAACCTCGCCGTCCGTTTTGTAATGTTGATCTGCATCACAACATTTTCCACTGCGCCAACTTAATTATAATGCACTAAATGGCAGTTGGGTTATTTTCATTTACTAACTACGAGGGGCCACGCTCCGGCCCGCCCCAATAATAATCCGCCACTGAGTCACTATGGGATAAACAAAAATAGGGAATCATTTGATTTAATATACTCCATATAG
The DNA here is from genome assembly GCA_947646795.1 of Beta lomatogona. Classification (NCBI taxonomy): domain Eukaryota; kingdom Viridiplantae; phylum Streptophyta; class Magnoliopsida; order Caryophyllales; family Amaranthaceae; genus Beta; species Beta lomatogona. The sequence continues at coordinate 193,290 of CANSNZ010000263.1, forward strand.
TTGTAGATTCGGTTAACGACATAATGTTGGGTTTGCCTTTTGGTATCTTAATATTAAAAAGCTACTCTATATATAAATGAAAAAAATTCTTCCTAAAAACATAATATAAATATCGCAGTTTTACAAATATGGTTACACTTTGTATTTTTGTACTATTTATCTTCACCACTTTGAGTATTGTCACAAAAGATTTTGTTTAATCCGTGTCAATATGAATTTTCAAGATGTCAATTTTTGGTAATTTTTACGAGTACATAATTATAGATATTAGTGCTTAAAGGTTAACATTGATTAAGATGAAAAATAGAGTAAGTTTCTCCGAAAGATTATAATAGTATAATACTAAAACAATAGTTTTTTTTATAGGTAAGGAAAAAAAGAATATTAGGAGACCCTCCGCATGAGGGGTGGTCCTAATATATCGTTTACAATGATTGAGTGTAAAGCCGAATTCATACAATCTTCAATAAAAAAAAAAGTGCATAAATTAAATTACCAGCATTTGCAATCCAGTCCGTCGCCTTGTTTGCCTCTCTATAGATGTGTAACGCCCCCAAAATTTCAAAGCGGAAAAAAAGAAATAATAATAGTATTATAGGACGATGGCGGAAACATCGTCTTCTGGGAATACCACTATTAATACAAAGGTATTTAAATAACTATGTGAAGAGACCAACTTAAATAAATAATATAAATAAATAACTAATTCAGAGTATTCCAAATGAGAAAAGTCTAACTAGAAGTCTAGGCCTAAAACAACTATCATTTCATTCTCGCAACTCAACCAGAGCCCAAAATCAAAGAAGATTCACATCAACATAACCTGCAAAATATATAACAACAATCCACAATCAGTGGGGAGTAACTAGCAGTTCTCCCAGAACAAAGGAAATCAAAGTCTATTCCAGACATAGATTAATAATAAAGGAAATAATAAAACCAAGACATTTAAAACATGCATTCATATCCATAAAGCTCACAAGTGAGTGAAAGTAAATATCAAGTAAATAAGATAAAATGAATAAATCATCTCAAGAGTACTTAAATAATAATAAAAGCAAAGGTACAACAAGTTATTGAGTCAGAAACCGAACGTCAGTGAATCGCAATTCACTTCCTAAGGTTGTCATATCGCAATCTCCGCGTCAGTCTATGGGCTTACATTCTCCACTGCCTGTACATGTCTAAGAATGGCCAAACTCCCGATGCACGGTAGAACACGCAGAACTCCCTGACCTCTCGGACGACAACAATTAACCCAGGTTTACCCCTGTAGACACATAAACGTGTCTCCCCATTTAAGGATCCGATGATTAAACATAATGTGGTCTTAATTGGTCCAATCCAAGGGCAGAGCAGTCTGAAAAGCCATTCAAAACCATTTCGAAAAGTGTTAAAATCCTATTTTGAAGCCCAATTAATTATTCATGATAATTAATTGTATCTTGAGCCCAATTCTTTGAAAAACCCAATTAATTGATAATTAATTGATTTATTTTAATAAATAAATATTTTCAAAAGATATTTTTTATAAGTTAAAATCAGATTTTATCCTGTAAAATCAGATATCCGTAATTAAAGGATAAAAGAAATCTTTTTAAACGCGTTTTTAAATAAAGCTGTCAAAGGCACGGCACCAGCCTGCGCCTGGCGCAGGGCCTTGAGCCTGGTGCACGTCTGTGTGTCAGGCGCAGCTCTGTCCACGTGTCAGGTGCACTAATCTGCACTTGACAAGTGGATTTCTGACTCGTCCAAAGTCCTGCGTCAAGCGCGGCTCTCTGGTTGAGACGCGGATTTTCTTTCTTATCTTTTTCAAATCGCGTACCACGTGTACACTTTTTATTGGTCATGCCGCGTCATATGCTTGCCACGTGAGCTGCGCCAGACGCATAGGCCTGATTTTCGTACAGATTTCAGAACGGATTTTTCACATTAACACACTTCGAACTCGACGAATACTTTACAAACCTCTCTACGAATTATACAATCTCTCTACAAAATTCACACCTTTCAAACACAAAAATATTCAATCCACATACTTTCAAACATTCAGATTTTCAGGCTTCACGATTGCTCGTCCCGAAGGTTGTAAATCTCTCAGACCCAAGCCACGATATGATCCTGAGGGTCCTTAAATAAATTACTTTTATATTGAAGTTACTAACTGTTTCTTTCCTGGTGTAGATCTTTAATATAGCATCGTCCTACTGTATATTCTGATCCTTTTCCTATACTTTCTTTTATTTTATTTTATTATTATTCATGCCTTTGTATATTATATGTCTGCCTGATCACTCTGTTCATATTATATGATTGTCCCTGCATTATTACTTTTATCACCCACATGTTACTATTGCTAAACAAGACCTAAAGAACTGTTCTAACATTAATCAGATTAATTTGGACAACCTGTTAGGTTCCTTGTAATATTAATTGCCTAATAACATGTCACTAAAAAATAGTCTTTTTATGCGTTTCCTGAACCTACTTAGACTAAATATTTTTAGGGTGTTTAAAACATTATTTGATTATTCTTTGGCATAAAATCTATAATAAATCGATATTTAGTAGAGGCCAACTTTGGGCAAACGTGGTTCATTATGACTATATTCGTACTCTTACCCCCGAACTCAATCTTTGGTTCATTTTGACCATCTATGGAGTCATGACGGGGAAATCTACATTGGATAATTTGTCCCTATGATTTTCCCATATCCAATTAGGTTTATGATTCTTCCTAAAAAGAATTGTTGGCGACTTCTTTCAATACAAAACAACTTTCAATAAAACCTTAACAGTGGGGCAGTCAAATCTATTACGCTCTCACACCGCGTAGGCGAAATAAAAACACGCCTACAATTTGGCGACTCCACTGGGGAGGATTTTAAAAAAATTAATTTTTTTAATGAGTGGGTGAAACTTGAAAAATACGATTCATTCTTATTTTTATGCCTTTGAATAATATACAGTTTTGCATATGCATGGCTACTATTCAGCCACCATAAGGACAATGTACTTTGCTTCATTAGCACATGTTCTATGTGTGAGGTCACCCCCGGGGGGGTTTGCGCTTTGTCCTTCCAAAAAGCTTCCTGAACGATAGTGTTGGATCTTAGTCATAAGCAAACCTACCCAACCATGGCATTGTTCTCTTGTTCCTGACTTGAGACTGGAGTGCATCTTACACGTGGCCACCTTTTTAAGCAGGGGTACGAAGCATGGGATCAATCTCTTAGTCATGGACCCTTTCAGCCTTAACCTAAACCTGACCAATAGTGGAATGTAGAACTGGACTTTAGGTTGAGAACTTTTGCATCCATGTTATATGACATTTGCCTGTGATTGCAATTTTTGCCTGCTATTATTTTGTCAAACTGTCATTATTATGCGTCCCTAATTCAATATAAAAAAATCAGACTTTTCATGCAAGGTCAAGTCTGTCTTAAAAAAGCGCATCGCAAGTGGTCATTGTATAGTTAGAGTCATCATGCATGTATACCTTTTCCCATTTTCTCCCTGCTGTTCAACTATTCATCCCTATCAATTCTACCTTACCATATTCATCAATTTCGAAAACTTATATCTTTCAAAATCAATGCTACACCTCCTTCTACTCAACTCTTTTTCAAAAACATTTACTAATCATCATTTTATCACGACATTTCAAAAAAAAAAATCTTCAAATCAATCCATCATCTTTTCCTAATAAAAGATAAAACAAGGGGTTCCTTTCAAAAATGAATTTCGAAAATTCTAAGCCCATTCCAAACACCTTCATCCAATCCAATCCAATTCAATCCAATCGACCCAATTCACTGGCATTCATTCTAGGCCCATATGCATTAGAGTCCATTTTGCATTCATATAGGGTCCATCTAATTCGAGTCCATGCATTCATATTAGGTCCGCTAGCATTATAGTCCATCTTAGGCCCATATAAGTCTAGCCCCTGTCAAAATTTAGGCCCATTTGCATCTTTATGTGAACCCTAGTCTATGTCAATCCCAGTCCAAGTCTAATCCAACTCTATTCCAATCCAATATCAAGCCCACGTGCATTTTCAAGTCTAACGTCAAACCAGTATAGGACTAAGTCTAGAATTAGGTCCACATAAGGCCCAATTCATTTCCAAAGTCAATCCAGTTCAATTCCAAACTCATATAGGACGAAGTCCAAACCCCTTTGATCTAGCTAAGCTAGCATCCTTGTAAGACCATAAAGGCACCCGTTTGACCTAGCTAAGCTAGTCATCCCTGTAAGACCATAAAGGCACCCCTTTGATCTAGCTAGGCTAGTCATCTCTGTAAGACCATAACGGCATCCCTTTGACTCAGCTAAGCTAGTCATCCTTGTAAGACCATAACGGCACCTTGACCTAGCTAAGCTAGCCATCCCTCTAAGACCATAACGGCATCCCGTTGACCTAGCGAAGCTAGTCATCCCTTTAAGTCCATAATAGCACACCTTGACCTAGCGAAGCTAGTCACCCCCAAGACCATAAAGGCACCCTCTGAGTTTAGCGAAGCTACTCTTACCTTACATCTATAGCAATCTGAATCCTTGAGTCTAGCGAATCTAGTCTACTTTAAGTCCATAATGGCCCAAAATCATCGAGTCTGGCGAAGTCAATCACCCATAAGGCCATAAAGGCAATCCATTAACTCTAGTGAAACTAGCATAAAAGCCCAGCCATTCAGTCCATTTTTACTTGCATGGTCCAGTCCAGTCCAGTCCAATTCACATCTGCATATGCATATAGTTAGGCTCATGTCACCATCATAATCATAATCATAATCATAATCATACCCATCTCTGATCATTCTTATTTCCATTTCACCTTCCATTTTTCATCCCCATTTCCACTTTCATCTTCATTTTCATTTCTCCATCCCTCATTTCCATTTCTCATTTCAAAAGCATCATTTCTACAAATTTACGAGGTCCATTCGATTTCTGTTCAGGACAGGTCGTGAGATTATAACTTGGGAACGTCCGACAGAGAGGATACAAGGTCAACCTACTCCTAGACTCGTTAAACGCATCCTTACATTTTCAGACGAATCCTCTGAATCATCATCTGAAATGGGGGACACTAATGAACAGCTCAGTGCCATCATGGCCCAACTTCAACTGATGAACTCACGTCTTGAGGAACAAGACAAAGAGATTAAGGCACTAAGGGAGAAGCTAACTGAAGAAGACGAGCAAGGCAACACTTCACCACCATCCAAAACCAACACATATTTGAGGCTTGAAAAACTTGAGCAATTGATCCAGTCAATTCCGGCGCTCGAGGGTCAGGCTCATGGCCATGACATTATTGATCCTGAACTGAGGGAAAAACTCCCTAAAAAGGTAACATTGGGTGACCTCCCATATTCAAGGGGGTCGAAGACCCAGATGACCACTTGAGAGTTTTCTCCTTCTCTATGGCTCTCAAGGGCATGAGCAAGGACCTATTTGCTTATGTCTTTCCCTTAACCTTGGATGCACATCCATCCAAGTGGTTCAGATCACTAAATAAAGCCAAGCTGAATGACTGGGACTACATCGGAGAAAAGTTCCACAAGCAATACATTTATAATACTCAGCTTCCCATTGGCCTTCGTGAGTTGGGATTAACTAAGCAGAATTCGAACGAAGACTTTGTCACCTTCCTTAAGAGGTGGAGGGAAAAGGCTGCACAAATGACTAACAGGCCGTCCCAAGAGGATCAAGTCCGGTTGGTGATCCGTAACCTGCAGCCCAAATATAGGGATCATATCAAGTTCCAACCTATAGAGTCTTTCACGAAGCTCTATAAGGTAGGCCTGCTGATTGAAGAGGAGGTACAGGCCAATAAGAATAAGGGTTCCAACAACAATATCAACTCTTTCAAGAAGAGTAACAATGGCCCTTCTAGCTCCAAAAGCAATGAGGTCAATGCCATAACTACTGACAAGAAAGGTTATCAAGGACCTCAAAGGACATTCACTCCTTTGGGCATGTCTCTAGAAGAAGCCTTCACTAGGCTTCATGCAAAAGGGGCACTTCAACCTCTTGGCCCTATTCCGGACCCTCCTCTGGAGAAGAGATCCAGTAGGTGGAACCCCAATTCCTACTGCAAGTACCATCAAGGGAATGGGCATCTGACATCGCAATGCTGGACTTTGAAGCATCATCTGCAGGATATGGTTGAAGAAGGTAGATTACCAATTCCGCCTGCGGCAAAAGTCAACAATAGCAGCAACCCATTGGGCAGCACCTGAACAACGCCGGGGCTTAGTCATTTAACGCCATTTTTCTAGGTTGAGTCGGAGAGTCCCTCCCCCTAGCTCCTTCATTTCCCTTCTGGTCGAGTCTATGTCATTTAGATTTTTTTTATTTATTTCTAATAAGCCTTGTTTCATTTATTTTCAATTAATAAAATAATCGCATTTTCTTTTCATTTTCATTGGCCTTCCATCATTTTGTTTATGCTTCTAATTCAATGATGAAACTCAAACTTGACTAACAATAATAATAAAGAAGATCTGAAATAAAAAATAGTAAAAAAAAAAAAAAAAAAAAAAAAAGAGGACATCCTTTGGATCAGGAGTTATTCCCCTCTCCCTTCCATTACCTTTCATAAGCCATCCTCATACATTCAAAGAAAAACAAAATCCCTTCAACATCAAAGCTCCACAAATATCCTTCAAGCCTTTCAATATCCTAAACCAATAGCTTGTGTGCAAGCCCTACTACACAAAAAATATCAATGCCAAAAAAAAAAAAAAAAAAAAAAAAATCAAAATGTAAAAAAGAAAGAGCCAAAGGCAAAATAAAAGATCAAGCTAGGGGGCTTGCACACAAGTTCTATCCCTCATTTAAATCCTTCAATCCATCAAAACCCTTAACTTATAATCCAAATCCATGACCAGTCATTCCTCAAACCAATTAAACCTTCATCAAAACATCTAAGCCTTAAACTTTTCAACCTTTCATCAACCTTAACTCCTTCTTCAAGGTATGTCCAAGCCCGCTAGGCTGAAAACCCGAAAGGGCGGCCTAGGCAAAAGTTAGGGCACAAAAAATATAAATATATAATAAAAAAGACATCAGATCTAAAATTACACTAGTAGAATAAATGCTTATTGCTGCCAACCTATTGCTGCGGTTCTTAATTAAAACCGCAGCAATAGGTATTTTTTTAAATAAAAAATGAAACTTATTGATGCTGTTTTTGGTAGAAACAGCATCAATAGGTATTTTTTTAGATAAAAAAATGAAACCTATTGCTGCTGTTTTTGATAGGAACAGCAGCAATAGGTGTAAGTGGATTTTTTTTTTTTGCTAGCTAGAAAGGAAAATGAGAAAAATAAAAATAAAACTAGAGAAATCTCATCAACAATAAATCACGCCACCAACAATGTAAATATATATAACGATTGAAAATAAAATTCAGTATATACAAAACAAAAATCAGTATATACAAAACAATTGCAAAAAAATATAAAAACTATCAACAAAAATATACAAAATAAAAATCAGAAACCCTAAACATCATATTGAATCTCAAAAAAAAAAAAGAAGAAAAAAAACCATACAAATCAGATACAAAAATGAGGGAAAAACTTAAACTAATTGCAGAAAAAAAAAACAGTAGAAAATCAAACTAGAACAAGAGAACAAATTACAACTAACTACATACAAAAAATGAAAAAAATGAAAAAAATTGAACTTGATGAAGGCGGCGAAGGCAAGGCGACGGCAGCGAAGGCAAAAGCGACGGCGGCGAAGGCACGACGACAACGGCGACGTTCGTTGATGTTCCCGCTTGCTCTCGCTGCGATGAAGATGAAAGATTCCGGCGGCGAAGGCACGGCGACGTGCGAGGTGGACTGAGAGAAGAGGGTAGCTGTTCGTTGATGTACTGATTCCGGCGAACAATAGCAAGAGCGAAGAGAGTTGTGAAGCAATGGTAATTCGCAGATCCGCAAAGGATGAGAGGCAAGGAGTTAGAGAGGAGAGAGAGAAACCAAGTGAGATTTATTGATTGATTGCAGATCCGAAAAGGAAGAGGAAGGTAGGAGATTGGGAGGAGGAGAGAGAAAGGAGTAAAACGGCTGACAGTAAAGTTTGAACGAATGAACCATAGCGCGTTTTATGATATAAATGGGGATATATTGCTGCGGTTTTTTGTGAGAACCGCAGCAATATATTAAAATATTATTTTTTTAATATTATTTTAATATATTGCTGCGGTTCTTGAAAGAAACCGCAACAATATATCTGGTCAAAAAGTCAACTTTTTTTCAAAAAATTTCCGTTGAAACCATATTGCTGCGGTTTTTGGCCGAAACCGCAGCAATATCTTTATTTTATATTTTACCTTTTTTTTAAGTGATATATTGCTGTGTATGGGTAAAACCGCAGCAATACCACCGCAGCAATAAGCAATAATTCTACTAGTGTTACGAATGGTCTGATTCCGCAAGGATACATAGGAATCCTCATCTCGAGGTCCGACCGCTTCAATAAAATAAAATTAGACATGGTCTAATGATTTGACTTTCTACAATTTAGGAGCATACTCTTTCTAGATCCCGACATAGACTCGAGTCCGCACCTAGCCTCGTTAAAACCTTTTCCCACCAACATTTATTTGAGTCACAAATTTCAACCTTTTTAATTTTCAATCAAGCTCTTCTTTTCCCCGAAGGACTCTCCGACAATTCCATGGTTTCTGGCGATATTTGACTTTGCCTAATCATCTTCCTAAAGAAGAATCTCCAGTACAATCCCCAGCGAAAACTTTCAACGTTCAAGACAGATCAACTACATTTCAATATCATATCAAGTACATTTCAATCAAGGCTCATACCTAATTCAGGGCAAGGTCACCCAAAGTGGGGGCTTCCTATGTGTGGTGGTTCCTCCAATTCAAATCAAACTCCCGAAAAGTTGTAATCAGCAGATCTCGTTTCCAGACCTCGATCATTTTCTAAAAACGATTTTCGAAAGTCATTCTATGCATTTCTAATCAGAATTCTACCCATCATCCTAGCCTTGCAAAATCCTAACCTTGCATTGCAGCTTTGCAAAACCCTGACCTTGCATTGCATACATTCTAGTCTTGCATAATCCTAACCTTGCATGACGTGTCATCCTTTAGCTTTGCATAAACTAAATCCTTGCATTGCGTCTCATGCATCCTTAGATAGTCTAAGTTTGCATTATTTGAATCACTATGTGCTTATCTTAGTTGTTTGCACCTATATGCTAACATCTTTCCCTGCAGGCAATCAGATTGCTTGTAGTTATTGTCCTGCATACTAACTTTGTTTTGCAGAGACCGGCGGTTATAAATCAGTTCTAAACTGCAGAGCATTTAAAATCGTTCTCCGTCTCAACACCGTATACTTTGACTATTAGTTTCCTGAACCTCAGTCAAAGTGGGAGGCTTCTGTAGACACATAAACGTGTCTCCCCATTTAAGGATCCGATGATGAAACATACCGTGGTCTTAGTTGGTCCAATCCAAGGGCAGAGCAGTCTGAAAAACCATTCAAAACCATTTCAAAAAGTGTTAAAATCCTATTTTGAAGCCCAATTCATTATTCATGATAATTAATTGTATCTTGAGCCCAATTCTTTGGAAAGCCCAATTAATTGATAATTAATTAATTTATTTTAATAAATAAATATTTTCAAAAAATATTTTTATAAGTTAAAATCAGATTTTATCCCGTAAAATCAGATATCTGTAATTAAAGGATAAAAGAAATCTTTTTAAACGCGTTTTTAAATAAAGTTGGCAAAGGCACGGCACCAGCCTGCGCCTGGCGCACGTCTGTGCTTCAGGCGCAGCTCTATCCACGTGTCAGGTGCACTAATTTGCACTTGACACGTGGATTTCTGACTCGTCCAAAGTCCTGCGTCAAGCGCGGCTCTCTAGTTGAGACGCGAATTTTCTTTATTATCTTTTTCAAAGCGCGTACCACGTGTACACTTTTTATTGGTCATGCCGCGTCATATGCTTGCCACGTCAGTTGCGCCAGATGCAGCTAGCGCGTGAGGCGCGGTGCCGTTTTCCTTATAAATAGGCCTGATTTCCGTATAGATTTTAGAACGGATTTTTCACATTAACACACTTCGAACTCGACGAATACTTTACAAACCTCTCTACGAATTATACAATCTCTCTACAAAATTCACACCTTTCAAACACAAAAACATTCAATCCACATACTTTCAAACATTCAGATTTTCAGGCTTCACGATTGCTCGTCCCGAAGGTTGTAAATCTCTCAGACCCAAGCCACGGTATGATCCTGAGGGTCCTTAAATAAATTACTTTTATATTGAAGTTACTAACTGTTTCTTTCCTGGTGTAGATCTTTAATATAGCATCGTCCTACTGTATATTCTAATCCTTTTTCTATACTTTTATTTTATTTTATTATTATTCATGCCTTTGTATATTATATGTCTGCCTGATCACTCTGTTCATATTATATGATTGTCCCTGCATTATTGCTTTTATCACCCACATGTTATTATTGCTAAACAAGTCCTAAAGAACTGTTCTAACATTAATCAGATTAATTTGGACAACCTGTTAGGTTCCCTGTAATATTAATTGCCTAATAACATGTCACTAAAAAATAGTCTTTTTATGCGTTTCCTGAACCTACTTAGACTAAATATTTTTAGGGTGTTTAAAACTTTATTTGATTATTCATTGGCATAAAATCTGTAATAAATCGATATTTAGTAGAGGCCAACTTTGGGCAAACGTGGTTCATTATGACTATATTCGTACCCTCACCCCCGAACTCAATCTTTGGTTCATTTTGACCATCTATGGAGTCATGACGGGGAAATCTACATTGGATAATTTGTCCCTATGATTTTCCCATATCCAATTAGGTTTATGATTCTTCCTAAAAAGAATTGTTGGCGACTTCTTTCAATACAAAACAATTTTCAATAAAACCTTAACAGTGGGGTAGTCAAATCTAATACGCGCTCACACCGCGTAGGCGAAATAAAAACACGCCTACAACCCCTAGTTCGCAAACCAGGTGGTTGGCATGTTCTTCACCGGGTACTACATCTATCCCACCGGATGTTCTTATCTCAAAATAAAATCATAAATATCATATAAGTATCATTCATCTCAAAAATATTCATCAAAGGGATGCCACCCGGATTTATACCCACAATTTGTCAATATCATAAAAGTAACATTCATCTCAATAATATTCATCAAAAAGGATGCCACCCGGCCTTATACCCACCATTCATCAGTAGATATCTCTTCAAAATTCCTCAAAAAAAAGTAAACTTACAAATTCACAAAAAATACTTTGAACATCATTAAGCACAAACAATGATTTTAAAAAGAGTTTACTGCACTAACAGTATCAACCAAAAATGCATCACATCATATAAGATCACCAACTACATGTAGAACATACGTACAAGATCATATGAAAAATTACACAACACAACACTGAGCGCTCGGCGCGTGAGCCTGCACTCAGCGCCACCCTGTGCGTCTGGCGCACTGACCAACCTGCGTCTGACGCATCAGCATGCGTCTGACGTCACTATCAATTAATTCCAAAGCTAATTAATTCAGCAAAACGTACACGACAAATCATTTTTACAAAGACTAAACGTAAATATAATGATACTCAATTATAACCACAGTAACCTACAAATCATCAAATTCCAAGAACATAAAAGGTCACAATTTATTTCTAATTAATAAACCCTTAAATAACTTAAAAGAATATCCTCAAACTCTTAACAAGAACACAATAAAAATTATTAAACTAATAAAAACGATCAGTAAAATATCACAAAAATTATTATACGAACATTATAACTCTACTGACATGGTACAAATTTTATTTCTAATTTTCGGACTCTAAAAGTAATTTTAAACGTTAATTTACAGATAACTCAAATAAGCCAATAAAATACTTACAAATTAGAAATAGACGCCCAAAAATTACTAACAATTCACATAACATGCATAAACACACGATAATACAGTTTATGTAAAGAAATATATTTTTAGACCTAAAAATATAATATTCACAAATTAATTACTAACAATCACGAAAATGCAAAAATAGGAAATTCAATTAATTAAACTCTTGAACATGAGACAAAAAATATTCTAAGACATGAAAAACATAATACACACATAACATGCTTCAATAAAAATATTTTCGGCAATTATAAAACTCATTCACTAATTATTTTATAATTAAGCCATAAACACACAAATTACCAAATAAATCAAATAAATAGGAAAACTCAAATGAAAATTATTTTTCTGCACATAATATTCACACAGCATACATCAAGAACACTCACGTAAATTTTCATCAATAATTTCATATAAAAAATATTTAAAACAATTCCTAACGTAATAATCTAATACCGAAATATACCCTAATCTCTATCGTTCTAAGATAACTACTAGTTACCTGGAACATCGGGAGGAGAGCTGAGTCTAAAGAGATTCAAAAAATACGCGTGCAATCCAAATCCTCCACGAACGATAATTGTAGCAACAAGTCACTAGGCGTTTTCTTGTTGATCGATGAAAAATCTCATTTCGTGCTGTTCTGTTCCGACCATGATTCCCAGTTTTAAAAGATAGGATTTCAAATCAATCTGGTAAAAGTGAAGAACAAGATTCTCTAAACGTGCTATCAAAATTTGAGGACGATCAAACGGCTAGATCTCCGGCTATGGTCATTTTAGTGAATGTGTGACAGGCAACAAAAACCGGATGACTCGTCTGATTGAAACGAAAACTGCAGTCGTATATTTATCTTTCTTCAAAAAAAAATTGTACCACGAGCAAGATCTTTCCGAGTAGATAGATTTTGACTACTCACACGTCCAATTTGGATAAGAAACGAAGGAGATATGATGCAAACAAAATAGGGGTGCAGAAATAGCCGAAAATGCGGAAGAGAGAAGAAGAGGAGTTGTTATGCACGAATTTCCTGACTTGTTTTCAGCATTATGGAGGGGTTAAAGTGCAGTAAAAGAATGAGATTATTCACCTCCTTAAGTAAAGGTTTAAGGGTGCATTAAGGTGGGTTAATGGGGAATTAAATGATCGAGGGGCTACAAGAGACCCAAACATTAGCTTAACGAGCACCAAAACTCTTCATCTTCCATACCATAATTGCTGATTTTCGGCCAGCATGACACGCCACACGTGATGCAACATTTCATCACCCAAGTCGGTCCATCAACATTACAAAAACGCTACGCGACAACACCGCATCCTAAACGCCTAAATAAATAACGAAACTAATATAACCTTTAAAATAATTAACTAACAGCTTAAAATAAATATATATAAATATACACAACATATAAAAATATATACACATTTTCACAAAATGTTCCAAAAATAATTTAAATAATAAATTATTTATTTTTACGAAAAATGTCATTTTAATGTAAACATACGCCAAAAATAAAGGTGAAAATTACGGGGTGTTACAAGATGTGTTGAATGCGCCAGGGGAGGAATGATATAAGGAGCTGCTGAATATCTTTTATATATGATGTTGGCAATTCCCCGTGGTGGTGTCCATTTGCCTTGAATCACGTTGATAACAAGTAGATTGTCACCTTCGATGTGAAGATTTGTTATTCCGGCTTGAAGAGCAAGGAGGATACCTTTTTGTGGGATTGTTGCTTCAGCTATGAAGACCTAAGAAGTGCCGAGGTTGTATGCGCATGCTTTGACAAGTTTGCCTTGTGAGTCGCGGATGATGACTCAAGTGAAGCAGAGTCATTGCGAACTCAACCATCAAAATTAAGTTTGTGCGAGCGAGGCGGTGGTGGGGACCACTTTACTTGGATGAAACGTGAAGTAGCTGGTGTTGGATAGTTGGAATTTGGTGGAGTTGAAGAAAATGGGGTACATATGGAAACATTATGGTCAATAGTACTCCTCACAGACCATTTTGTATGCAGAAACTTTGCTTTGTGGAAAATTCTATGATGATTGATACTTTGATTGTTGAAAATAAAATCATTTCTTTCCTTCCAGATGGTCCATAAAAGATACACGAGTTTTGTAGTTTTGATTTTGTCCTTTTTAATGATTTGGAGAAACGGTAACATCGATTTGTTGATTAATGAACAACCAAGCCATGTGCTAACTTCATGAAGATTCCATAATTGACTGAGATTTGGATAGGACCCGAAAAGATGATCGATGGTTTCTTCTTGATTGGTGCAAAGAGCACATGTATTTATCGGTAGGATGTTACGGTTATGAGGCACACTACGAACTCCAATACTAGAATGGCATAGTTGCCAGAGAAAAATTATGAGTTTAGGAGGGGGGTCGAGTTTCCAAATCCATTTAAAAGGTCATTTATGGTCTTTGGTGTTGATGTTATGAGCTAACCATGTGGCTGAGTTTACAGTGAGTTCTCCATTAAGAGTAGGGCCCCAAATGGGGGTGTCAGGGGTGTCGATGGATAATAACGGAATTCCTTTAATTATTACCAAAATATGAGCTTGTAGCATGGTATTTAGTTTGATCCAATCCCATTTGCCATGAGGTACTATGAATAACTGAGTTTGACGTTTAAGTCTAATAGGCTTGGTGACTGTTTGGTGATTTCTATAAGGTTTTCATGAGAAAACCAGTTATCCAGCCAGAAGTAAATATTTTGACCATTATCTATTTTTCATCTAATCCCTTTTCTAATGATTTCTCTTTGCGCCAGGATTTTGCGCCAAATATGAGAGTCACTTGGTTTAGATTTGTAAGTGAAGAAACTTGGTTGTTTAAATATCGCTTCCTTACAAGCTTAACCCAGAAATTCATATTATCTATTAAAATCTTCCATCCAAGTTTAGCAATGAATGATTTGTTAACTGGGAGTGTTTTTCTAAGGCATAGTCCCCCTTGATTCTTAGGTTGACAGATGGCATCCCAAGCAATAAGGGGTGTAGTATTCTTATTCTTCTGTTGACACCAGAAGAATTTTCTATGAAGATTGTCAATAGTGTACGTAGTAGAGCTGGGTAAGAGTGAAGAAGAGCATACCTAGGAAGTGAGAGCTTTGAGAGTGAATAGGGCCATGATATATGTCATATACAAATGTAAAAAAGTATTCATACTAATATTAATCAAATTGTTTTGAAAATCTATAACAGATAGTTAGAAATTACCTTTGTTAGGATCTGTATTTTTCGGAAACAAAAAGATAGATAAACAACCCTTATCTTTTTGAAGTGGAAACAAGCCCTAAGTTGATCTACCACTTAACTCAGTCCACAAGAGATTGGGGGTGTAAGTGGACTGTGAAAAGTCCAGAGTCCAAATTTGTCGGATTGGACTGGACTCGTACTCAAATTTTCGAGTCCAGATATTTTCGGACTGGATTTAAAGTTCGATAAGTCCAATCCAATCCAAAAAATATTTTAGCACATAATATATACATATACATATAATGTATATTAACAAGAATTCTTAATTTTTGTTGGAATTTTGGACCTTTTAACATTTCCACACTAAATTATTTTACCTGGCGCCGAAATTTTCACTTATCCTCCAAAAGTCCGATGTGAGAACTAAAAACTAAAATGATGAAAGTTACTTTAACCCTTTTGGCGCCATTTTTATTTTGCAATTTGTATTTTTATTGGAATTTTGAACTTTTTAACATTTCCACTCTAAATTCTTTTACCTGGCACTGGAATTTTCACTTATCCTCCAAAAGTCCGAAGTAAGAACTAAAAACTGAAAAGGCAAAAGTTACTTTAACCCTTTTGGCGCCATTTTTATTTTGCAATTTATATTTTATAAGATTTTAAAGATGTATGTAACTTACTTTGTGGCATGGATGCAATGAGTCCAATTTTTCAAATATCAATTATTTAGTCATGAAAAACACGTGAATCTAAATAGGGATTTTTTTTTTTAATATATTACATAATAATCGGATTGGATTGAAAGGGATTCGGACTTAAGAAAAAGTTTCAGACTGGACTAAAAAAAAAAACTTGTATCAGATTTGGACTCAATTTCTCGAGTCTAAAAAACTTTGGACTGGATTTGGATTTGGCAAAGTCCATTCTAGTCCAATCCACTTACATCCCTACAAGATGAAGAGATAATGAAAATCACTTCATATATCTCTATTATATAAGTGAAGACGGGAGGAAGATGGAGTCCCCCTTACAAAAAGTCCGATATACCCTTAATGAATTTAAATTGCCATATATATTAAATAATGTTTTCTTCTTCCTACTTGCCATATATATTAAACAAGTTAACAATGGAATTGAATTTGAAATTTCAATAAAATATTAAATTAAATAGAATGATTTCCTCTTCTTACATATGTGTGCAAAAATATGATCAAAAATTAAATTGACAATATAACTTGATTGGCACAATCAGAAGAAAAAATAAAACTTGAATTTCATATTAATAATTATACTTATAATATTTTAAAAACCTAAATGTTGATTATTATTCGATAATCTCTACTATATAAATCAAACTCTTCCACTTTAATAATATTCAACGATTGAACATGATACACAAATTCTTCCACTTTATTTAAGCACTTTATTTAAGCATAAACTTTCTTCTGCTTTTATACTTCCTTCTCTCAAAACTATATTTGAATAATGATGAACAAATAACTAAAAAAATCAATGAAACATTCATTTAAGAAAAACATATTAAAAAATTTTAAAAAAATTATAAATGTATGTTCGAATTGATGAATAACTAATTGAGAAAAAAACGTTAATATGACATGCACGCATGGCGGGCAAAAAATGCTAGTACAATTAGGAGTAGGCAATGCATTAGCTAAAGATTGCTAACTTTAGTTGGCTATCAACCCGTTTCGTTCGGTATCGTTAATTTTTAATATTTGATTTTAAAAATTTTAAAGTATGGTGAACAAATTATTAAAATTAATCATTTTTATTTTGAAAATTAACAACAAAAAACTGGACATTTTCTAGATTCCATCCTTTCTTTAGTGTTCAATAAAAAAAAGCCTAGGGTTTCTCTAGGGTTTTCTTTGTGGAGGTCTCTTCTCCATTACATTTAATTGTAAAGTGAGATTTCTGTCGCTTTTGTTCTTCTAGTTTGATCCACGAGTATCCTATATGGCTATGTCTCTATGGTAATCTGTTGGGGAAGTATTTACTATTTAGTGAGCATAGATGGCGGACACTATTGAAACCAGATTGAATGGTTTATCTTTGACTGAACTTCCCTATGGTTTGTGGCTTAGAAGGACGCCAATGAGGAAAAGGAGGACTGTAGACTTATAATGAGATTAAAATCTGCCAGGAATTTCGAGGATAATTAATGTGATCATATGGTTAAAAAAAGGATTATAACAATATGGATTATAATTAAGGTGATCATATGGTCCAAATAGGATATAACAATATAAATTATAACATATGGTTCATCATATGATCATATAATATAAATTACTAATGAAACAAGATGTGGTAACATCATATAATGTTACAAGTTATAGGTTACAAGCTTTATATATTTGCTATTTAAAATCACACCATTGATTGTAATCACATGGTTCAAGTGACCACGTGGATTATATAAATCGCAAACAATATGAGTTACCAATGAACTATATATTCACTACACATGAGACAAAGATACAACAAAATTATGTTCGATTTATATTGAGAGACATATTCTATTGTTTAGATTTGAACGATCATACTATTTCTATTATCTACATACCGTATATATACTAAACAAGAATATTTGATCTAAAGTCAATTTGGTTGCGACTTCAAAATGTATTAATAAATAATGTGGCGTCAATTTAAGTTTGGCGCGTAACTTAACTCAAATATATAAATAACTAGTTTTAAAGCCCGTGCGTTGCAGGGATTGTTGTTTATTTTATTTTATTGTAATTTTTTTGTTAATATTAATGTTGATTTTGTGTTGCTGTGAAATGAGATTTTTCAACACTATTGTATTTCCATACTTCCTCTGTTCTTTTTATTAGAGTAAATATATGTAATATATTTAGTATCCTTAATTAGAGTTCATGTAATTATGTTAAGTAGGTTTTGTACTCTTCATATATATAGTGTGAATAATATACCCAGCCTCCTAAGGGAGTATTTCATATCATTCATATGACTAACATGGTATCAGTCCATTAAACCTCGATCACGCCGTTGTCTTCTTCTTCTTCCTCCACTCTTCTTTCATGGCACCCGAAGTTTCTTCTCCAAACCAGGCCACTCCCTCCTCGGTGAGCCATGCTTTTCATCCTGCTTTGAGCGTTCCAAACATCAAAGCCTTGATCCCTTTGGTTCTTGATGTCGATAAAGTTCTGTACACTCCCTGGGCAACACTCTTCCGCAACACCGCCAAGGGGTATAACGTCTTGGATCACATCGACAACACGGTAAAGAAACCAAAGGACATTGATGATGCTCTATGGGATCGTTTATATGCCATTGTTTGCCAATGGATGTATGGCACAATCACTACTGATCTCCTTCTCAAAATTTTGGACGACAAATCCACGGCAATGGAAGCATGGGAACGATTACGTAATATTTTTCAAGATAATAAGGGCACTTGGGTGGTTCATCTCGAGAGCCAATTTGGTACTATACATCTCTCTCAGTTTCCATCTCTTCTTGATTATTGTCAGGCTCTTAAGGCCTTATCTACCCAACTTACGGCTATAAATCATCCTATTTCCGAGGAGCGTTTAGTTCTTCAACTAGTTGGTAAATTGACTACCGACTACCGTATGGTTGCTACCCTTATTCAGCAATCATCTCCTCTTCCTTCGTTTGATAAGGCGTGTTCCATGCTTGAGTTGGATCGCGTGAGTCGCGAGAAAACCGACTTTTCTTCTACACAAAATGACGTGGTTCTTCTGGCCGGAGATTCTGGTTCAAAGCCGCCATCTCAGGCGGTCCATGGTGGTGCTGGCGGCAACCGTCAAGGTGGTGGCAAGCATGGCAATGGTTATGGAAAACTCAAGGGGAAGTATAAAGGGAAAAATAATTCCCACCATTCTGGGTCACAGGGGCGTGATACTCCTCAAAATCAAGCCCCACAATTTTATTTCTCTCCTTGGGCTTCTCAATGGGCGCAGCAGATGATGTATCCGCCTTGCCCATATCCATCACGCCCTCCAAATCAGTGGCAGCAGGTTCCGGGTAAGCAGCAAGGGGTTTTGGGCCCTAGTCCACGCGTTTCTCGGCCCACATAACAAGCTCTGCTTGCTCCAGGCAGCTTTCAACCCACCGAAATGCCCACCTTTTTCAACACTTTGTCTCTTCAACCTCCGGACTCCAATTGGTACATGGATACTGGTGCCACCTCTCATCTTATGAATAACTCAGGTATTGATACTTCTATTGTCAATTGGCGTACTTTTAATTCTCACATATTAGTTGGTGATGGTTCTATAATACCAGTTAAGGGTTCAGGCACTTCTTTTCTTCCTCTTTCCAATCATTCCCTCACTCTCAAAAATATTCTCTATGCTCCTAATATCATCAAAAATCTAGTTTTCGTCCGTCAATTCACTTCTGATAATTTTGTTTCTGTTGAATTTGACTCGTTTAGTTTTTCGGTGAAGGACCTACGGACGGGGGCAATATTGACCAGGTGCAATAGTGTGGGCAATCTCTATCCTGTGTCTTCCACTCTATCCACTTCATCCTCTTCTGCGTTTGCTGCTATCTCTCCTCAAGTGTGGCACAATCGTTTGGGACACCCTGGAGATCAAGTTATTAGTTTTCTTAAGAATCATGATTTTATTCGATGTAATAGGGTTAAGAATCTTTCTGTTTGTCATGGATGTCAATTAGGCAAACATTGTTGTCTTCCTTTCTCTATTTCATTGACTAAGACTTATGCTCCTTTTGATAGTATTCATACCGATTTGTATGCCTATCCTCTTAATAGTCCTACTGGTTTTCGGTATCATTTGCTTTTTCTTGATGATTTTTCTCATTATGTGTGGGTGTTTCCTCTCAAAAATAAATCTGATGTGTTCTCCACTTTTGTACGTTTTCATACTTATGTTAAGACTCAATTTGGTCTTTCTATTAAAGCTCTTCAATGTGATAATGGATGTGAGTATGACAATGAGTCTTTCACTTTCTTTTCTTTTACCCATGGCATGGTTTGGCGCCATTCGTGTCCCCATACATCTTCTCAAAATGGAACAACAGAACGTATGATACGCACTCTCAATAACATTTGTCGTTGTCTATTGTTTCATGCATCTCTCTCTCCTTCCTATTGGGTAGAATCTTTACATATGGCGACATATTTAATAAATATTCGTCCTACCCGTCTCTTAAATAATCTCACTCCTATTCATATTCTTTTTAACAAAGCACCTTCTTATGATCATATTCGTACTTTCAGTTGTCTTTGTTATCCTAATCTCTCATCTACATCTTCCCACAAAATGAGTCCCCGTTCCACTCCGTGCATTTTTCTTGGTTATCCCCTTTCTCATAGAGGATATCGGTGTCTAAATCTTGCGATAAATAAAGTAATCATATCAAGACATGTTGTTTTTGATGAATTTACTTTTCCTAATTCCTCTACCTACACTCCAAAATCTTTAGATTATGATTTTTTGACTCATATGAAGTTCAGCAGGTATGTTTATTTATGCATGCTCCTCGTGAGCCTTACTTTCATGCTCTTAGGCGTATCATCCGATATCTTAAGTGTATTGTTGACTATGGCATGCACTTCTCCTCGGCTGCTACTACGGGCCTTGTCTCTTACACTGATGCAGATTGGGGTGGATGTCCCGATACTCGTCGCTCTACTTCAGGCTACTGTGTGTTTCGTGGTGATAATCTTATCTATTGGTCCTCTAAGCGACAAGCTACCTTGTCTCGATCTAGTGCTGAGGCTGAATATCGGGGTGTAGCTAATGTGGTTGCTGAGTCCACTCCACTTATTATTTCGCGTCCCACTAGTTCTGTGGTCCATCTCCCTCCTAGCCCAAACAATTTTCTCTCTAACATTGGGCCGGATCAGCAGGCCCCCCACGCTGATCCTACTCCCTCTTCTGTTGGAATGGACATGCGTGCTGGGCATTCTATGCCTTTGGATTCTTGTAGGCCTGTTGCGTCAGCCACAAAAGATCCTCCCAGCCCTCATTTCCCTTCCTCTTCTCACCCGGTTTTGGGCCCTGCAGCCCCTGGCCCATTTCCTGCACCCAGTGGCGCTCCTGGCAACCCAGTTTCATCTCTTTCTTCTCCTCTATTGCACTCTGAGTCCAACCAGCCACCGGGTCATCCTATGCGGACCCGTTCCCAATCTGGAATAGTTAAGCCCAACTCTAAGTATGCTAGCTTAGCTCTCATTGCTTCCTCTACACCACAAATCTCTCCTATTCCTCGCTCTTATTTACGTGCCCTTGATGATCCTAACTGGTACAACGCCATGTGTGATGAATATAATGCTATACTTGACACTCATACTTGGGATTTGGTTCCGCGTCCTCCTGATGCGAATATTGTTCGTTGCTTATGGGTGTTTGCTCACAAGGAGAAATCTGATGGTACTTTTGAGAGATATAAGGCTCGTTTGGTGGCTAATGGTAAAAGTCAAGAGGTTGGGGTGGATTGTGGTGAGACTTTTAATCCGGTGTTGCGTCCTACTACCATCTGTATTGTATTAAGTTTGGCCGTTTCTCGGCACTGGTCTATTCATCAGCTTGACGTGAAGAATGCTTTTCTTCATGGTGATCTTCAAGAGACTGTTTACATGCATCAGCCTCCCGGGTTTGTTGAACCAAACAAGCCTAAGCATGTTTGTCTTCTTCGGAAGTCTCTTTATGGTCTGAAACAGGCTCTCTGGGCTTGGTATCAGCGATTGGCAACTTACATTATCTCTTTGGAATTTCATAACAGCAAATGTGATACTTCTTTGTTTATATTCCAGCGGGGTCGGATACAACTTATCTTCTCCTCTATGTGGACGACATCATCCTCACTTGCTCGTCTGATGCTCTCCGCACTCGTATCATTGCTCTTCTGAGTTCTGAGTTCGCGATGAAGGATCTTGGTCCTTTGTCATATTTCCTTGGTATTTCTGTCTCTCGTAACAAGGATAGCATGTTTCTTTGTCAGAGAAAATATGCTATGGAGATTCTTGCTTGTGCTGATATGACTTCTTGTAAGTCCGCTGCTACTCCTGTTGATACTAGTCTAAGCTTAGTGCTACTAGTGGGAAGCCACTTGATGATCCTACTTTATATCGGCAGCTTACTGGAGCTCTTCAATATCTTACTTTCACTCGCCTCGATATCTCTTATGCCGTTCAGCAGGTATGTTTATTTATGCATGCTCCTCGTGAGCCTTACTTTCATGCTCTTAGGCGTATCATCCGATATCTTAAGTGTATTGTTGACTATGGCATGCACTTCTCCTCGGCTGCTACTATGGGCCTTGTTTCTTACACTGATGCAGATTGGGGCGGATGTCCCGATACTCGTCGCTCTACTTCTGGCTACTGTGTGTTTCGTGGTGATAATCTTATCTATTGGTCCTCTAAGCGACAAGCTACCTTGTCTCGATCTAGTGCTGAGGCTGAATATCGGGGTGTAGCTAATGTGGTTGCTGAGATGGCATCGATTCGTAATTTTCTTCTTGAACTTCAATGTCCCTTGAAGCGGGCTACCGTCGTCTATTGTGATAATATTAGTGCTGTGTATATGTCTCATAATCCTGTGCAGCACCAACGTACTAAGCATGTGGGAAATGGACATCCATTTTGTACGTAAAAAAGTTGCCCTTGGTCATATACGTATTCTTCATGTGCCCTCATCTTCTCAGTTTGCTGATATTTTCACCAAGCGCCTTCCTCAACCTTTGTTCACAGATTTTCGGTCCAGTTTGAGCATCTGTCCTCCTCCTGCTCCAATTGTGGGGGTGTATTAGAGTAAATATATGTAGTATATTTAATATCCTTAATTAGAGTTCATGTAATTATGTTAAGTCGGTTTTGTACTCTTCATATATATAGTGTGAATAATATACCCCGACCTCCTAAAGGAGTATTTCATATCATGCATACGTGTAACACTTTTTCTATTACAACAATTACCACTTTAGGTAGTTTCATCTTTTGGAACCATTCCACTTTTTGTGAAAAAAGCAACTACAGTTGACAATATTACCTTTACTTTATGTTAATAAAACCATCATTAATTACCCAAATTGCCTTATAAAGTTGCGTTTACTTTATTAAGGATTTATTTATCCCCTACTCTAGTTAACTAAAGAGGTACCTCTATGCTAAACTACTCATTTTTTATTTCCTTAAAAACCATGCCCAAACCAATTGTTGAAGTAGAAAAAAAGCGGAGAAAGTATTTGTCATTATACTGTAATTTCTAGATTTGTTATTGCGATATATAAATTTTATAATTTTTAATATACAATTGAATATTGTAGCTAAGTCTATTATTAAATGGTATCCCAATAATAGGTATGACTAACAATAGCTAATACAGTTTTAATATGAATAATTCCTGAATGATACTTTAAGAAAGTATAGGGTAATAATTTAATGGATGCAGCGTAGGGGTGAAAGTTATTCGGATAAAAACCGAAATCCAATCCAATCCAATCCGAATTAGTATTTCGGATCGGATTCGAACTGTGTTCGAATTGGATTCGGATTGAGATTTTTTGAAAAATTGGATTTTCGGATCGGATTGGATTGAGGGTAATTGGATTCAGAAATCCAATATAACCGTATAGTAATATGACTTATATTATGTAAATTCTGGATTGAATTTAAGTGCTTAACTGATTTTTTTTAAAGCCCACTGCTTAAGTGTTGCTGCATGTTGTATTCTTTGTTGTTGAACTGAACCTTTTGTGTGTTGTTGGACTAAACCTCATGTATTCTGTTACGTTATGTTGTAATGAAATATGCCCTATAGGGTTTGTTATTAGTTTATTAATGGACTATGGGGTTTGTAATGAATTATCGATTTATAAATTGTAAACCTATTGGGCTGTTGTTGTCGGCTTGTCGCGCCTAATTTATTTCATAAAAAAATAGAGTTTTAAAAAATTGGATTTTCGGATCGGATCCAATCTAGAGTTTGTAACTTTGGATTGGATTGGATTGGCTCGGATTCAAACTCTAATTGGTTTGGATTCGTATTGGAAAACTGAAATCCAAATTTTTTTCGGATCGGATTGGATTAGGCCAGAGTCCAAACCGTACACCGAACTTTCACCCTTAGATGCAGGACAGAAAGAATAGAGAAAAACATGAGTGTCAGCCACAACTTCAACTTTTAATATAGAACATAAACACTAACGCATATAAAATGGAAGATGGAAAAACCAAAATGAATATCATAATAATAGTACCATGATGAAAATTAATTAAATATAAAACTAACCTCTATTAATAATCGAAAATACTATTTACGAGAAAAAAATACATCTTCATCAATCATGACCATATCAAGACTTATCAAACTTTCCCCTTTTTTATGATCCGTGACCTCAAATAGTCTAGAAACGCGAACCTTGATTTCCAGATAGTTTTACTAGAATTGGGTTAATGGAGAAAAGAATAAGATCTGACATATAGATGTAGGGAAAAAAACATAAATAATTATGTATACAATATATATTATAAGAATAAAATAATTAGTCAATTGCATAATACCTCTGCAATCTCGATGACAAACTTTCATTTGATTCTTCATGTAATGCCATCATGGAATGCTATAGGTTCAAAACTATAGATATGAATTTTTTATCTTTACATAACTCAATTTATAAAAGTATGATTTTGAAAGACATAATTACTATTTTCACATATAATATGCTAATTTTATAGTTATTTTTATATGTATTTAAAATAAAGAATAAATAATACGTTATTGTTCATCTAAATAAATATATTTTCATAAGTTGGAAAACTATATTGTATATAGATCTTATTTTGAAGCATATTTCGAGCACTCTCCGATGGTAAAAAAAATTATACTATTGCGAATTATGTAGCAAAAGTTATATTCAATTTATATAGTACAATAATTTAGGTTGTTTATTTAATATTAGACTGTAATCTTCACTCATCTAGAACACCTTATATGTATTATATCTATGTTGAACACTATTTTATTAAAAAAATTAAAATTAATAAGAATGACGTGGCATGCTTAGGTGGAGCTCTTTATATAATATTCTAAGGTTGTTTTATTTAAATCAAACTCTAATTTTTACATAATCCAAAACTCTAATATATATGTAACTTTATCGCTATAGATTTTAACAACAAAGTTCTCTTAATAGATTTTGTTGCAATACTGTATTGTTTTGGTTTAGTTGAGTAAGGTTGAGGTTTTGAAAGATAATATGTTTAATCCTAGCGCTCCCTATTTCATAAAGTGTAGAACTATATTGTTAATGAATCTTATTTCAAAGCATATTTCGAGCATTATCCAATGGTACAAAAATTATAATATTCTGAATTAGGTATCAAAAGTTATACACAATTTACATAATATAATAATTTAGGTTGTTCATTCAAAATGAAACTCTAATTTCTGCTTATCCAAGACTGCTTATATGTATTTTAATCTATGTAGAACTTTATTTTAAAAATAAAATAAAAATGATGACATGACAATCCTACATGGCGCTCTATATTTCATAAGTTGTAGAACTATATTGTAAATGGATCTTATTTCGAAACATATTTCGAACACTCTCCAATGGTACAAAAATATAATATTCCGAATTACATAGCAAAAGTTATACACAATTTACATAATATAATAATTTAGGTTGTTGATTCAAATCCAAACTCTAATTTTCGCTTATCCAAAGCTCTTTATATGTATTTAAATCATGTAGAACTCTATTTTTGTAAAAAATATAAATATAAATTGATGACGTGGCAATCCTACGTGGCGCACTATATGAGCTCGAAATCTTGAGGAGCTCCCTATGCTCCCGAAAAGTTCCTCCTTTATATATATACTAGTATTGGGACCCGGGCAAATGCCCTGGCTTTTTCGTGAAGAAGAGGTATAGTTTTTAAATATTTACACCCTTATTATTGGCCGTTATTTTTGCCTGACATAGAACAACTAAAAGTTATAATATGATTTTGTCATTATCTTTGATGCTGGTTTCTAATTTATATGTCATGAAAAAACTCACTATACCATTCAGAAATATACTATATAATGCAGAAACTACATCATTTATGAACAACCCACTATATCATTTATACACTCGCTATATCATACAGAAACTCACTATATGATTCAGACATTCACTCTATCAGGCAGAAACTACTATATGTTAAAGCACGTGTCGCGATATACTACACAAACTACATCTTATTGCATGTTAAAACATTAAAAATAAAACCTCCACTATATTGCATATTATTTCACTATATGGTTTCCGTTAATAAAATCCAGTATATTGTATAGAAGTTCACTATATCTATATAAAACTCACTTCACTATATGAATTTAATATGAATTTCCAACATTAGTGTGCACCAGGTCCACTAAGTGTTTTAATAATTGTAGATGCGAGGTGCTTACACGCTTTCTATTTTATTTTGTTTGCTTTAGTACAGAGGTTTGACCTTTAATTGAAGATAAGAACTTGGTAAATGGAAATAGAGGTACTTAAAAAAAATTCCAACTTTCTTTAGTACTCATTGTGTTTACAAATCAAATAAAAGCACCTGTCATATAAATATGAAACAATTTGTTAAATTATGAATGATTGGTAATATTGTTACGGTATGTTGCTAAGGTATGTTGCTACGGTGCCCTTCAAGCCTCAATAGACCAACATGATTAACAATATCAACCCTCTTTCTAATATGTTGATCATGTCCCATCTTATCCACTCATGTTTGGAGGAGACGAAGGATGCATCATTTATTTTTTATTATCAAATGAAAATAAAATATGAGTAATATGTAGTTCACGTAAATAGCTTAAGTGGAAATAAAATATAGGGAAGAAAACTCAATGTGCAAAGTTGACTGCTGACAATCTAGTATATGTAACTTTGAATATTCTAATTCTAACATGAATAGGTTTTGTAGAACAACCCTAATTCTAATTGAATCTCTTATAACAACCCTAATTCTAATTGGATCCCTAATTCCAATTGCAATAGGTTACTTTAATTCTTTAACCCTAATTCTAATTGAATCGCTAGTTTCAATTGCAGTAGGTTACATTAATACGCTAGTATAGTCAATATTTGTTTTTATATGTTACTTTAATATACAATTTTAAATATAGTATAAATGGATCTTATTTTAAATTACTTTTTAAACACTTTCCAATGGAACAAAAATTATAATTTTATGGACTATATATTAAAAGTTATAATCAATTTACTATATTTAAGTTTTTCATTGTGGACCCAACTCCATTTATTCTTATCCTAACCTCTATTTGTATTTTAATCAATTTAGAACTCTATTTATATTCAAAAAAAAGTTTGACATGTCACTTATTCAGCGCGACAAATGGCGTACAATGAGGATGCCAAATGTCGCGACATCGTGAGCTGGCTTTTGTACTCTGCTTTATATATTAGTCACTAGTATTGGGACTCGGGCAAATGCCTGGGCTTTTTCGTGAAGAAGAGGTAGAGTTTTTAAATATTTACACCCCTATTTTGGCCGTTATTTTTGTCTGATATAGAACAACTAAAAGTTATAATATGATTTTGTCATTATCTTTGACGTTGGTTTCTAATTTATATATCATGAAGAAACTCACTATATCATGCAGAAACTACATCATTTCTGAACAATCCACTATATCATTTCAACACTCAATATATCATGCAGATTCTCACTATATGATTCAGACATTCACTCTATCATGCATAAATTATATGTTACTTTAATATAAAATTTTAAATATATTATAAATGGATCTTATTCTAAAATAATTTTTAAACACTTTCCAATGGTACAAAAATTATAATTTTACGAACTATATATTAAAAGTTGTAATCAATTTACTATATTTAAGTTTTTCATAGTGAACCCAACTCTATTTATTCTTATCCTAAACTCTATTTGTATTTTAATCAATTTAGAACTCTATTTATATTTAAAAAATAAGGTGACATGGCACTTAATGAGTGCGACCAATGGCGTCCAATGAGGACGCCAAATGTCGCGACCAACCTAATTCTAATTGAATCCCTAATTCCAATTGCAGTAGGTTACTTTTATACTTTAACCCTAATTTTTTAATTGAATCACTAATTCCAATTGCAGTAGGTCACTTTAATACGTTAGTATATTCAATATTTCCTTTTATATGTTACTTTAATATAAAATTTTAAATATAGTATAAATGGATCTTATTTTAAAGTACTTTTTAAACACTTTCTATTGGTACAAAAATTATAAT
The DNA here is from genome assembly GCA_947646795.1 of Beta lomatogona. NCBI lineage: Eukaryota > Viridiplantae > Streptophyta > Magnoliopsida > Caryophyllales > Amaranthaceae > Beta > Beta lomatogona. The sequence continues at coordinate 221,762 of CANSNZ010000263.1, forward strand.
TTTACGAACTATATATTAAAAGTTATAATCAATTTACTATATTTTAGTTTTTCATTGTGAACCCAACTCCATTTATTCTTATCCTAAACTCTATTTGTATTTTAATCAATTAAGAACTCTATTTATATTTTTAAAAAATATGATATGGTACTTAATGAGGCGCGACAAATGGCGTCCACCAATGAGGACGCCAAATATCGCAGCCTCGTGATATGGCTTTTGCCAAATGTCGCGACCTCGCGATCTGGCTTTTGTACTCTGCTTTATATATTAGTTATATGATATGATATTGATTTTTAATAAATCATTAATGTAAAAATAAGCAACAAAACTAAAAAAAAATCACCATAGATGAGATTAATTACATTGTAGGCCTCCCAATGCTTGTAAAAATAAGCAGCAAAACTCACCTTCTTCCTGAACTCATTCCTCTATATTCCTGATAACCATACTAGTCTGAAAGAATGTAACAACGATTGATTTTTTAATTTTTCTTTTTCGTGGATCTCATGCAACATTTTGATGACTTATATCTTTAGTTACGTATTAGAAAAAATTATGAAAGTTTTGACAATTTGATAATACACATCAAAACAAATATGAGAAGGAATTTTTTTTCTTGTACATTGATGGTATGCTACAAAGGTGCAGGAGAACACTATTTCAAGAAGGGAGGAAGTATGAAAAATTGAGAGCAAGCAATCTGGTTTTTAGGAACACTTCTTCATTCTTGTTTGGTATTCCTCCATTACATCACTACCCAAAAAAAGGGAAATAACAAATAGACATTGTTTTCTAAGCAAAAGTTTTTTGATTGAATACTTTGTAATAAAAGTCTACCTAAACTCTAATTGTTTCATTTCATTGACCTCCATTTTGGAATACTTTTCCCTAAATAATCTTCAACAAAATTTGTTGTTCCTATTTCCCGTACACATGCCCGCACTAGAAAAGAGTCACCCAATATATAGTAGAGTAGAGCAAGCAAGATGTTTTATGTTCATGTTAAAGTAGAGTAGAACTATACCTTCTGTTTAGCTCTAGGCGTTCCTGAACGTGATAAAGCATCTAATGGAGGTATAAGTGCTTCTTGATACGCTACAATGAATTTTTTTTCCTTTTAGCTCTTGTTGAGCCTAGCTCTAGCACATTCACAAGTACAGAAATAACATCCAAGTTGTGGTGACAAGAAGAGTAAAATGAAGCAGATGACAAATATTCTCACACATACCAACTTAAATATAGATACCAAATATTCTCATACATACCAACATAAACAAATATTCTCATACATACCATCAGAATAACAATAAAAATTGTTTTGAAGGAAATTAAAAGAAAACCCCCCACATCTCCTTCAGCAGCTTCGAACGGCATATCATCCATCTCCTTTTTCAGTCAGTTTTGATCAACAAGTTTTAAGCTTGTTAATTTTATGTTAGTCAAATTATCTAAAATGTCGTTAACAAGTTTGTAAAATCAGATCAATTCATTTTTTTTTTAAACTTGAATTGAAAATGCAACAAAAATATGAGTTGAAACATAGGTTAAATTTAACTTACGATTATATATAGCGATAGAGCCATTCCCGCCATATTCTGTTCAATATCCCGGACGAATTATGTTCTCCTACTCCTTTCTTCTTCCCTTAGGAGCAGGAGAAGAGAGAAGAGGAAAGAGGAGAGCATGAAATTTTTTTTCTTCTCCTGGATGGTAGAGGATAGCGTGTAGATCTGGAATAGAGTTTTCACTCCTCAGAAAATTTATATCCCTCAAGCGTGTCTGCCCCAATTTTCCTTCCTAAAGTTCTGCAGTAGGGGGTCTATTAAAGTCTGAAAAAAGATACTACACTAGGTCTAGAGAGAGGGAGGGGAAATATAAAATTGTATGCCAGAACTGAGACGTCGTTGTCGAAATTAGAGAGAGAGAGTTAGATGGGAGGTGATATAAAATTGATCTGCCGACAACCCCGTTTTTAAGATCTTGGAGGTTTAAGGGCGAACCTACATATTAGGGCCTTAATTAAGTACAAGTTTTTAGAATGTTTGATTTTTCGGTTTATACCGAAAAAATAAACAGGTCTAGGGGTTCCTGAACGTGACAACTCATCTAATAGAGGTATAAGTGCTTCTTGATAAGCCACAATGCAAAATTTGTCCCTTTGATTCTTGTTGAGCCTAGCTCCAGCACATTCACAAGTATAGGAATAACATCCAAGTAGTGGTGACAAGAAGAGTAAAATGAATCAGATGACAAATATTCTCATACATACCAACCTAAACATAGATACCAAATATTCTCATACATACCAACATAAACATAGATACCAAATATTCTCATACATACCAACATAAACAAATATTCTCATACATACCAACACAATAACAATAAAAGTTGTTTTGAAGTGAATTAAAAGAAAAAAAAAAACAACCCCCACGTCTCTTTTCAATAGCTTCAAACGGCCTATTATCCATCTTCTTTTTTCAGTCAGTTTTTATCAACAAGTTGTAACCTTGTTAATTTTATGTTAGTCAAATGTCGTTAACAAGTTTGTAAAATCAGAGCCATTCATTTTTTTTTTTAAATTGAATTGAAAATGCAACACAAATTAGAGTTGAAGCATAGGATAAAGTTAACTTACCATTATATATAGTGATAGAGTCATTCCCGCCAATTACCTTGAACTTCCCCGACGAATTATGTTCACCTGCTCCTTCGTTCTTCTTCCCTTAGGAGGATCAGAAGAGAGAAGAGGAAAGAGGAGAGAAAGAAAGAAAATTTCTTACTTCTCCTGGATAGTAGAGAATAGCGTGTAAATCTGGAATGGATCAGAGTTGTCACTCCTCATAAAATTTATTTCTCTCAAGCGTGTGTCTGCTCCAATTTCCCTTCCCAAAGTTCTGCAGTAGGGAGTCTATTGAAGTCTGAAAAAAGATACTACATAAGGTCTAGAGAGAGGGGAAATATAAAATTGTAGACCTAAGACGTCACTGTCGAAATTGAAGAGTGAGAGAGAGCTAGATAGGAGGTGAGATAAAATGGATCTTCCGACAGCTCGTTTCTGAGATCTTGGAGACTTAAGGGCGAACCTGTATATTAGAGCCCTAATTAGTTCCAAGTTTTTAGAATGCTTGATTTTTCAGTTTAGCCCGAAAAAATAAATAGTTATATGAGCATGACAAAGCATCTAATGGAGGTATAAGTACTTCTTGATACGCCACAATGTAAAATTTGTCCCTTTGGCTCTTGTTGATACTAGCTCCATCACATTCACAAGTACAAGAAAAAAATCCAAGTAGTGGTGACAAGGAGAGTAAAATGAAGCAGATGACAAATATTCTCATACATACCAACCTAAACATGGATACCAAATATTCTCATACATAACAACATAAACAACATAGATACCAAATATTTTCATATATACCAACATAAACAAATAATCTAATACATACCAACACAATAACAAGACAAATTGTTTTGAAGTAAATTATAAGAAAACTCCCCACATCTCCTTCAACAGTTTCGAACGGCATATCATTCATCTCCTTCTTCAGTCAGTTTTTATCAACAAGTTGTAACCTTGTTCATTTTATGTTAGTCAAATTATCTAAAATGTCGTTCACAAGTTTGTAAAAATCAGAGCAATTCATTATTTTTTTCAACTTGAATTGAAAATGCAACATAAATATGAGTTGAAGCATAGGTTAAAGTTAACTTACGATTTTATATAGCGATAGAGCCATTCCCGCTAATTACCTTGAACATCCCGGACGAATGCTGTTATCCTGCTCCTCCTTTCTTCTTCCCTTAGGAGGAGGAGAAGAAAGAAGAGAAAAGAGGAGAGAAAGAAAGAAAATTTCTTGCTTCTCCTGGATGGTAGAGGATAGCGTGTAGATCCGGAATAGAGTTTTCACTCCTCAGAAAAATTATTTCTCTCAAGCGTGTGTCTGCCTCAATTTCCCTTCCCAAAGTTCTGCAATAGGGAGTCTATTAAAGTCTGAAAAAAGATACTACACTAGGTCTAGAGAGAGGGAGGGGAAATATAAAATTGAAGAGAGAGAGTTAGATGGGAGGTGGGATAAAATGGATCTGCCGACAACCCCCTTCTGATATTTTAGAAGGCATAAGGGCGAACCTACATATTAGGACCCTAATTAAGTCCAAGTCTTTAGAATGTTTGATTTTTCGGTCTAGACAGAAAAAATAAACAATTCTAGGGGTTCCTGAGCGTGACAAAGCATCTAATAGAGGTATAAGAATTCTTGATACGCCACAATGCGAAATTTGTCCTTTTACAAGAATGACATCCAAGTAGTGGTGACAAGGAGAGTAAAATGAAGCAAATGACAAATATTCTCATACATACCAACCTAAACATAGATTCCAAATATTCTCATACATACGAACATAAATATATATATCAAATATTCTCACACATACCATTATAAACAAATATTCTAATACATACCAACACAAGAACAATAAAAATTGTTTTGAAGTAAATTAAAAGAAAAGCCCCCACATCTCCTTCAGCACTTCGAACGGCATATCATCCTTCTCCTTTTTCAGTCAGTTTTTATCAACAAGTTCTAAGCTTGTTAATTTTATGTTATGAATTTTTGCCAAATGATGCCCTTTAAAGCGTCCACTTTGTTAATTGCAGCCTTTTCATTTCAATTTCTTCAATTATAGCCTTCAATAAACCCAAAAACTTTTAAGTTCCAACCCAAAAGGCGTGAAGATAGGTAGATCTGGGCTGCAATTGAAAAGTGTTTGGTTTATTTGAGATTGCAATTGAAGAGATTGAAATGAAAGGGCTGCAATTAACAAAGTGACCACTTTAAAGGGCTACATTTCGCAAAAAATTCTTTATGTTAATCAAATTATCTAAAAGGTCGTTAATAAGTTTGTAAAAATCAGAGCACTTCCTTTTTTTTTTTGAACTTGAATTGAAAGTGCAACAGAAATATGAGTTGAAGCATAAGTTGAAGTTAACTTACGATTATATATAGCGATAGAGCCATTTCCGCCAAATCCCTTGAATATCCCGGACGAATTATGTTCTCCTGCTTCTCTTTCTTCTTCCCTTAGGAGAAGGAGAAGGAGAAGAGGAAAAAGGAGATAAAGAAAGAAAATTTCTTTCTTCTCCGGCATGGTAGAGGATAGCGTGTAGATCCGGAATAAAGTTTTTATTTCTCAGAAAATTTATTTCTTTCAAGCGTGTGTCTGCCCCAGATTCTCTTCCCAAAGTTCTGCAGTAGGGAGGAGAAAAAAAAATACTACACTAGGTCTAGAGAGATGGAGGAGAAATATAAAACTGCAGGCCATGAGACGTCGCTGTCGAAATTGAACAGAGATAGAGCTAGATGGGAGGTGAGATAAAATGGATCTGCCGACAATCCTGAGATCTTGGCGGCTTAAGGGCGAACCAACATATTTGTGCCCTAATTAAGTCCTAGTTCTTAGAATGTTTGATTTTTCGGTCTAGAACGAAAAAATTAACAGTTTTAGGGCTTCCTGAGCGTGACAAAGCATCTAATGGAGGTATAAGTGCTTCTTGACACGCCACAATGCAAAATTTGTTCGTTTCACTCTTGTTCAAACCAGGAGTGTACATTTCGGATATCGGAAAATTTCGGATCGGGAAAAATGAGATCCAAATCCGATCCGAAAATTTTTCGGAAAGGATCGGATATCCGAAATTTCGGATCGGATCGGTATACGAAATATAAAAAATTGAAATTTTCAAAGGAAAAGTTCATAAAATAAAGTTCGGATCGGATATTCGGATATCAGGCCTTAAACGGGTATTTCGGATCGGATATCCGAAAATTTCCAGTTTCGGATATTTTCGTAAATCTGAAAATGAAAATTTTCGATACGTACCCTATACGAAAAACCGAATCGGATCGACTGGATCACGGATCGGATATTTATGAACACCCCTAGTTGAGACAAGCTCCAGCACATTCACAAGTACAGGAATAACATCCAAGTAGTGGTGACAAGGAGAGAAAAATGAAGCAGATGACAAATATGCTCATACATACCAACCTAACATAGATACCAAATATTCTCATACATACCAACATAAACATAGAAACCAAATATCTCATACATACCAAATATCTCATACATACCAACATAAACAAATATTCTCATACATACCAACACAAATTGTTTTGAAGTAAATTAAAAGAAAACCATCTACATCTTCTTCAACGGCATATCATCCATCTCCTTCTTTAGCCAGTTTTTATCAACAAGTTGTAAGCTTGTTAATTGTATGTTAGTCATATTATCTAAAATGTCGTTAACAAGTTTGTAAAAATCGGAACAATTCATTTTTGTTGAACTTGAATTGAAAATGCAACAGAAATATTAATTGAAGCATATGTTAAAGTTAATAGAGCCATTTCCGCCAATTTCCTTGAATATCCCAGACGAATTATGTTATCCTGCTTCTCTTTCTTCTTCCCTTAGGAGGAGGAGAAGAGAGACGAGGAAAGAGGAGAGAAACAAAGAAAATTTCTTTCTTCTCCTTGATGATAGATGATAACATGTACATGCGGAATAGAGTTTTCACTTCTCAGAAAATTTATTTCTCTCAAGCGTGTGTCTGCCTCAATTTCTCTTCCCAAAGTTCTGCAATAGAGAGTCTATTCAAGTCTGAAAAAAAATACTACACTATGTCTAGACAGAGGGAGGGGAAATATAAAACTGGAGGCCATGGGACGTCGCTGTCGAAATTGAAGAGAGAGAGAGAGTTAGATGGGAGATCGTGTTTTGGGGTTATTAGGTTAGATCAGGTGAGATTTCAGAAACCTTGTATGTCCGTGTATCAAACAAATCATGAAAAATCAAAGGGCATTATTGGTGGTTTTTTTCGCCTTTTGGGCCTTCCATATTGAATATTCTCATGTGATCCTTATTGTTATTTCTTGTATCATTTTCGTATTGTTATTGCTTGTAAATACATAATTAAGTAAGACTATGTGTGCAGGCCGATTATTATTCCACTGCAACAGTCCAAAAATAAGAGTAAGGACTATGATAGTGAGGGGTGATAAAACGCTCATTGTGAGCGGTTATCACTACCCACTCACAGGGGTAAAAGGGGAAAAGGGAAAAAGGGATACACAAACAGGGGTTGAGTTCACATAAACATGGGTTTCAAACACACAACGTGGGTTGGTTTTACAATAATCGGGTTTTAAATACACAAACATGGGTTCGTATCAATAATCAAATGTACTTTTTGGGGGGGAAAAGCTGAATGGGACACGCAAATCAATGCAACTTTTTGCTTTATGTCAGATATCACATGCTTTATGTCAGATATCACATGTTTACTTTTTCACAAACATGGGTTGAGTTAACAAAAACATGGGTTTCAAACACATAAACAGGGGTTGGTTTAACAATAACCAGGGTTTCAAATACACAAACGTGGCTCATTTTTTTTCGACGAAGGTGTCACACCAACTTTTTTAATTAATGATTGGTTGTGAGTGGGAAGATAAACCGCTCACAATGAGCGTTTTATCACCCCTCCTATGATAGTCGACTAAGGTGTGATAAGACTAGGTGTGCAGTGTGCTAAGACTAGGTGTGCAGGCCGACGACTATTCCACTGCAATAGTCCAATAATAATGGCAAGAGTAAGACACTAAGACTATACTGGTCAACTAAGGTGTGCTTGGACCGTGACGTAAAGCATCTTCTCTCGTTATATATACATCGTTGAAGTGTCGATCATATACGCACTAATTTCAAGCAACTCGTACAAAAAAGTAAAACTAATATCAAACAAAACCTCTAATATCAAACAAAACCAAGATAAAAAATGGAGAAGAAATTCGTTGGGCTTTGTCTTTTGCTTCTCTTCTTATTTGCTTCTGGTAATCACTTTAATTCCTCCTTTCCAGTTTCCTGGATGTGCTGACTCATACTCCACTACGAATTGCTTGTTGAATGTAAAGCATCTCCTCTTGGCTCTCACCTATATATACATCTGTTGAGTGTCGTTAATATACTTACTAATTTCAAGCAACTCGCACAAAAAAAAAAAACTACTATCAAACAACACTAGGATCAAAAATGGAGAAGAAATTCTTTGGGCTTTGTCTTTTGGTTCTCTTCTTATTTGCTTCTGGTAATCACTTCAATTCCTCCTTTCCTAGATAATGTTTTTATAATGTGCTCCCTCCATTTCTCTACATTTTCTCCAATTATAATTTGTACAGTTTACTAGGAGAACATAGAAAATGGGAAAACATCTGGGGTAGTGTAGGAAAGAAAAGGTAGAAAGGCTTTAAAAAATATTTAAAGAGGAAAAATAAAGATATCTGATCTTTGTGTGGGGGTATGTAAGGGTAATAAATGGAAACTTTTCTTTGCCATTTCCGGAATGAAACAAAGAATGGATAGAACATTGAGAAATGGCCCAAAACAAAAAGTGGGTATAAATAACTTAGAGAAACAGGAGTATATATACTTCCTATGTTTCCTAATATTATGCAACAATTTGGTTTTAATTATGGAGTGATAGGTGATATCCTTGTGTCATTGGCTTTACCACCGATCACAGGATCTTGTGATTGAGTTTCAACCCTAGCATTGCAAGAGTGATTCTTAAATTTCCCCCCACTTGCAAGAAGTTTAACTTACCTTTTAAAAAAAACTTGATTTGTATTATATTTATCAATGTTTAATTTTGACCATCAATATATCTAATTATATATTAGGAAAAAAGAATGAAAAGTTGATATAAAAAAATGTATACATTGACATCATCCAACATATTTAAGTTACATTTTTTTAATATTTAAGTAAAAATATAAAGTCAAATTTAGCTTATGAATAGTGTAAAAATCAAAATATTGCAGATATTGAGAAACAGAAGAAGTATATATATGTGGTCATTTTTTAATTTTTTTTTTTTGGATTCATAAGATGAATTGACCTATCGGACCGGAACCTCGCACAGGTCACCCGACTCGGATTAGCGGGTTAGACACTATGAGAGTATGGCGGAGGGTAAGGGATTTCCCTACCCCAAAGTGCCCCATAGTGGTTGGAATTGAACCCCCAACCTTAAGGTTGGAATGCACAATCCCAACCACTATACCAAGCCTAGCTGGCACGCAAACTATTCGAGCTCCGCTGGAAATTTTGTAGAGCCGAACATAGCAGAGTTCGATTTGAAAAATCCGTGAACAGGCTCGAAATATGTTTTACCTATATTATTTTCCATATTACAGAAATTAAATGAAAAGTTATATTTAAATTTTGTACACTACTTGTGAAAAAACTCAAACTAAGTAGTCTAAACCTATTTATAGAATAAATGAAATATAGTTTTTTAACGCAAGTTCAGTTTTTAGGTAAATTGAACTAGAAAATTTAAGCTCGGAAAAGCTCGATACTTGGTTCGGGTTCGAGTAACATTGTAACGAGCCGAACCGAGTAACTCCAGGCTCGGTCTCGGTTCGGCTCGTTAACACCCCTACTACCTATATGTGGTCATTTTTTTTAATACTATCTTTGTATTTTTAGGCATTCAAAAATTCTTGATTCGTAGTTTAGAAAATTTTAGAAAAAGTGATTGGATATACGAAAAAGTACTACTCCCTCCGTCCCTAAATAGAGTGCCCATTTTTCCATTTATGTTTGTCCCAAATAGATTTTTCATTTCCTTATTTGGTATGGGTCCACCAATTAAAATATTATTTTGCTTTCAACTTTTATAACATCACCCACTTTTCCATATGGCCTACATTCTCTCTCATTAATAAACAATTCATAAAAAGTGTACCAACTTCTATATTTAATTATGATTTAATACAACTAAGGTCCTATACATGAATACTTGTGCCCAAAAGAAATGGGCAATCTATTTAGGAACGGGGGGAGTATAAAGTAAGAGAAATAATGTAAAAAGATAGGTAGATAACGAATAAAGTAAGAGAGAGTGTGAAAGATAAATATTGTTTGATAAGGTGCTAAAACGGCTATGCAAAAAAATTTAATAAATAAAGTAGAGTTAGTGAAGTAAAAAAAACAACTATATAAGAAACGTGCGTGAGTAGATTAAAAAAAAAAAGCTAGTATGAGATTTTAGGAGTCAACTTCTATGTGGAATTATCATGAACTTCTTTTTACAATCCAAGGCCATCTATACAATTATATTAAAGGGGCATTATGAAGCAAGTCTACCCGCCACGTGACTCTATCCCTTTAGTTGTCTCGTTTCATGTTATCAACATGCATAAAAAATATTAGAAACATGTTTCTTACAAGATTCGACCACGTAACCTCAAGTTAATATAGTTAAGTTATAACCAATGAACTATGCAACATTAGATAATTTCTTTTGACATGAAAGTATTAATAACCGGATGCATCGCCTGGACCTAATAACTACTTGTTAATTATTTGGTAGCTATAAGTGTCGAAAGTTATATATTTTGTCGACAAAAAAAATTATAAAACTTGCTAGTGTAAAATGATAGGTTTGTTTAGTCGAATTTAACAAATTGGGACAAGTAGAATATGTAATAAATTCCTGCTTCCTTTAATATATATGGAAGAAATTATTTACTAATGGAAATTTTGATGAGAAGTTACATCATGTATTGTCAACTAAACAACTTTTGGAAGTATGCATGAATTTTGTCATATTCCTATGTGAACCAAACGACTACATATTTAGGAAAGTATAGGTAAGCAACTTCTTATATTTTGTGAGAATCACTATGTACCAAAGTTGAGTCGGAAAGCGTAGTCAACCCAGTTGGTAATAAATTACCAACTTTAGTATATATAAATAGATTATGGGATCCTTCTCAACAATGGTGAATATATTTTGATTGTGACTAGATGTTTTTATCTCCAACTGAATCACCTTTATTTTACAAATTTTAGTCGACCAAACAACATCTCCATATCCAACTTCCTATTAATTTTTTATATATAATAAATCGCTTAAGATATTTGAGTTTTCTTGTGTGTATATGACAGAGATGAACATGGTGGTTGAGGTTGATGGTGCCAATTGTGCCAAACCAAGCAAGTTCTTTACAGGCCCTTGCTTTAATAGTATTTCTGTAAAGGCTTGTACGCAGAGATGTAGCCGAGAGAATTGGCCTATCGGAGTGTGTACCAAAGATCTCAGATGTGAATGTCAAAGGCCTTGTTAAGCAGTGTATGCTCCTAATCCGTAATGTATGCGTAAATTCATTACAATAACTCGAGCTAAATAAATGCTTATTACTACTACTTGTTCTTGCTCGTAATAATAATAATAATAATAATAATAATAATAATAATAATAATAATAATAACTATTATTATTATTATTATTATTATTATTATTATTATTATTATTATTAAGTAATCATCGGAAATTAATTGTAATATACAATATTTCTATATTTACTATACTATAGCAAAATTCACTGAAAATGGTTTCCCTCCCAAACTTCCCATCTAAACATATGAACCTTTCATAAATGAAGTACATAAAACATTTTTGGGCATTAATTCTTGCATTGAAACTTATAATTTTATCCATTAATACTCAATTACTATTTCCATTGAAGATTAGAGTTTAATATAGGTACACAGTTTTTTTTTTCATCAATTAGTATTATAAGAACGAGTATGACTTAGGTACAATCTAGTTATTTATAAGATGCTAAAATTAATACGGAGTAGTTACTTGTATTTAGTGGGTAACTTCTCTAAATAATTATTTGTATAATTTCTTTCACACCGTTTCTAGAAAACCTTACTAAATTAAAATTTCAATAAAAAAGGAAACGAGAAATGAAGTAAGACATATAAGTAAAAAAAAAAAGCTAAGGGAAGTTTCCCAATTTTAAAAATTTCGATACCACCCTCAACATATACTAATCAATATATATCTATCTATACAAATATATTAATAGACATTCCTATCAAAGGAACGATGCCACGTGGCACTCTTGTCAACCTTCTAATACAAATATTTATGATCTCATTTAAAAATATTTTCCAATGCGTAGCTACTAGGAATCGAAGACATGACCTTTGAAATGAAATGTGAGAGTTTAACCACCAATCCACTACAATTTCAATGTTTAATGTTTCAAAGTAAACATAATGTCTTATGAGTATATATAACTGTAAAGACATAGACAAACCTTTTGATTTCTAACACTTTTATTAAGGTAACAACATTCTCTTACTCCAATTCCACTAAAATTGTTATTTTTATCCCTAATAATACCTTAGTTTTTTTTATAAAAACAACTTATCATGCCATAATGTTCATTTTTTAATTTTGCACTAGAGTGCAAATTACGAAATGCTAATGAAATCAATTATGAAATTTATGAAAAATAATGTATTTGATAATTGTAACCGACTTAGGGTATCGTCCGAGCCAAAATACTAGTTGTCTATTAAAATATGTACCCATAATGTAAAATGTTTATGAATTACTCCCTTTATGCCATAGAGATTTTCAATATTTGAATATTAATTATAGCAAGGCTTGGACAAAATTGTAAACACATGCAGAGAGAGAGAAGAAGATAGAAAAATGCCAAAAAAAAAACTTATGTAGGTAACTCAAAAGGATATCCCAAGATAACTTATGGGAGTATGTCATTGAAGGTCTTAGCATATTTCCTTTTTTCTCTATATAATAAGAGAATGATTATTCTAAAAATGATACCGAACTGAAAACGAAAGGCTCCATTCGCACTAAATTGATTTATATAATGTTGGAGTAAAATGTTATTGAGCTCTAACTCACTTAAAAATATTTTAAAAATTTCATCTCCGATCCTTTTTCAGGTATGGTGGGCAAGGAACGATAAAATGACATACTTGTGATATATGATGTCATGAATGAATAATGTAAAATATTATAATATAAAATAAATGGTTGTCTGCCTACTTTTATATGTATTGTTGTCTTTCTGATTAGGTTTTGAAATGGCCATTATGTATTAATGTGCTCTTTTGATCCTTGTACTTTTAAACTATGTGGTTTGAAGCCTTTAGGCTCGAATATAATATAATTTCTCTTTCTATCAGAAAATAGTCTTTTTTGAGTTGTATCTTTCCAGCTTCTTGTGAAGTTGAAATCCATTGTTGAATATTTATATATATTTACTATCTACTGAAACAACATCCAATACTATTATTGAATGACACTTGTCTTATTCTGGTGTAAAATTTTCCCTACCAACTTCCACAAATTATAATTGGTATAAATCTAACGAAATCCTTTCAGAACATAGTAGTTCCAATTATGAATAATGTTTATTACCACTGAATCCCAACGTGTAGTCCCAAATATTGTTGTGGCAATCGTTTTTCTTAGTACATTTTTAATATTATATAAGAGCGTTCTATAATTTACATAATGAATTTAAAATCAACTCGTCTTTACTTTTACTTAATTCAGTTACACGTCGATTGTCGAGCAATGTTTACGACGAAGCAGTCCTAACTACAACAGCAAATAACTATCCGATTTACAATAACTATCTTAGCTAATTTTTGAAGCCATAATAGTAGAAAGCCAACTGAAGTTTTAAGGAGTAGAAACCAAATCACTAGGAACTTCTATATCAATCACAAGCTCTTCGGACTCGACTGCTGGCGGACGTCGAGGCCGGGGGGCCTCCAGTGCCTGCATACGTCGAAAGGGGGCCTCGACTGCCAGCTGACGTTGAGGCTGCACAACTTCACATCAAACTGAGCTAAGAAGGCATGACTGATGTCTTTACAGGTTATATATACTCATAAGACATTATGTTTACTTTGAAACATTAAACATTGAAATTGTAGTGGATTGGTGGTTAAACTCTCACATTTCATTTCAAAGGTCATGTCTTCCATTCCTAGTAGCTACGCATTGAAAAATATTTTTATATGAGATCATAAACATGTGTATTAGAAGGTTGACAAGAGTGCCACGTGGCATCGTTCCTTTGATAGGAATGCCTATTAATATATTTGTATATATAGATATATATTGATTAGTATATGTTGAGGGTGGTATCAAAATTCTAAAATTGGGCAAAACTTTCCCTTAGCTTTTTTTTTTTTTTTTTTTTTTTTTACTTATATGTCTTAATTCATTTCTCGTTTCCTTTTTTATTTAAATTGTAATTTAGTTAGGTTTTCTAGAAATGGTGTGAAAGAAGTTATACAAATAATTATTTAGAGAAGTTACCCACTAAATACAAGTAACTACTCCATATTAATTTTAGCATCTTATAAATAACTAGATTGTACCTAAGTCATACTCGTTCTCATAATACTAATTGATGAAAAAAAATTGTGTACCTGTATTAAACTCTTTTTTTTTTTTTTTTGACAGGACCTGTATTAAACTCTAATCTTCAATGAAAATAGTAATTGAGTATTAATGGACAAAATTATAAGTTTCAATGCAAGAATATTAATGCCCAAAAATATTTTATGTACATCATTTATGAAAGGTTCATATGTTTAGATAGGAAATTTGGGAGGGAAACCTTTTTCAGTGAATTTTGCTATAGTATAGTAAATATAGATATATTGTATATTACAATCAATTTTCGACGATTACTTAATAATAATACTAATACTAATTATCCTTTCAAAAAAAAATACTAATACTAATTATAAAAATAATAATAATAATAATTATTATTATTATTATTATTATTATTATTATTATTATTATTATTATTATAATAATAATAATTATTATTATTATTATCATCATCATCATCATTATTACGAGCAAGAACAAGTAGTAGTAATAAGCATTTATTTAGCTCGAGTTATTGTAATGAATTTACGCGTACATTACGGATTAGGAGCATACACTGCGTAACAAGGCCTTTGACATTCACATCTGAGATCATTGATACACACTCCGATAGGCCAATTCTCTCGGTTACATCTCTGCGTACAAGCCTTTATAGAAATACTATTAAAGCAAGGGCCTGTAAAGAACTTGCTTGGTTTGGCACAATTGGCACCATCAACCTCAACCACCATGTTCATCTCTGTCATATACACACAAGAAAACTCAAATATCTTCAGCGATTTATTATATATAAAAAATTAATAGGAAGTTGGATATGGAGATGTTGTTTGGTCGACTAAAATTTGAAAAATAAAGGTGATTCAGTTGGAGATAAATACATCTAGTCACAATTAAAAAATATTCACCATTGTTGAGAAGGATCGCATAATCTATTTATATATACTAAAGTTGGTAATTTGTTACCAACTGTGTTGAATGAATGTTTTTCGACTCAATTTCGGTACATACGTGATTCACACAAAATATAAGAAATTGCTTACCTATACTTTCCTAAATATGTAGTCGTTTGGTTCACATAGGAGTATGACAAAATTCATGCATACTTCCAAAAGTTGTTAAGTTGACAATACATGAACTAACTTCTCATTAAAATTTCCATTAGTAAATAATTTCTTCCATATATATTATATGAAGCGGAAATTTATTATATATTTTACTTGTCCCAATTTGTTAAATTCGACGAAACAAACCTCTCACTTTACACTAACAAGTTTTATAATTTTTTTGTCTACAAAATAACCATAAAGTAGAACTTTCGACACTTATATTTTTTTTTTTTAGCTACCAAATAATTAGCAACTAGTTATTACGTTCAGGCGATGCCTCGGGTTATTAATACTTTCATGTCAAAAGTAAGTATCTAATGTTGCATAGTTCATTGGTTAGAACTTAACTATATTAACTTGAGGTCACGTGGTAGAATCTTGTATGAAACATGTTTCTAATTTTTTGACGTATATTGATGACATAGAACGAAACAACTAAAGGGATAGTGTCACGTGACGGGTAGACTTGCTTCCTAATACCCTTTAATATAAATATATAATTGTATAGATGGCCTTGGATTGTAAAAAGAAGTTCATGACAATTCCACATAGAAGTTGACTCCTAAAATCTCATATTAGCGTTTTTTATCTACTCACCTTTCTTATATGGTTGCTTTTTTTTACTTCACTAACTCTAATTTATTTATTCATCCCTCCGTCCCAGAATAGTCTGAACACTTTCCTTTTATATGTTTGTCCCAAATTAGTTTGAACAATTCCATTTTTGGCATGGTCCCACTATTAATATATTATTTCTTTTACACATCTTTGGCCCACACTCTACCTTTTATCAATATAAAGTTACCCAACTTTCTCTCACCTCTAATAAAAAATACCCCACCAACTCCTATCACATCTACTTTTTAAATAAAATAACATTTAATAACCATACTACAACTTATCACCTTAAACTACATGTCCCAACAAGTGTTCAGTTCTTTCTGGGACGGACGGAATAAATTTTTTTAGGCCCGTTTTAACACCTCATCAAACAATATTTATATCTTTCACACTTTCTCTTACTTATTCATTACCTACTTATCTTTTTACATTTGTTTCTCTTACTTTATAGTACTTTTTCGTATAGCCATTCACTTTTTCTAAAATTTTCTAAACTACGAATCTACAATTTGTGAATGCCTAAAAATGCAAAGGTAGTATTAAAAAAAATGAGCACATATAGGTAGTAGGGGTGTTAATGAGCCGAACCGAGACCGAGCCTGGAGTTGCTCGGCTCGACTCGTTACAATTTTACTCGAACTCGAGCCAAGTATTGAGTTTTTCCGAGCTTAAATTTTCTAGTTCAATTTACCTAAACACTGAACTTGCGTTAAAAAACTATATTTCATTTATTTCTATAAATAGGTTTAGACTACTTAGTTTGAGTTTTTTCACAAGTAATGTACAAAATTTAAATGTAACTTTTCATTTAATTTCTATTATATGGAAAATAATATAGGTAAAACATATTTCGAGCCTGCTCACGAACTTTTCGAATCGAACTCTGCTATGCTCGGCTCTAGAAAATTTCGAGCGGAGCTCGAATAGTTTGCGAGCCAGCTAGGATTGGTCTAGTGGTTGGGATTTTGCATTCCAACCTTAAGGTTGGGGGTTCAATTCCCACTAGGGGCACTTTGGGGTAGGGATATCCCTTACCCTCCTCCATACTCTCAGAGTATCTAGCCCGCTAATCTGGGCCGAGTTGACCTGTGCGAGGTTCCGGTCCGATAGGTCAATTCATCTATTGAATCCAAAAAAATGACCGAATATATACTTCCTCTGTTTCTCAATATCTGCAATATTTTGGTTTTTACACTATTCATAAGCTAAATTTGACTTTATATTTTTACTTAAACTAGTTGTTGCTCCGCGCGCCTACGCGCAGGCGCCCCAAAATAATATAATTGTGATATTTGTAGTCCGTTAGCCTTAAGTGGTGAAATAACTATTTAGCACGTATTCCAAATAGACGCTGAGTACACACGTTGTATTAGTTGCAGCAGGCAAACCAATGAAGTACGGTGTGCAAACACGATTTATTTACTTGTTAATTTCATTTGAAAAGAAAATACATAATTAAGTTTATTTGAAGTGCAATTCCAATAGCTAAGGTAACAGCTTTAATTTAGAACTTGTTGTTAACTTGTAGGTTTCTCGCGTGCCTTTGAAGTGTTTTTGAAATGAAGCTATAATCTATTCCTGTAGATAGTAGGCTCCCCACTGCAACACCCTGTTTCTGGAAATTAATGCAGTTTTTGTGATTTGGATCAAGTACCCTGTTGTCATTAGTTCACAAAAGATATTGCTAAAGGCCTAGCAAGAGGATGCAAATAGTCAAGGAATTAGATCAATGTACATGTAAATCAAGTATGAGTATGTGTCAAGTGCAAGAATGCTTACATTAGTCGACAAATTGCTAACATGTTCGGCTGGCATTTTGAAAAGCACTTCACATTGTGCATAGGCAACAATGATCCAAGAATGTTGTATTTGTGATATTCGAATTAAGTTAAATATAATTAGTATATTGAACGTCAAGCTATATGCTAAGATATTTGATGCTTTTTCTCTATAAAAAAAAGATATTTGATGCTTTATACTATATTAGATATTGTTAGCGATGTGTGTGTGTGTGTGTGTGTGTGGGCGGGCGGGCGGGCGGGCGTGCGTGCGTGCGTGTGTGCGCGCGCGCGCGGGTGCGTGTGTGATGCATACATTAAACTATCAGAGTCCCAAACCTACGTTCCTACCTCTTGATCTTTATCCTTCTTCCTATATGTCTATTTCTCGATCTCTATCCTTCTTATGATGTGTTTTTGCGACTATAGAAGATCTTTGAAAGTACTCCTCTCTCTTTGTGCTCCCCTCTTTCTTGGTTGTTATGTTTTTGTTTATAACGTCAAATACAACATTATTCGCCTCTCTTTTCCTTTTCCTTTCCTTCCTTCTCTCTCGTCTTTTATGATTTTTTGAATTTTATGTTTAGAAAGAATTTATATGAAGTTAGAACTTGATTTTGGAAATCTTTAGAATCTAGAATACAAGAAACAATGATGCTCATCCAAATATAGTGATTCATCCTAGAGGACCAAAACATACATCTGCTTTGTTACCAATATACAGCCATGAAAAGCTTAAAGCCTGAAGGGCAATACATATATATATAGAAGTACACAATCAAAAGCTTTGTCTCTTTTGAGACTTTAGCCCACTATGGTTGCAAATATGTTAACAATAATGGTTGGGATCACAACATTATTTGCTCATGAGTAGTTTATCTATTCCTGCTATTCTCTTCACTTATCACTTATAATTCTACATTCTTTGCTCTCCATCTTGAGGGCGCATTTCCCACTTCCACTTCCCTAATATCTTTACTTAAGATATTACCCGTACCTTCCTCAAGTATCTTATCTTCATCTTGTTTATTTACCATGCTACTATAAGTGATGTTTAGGCATAACACTAATATCTCAACACCCTTCAAGTTCAAATAAAATGAAGAAATATCATGTAGAAAGGAGGCACTATGAAGCCAGTAGAAGAAATTAAAGCTACATTAACCCTTTAAAACACCACCAATGATAAGTCAAGAACTTTTCTTGATATATCCCAGATTTTCAGTACTATAGAAGAGATCAATGCCTTGTAACTTGTAAGTGAAATATGCACTCGGATCATCAATCAAATAAATACCTGCAGGCTGCATAAGTACAAAATGGTTGACATTAGACATACAATATTTCTTAAGAAGCATCCTATTCAGCTACTAACTAATAGCAAAACGAAAAAGTTAGTAGGCATGTAATTTAATAATCCTATACAATGTGGATATCTTCGCATAATCTATGATGCCAAGAGAAACCTGCATACTCCACAAAGTTACCACAGTAAATCGCGCACAAAATCACAACAGCAACCAGTAAATGAGACAGTAGGGGAAAGCAATAAAGATAAAAGAGGACGAAAACTTCTGAGCCACACAAAAATACCTTCCCCAAGCATAAAGCCAAAGCAACTCTCTGCAATTCTCCACCAGATAGATTCACAACTTCTTGATCCATCAATTGCTCAATCTGAGGAGGCTTCATAACATCTGAGCAAAACTGGCGATGAGTATATGAATCCCTTATCTTTTGATGCAGTAGGTGCCTCACAGTAGACTGGAATTTCGGACTGATCTTCTGGGGCTTGTAAGAAACATTGTCTCTTTACCAGCTGTGGAATCATCATTTGCATCATCACTTTCAGCGTCTGTTACAACAAACAAGGAAAAGCCAGTAAGGTTAACATTTTTCAGTGCTCTCCATGGTTCAGTCAATTAAAAAGATAATGGACTTATTATTATATGTGGAATCAAGTACAACTGACAACAGTTCGGAATTAGCTTAGGCTTATTCATGTAGTTCTTTCTAATCATTAGCTTAGACTTATACTCCACGCATAAGTTAAATGCAACTATGCAAGTATCAATGTATCATCTTTGACTTTGAGTGCAGAGAGACAGAGTGGTTATAACAATTGACCAGGCCTCTCCACATTCCAAGTTAAAAACGAATAAGTACCAGTTAGATGATTTGACATTCAATGATTAGAAAGGATTTATTTGCCATTAGTGATGACTGATGAGGACTACATGGTTATTATTATCACTGGCAACAACCTAGAATAGCTCACACCTATACTCCATGCATAAGATAAATGCTGCCCTCTACTACAAGGGAAAAAGGATTGGCAACCCTTTCAAGCTAGTACCTTCCGAAATATTTTTCCCAACTTCCTCCTCCTTTTTCTTTGAGTGCAGAGAAGCAGAGTCCAAAAGGCTTAGTTATGAGAAAGGACTACATGGTTGATTGATTCGACAACTCGTTCACTGACATCGATTTTATCACAATCAGTGAACCACATAAATAAATTAGAAAAGGACACATTCTTTGTAGTTAATTGCTAAAACTGGAAACTGGAGACAGAGAACATACCAACAGGCAACAGAGGTGCAGAAACAATCTAAATCATACACACATAGTTGTTCCTTTGAATCTGCAAAAATATACAAATCAACCAAATTTAACACATAAAAGTGAAAGCTTAAAAAATCAAATAATAGAAACTTTTGAAAGAAATACGGAAAAATTGAGTAGCAGCAACATGTAAAACCTAAGAATAAACAAAACTTCAAAATTTTACAAAAGCAAAACAATTCACAAAGGAAAAAGTGGGCTGATATTTTTAAAAAGGGAAGAATCTTACAAGCAAACAATTTAAAGCAAATGTTGGGATGCTTTAAAGGGTAACTAACTTGATCTTTGAAGGGGTGGTTATATAATCGAGCTTTTTTTAGCCTAAAATTGGTGGACAGTCACTCGATTATTTATAATATTGAACCTGTTTCCCTCATGTCACCTTCTTCTCACTATGATAGTGTAGGGAACGTACTGTTAGTTGATGCTACTACAACAAATTGGGGTGCAGTTGATGTGGGCCAAGTTGCGTCCATAAGAGTAAAAAGTTGGGAGGCCAATCGAGCATCTTGTTCTCTTCTGCATTTAGCAACATAAGATCTATACCTCACTAATCGTCAGTGTTTGTCGTTTGACAAAGTTGAAGGCGCAAAAAAAGCGCAACTCTAAGAACTGAAATTGATAATGCCAAATCTAAAAATAAGAACTCAAGCCATTTTCATTGACTGGCAACTCTAAGAACTGTTATGTCAGAAAGCTGCCAATTAAGAACAGCAATCTCCTACAGAGGAATTGATCTTATGTCCCAATAAATAAGCAAAACTCAATAATTTGTCTAATTTATATTATTGACTATACTATATTAACAATACCTAAAGCATACGAACCATTGGGACAAAACAATCATCTCGATGTACAACTCTCAAGAAGTAATGACTGTCAGCATAAGAAAGGAAGGTGACAAAGTGATGCAAAGCTGCAAAGGAAGCTTACCAGGCTGGGCACTAAGTTCGATGACATGCAACTTTGAAGTAACCTGTCCAGCATTAGATGTCTTGCTGGCAAAGGAAATAAGAGTTGAAGGATTTTCGTATACCCAAAATACGAATCAGTGGTGAGTATCAATGAATGGTGACAGAATACTTATAATAACCTACTTAGACTATGAATACAGATATTTCTAGAGAAAAACAGAGGCATTCAGGGATGAGGAGGACCTTGAATTGAGCAAATGAAGCTGCATGAGCTTCAAGAGCTTGACTACGCTGCTGATCCACTGAAAACAGCTGCATGTTTCCTTTAACCAATTGTGGCTTCTGCAGTATGGCAAAGTACGTCCGAAGTTATATAATGCGGAAGGGAAAAAAAGATAGCCCACACCATCTTTGTCTCGAAACAAAACTTTGAGAGTATTGGATTACATATGGATTATTTATATAAATAAAAATAAAAATTGAATAGAATGTGATGACTATTTGCAGCTAGGATGTAGTTTGCATCAAGGGACACATTCAATTAAGCTGTAATATCCAATATCCTTCTAGTTGTACACAGAAAACTCCCAGCACAAGAGTTGGTGACACAAGATCTTACGTATTCAAAAATTAAAAGATACAATGAGATGTTAGATGAATATTGAAGAAAGAACAATGCTCCACCATATTCATTATGTAAACTCTCATATACCATCATCAATAATTGCAGAAAACTATGGAAATTAGGCAAAAGCATACCTCAGGGGATCCAGGAGCAATTCCGATCAGAACCAACCATTTCTCCGAGGGATCACATCGGTTATTAATAATTTGATTGTTTGCTAGATTTGCAGTCCGCTCGAACACTTTCACAGGCTCAGAAAATGATGGTTCCGTCATTTTCGAGAGTTGATGGATGATGGATTGATAGGAAGGTAGTCAAACCCTAAGTTACCGCCGGATTTTATAGCCGGAGATGTCATTCTGACCGCCGTATTCTTCATCGTCTTCGCCTGAGAGGGATCAAAGCGACCAAAGCAGAGGAATCGCCATTGGTGGACGCGGGAGTGCCGGTCTAGGGTTTCATCGATTTTTCAGTTTCGAAGAGGAAAGAAAGGAAACGTGCGGTTCATATGCGAGGAAAGATGGAGGGCTGAGATTTGCCAAGGCAATTGAATAGTGAATTTCAAGGTTTTGTGACTCAGAACACTATTCAATTGAATACTGTAACCAATTTCAACTTTTAAAAGGTCTAAGATAAGATAAGATATTAAAAAATGTAACATAAATATGTTGGATGATGTCAATATGTATACGTTTTTTTATATCAACTTTTCATTCTTTTTCCTAATATATAATCAGATTTATTTATTGATGGTCAAAGTTAGACATTGACAAATATAATAAAATCAAGTTTTTTTAAAAGGTAGGATTTTTTTATCAAAAACTACCTATTAATTGCAACTTTTTGAAAACAACTACCAAATAAGTTTAATTTTTAAAACAACTACCTTTTATCATGTTTTTTGTTGTTAGCACTACCAATACACGGTATTACTAACGTTTACTGTGTATGGGTAGTGCTAACAAAAAAAAAATGATAAAAGGTAGTTATTTTAAAAATTAGACTTATTAGGAAGTTGTTTTCAAAAAATTGCAATTAATAGGTAGTTTTTGACAAAAAAAATCCATAAATTTATATCTTACACATTTTTTAGCAATAAAAATGAGGACTTTTAAATGGAGGGAATTGTCAAGTGGGGCCCACCAGATGGAATTACTAACGTTTATCGTGTATTGCTAGTGCTAACAAAAAAATACATTATAAAAGGTAGTTGTTTTAAAAATTAGACTTATTAGGTAGTTGTTTTCAAAAAGTTGCAATTAATAGGTAGTTTTTGACAAAAAATCCTAAAAGGTAAGTTAAATTTCTTGCAAGTGGGGGGAAATTTGGGGATCACTCTTGCAACGCAAGTGTTGAAACTCGATCACAAAACCTTGTGATCGGAGGTGAAGCCAATGACACAAGGATATCACCTATCACTCCATAATTAAAACCAAATTGTTGCATACTATTAGGAAATATAGGAAGTATATATACTCCTGTTTCTCTAAGTTATACCCACTTTTTGTTTTGGGCCATTTCTCAATGTTCTATCCATTCTTTGTTTCATTCCGGAATAGGCAAAGAAAAATTTCCATTTATTACCCTTACATACCCCCACACAAAGATCAGATATCTTTATTTTTCCTCTAAATATTTTTTACAGCCTTTCTACCTTTTCTTTCCTACACTACCCTAGATGTTTTCCCATTTTTTATGTTCTCCTAGTAAACTGTACAAATTATAATTGGAGAAAATGTAGAGAAATGGAGGGAGCACATTATAAAAACATTATCTAGGAAAGGAGGAATTGAAGTGATTACCAGAAGCAAATAAGAAGAGAAGCAAAAGACAAAGCCCAAAGAACTTCTTCTCCATTTTTTATCCTGGTGTTGTTTGACAGTAATTTTTTTTTTTTTTTTTTTGTGCGAGTTGCTTGAAATTAGTACGTATATTATCGACACTCAACAGATGTATATATGCCTATATGGGTGAGAGCCAAGAGGAGATGCTTTACATTCAACAAGCAATTCTTAGTGGAGTATGAGTCTTCTTCAACAAAGCCCAAAGCAATTTGTAGTGAAGTATGTTGGAGATATAGAGTATAAAGTTAGTTTATTTCATGATATATTGTTTGAGTTACTTGGTTATGGTGTTGTTACTCGAATAATATATGTAATATAATATGCTATATGTTAGTCGTGTTTGCGAGAAATGTTGAATTGCATGGCTTTGCATACTTCAACGTTATATACTTGCGAGTAGTGGACATCATAAATTATTAGGGTTTGTCTCCCAAGTATCCCATATATATAAATGCTTTATGTGGCAGTGATTTCTAATGAGACAGATACATTAATTTTGTGACCAAATTAACAATATGTTAATTTAATAATACTTGTTTATTTTTTTGTTATAGGAATTATGATATATCGAGTTTTCCACTTGAAGATTTGATTGATATTGATCTTAGTGATGCGAATTTTGATGGAGATTTTTTTATTACAAAACTTAATACACTCAATCGCAAGTGTTCTAGAGGGGGTACGACTTATAAGCACAATAAGCCTACAACGTTTGAAGATGAGCAACACCCTGGGTGTGTAGTCAGGCTACATGATTCGTGGTTAGAGAAGGATGTAACTATTGCCTTTTTCATCTAAAAAAGCGACGAATACAACAGTGGTTACTGTCATGACTGAGTTACTTGTAACATTCCTGTTTTTAAATAATCGGATCAGTTTCCTTGTGACGTTTAAGGTCTTTTCCACTAGTGGTACGAGAATATTTGACATCTATATTTAGGTTGGTATGTATGAGAATATTTGGCATCTATATTTAGGTTGGTAGGTATGAGAATATCTGTCATCTGCTTTATTTTACTCTCTTTATCACCACTACTTGGATGTTAATCCTTTACTTCTGAATGTGCTGGAGCTAGGCTCAACAAGAGCCAAAGGGACAATTTTTGCATTGTGGCGTATCAAGAATCACTTATACCTCCATTAGATGCTTTGTCACGCTTAGTAACCCCTAAAACTGTTTATTTTTTTCGGTCTAGACCAAAATGAATATATCTATATAATCGTAAGGTTTGACTGCAACCTGAATTAGACCAAAATGAATATATCTATGTTTATTTCGCCCCATCGCCTCCTCTGGATTTTTTATTTGTCGGGTTTTTTTTATTAAAAAATGAATACTTTTTTTGTTTTTTTATTAGAGAAATGCGATGGTTAAGGGATGCGGGTGGTGAACCGAGAGGCGGGGACGCCCTCGCTTTTCGGGCAGGGGGATGGGTATATCTTAACAGGTGTCGTGAATTCGAGACAGAAAAAAGGGCTGCTTATTCAGATAAGCTCGCTTTTTATTTATTTAAATTTTTATTATTTATTTATTTATTTTTACTGTATTGGTGATACAAGCATTATTTTAGAAATTATTAGGGTTTGTCTCCCAAGTATCCCATATATATAAATGGTTTATGTGGCAGTGATTTCTAATGAGACAGAACGATTAATTTTGTGACCAAATTAACAATATGTTAATTTACTAATACTTGTTTATTTTTTTGTTATAGGAATTATGATATATCGAGTTTTCCACTTGAAGATTTGATTGATATTGATCTTAGTGATGCGAATTTTGATGGAGATTTTTTTATTACAAAGCTTAATACACTCAATCGCAAGTGTTCTAGAGGGGGTACGACTTATAAGCACAATAAGCCTACAACATTTGAAGATGAGCAACACCCAGGGTGTGTAGTCAGGCTACATGGTTCGTGGTTAGAGAAGGATGTAACTATTGCCTTTTTCATCTAAAAAAGCGACGAATACAACAGTGGTTACTGTCATGACTGAGTTACTTGTAACATTCCTGTTTTTAAATAATCGGATCAGTTTCCTTGTGACGTTTAAGGTCTTTTCCACTAGTGGTATGAGAATATTTGACTTCTATATTTAGGTTGGTATGTATGAGAATATTTGGCATCTATATTTAGGTTGGTAGGTATGAGAATATCTGTCATCTGCTTTATTTTACTCTCTTTATCACCACTACTTGGATGTTAATCCTTACTTCTGAATGTGCTGGAGCTAGGCTCAACAAGAGCCAAAGGGACAATTTTTGCATTGTTGCGTATCAAGAAGCACTTATACCTCCATTAGATGCTTTGTCACGCTCAGTAACCCCTAAAACTGTTTATTTTTTTCGGTCCAGACCAAAATGAATATATCTATATAATCGTAAGGTTTGACTGCAACCTGAATTAGACCAAAATGGATATATCTATGTTTATTTCGCCCCATCGCCTCCTCTGGATTTTTTATTTGTCGGGTTTTTTTTATTAAAAAATGAATACTTTTTTTGTTTTTTTATTAGAGAAATGTGATGGTTAAGGGATGTAGGTGGTGAACTGAGAGGCAGGACGCCCTCGCTTTTTCGGGCAGGGGGATGGGTATATTTTAACAGTGTCGTGAATTCGAGACAGAAAAAAGGGCCGCTTATTCAGATAAGCTCGCTTTTTATTTATTTAAATTTTTATTATTTATTTATTTATTTTTACTGTATTGGAGATACAAGCATTATTTTTGAAATTATTAGGGTTTGTCTCCCAAGTATCCCATATATATATATATGCTTTATGTGGCAGTGATTTCTAACGAGAAAGAGAGATTAATTTTGTGACCAAATTAACAATATGTTAATTTAATAATACTTGTTTATTTTTTTGTAATAGGAATTATGATATATCGAGTTTTCCACTTGAAGATTTGATTGATATTGATCTTAGTAATGCGAATTTTGATGGAGATTTTTTTATTACAAAGCTTAATACACTCAATCGCAAGTGTTCTAGAGGGGGTACGACTTATAAGCACAATAAGCCTACAACATTTGAAGATGAGCAACACCCTGGGTGTGTAGTCAGGCTACATGGTTCGTGGTTAGAGAAGGATTTAACTATTGCCTTTTTCATCTAAAAAAGCGACGAATACAACAGTGGTTACTGTCATGACTGAGTTACTTGTAACATTCATGTTTTTAAATAATCGGATCAGTTTCCTTGTGACGTTTAAGGTCTTTTCCACTAGTGGTATGAGAATATTTGACATCTATATTTAGGTTGGTATGTATGAGAATATTTGACATCTATATTTAGGTTGGTAGGTATGAGAATATCTGTCATCTGCTTTATTTCGCCCCATTGGCTCCTCTGGATTTTTTATTTGTCGGGTTTTTTTTATTAAAAAATGAATACTTTTTTTGTTTTTTTTATTAGAGAAATGTGATGGTTAAGGGATGCAGGTGGTGAACTGAGAGGCAGGACGCCCTCGCTTTTTCGGGCAGGGGGATGGGTATATTTTAACAGTGTCGTGAATTCGAGAAAGAAAAAAGGGCCGCTTATTCAGATAAGCTCGCTTTTTATTTATTTAAATTTTTATTATTTATTTATTTATTTTTACTGTATTGGAGATACAAGCATTATTTTAGAAATTATTAGGGTTTGTCTCCCGAGTATCCCATATATATAAATGCTTTATGTGGAAGTGATTTCTAATGAGACAGAGAGATTAATTTTGTGACAAAATTAACAATATGTTAATTTAATAATACTTGTTTATTTTTTTGTTATATGAATTATGATATATCGAGTTTTCCACTTGAAGATTTGATTGATATTGATTTTAGTGATGCGAATTTTGATGGAGATTTTTTTATTACAAAGCTTAATACACTCAATCGCAAGTGTTCTAGAGGGGGTACGACTTATAAGCACAATAAGCCTACAACATTTGAAGATGAGCAACACCCTGGGTGTGTAGTCAGGCTACGTGGTTCGTGGTTAGAGAAGGATGTAACTATTGTCTTTTTCATCTAAAAAAGCGACGAATACAACAGTGGTTACTGTCATGACTGAGTTACTTGTAACATTCCTGTTTTTAAATAATCGGATCAGTTTCCTTGTGACGTTTAAGGTCTTTTCCACTAGTGGTATGAGAATATTTGACATCTATATCTAGGTTGGTATGTATGAGAATATTTGGCATCTATATTTAGGTTGGTAGGTATGAGAATATCTGTCATCTGCTTTATTTTACTCTCTTTATCACCACTACTTGGATGTTAATCCTTTACTTCTGAATGTGTTGGAGATAGGCTCAACAAGAGCCAAAGGGACAAATTTTGCATTGTGGCGTATCAAGAAGCACTTATACCTCCATTTGATGCTTTGTCACGCTCAGTAACCCCTAAAACTGTTTATTTTTTTCGGTCTAGACCAAAATGAATATATGTATATAATCGTAAGGTCTGACTGCAACCTGAATTAGACCAAAATGAATATATCTATGTTTATTTCGCCCCATTGGCTCCTCTGAAATTTTTATTTGTCGGGTTTTTTTTATTAAAAAATGAATACTTTTTTTGCTTTTTTATTAGAGAAATGCGATGGTTAAGGGATGCAGGTGGTGAACTGAGAGGCAGGACGCCCTCGCTTTTTCGGGCAGGGGGATGGGTATATTTTAACTGTGTCGTGAATTCGAGACAGAAAAAAGGGCTGCTTATTCAGATAAGCTCGCTTTTTATTTATTTAAATTTTTATTATTTATTTATTTATTTTTACTGTATTGGAGATACAAGCATTATTTTGGTTTGTCTCCCAAGTATCCCATATATTAAAATGCTTTATGTGGCAGTGATTTCTAATGAGACAGAGAGATTAATTTTGTGACAAAATTAACAATATGTTAATTTAATAATACTTGTTTATTTTTTTGTTATAAGAATTATGATATATCGAGTTTTCCACTTGAAGATTTGATTGATATTGATCTTAGTGATGCGAATTTTGATGGAGATTTTTTTATTACAAAGCTTAATACACTCAATAGCAAGTGTTGTAGAGGGGGTACGACTTATAAGCACAATAAGCCTACAACATTTGAAGATGAGCAACACCCTGGGTGTGTAGTCAGGCTACATGGTTCGTGGTTAGAGAAGGATGTAACTATTGCCTTTTTCATCTAAAAAAGCGACGAATACAGCAGTTGTTACTGTCATGACTGAGTTACTTGTAACATTCCTATTTTTAAATAATCGGATCAGTTTCCTTGTGACATTTAAGGTCTTTTCCACTAGTGGTATGAGAATATTTGACATCTATATTTAGGTTGCTATGTATGAGAATATTTGGCATCTATATTTAGGTTGGTAGGTATGATAATATATCTGTCATCTGCTTTATTTTACTCTCTTTATCACCACTACTTGGATGTTAATCCTTTACTTCTGAATGTGCTGGAGCTAGGCTCAACAAGAGCCAAAGGGACAAATTTTGCATTGTGGCGTATCAAGAAGCACTTATACCTCCATTAGATGCTTTGTCACGCTCAGTAACCCCTAAAACTGTTTATTTTTTTCGGTCCAGACCAAAATGAATATATCTATATAATCGTAAGGTTTGACTGCAACCTGAATTAGACCAAAATGGATATATCTATGTTTATTTCGCCCCATCGCCTCCTCTGGATTTTTTATTTGTCGGGTTTTTTTTATTAAAAAATGAATACTTTTTTTGTTTTTTTATTAGAGAAATGCGATGGTTAAGGGATGCAGGTGGTGAACTGAGAGGCAGGACGCCCTCGCTTTTTCGGGAAGGGGGATGGGTATATTTTAACAGTGTCGTGAATTCGAGACAGAAAAAAGGGCCGCTTATTCAGATAAGCTCGCTTTTTATTTATTTAAATTTTTATTATTTATTTATTTATTTTTACTGTATTGGAGATACAAGCATTATTTTAGAAATTATTAGGGTTTGTCTCCCGAGTATCCCATATATATAAATGCTTTATGTGGAAGTGATTTCTAATGAGACAAAGGGATTAATTTTGTGACAAAATTAACAATATGTTTATTTAATAATACTTGTTTATTTTTTTGTTATAGGAATTATGATATATCGAGTTTTCCACTTGAAGATTTGATTGATATTGATCTTAGTGATGCGAATTTTGATGGAGATTTTTTTATTACAAAGCTTAATACACTCAATCACAAGTGTTCTAGAGGGGGTACGACTTATAAGCACAATAAGCCTACAACATTTGAAGATGAGCAACACCCTGGGTGTGTAGTCAGGCTACATGGTTCGTGGTTAGAGAAGGATGTAACTATTGCCTTTTTCATCTAAAAAAGCGACGAATACAACAGTGGTTACTGTCATGACTGAGTTACTTGTAACATTCCTGTTTTTAAATAATCAGATCAGTTTCCTTGTGACGTTTAAGGTCTTTTCCACTAGTGGTATGAGAATATTTGACATCTATATCTAGGTTGGTACGTATGAGAATATTTGGCATCTATATTTAGGTTGGTAGGTATGAGAATATCTGTCATCTGCTTTATTTTACTCTCTTTATCACCACTACTTGGATGTTAATCCTTTACTTCTGAATGTGTTGGAGATAGGCTCAACAAGAGCCAAAGGGACAAATTTTGCATTGTGGCGTATCAAGAAGCACTTATACCTCCATTAGATGCTTTGTCACGCTCAGTAACCCCTAAAACTGTTTATTTTTTTCGGTCTAGACCAAAATGAATATATGTATATAATCGTAAGGTCTGACTGCAACCTGAATTAGACCAAAATGAATATATCTATGTTTATTTCGCCCCATTGGCTCCTCTGAATTTTTTATTTGTCGGGTTTTTTTTATTAAAAAATGAATACTTTTTTTGTTTTTTTATTAGAGAAATGCGATGGTTAAGGGATGCAGGTGGTGAACTGAGAGGCAGGACGCCCTCGCTTTTTCGGGCAGGGGGATGGGTATATTTTAACAGTGTCGTGAATTCGAGACAGAAAAAAGGGCTGCTTATTCAGATAAGCTCGCTTTTTATTTATTTAAATTTTTATTATTTATTTATTTATTTTTACTGTATTGGAGATACAAGCATTATTTTGGTTTGTCTCCCAAGTATCCCATATATTTAAATGCTTTATGTGGCAGTGATTTCTAATGAGACAGAGAGATTAATTTTGTGACAAAATTAACAATATGTTAATTTAATAATACTTGTTTATTTTTTTGTTATAGGAATTATGATATATCGAGTTTTCCACTTGAAGATTTGATTGATATTGATCTTAGTGATGCGAATTTTGATGGAGATTTTTTTATTACAAAGCTTAATACATCAATAGCAAGTGTTGTAGAGCGGGTACGACTTATAAGCACAATAAGCCTACAACATTTGAAGATGAGCAACACCCTGGGTGTGTAGTCAGGCTACATGGTTCGTGGTTAGAGAAGGATGTAACTATTGCCTTTTTCATCTAAAAAAGCGACGAACACAACAGTGGTTACTGTCATGACTGAGTCACTTGTAACATTCCTGTTTTTAAATAATCGAATCAGTTTCCTTGTGACATTTAAGGTCTTTTCCACTAGTGGTATGAGAATATTTGACATCTATATTTAGGTTGGTATGTATGAGAATATTTGGCATCTATATTTAGGTTGGTAGGTATGAGAATATATCTGTCATCTGCTTTATTTTACTCTCTTTATCACCACTACTTGGATGTTAATCCTTTACTTCTGAATGTGCTGGAGCT
Source organism: Beta lomatogona (assembly GCA_947646795.1). Taxonomy (NCBI): domain Eukaryota; kingdom Viridiplantae; phylum Streptophyta; class Magnoliopsida; order Caryophyllales; family Amaranthaceae; genus Beta; species Beta lomatogona. The sequence goes on from CANSNZ010000263.1 coordinate 253,346, forward strand.
AGGCTCAACAAGAGCCAAAGAAACAAATTTTGCATTGTGGCGTATCAAGAAGCACTTATACCTCCATTAGATGCTTTGTCACGCTCAGTAACCACTAAAACTGTTTATTTTTTTCGGTCTAGACCAAAATGAATATATCTATATAATCGTAAGGTTTGACTGCAACCTGAATTAGACCAAAATGAATATATCTATGTTTATTTCGCCCCATCGCCTCCTCTGGATTTTTTATTTGTCGGGTTTTTTTTATTAAAAAATGAATACTTTTTTTTTTTTATTAGAGAAATGCGATGGTTAAGGGATGCAGGTGGTGAACCGAGAGGTGACGCCCTCGCTTTTCGGGCAGGGGGATGGGTATATTTTAACAAAGGTCGTGAATTCGAGACAGAAAAAAGGGCCGCTTATTCAGATAAGCTCGCTTTTTATTTATTTAAATATTTATTATTTATTTATTTATTTTTACTGTATTGGAGATACAAGCATTATTTTAGAAATTATTAGGGTTTGTCTCCCGAGTATCCCATATATATAAATGCTTTATGTGGAAGTGATATCTAATGAGACAGAGAGATTGATTTTGTGACAAAATTAACAATATGTTAATTTAATAATACTTGTTTATTTTTTTGTTATAGGAATTATGATATATCGAGTTTTCCACTTGAAGATTTGATTGATATTGATCTTAGTGATGCGAATTTTGATGGAGATTTTTTTATTACAAAGCTTAATACACTCAATCGCAAGTGTTGTAGAGGGGGTACGACTTATAAGCACAATAAGCCTACAACATTTGAAGATGAGCAACACCCTGGGTGTGTAGTCAGGCTACATGGTTCGTGGTTAGAGAAGGATGTAACTATTGTCTTTTTCATCTAAAAAAGCGACGAATACAACAGTGGTTACTGTCATGACTGAGTTACTTGTAACATTCCTGTTTTTAAATAATCGGATCAGTTTCCTTGTGACGTTTAAGGTCTTTTCCACTAGTGGTATGAGAATATTTGACATCTATATCTAGGTTGGTATGTATGAGAATATTTGACATCTATATTTAGGTTGGTAGGTATGAGAATATCTGTCATCTGCTTTATTTTACTCTCTTTATCACCACTACTTGGATGTTAATCCTTTAATGTGCTGGAGCTAGGCTCAACAAGAGCCAAAGGGACAATTTTTGGATTGTGGCGTATCAAGAAGCACTTATACCTCCATTAGATGCTTTGTCACGCTCAGTAACCCCTAAAACTGTTTATTTTTTTCGGTCTAGACCAAAATGAATATATCTATATAATCGTAAGGTTTGACTGCAACCTGAATTAGACCAAAATGAATATATCTATTTTTATTTCGCCCCATTGGCTCCTCTGAATTTTTTATTTGTCGGGTTTTTTTTATTAAAAAATGAATACTTTTTTTGTTTTTTATTAGAGAAATGCGATGGTTAAGGGATGCAGGTGGTGAACTGAGAGGCAGGACGCCCTCGCTTTTTCGGGCAGGGGGATGAGTATATTTTAACAGTGTCGTGAATTCGATACAGAAAAAAGGGCCGATTATTCAGATAAGCTCGCTTTTTATTTATTTAAATTTTTATTATTTATTTATTTATTTTTACTGTATTGGAGATACAAGCATTATTTTAGAAATTATTAGGGTTTGTCTCCCAAGTATCCCATATATATATAAATGCTTTATGTGGCATTGATTTCTAATGAGACAGAGAGATTAATTTTGTGACAAAATTAACAATATGTTAATTTAATAATACTTGTTTATTTTTTTGTTATAGGAATTATGATATATCGAGTTTTCCACTTGAAGATTTGATTGATATTGATCTTAGTGATGCGAATTTTGATGGAGATTTTTTTATTACAAAGCTTAATACACTCAATCGCAAGTGTTGTAGAGGGGGTACGACTTATAAGCACAATAAGCCTACAACCTTTGAAGATGAGCAACACCTTGGGTGTGTAGTCAGGCGACATGGTTCGTGGTTAGAGAAGGATGTAACTATTGCCTTTTTCATCTAAAAAAGCGACAAATACAACAGTGGTTACTGTCATGACTGAGTTACTTGTAACATTCCTGTTTTTAAATAATCTGATCAGTTTCCTTGTGACGTTTAAGGTCTTTTCCACTAGTGGTATGAGAATATTAAACATTTATATTTAGGTTGGTATGTATGAGAATATTTGGCATCTATATTTAGGTTGGTAGGTATGAGAATATCTGTCATCTGCTTTATTTTACTCTCTTTATCACCACTACTTGGATGTTAATCATTTACTTCTGAATGTGCTGGAGCTAGGCTCAACAAGAGCCAAAGGGACAAATTTTGCATTGTGGCGTATCAAGAAGCACTTACACCTCCATTAGATGCTTTGCCACGCTTTGGAACGCCTAAAACTGTTTATTTTTTTGGTCTAGACCGTAAAATCAAACACTCTAAAGAAATAACTTTTTATTCTTTTTCTCCTCTTTCCTTTTTCTCTCTTCTCCACCTCCTCCTCCTATGGGAAGAAAAAAGAAGGAGCAGGAGAACAGAGTTCAATAGGGATATTCAAGAAAATTGGTGGAAATGGCTCTATCGCTATATATAATCGTAATTTAACTTTAATCCATGCTTCTAACTCATATTTCTGTCGCATTTTCAATTCAAGTTCGAAAAAAATGAATTGCTCTGATTTTTACAAACTTGTTAACGGCATTTTAGATAATTTGACTAATATAAAATTAACAAGCTTACAACTTGTTGATAAAAACTGACTGAAGAAGGAGATGGATGATATGCCGTTCGAAGCTGCTGAAGGAAATATGTGGAGGGGTTTTTCTTTTAATTTACTTCAAAACAATTTTTATTGTAATTATGTTGGTATGTATGAGAATATTTCTTTATGTTGGTACGTATGAGAATATCTGGTATCTATGTTTATGTTGGTATGCATGAGAATATTTGACATCTATATTTAGGTTGGTATGTATGAGAATATTTGTCGTCGGCTTCATTTTACTCTCCTTATCACCACTACTTGATGTTATTCCTTTATTTCTGAATGTGCTGGAGCTAGGCTCAACAAGAGCCAAAGGGACAAATTTTGCATTGCGGCGTATCAAGAAGCACTTATACCTCCATTAAATGTTTTGTCACGTTCAGGAACCTCTAGAAAGCCAAACATAAGGTATAGTTCTAATCTACTTTAACATGAACATAAAACCAGATTGCTTGCAACTCTACTATATAAAATTGGCTTACTCTTTTCTAGTGCGGGCATATGTACGGGAAATAGGAACAACAAATTTTGTTGAAGATTATTTACGGGAAAGTATTCCAAAATGGAGGTCAATGAAATGAAACAATTACGGTTTAGTTTATGTAGATTTTTGTTACAAAGTGCTCAATCAAAAACTTTTGCTTAGAAAACAATGTCTAATTGTTGTTTCCCTTTTTTTTGGTAGTGATGTAATGGAGGAATACCAAACAAGAATGCAGAAGTATTCCAAAAAACCAGATTGCTTGCTCTCAATTTTTCATACTTCCTCCCTTCTCCTGCACCTTTGTAGCATACCATCAATGTAGAAGAAGAAAAAATCCTTCTCATATTTGTTTTCATGTGTATTATCAAATTGTCAAAATTTTCATTATTTTTTCTAATATGTAACTAAAGATATAAGTCATCCAAATGTTGCATCAGATCCACGAAAAGGAAAATTAAAAAATCAATCGTTGTTATATTCATTCAAACTAGTATGGTCATCAGGAATTCAGAGGAATGAGTTTAGGAAGGAGGTGAGTTTTGCTGCTTATTTTTACAAGCATTGGAGGCCTACAATGTAATCAATCTCACCTATGGTAATTTTATTTGAGTTTTGCTGCTTATTTTTACATTAATGATTTATTAAAAATTATTTATATATTTGAGTTCAGTTATCAGCTAGCCAACTTAAAGTTGACACGTTATTTATTAATACATTTTGAAGTCGCAAAACAAAATTGACTTTAGATGAATTGTTTCGATAAGGAAAATATATTTGTTTTGTATATACACGATATGTAGATAATAGAAATAGTATGATCATTTCAATCTAAACAATAGAATATGTCTCTCAATATGAATCGAACATAATTCTATTGTATCTTTGTCTCATGTGTAGTGAATATATAGTTCATTGGTAACTCATATTGTTTGCGACTTATACAATCCACATGGTCACTTGAACCATGTGATTACAATCAATAGTGTGATTTCATTAGCTATACTACACCCAACCAAGCACGCTTAACTAAGGAGTAACTTAGGAAGTGAGCTCCCTAAAAGCAAGATACATCTTATTGGAATGAGTAGCCTGTTAAATCACCTTAAAACAACAATCATGAGGGATATTATAGTTATAATCCTTTTTTTAACCATATGATCACATTAATTATCCTCGAAATTCCTGGCAGATTTAATCTCCTCCTCTTTTTCCTCATTGGCGTCTTTCTAAGAGTGAAACCATAGGGAAGTTCAGTCAAAGATAAATCATTCAATCTGGTTTCAAGAGTGTCCGCCATCTATGCTCACTAAATAGTAAATACATCCCCAACAGATTACCACAGAGATATAGGATATATACTCGTGGATCAAACTAGAAGAACAGAGCGACATAATTCTCACTTTACAATTAAATGTAATGGAGGAGAGACCTCCACAAAGAAAATCCTAGAGAAACCCTAGGCTTTTTTTATTGAACACTAAGGAAAGGATGGAATCTAGAAAATGTCCAGTTTTTGTTGTTAATTTTCAAAATAAAAATGATTAATTTTAATAATTTGTTCATCGTACTTTAAAATTTTCAAAACCAAATATTAAAAATTAATGATACATAATGAAACGAGTTAATAGCCAACTATAGTTAGCAATCTTTAGCTAATGCATTGCCTACTCTAGTAAAAAACTTATATGGACTTGGTCTACACTAAATTAGTGTGGACCTAATGCTAATCCATGTTATATATGAAAAAAAAGGATCACTATTTAAAAAAAAAAAAATATATATATATATATATATATATATATATATATATATATATAAAATGAATAGATATAAATTATGAAGTTTAACTATGAAAAAAAAAAATTACTATGACACAAAGTGAAAATTTTATCATGATAAACTAATGTGAGAAAGAGTTACTATATTAAAAAAAAACAGTCACTATGGTAGATAGTAACTGTATAGTATATCTTAAAATTTGAAAAGGTTACTATATGGGAAAAAAGGGTCACTATGTTAAATAATTGATTTTGGTCCACAATAATATTATTGTGGACCAGGTCCACGCAAGACTAAAACTCTTATAAATTTGCACTAGAAACTGTTATCATTACCACCATTTAGTACTGCTAAACAAACGAGTCGATAGGGTAAGGCCAAACAAGTAGGTTGCGATCAACAAATACATGTGTACTGTAGAAGGTTGTTTTGGGCTTTGACATGTGTTTGGTCAGGTTTTGCATCTGTGCGACTGTGCCACAGTCCCCGACCGGGTGTAGATCGAATTGCATATAAGATAAGTTTCATGTGTAGCCTTTGTATCCAGCTTTGAAAAATGGGTTGAATTGATGCTAGACGACACATGTTAAACCCAAAATTTTTACCACCTTGTTAGATTAAGGAGTTACTCTACCATTGTTGTTTAATTTTGAGATGAAATCTCTTTTAAGTTTATTAGTATTTGAATTCTCCTTCTCCGCCTTAAGTAGCTCAAGGATGTTTTCGTAACATCTATTACGAACTATGATATCGTAGCTCATAGGATTATCATTATGTATATTTTTTTTTTTTTTTATACGGAAAACAAACTTAGACTTGACCCCTAATCCGGGGGCCAGCCTAAAACATCCTTACGGATGATAAGAGAGAAATCAATACAATAGGGAGGGAACAAATACAAAAGGGAAGGATAGTCGTGCGCCTTCCTAGCCATAAAGTCCGCTGCACGATTAGCTTCGCGAAAACAATGACTGAACCTGCACTCAAGAAAACGAGACACATCAGCACCAGCATCTAAAACAATGTTAGAAATTTCCAATGGAATTTGCCAAGAGTTTTTCATAGAATTAATGACTCCTAGATTATCTCCTTCAATAATGAGATGAGAGATATCCAGGGAGAGGGCAGCCTTAACCCCTTCCCTAAGGGCCCAAGCCTCGGCTCCGAATTATAGACACATGAGAGCCCGAGCTTTACCACCAAAGAAGAAGCACATCACCCGCACTATTTCGAATGACAAAACCAAGGGAAGCATTACCATTGCTAACCTTAGACCCATCAAAATTCAGTTTGAAAAAACTAGGGGGAGGGGGAGACCAAATAAGGTTCCAACCAGACCTGAGAGCTTTAGGGGCATTATTCTTAGAAGCGAGAGAAAGGGAGGGGTGCTCAAAGTCTTCGCAATCTGTATCAATCCAACAACAAAAAAATTTATTAATTTGAAAACTAGCTCGGCGGGGAGAAATGCCTTCATCATTAAAAGTAATTCTATTTCTAAAAAACCAAATAAATCACCAGACAAAAGAGAATTTGCCAATATCATAAGACGAAGAAACAGACTTACAGGAGTTGAGCCAAACACGAAAAGAGACTAGATTAGAAAAATCAAAGTCAGAAGGAAGAAGAGGCCAATCTCCACTAGCATGGAGACAGGCAAAAGTGTCTAACGTAAAAGGGCACTCAAAACACAAATGATTCAAGGATTCTGAGGCATTACTACAAAGAACACACTGCTGTGGGAGAAAAATCTTACACTTGTCAAGTCTATCCTTAGTGGGAAGCCCATCATGACAAGCTTTCCACAAAAAGTTTTTAATCTTAGGAGGGACGCTAAGCTTCCAAATCCAATCAAAATCCACCTTTTCAAAATTAGGGTTTAGCAGTCCTTGTGCTAACATGTAGCCAGATTTGACAGAATATTCTCCATTAGTTGTCAACCCCCAAATTAAGGTATCAGATTGCGGGTTAGACGGAAGGAAAGACAGAGATATTGTAGAAACAATATGAGGGGGAGAAGGGAATTTAATTTAACCTTATCCCAATTGCCATGACTATCAATAACAGCACTAACTTTAAAATTCTCAGAATTAATAGGAGGCTGAACAATATTTTTAAGGGGATATTGGAAGATCCAATTGTCGTCCCAAAAAAGAATATCCTTTCCATTACCTACTAGCCACCTGAGACCTTTCTTAAAAAGCGGACGCAGACTCATAAGTTTTTTCCATTGCCAAGAAGCCACCGAAGAAACCTTATGAGTCATTATGTTTTGATTCTTGCTATATTTCTTCTTAACCAAATTAACCCACAGGTTAGAAGAATTATTAATGATCTTCCAAAGAAGCTTCATCTGGAGAGCTATGTTATTGATATCTGCTTTACGAATACTAAGACCACCATACTGTTTAGGAAGACAAATTTTATCCCAACCTATAAGGTTAGCAGACTTGTTTGAAACATCTTTGTTCCAAAAGAAATTTCAATAAGTTTTATCCAAAGAGGTCAGAATCTTTTTAGGAAGATAGAAACTCTGCATTTGAAAATTAGCTTTAGTAGCTAAATTGGATTGGATTAAAACCGTCCGTCCAGCTTGTGAAAGTGAGTTAGCTTTCCACTTCGGAAGCTGATTAATAGTCTTAGAAAGGACTTTCCCAAAAGTTTCTTTAGTAACCCTAGAGTCAATAATCGGACAACCCAAATAGTCGCCCAACTCATTTGTCTCATTCATACCCAAAATAGCTGCAAAGTTCGATTTAGTAAGATCTGAAACATTAGGAGAGCATTGGAACGCAGATTTGTGAAAATTAACTAGTTGCCCAGACATAGAGCAATATTTATCTAAAATATCCTTAATAATAGTACAGCTTTGATCATTAGCTTTAGAAAAGATCATAGTATCATCTGCAAAGGTGAGGAAAGGGATTTTCATTCCTGATTTACCAACAGATACTCCTATTAGTTTTTCTTTTTGAGAGCTGGCAAAGGATATTTGCCTGGCTAAAAGTTCAGCACAAAGAATAAATAAGTACGGAGATAGAGGGTCTCCTTGACGAATACCACGAGATGGGAAGAATCTCTCCCCTGGAATTCCATTAACTAACACAGAAAAGGATGGGGAAGAGATACAAGACTTAATCCAATCAACCCATTGAGAGCAAAAACCTAGTTTCTTCAAAGTAACTAGGATATAATTCCATTCCAGCCTATCATAGGCTTTTTCCATATCTAATTTAATGGCAATCCACCCCTCATTACCTGTTTTCTTACTGAAAGAATGAAAAACCTCATGAGCTATAAGAATATTATCCTGAATTAATCTTTCAGGGACAAAAGCTCCTTGAAGGGGGTGAATGATTTTCCCCATAACCATTTTGAGACGATTAGTAATAATTTTTGAAATGATCTTATAGATAGTAGAGCATAGACTAATAGGATGAAAGTGATTTGCACATGAAGGGTTATCTATTTTAGGGATTAAGGCAAGAAAGGTATGATTAATCTCCTTTAACAAATTTCCAGAGTGAAAGAAAGCTTTAACAGCTCTGACAACCGAATTACCCACTAAAGTCCAGTATTTCTGGAAGAAAAATGGGGGAAAACCATCTGGTCCAGGAGATTTATCGGTGCTAAATCAAAGGTAGCATCCTTAATTTCATCATACAAAACGTCATTAGTAAGAAATTGGTTGTCTTCATCAGAGATGATAGGGGAGAGAAGAGCAAAGTCAACCTGTTCATTGAACGAACACCCCGAGTTCGAGACAAAACGGCAATAAAACTCACGAGTAATTTCTTGGGCTATGTGAGAAGGCGACCTAATAGTTTGATTATCAGAAGTTGTGAATTCTTTAATCTGATTCTTATTTCTTCTAATGGATGCATGAGCATGATAATAACTAGTGTTTGCATCACCTAAATGAAGATATTTAGCTTTACTCTTTTGCTTCCAACCCGTTTTCTTAAAAAACGATCTTGACTTAATTGAAGCATGGAGCACAAAGGATTAGAAATAAGCTGGCCTTGAATATTTTCAAGTTTCTTGTCAACTATACGAATTTGACGAAAGATATTCCCAAATTGAGAATGATTCCAACGCTTGGAATTATCCTTCAAAAGCTTACATTTTTTCACAAGGTTAAACATATGTGAACCATTAAACTTGGTACACCATGTTTTTTTAACTAACTTATCATAATCTTAACGTAAACACCACATTTTTTTCAAATCTAAAAGGAGGTGCTTTATTAATAGATAACAAAGATAAATCAAGTGTTACTTGACAATGATCCGAAGATGTAAAAGGGTGATGTTTTAGTTTTGCTTGGGGAAAAACATCAAACCAAGTAGTGCTAGCCACACCTTTATCTAACCTTTCCAATATGTTATTAGGCACAGCCCTTTTCTTTCTCCAAGTGAATCTGGAGCCCATAAATGGAATTTCAATACAGGGGGCTTGGTTTAACAATTTTTGCATATTTTGAACTCTACTAGAGTTAAAAGGAGCTCCTCCCAACTTATCTAGTTCACAACTTATCTCATTGAAATCTCCAAGAATTACAAAGGGAGAGTTAAGACCATTAATATAAAAAATTAACTCTTCCCAAAATTCAGCTTTGTGTTCATTTCTAGCAGGAGCATAAATAAAAATGGCAAGAAAAGAAACATTTTTATCAAGAAGAGAAATAGAGCAAGAAATAAAACGAGAGGATTTATATATAACAACTAAATTGAACGGATTATAAATACAATCTTTCCATAGCAACCATACACCACCTACTAAACCAAAGGTAGGGATATAATCAAAGTGATGAAACCCACATTGATTAGCTATGATCAAGGAGGGGGGGATTGAGTTTTGACTTCACAAAGCATCATAATTTTAACCTGATTGCTAGCACAAAAGTCTCGAACATCAGTCAAAGCATTTTTCTTCGAGACCCCTCTAATATTCCAAAAACATATGATCATAATTATTTAGCAAAAAGAAACACAACATCCAATGACTTGCAGGGGGGCTGAAAAAGGATTCTATATAATAATATGCTTAGCGGTTTAAGAACCCAAATAGACTTGGAGAAATCTCTAGCATTTTTGTATGAATTATTAACTACCTGATTCAATCTCATATTTGCAGTAGAGATTGGCACTAACAAGGAGCCTACCTTTGCAAACATTACAGAAAATTGTAGTATTATACCATAAAAGAAGATGCTAAAGACTGAATCAAACCAACAATTTTTATCAACTAGTACAGCTCTTATCTCCAAACAGGAATGACAGAGCATGAAATAGAATTTCCGTATAACAAACTTGCCAAACTTTGTAAACATCCACATAAACTTCTGAGAGAGAAGGCAATAATAATAAGTACAAGACAAATGAAATACATACAACGCCAATTCAATAATTATTAGCAAGTGCTCATTGACATTTTTCTTGACAGAGAATTGGCATAAGAAATAGCCAAAGCCTTCTATAGGCAAAGAAAGAGAAGAACAATCTTCTCCATTCCAATAGCTTCTGGGGCCTAGAATGGAGTTAATTAAGAAGTTCTTGAAAGAGAGGAGCAAAAATAACATTATATCATACCAAAAAGGCTTGACTAAGATTCTAAATTTATTGGATAAATGGATTATAATATATTCCAATCTTTTACTTGAACAAAAGGCCAGATGTGTAGAACACCATACCTTTGCAATGGAAGTTAGAAGATTGAAGACTGATAACAAAAGGAAGATACAAAAAAGTATCTTCCCACTAGCTGCACCAACTTGAACTTTAATGAAGAAAAGAAAATTACCAACATACGACAGAGCACCATCACCCACCCAAATACCAATACTTAGCACCGAATGAACAGGGACTTTCGAATAAGGAAATTCATTCGCACTAATTGACGAATAAAAAACCCCAATCAGACCAACACTACAACATGAACCCACCAGCAACCTAACAGAGGGCACCAAAGAAACCAACACCATTGACGACAGCAATTGACCCACATCAAGAATTGAAAGAGGAACCCGAATCGAAAAACCTCGAAAAACCCTAGACATGAATCGAACTTTGAATTTGAATGGAAGGGAAAAAAATCCTTTAATCCAATCAAAAGATTGGACCTGAAATCCTACAAAAGGAAGAGAAATGATTCAACTGCACTATGACAAACACAGGATGTGAATTATTCTCATAAAATGAGAAAAATTTTCGAGCATTATTGAACTTAATTTGGGGAAAATTTCTGGGCTGATTTGAGAAGATATGTGAGAAATGTATTCTGAAAATTACTACTAGAATTGTTAGTAGAGAATTAATAACAATAACTAAGAAAAATTTGGCATTTTTGATAGCATCAAGATTGAATTGGGGCAATTTTGGGTGGCTAGGGTTATACGATAGTGAATTGGGGCTTTTTCCTTCTTTCTTTTCTCTTTCTCTCTCTACTTCTTTCTCTCTCATCTTTTTGGCTATTTATCATTATGTATATGTGAGTTGCTTTACAATGTATAAGATGAAAAAAATTTCTCAGCTTATAGTGAAGTTCGTGCAAGTACCCATCCATAGCCAATTAAATTGAAACCTCTTTTTATATACTTAGAAGTGGTCTGAATTCTCCTCTTTCTATGGCTCTGTTTGGAGAAGCATTTTAGCTACCTTAAATGATAAGGTGTTAACATATTTTAGGTGCTAAAATGATTATTAGTGTTTGGGGAGCACCTAAAATATAATTTCAGGTGGTTAAAATGACTTAAATGATAAGTTGAAATTTTACTTTTTCAAAATCAGGTGATTGAAATTTTGGGAAATCTTTCCAAAATTTTGACAACAACTAATTTTGCCAAAATAATTTATCAACATAATCAACTAATTTAGCCAAACAGTTAAACTAATCAGTTACCTTATCAGTTACAGCACCTTATCAGTTTCAGCTTTATCTTATCAGTTTCAGTTAACTTATCAATTTCAGTTTATTTTCATCTAGTATTGTCAAACAGAGCCTATATATTTAGAAGTGGTCTGAATTCGTCAAATAAGTAGGTCATACCCATTGGCCAATTTCCTATTGGCTCATGTGAACCCCTTGTTGTGTACGGGTTATAAATTTATAACAACCCCGTCTTCGAGATAGAGATATTTTACATATTTCCTTCCATATGAAAATAAAATATAGAGATAAATGAGCAGATGTATCATTTAATATTATAGTCACAATATAAGTGGTCGTTTGGTTTATATAGAAAGTCAAAATTCCCATGAAATTGCAATTCATAGGAAATAAATTACTTAATCAAATTCATGGGAAATTGGTTAAATTGTTTGGTTAACAATGGGAGAATTAAATTCCCATGGGAATTCCTACTTAGTTAGGGGGACCTAGGTAAGTAACTTCTTCCATTTTGTGGGAATTCAAAATTCCTAGGAATTTATAATTCCTTCATTCTGCTATTTTGTTATCAACCAAACAATTCACCAAATTTTCAATTCTTAGGAATTCCTATTTTATGTTTTCTCATATCAACCAAACAACCACTTATTTGCATTACATTAGTGTATAGTGTGTGTAAGTGTTGAATTATAAGATCTTTTAAAGGGATGAGATGGGTAAAATTTTATCAATCTACGAGAAAATGTATCATACTACTATGTTGTACATGTCAATCGTCCCATCTTGAAAAAGCTAAAAGAAATGTCTTAATGTAAAATTGTAAAGCATAAGAAGTTACTCAATCCATAATCCTTTGGTCTTAAGATGAATTTTTTTGACTTTTTAAGTGTTTTGAACTCTCCTGCTACCCCCACTTTCAACTAATTTACCAAGCTTGGTTTGGCTTACTTGATGTGGATTTCACCTCCTAACCTGAAGGATATAGGTTCGAATCTCACTATATGAAGGGCACTTGGAGGAGGATTCCCCTTACTATTCTACCATCTTTTCAAGTGTTTGGACCCGTAAAAGTTGGACCCTATTCGAAAGCAGCCAGAGATTATTCATCATCTTACCAATCTCAAAAAAAACTTTCAATTAACTTGGGTTTGTACTCCCATTGTTATGCAACACATATCCATTTTCATATAATCAAAATTTTCAATATGTAATGTCAAGGGATTGGGACAGGTGACAAGGAGTTAGGGCTGGCAATAGGTCGACATAGGGGTTGCATGACCCGTTTACTTAAACGAGTCGAGGTGCTCAACCCAATCCAACCCAACCTGTTTAGTTGAACGGATTGGGATTCTCAACTCAACCCAATTGAAAAGTAAATGGGTCGACCGAAATCAACCCACTAACCCTTTTGATGGCATTTTCCGTTTTATATTAACGCCGACCTTATTAGTAATTAGTTAAGTACCTCACATTCTAAGAACTTCGGAGTACAAGAGTCTATGCATAACAAAAAGATAAATCCAGATACAATACAATCCTTTTTATTGTTCATTTAACTTGAAAATTTGATTTTTTGGATGGAAAAATAAACGTGTTAGTGGGTCAATCCAACCCAAACCTGACTCATCTAAGTAAACGAGTTAGATAAGTTGAATTCAAGTTGGAATTTTCACCCTGACTCGACCCATTTAATTAAAAGGGTCGGATTGGGTCGACCCGTTTAATTAAATGGGTTGAAAATTTTAACCCAATCCATTATTATTGGGTTGGTGGGTTGGGGCAATTTTAGCCGGCTCTATAACGAGTGCACCTTGAGGAGAAGGCCAGTAAACCCATGAGCGTATGTGGGATTGGGCTGGGAATTATTTATTGAAGCAACATCGGCTGTACCATGTTGGCCCAGTAACTCGGCATCAGATTGAAGGTTTGGGCTTTGAAAAAACTTGTCCATCACGGGTTCATTTATATAATCGGGCAAAGCCATCTCAGATGTCATAATATATAGTTCTATAGTTCTATCACCCTAAACAATTTTATGTGATTTGGGGGTGATATTCATGATGTTCGGTCTAGTTTGCTAGGAGAATATAAATGGTGATGGTAGGAAGGAATTCTAGTGTACTTTTTGTGAAAAAAAAAAAAAAAAAACTTATGTTAATATCTAAGGTAATGAAAAATCTTTTTCTGATGTGTGTTTTCTTCATGAATTTATATTACCATTCATTAACATTTTAGATGCCGTAATAAGTGTAAATGAAAAATTATTAGAAAAGTCATATATTTAGAGATAAGGTTCCATTACTACGGTAATTAGTAGGGAATTTCGTTGCAGCTTGTAGGTTATATATATAGTCAAGATCCAATCTATACAAATATATTAGAAGGTGTTCCTATGAAAGAAACGGTGTCACTTCTCAAAAAATTTATTTCTCTCAAGCGTGTGTCTGCATCAATTTCCCTTCCCAAAGTTCTGCAGTAGGAAGTCTATTAAAGTCTGAAAAAAGATACTACACTATGTCTAGAGAGAGGGAGGGGAAATATAAAACTGCAGGCATGAGACGTCGTTGTCGAAATTGAAGAGAGTGAGAGTTAGATGGGAGATCGTGTTTTTGGGTGATTAGGGTGAGTTTATCCCTCAGACTCAAACCCAACCTTCAGACTGTGCCATATCAGCTTTCCACTAATTTTTACCTACTTTTTATTCTTCAGACACACTCCAAACTCATTCCAGTTTTACACTTTATCCCTCGGACTCTCTCCAGACTCTCTACCAAAAGTTTTTATATTATTTTATATTTAATCTATTTTTTTTTCTATAATGCTAATTACTTAATATGATGATAATATATAGTTCTAATATTTATCGACTATGATATCATTAAAATTACAATTTTGAGAGAAAGAGAAAATTGATATAGGAAAATTTGGGAGAATGAAAAAAAAAATTATACACACAAATGGCTATTTATAGCAGTTTCACATATTATTACCATTGGGAAATTTTTTTTTAAAAAAAAACACTTGTCACATTATAATTGGGCAAAACAAATAATATGACCGTTGACTGTGGGGACGGAAAGCAAAAAGAGTAGTTCAATGGCTTGTGGGGCCCGCACATATTTGTTGCATTTAATGCTTGTGAGTCTGAGAATGAGTTCGGGAAACCAAAACCCATTCCCAGACTCCCTCGCCATTTCCGCCCAAATATCGGTAGTCTGAAATCAAGACTCACCAAGTCTTTGTCTCAGACTCCCTCCTCAGACCCGCGTTAAACACACCCTTAGGTTAGATCAGGTGAGATCTCGCGCGGAAACCTTATATGCCCGTGTATCAAACAAATCATGAAAAATCTAAGTGCATTATTGGTGGTTTTTTTGGCTTTTTCCGGCTTCATATTGAATATTCTCATGTGATCCTTAATGTTATTTCTTGTATCATTTTCGTACTGTTATTGCTTGTAAATACATACTACCTCCGCTTTTTTTTTACTTGCTACATTTTCCTTAAATGGTTGTTTTTTTTACTTGCTACATTGTTTCAACTTTCCTTATTAGGAGACTTGGCCCACCAAAAAGTAATACTATTATATTTGTTTCTTTTTTTCCACCAAAAAGTAATACTATTATATTTGTTTATCTCTTTTTCCACCCAAAAATATTAGTTTTTCACCTTTTCCCACCTATTTAATGCTAAAGGGGTCAAAAAGTACACCAAAAAAGATTGAAAGAGACATCTCCTAAAAACTAGTGAAAACAATAATGTAACAAGTACAGTAAAAAAAAGCAGAGAGAGTAATTAAGTAAGACTATGTGGGCAGGCCGCCAGGCTGACGATTATTCCACTGCAACAGTCCAATAATAAGAATAAGACTATGCTGGTCGACTAAGGCTATGTTCAGTTCACCTTATTTTTACTTATTTCAGATCAGATCATATCATATCTTAGCAGACCAGATCATATCAGAAAAAATAAGTTCAGATCAGATTAGATAAGATAAGTTCAGATCAGATCAGATAAGTTCAGATCATGCTTTTATTTAAAAACTTATTATTATTGTTATTGTTATTGTTGATATTATTATTATTATTATTATTATTATTATTATTATTATTATTATTATTATTATTATTATTATTATTATTATTATTATTATTATTATTATTATTATTATTATTATTACTACTACTTTATACGATTACTATTACTATAAGTACGTACTATTTACTAGTACATTTGTTCAAAAAGATTATTATTATTATTATCGTTGTTGTACGTATTAATTATTAATATTGGTAATTACTATTAATGTCGTTGTTATTGTTATCATTATTTCAAGCTATTTGTATTCAAGAAGAAGGATGATCTTTTGGCATTTGTACGTGTTCTTTTTTATATTTGTTCTAATTAACAATTTTAATATGTGATGTTCTTTTTGATGTTTTACATGTAAAAAACATGACAATAGTATATGATGTTTATTTTTTAACAATTTCGACAGTATAATATAAAGTATATGTTACTAGTTTATACTACCTCCGTTTCATATTAATAGTTACACTTTCACTTTTGACACTATTCACAAATTTTCCTTTGACTATCATTTGTGAATTATGGTTAAGAGAAAATATAGTCATGTGGGGTCTTGTTTGATTCGTCTCGATATGTAGTTTTAGAATATCGACTTTTTATATTTTTTACAAATGCAAAATTAGAGATATAAAGGCTCAAAGTAGTGCATTGGCATGCGTGCAAAGTGTAAGTGTGTAGATTAATATGAAACAGAGGTAGTATAAAACATGAGTAGCATGGAATAACCTAATGGTGTTGGCATCACCTTCAAATTACCCCACAAGGGAATTCAACTTATCTTTAAAAACAACTGTATAGAACATGACAACGATAAAAGAAGAAAATTTGGCAATTTTGTTCAAGATTATATGACTATATTATCTATAGGTTTATTTATAATAATATAAAAAAAAGAACAATTGATTGATATAACAAAGAACATGTTGTTAGTTAAATTCGAACATGCCATCTGTTGTAGTCTAACATCGATGGCTCTCTTTGAGACACTTGGGCTCATCAGGGCCGTACACGTGTCACCTTAGTAAAAGAAGAGAAAAGCCTTGAATCTCTGGGCTACACTCAGCTGAGTTAAAAGGATCAAATTCTGGCCCAACAGTCAGAGCCCAGCAGTGCCAAATGGCTGAAGGAGAGTGGTTAATAGACATCCCCCAGTCATTGTCGCCATGTGTCATGATCTCGATTCCTCGCCCAATCGAGGCCACTATTGTAGGTCAGTTTTTAAGGTTAGCTGTCAATTTGCTATCACTATAAATACCCCTGAAATCAGGAGAAAACACATTCAATGCAAACAGTGCAAAGTTACTCTGATAAAATTCTCTCTCACTTTCTCTTTCTTTCTCTACTTTCTCTTACTACTCCTGATAACTGACTTAAGCATCGGAGGGGGAACCACCACCCAAACCTCCAGGGTGGGTCCCTTTGTGCAGGTTCGGGAGCGAAGCCAAGGCTAAGGATTAAGCTAATTCAGGCATTGTTGCACAAGTCTCCATCTGAAGAACACTCAAGATACTACTTTACTTGCTCGACAAGGAAGCTAATCCTACAGCTTACTTGTTGGACAAGAGGATAAAACATTTGGCGCCGTCTGTGGGGAGACGCAACGATGACTGATTGTCAATCGTCCAACATTGCCGAGAATCGAAGCCTTCAAGTTAATGTCGAAGATACGGTGGAGCATGAAAGACCACCTCGAGGAAGAGATAGACCTCCGTCCATTGTCAATGTTCCTGGACCAAGCCAAAGAACCTGGTCATCCAAGTGAATCCGGATCGTCCAAGGATCGCCGCACACCTGGAGAATGTGCTGAATGACTTTCGGACTAAGATGGCGGCGGTCGTCCGAGGAACAGCATTAAAAGCAATATGCTGTTTTTTCATCACAACCCGGAGCCACTGCTAACAATCCACCTCGTCCTAGAGGACGTTCTCAAGTAGATCGTCCGGGTCCTAGTCGACATGTTCGTCGGAGCCCTCTAGAGGACGGCAAAGAGGAAAGCAACAGACGATAATGATCAACGAAGAAAGATGGACTGGAACCTGGTGGTGAGGACTCAGGACCATGTTCGTCCAAGCGGGCACCGCATGGAAACAGATGCCAGAGAGTATCTAGAGGCAAAGAGAGCTGCTGCATTACAACGATCAGCGACAGGATCTACACCATATTTAAGAGACCCTCCTTTGAGGTTGTCGCCCGAGGGGAGGGACGAAGTTTAAGTCACTCTCTTGTTCATCCGCGACGAGAGAAGACAAGGTGGCTCAACCCATGGTCTATAGGTGTCCAAGTGCTCGCAAACACTTCATCCAACCCAAGAATGAAGGAATATCGCAACGAGTTCATACCCATTGAGGGACAAGTGGGAGCTCTCCAAATCAATCGGCCTACTCCATTCTCGGCCAGGATTATGGAAACGCCCCCTTCCCAAAGGTAAAACTCCCAACCATTGAGCCGTTCGATGGAACTACCGATCCGCACGATCACCTGTCCGCTACAAGCATCGATGTACGTCCAAGGAGTGGACGACGCTACTTGGTGTAAGAATTTTCCAGCTACTTTGAAAGGAGTAGCACAGAAGTGGTTTAACAATCTTTCCCCCAATTCAGTCAACAACTTTACTGAACTTAGCTTCTTATTCACTAGTCATTTTGTTGCCAACAAGCAAGAGCAAAAGACAAGCATGCACCTAGGCAAGGTCGTCCAGGGACCTAAGGAGGCTCTTAGAAGTTTGTTAAGAGATTCAACCTAGAAGCGCTTCAGATCCAAGATCTTAATGCTGGAGTAGCCTTTGACGCCTTCATCAGGGGTCTAAGGCCAGGAAGTTTCAAGTTTGACCTTGTTAAGAAGAAAATCTCCACTCTTGCTGAGGCTTTGAGGGAAGCCGAAGCATTTATTCATGCCACCGAAGTATGTGCTGAGGCAAAGCATCCCGAGTCGAAGAAGCCTGAAGAGGTTGCTCAGCCAAAAAAGAGCAACCCCAAGAAGGTCGAGACTTGGGCGATAACCTCCAACACCACTCCGGCTAGAAAGAACAAGAGAAAGGAGGCCGAGCCATCCTCATCCAATCCTGTTGAGTTTAACAAAGACCAATACTCCATCCTCATGGAGATTAAGGATCAGTATGAGTTGAAGGCCCAAGCTGAAATAAAAACTCCTTATAGAAACAGGGATAAGAGCAAGTATTGCCACTTCCACAAAGATTGTGGTCATGAGACCAATGAATGTAAGCACCTCAAGAGAGCTTTGGAAGAGTTAGCCCGAAAAGGAAAAATGAATTCCTATATGACTCAAGGGGGAAGGAAGTTCCCAAGGAAAGATGATTGGCATAACAAGAAGAAGGAGAGTGCAAGCACCGACGAAGATGTGGTTCTTGTAATCTCCAAGTGGGTTTCGTCGTTGGGGGACCAACTAATAGAGGGGCACAAAAACTACCTTAGGGAGCTCGGCCAAGTTTTGTTAGCTGATCAGACGAAGGCTGAGCCCTTCCCAAGGGTGGTAGTTAGTGAGCAAGATCGGGGCAGGTTGAGGACTCCCCATGATGATCCCTTGGTCGTAGAAATGAAAATAGCAAACTTGAGAGTAAGAAGGATCCTGATCGACACCAGAAGTTCGACGGACATCATTAGTGCTGATTGCCTGTCCAGACTAAAGTTTGAGGAGAAGAACTTAGTTCCCGTTCACCACCCCATCATAGGGTTTGGGGGAGGAGTCATCCATCCCATGGGAAATGTGACTTTGCCCGTTCGAGTGGGAGAGAAGGAAGCCTCAAGAACTCTGTTTATCAAGTTCTTGGTGGTCCGAGACTTGACAGCCTACAATGTCATTCTTGGACGACCAACGCTGAATCATGTCAAAGCAAGTAATAGTAACTCACCCGATGTTGTTGAAGTATGAGTGTGATGACGGCAGGATTGGCTCCTTGTATGGAGACCAAAGAAAGGCCAGTAGGGAATGTTACCTAACTACTCAAAACCATCATCATGGAAGGCAGATAAGCCGGACCGCACGCAAGTTCTTTGGCGGAAGGAAAACGCCTGGAATAGAGAAAGATCGGACGAAGGTTGCTAGCGAAAGGAGAACGCCTGGAATAGAGAAAGATCGACGAAGGTTGCTAGCGAAAAGGAGAACGTTCGAAATAGAGAAAAATCGACGAAGATGGCTAGCGAGAGGAAAACGTCCTGGATTTGTCAAAGACCAGGTCGCCTCGTTAAAGCCGACCATTGAGAGCCCTCAGACGCCCTTGCTCCCGCAAGGAAGGCGTCTCGAACATCTCCCCAGCAAGAAGAGAAAATATAAAATTATCAAGGAAGAACCCTCCTCGTCCGAAGAGGTCATGGCCATCATGGGGCTAATCGTAGAACGTCCGGAGCCGGTGGAAGCCCCCCGAAGAAGTACGTCTGGATGAAGCTCGCCCGTAAAGGACCCTCAAAATTGGGTCTTCGCTCGCCTCCCGGTTTGAAGGGTCATCTAGTCCACTTGTTGAAAGAGTTTCAAGATGTGTTTGCCTATTGCGTCGAGGAAATGCCGGGAATTGATCCGGGAAGTAGCCGTCCACCGGTTGAATGTTGATCCAAATTTGAAACCGGTTCGCCGTAAGAAGAGGCATTTGGGACCTGGCTAGAAACCAGAGCGGTCGACCAAGAAGTTCGAAGTTGTTGGAATCCAAGTTCATCAAAGAAACCTATTATCCCAGATCGGATAGCAAATGTGTTTATGGTGCCAAAGCCTAATGGCACCTGGAGAATGTGTGTGGACTACACGGACCTCAACAAGGCTTGTCCTAAGGACAGTTTCCCTTTGCCTAAGTTGGATCGTCTAGTAGACTCCACAGCTGGCCATGCTTTGCTGAGCTTCATGGACGCATATTCAGGTTTTCATCAAATCCCAATGTGGCCAGAGGATCAGGACAAAACGTCCTTCATTACTGAAAAAGGGTTGTATGGCTGGGTGAGGATGCCATTCGGCCTACGCAATGCCCCGGCCACTTTTCAAAGATTGATCAATAATGTTTTTCAGCCGCAGTTAGGACGAAATATGGAGGCATATATTGACGATATGATAGTCAAGAGCCGTCAAGAAGAAAGTCATGTTGGTGATTTGAGAGAAACTTTTGAAACTCTCAGAAATACAAGTTGAAAGCTAAATCCCAGCAAATGTGTCTTTGGGGTTTTGTCGGGGAAGTTTTTAGGTTTCTTGGTGGATCAGAGGGGAATAGAAGCCAACCCTGAAAAGATTCAAGCTGTTCTAGACATGAAGTCTCCTTCGAAGGTAAAAGAGGTACAACGGCTGACGGGTTGCTTGACTGCCCTTGGACGATTTTTGTCTAAGTCAGGCGACAAGTGCCATCACTTCTTTGCCACGATCAAGAAAAAAGCCAAGTTTGAATGGACAGCAGAGGCGGAGGAAGCCCTTCAGCATGTCAAAGATCATCTTCAGCAGTTGAAGAGGTTGGTCAGTCCCGCAGAGGGGGAAAAATTGTTTGTATACTTGGCTGTATCCACTCAAGCTGTGAGTGCCGTCCTGTTGGCTGAAAGAGAATCCGTCCAGATCCCAATATACTTCGTGAGTCACGTGCTCAAGGACGCGAAAAACCGGTATACTCCTGTTGAGAAGTTTGGATTGGCCCTTGTCATGGCCAGCAGAAAGTTAAGGCCCTATTTTTTGGCGCACAGTATACTCGTCTATACTGATCAACCTTTGAAGCAAGTTCTGCAGAAGATGGAAGCCGCTGGGCGAATGTTAAAATGGGCGGTTGAGCTCAACATGTTTGATATATCATTTGAACCAAGGAAGGCCATTAAGGGGGAAGCCTTGGCTGATTTTATAGTTGAGCTTACTCGGCCAACCATAAAGCCAATATCTGATCCAGCTGAAGGAAGGAAGCATTGGACGCTCATGGTTGATGGATCGTCCACAATCAATGGGTGTGGGGCAGGAATCATTTGTCAATCTCCCGAAGGGGACAAATTTGAATATGCATTAAGATTCCAATTCAAAGCGTCCAATAACGAAGCTGAATATGAAGCACTCTTGGCTGGAATCAAAATGTGCAAGGCGGCTGGAGCTGTAGAGATTGAGGCCAAATCGGACTCTGTCTTAGTTGTCAGCCAGGTCAACGGAGATTTTGAATGCAAAGAAGCATCAATGAGCAAATATATGCGATCGATCAAGGATGAGATTGAGCCATTAAAACGATTTGTCCTCGACCAAGTACCAAGGTCGAAAATCATCAAGCGAGTGCTCTCTCGAAATTGGCCGGCTCGGGCTGAGGGTGATGTGCCAAGAACAGTCTTTTGGGAAGTCAAACCCAAAAAGAGCATCGACCAAGAGGAGATTATGTTTCTCGGCCGAGGGAATGTCTCGGATGAAGCCGATCATAGAATACAAGAAGACGGGGCGATTGCCTTTGGATCCCGTAGAGGCCAAGTATGTGAAGGCCCGAGACAAGTGGTTTGAACTATGGGACGAGACACTTTACAAGAAGTCGTTCAACCGGCCTCTGCTCAAGTGCGTCACCAGAAAAGATGGTCTGGAGATTCTGAAAGAACTCCATGAAGGAGCTTGTGCCTCTCACATTGGGGGAAGAGCCTTAGGCGAGAAGGCTTTAAGGACGGGGTACTACCGGCCTACCTTAAAGGAGGATGCTTTAGTCTATGCAAAGAAAAGTGACAGGTTGTCGAAGCATGGAAATGTGCATCGAAGCCGTCCAACTATTTGACCCCCATCTTGTTCCCCTCCGCCTTTTGCCAAATGGGGCATGGATATCCTAGGACCTTTCCCCGTGGCCGCCGGGCAAAAGAAGTTTGTGATTGTAGCAGATGGACTATTTCACTAAATGGATAGAAGCTGAAGCCATGCGAGGAATAACAACAAACGACGTCAAGGGCTTCATCCGGAAGAACATTATAACTCGATTTGGCATGCCTCGGCCAATCGTCTTTGATAATGGTCCACGATTCGAAACACCTAAGCTGAAAGAATGGTTGTCGAGAAAGAGAAATCAAAGCTCACTTTGCAGCAGTCGCCCACCCACAAGCTAATGGGCAAGTCGAGTCCTTCAACAAGATTCTATCAAATGGAATCAAGAAGAAGCTGGACAACGCCAAAGGGCAATGGGTTGAAGAACCGCAATTGGTGTTATGGTCCATTAGAACAACCGCTAAGAATTCTTCAAGCGAGACGCCTTTCATGCTAGTCTATGGTACCGAAGCCGTCTTGCCCATTGAGATCGAGGAGCCCACCCTACGAGTCATGTTATACACGTAGGAAGCCAACCGGGCCGCATTGCGTACGGCCTTGGACCAAGTCCCGAAGTCGGGGGCAATGCCTTGCTAAGAATGCAATTGTACAAACCGCGTATGGCTCGGGAGTTTAACAAAAGAGTTGTTAGACGACCGCTAAAGGTGGGGGATCTTGTTCTGAGAAAGATGGAAGCGGTTGGACGAGCTAAAGAGTTGGGAAAACTAACACCAAATTGGGAAGGACCTTATCTCGATTGTCCAGAGATACACAAGTGGGACTTTTCGTCCGCAAGGTCTAGATGGAAGATCTATTCAGCGTACTGGAATTCGCACAACTTAAAGAAGTACCACGTCTAGCTCAGATCTTCGTCAGATATAAGTAGGGTAATTTGTAGTTACTCCAAAGTGCCACGGCACATATTAGTAAGAAAAGAATTGTATACATGCATCTTGGCGTTCAGCCAAGCAAAATCCATATAATACAATTCCTACTATCTTATCTTTTTGTTTATTTTCACCAAGTTACTTCACTTTGGGGCATTAAATCAGTTACTCGTCTAATAGTGACAATAACCTGGACAAAAATACAAACAATAGCAGAACGTCAGAATTGCTCGCATTTACGCCGAACATCACTCCCTCAAAGAGACCGGCCAAATATATAATGCATATATGGTCGTCAAATTGACAAAACCTCTAGTAAGAGTAACGTCAAAGTCTCTGAGAGAAAGCTGGCCTGAAATAAGCCCTTAGTAAAGGATACTTACTTTCAAAAATACGGACAGCTAGGTAGTCCAGACCCTAGTAAGGGATCGCTACTTAATGACGAGTGTTGCTCCTTCAAGGAAGCCGGCTAAAACATTATTTGAACATGTATCTCACGCTCGTCCATCAACTTCAGTAGGCTCAGCCAAGGCTGGCCGCTCTCCTTCTTGGACTTTGGCTCCCCTTCAATATACGGTTGAGCTAAGCCCAAGAACGGGGGGATAATAGAAGCCTATAGGACGAGCTAAGGAGAGCAGGTCGTCCAAAAACCAGGAGGACCTAGGCAATAGATGCCCTTGTGATGGTTTGATAGTAGTAGCTCGAGTAAAATGGCTAGAACGTGGCTCGTCCATAAAATTGGAGGCCAATTCCAGACGAAGATGGCCCCAAGAAGGTGACCGTCCAAGTATGGACGTTCTCCTTCATTGGGTGATCCTCGTCCAAAATTGGAGGCCAATTCCCAGATTTAAGATGGCCCCAAGAAGGTGACCGTCCTAGTACGGACGTTCTCCTTCATTGGGTGACCCTCGTCCAAAAATTGGAGGCCAATTCCATACGAAGATGGCCCCAAGAAGGTGACCGTCCAAGCACGGACGTTCTCCTTCATTGGGTGACCCTCGTCCAAAAATTGGAGGCCAATTCCAGACGAAGATGGCCCCAAGAAGGCGACCGTCCAAGTACGGACGTTCTCCTTCATTGGGTGATCCTCGTCCAAAAATTGGAGGCCAATTCCAGACGAAGATGGCCCCAAGAAGGTGATCGTCCAAGTATGGACGTTCTCCTTCATTGGGTGACCCTCGTCCAAAAATTGGAGGCCAATTCCAGACGAAGATGGCCCCAGGAAGGTGACCGTCCAAGTATGGACGTTCTCCTTCATGGGGTGACCCTCGTCCAAAAATTGGAGGCCAATTCCAGACGGAGATGGCCCCAAGAAGGTGATCGTCCATGTATGGACGTTCTCCTTCATTGGGTGACCCTCGTCCAAAAATTGGTAATCGTTCAAGCCTAGGATGGCAATCCCCTCGTTTTTGTGTTTGGCAAACCGCCCGAGACGAGCCTCTTTTGGTACTTGGATGCATATGCAATTATCAACGGCTCTAAATATTGTAGACCGTCCAATAATATCAGGACGAGTCACATTTTTACTTGTGCATTTCGGACAGAATTTTGTAATCTTCAGGAAAAGCAGATCGTCCGATAGTTCAGGACGGGTCGATTCTTGTGCTTCGTAAAATTATTGAAAAGTACGATCGTCTAAAGCCAAGCACGCTGCTCTCAAATTAATCATCTGTGCTAGACGTCCAACGATCATGACGAAGGTAATATTATACTTAGTCAAAATTAGAATTCAGAAAGATAA
This sequence comes from Beta lomatogona, assembly GCA_947646795.1. Lineage (NCBI taxonomy): Eukaryota > Viridiplantae > Streptophyta > Magnoliopsida > Caryophyllales > Amaranthaceae > Beta > Beta lomatogona. The sequence goes on from CANSNZ010000263.1 coordinate 278,717, forward strand.
AGGGCAGGCAATTGGCAAAAATTCTCTTTCATATATGATTGGTAAAGAATTACAACTTAAGAGCTGAAGAGTTAAAGATACAATGACGAACAAGCTAAGAAACATGAAAATAAACCTAAGCTTAGGCTTCGTCTTCAGAGCGGGTTTCTTGGTCGTCTTCTGGGGTCTCCACCTCAGCAGCAGCCTCGTCGTCTGACTCCTCAAACTCCGGAGGTTCCTCGGCGCATACCATAGCCCGATGGACGCTCTCTTGATACTCCAGACGACGGACAAAGCTGGGGACCTCAGCTAGCATCCCAAAGGCTTTGATGGCCCAGTCCTTGGCCGTTCCGACGACTTGTTTCAACCCTTCCTTGGCATCGTCGAAGGCCTTGGCCGCCTCCCTTTCCAGACGGGCAGTCTTTGCCCTTAGGAGAATGTTCTCTCTTCTCAGCTCAGCGGCAGCAATAAGAGCGACATCCCTTTCGCCTTTCAACTCAGCAGAGAGAGCGTCTATGATCATCTTTAGACGATCTTGCTCGGTATATAGCTGGTTGATTTTAACAAGATGATTCTTGTTCTCAGACTCCAGGAGTGTCGATCTCTTCTCCAAGGCCTCCAGCGACTGGCGATGAAGGTTGTTAGCCATCTCGATGTCGTGAATGGCTTTGTCCCCTGCCGTTGTAGCTTGGTGGACGAGGTGCTTATTTTCCTTTCTAAGCTCTCTCGCCCAATCTTCAGTTAGCATGCTGCGAGCCAGAAGCTGGGGCAAGGAAAACAAATCAAGTTATTAGACGATTTGCAAAGTGAAAATTTGTACAAGTATAAAACAAGGCAGTCATAAAGCAATACCTCGGCAGCAAGCTGAGACATGTAGCCCACATGCCCGGCGGACGCTCCCCTTAATCCCTTGATGTAGGATTCAGGGGAAGCATTTGAAGAGCTCCCGCTTCGCCCGCTCTTTCTCCGGCCTTGACATTTTGGCGAAGGGCAGGGAGAGGACTCCTCGTCCGAATCGGCAGTGGGAGGAGTTGGGCGAATAGCAGGGCCTTTTCCCTTATCTGAAAGAGGGGGAGAGTCAGTTATCTTGATAGGGAAGACGATGGCTTGTCTATTGGACGAACTCATGGACCGTCTACCGACCCGCATCGTCCTAACTATGTTGGGGTAATACGACTCACCAGACGAAATTGATGCCGTCCTAACAGCTAGAGGCATCTGTGGCACCAGCTTTGCCACCGAGCCGCTGAACCCTGGATAGTTCTCGGCAGCAAAGCATCGGATCCCGGTGCAACCAAAGCCAAGGCGGACTACGGGTTGACCTCGCAGAGTCGGCCGGCAAAACGCCGAGCGGCACAAGGTGCGTGTGCATCCCTTCCCTCCTCGGCCGATCCGGCAGTCGAAGGCTCCCTTTTAAGAGCCTTGGCTTGAGGGGGAGGCATGCTTTTCTCCTCACTCTCGGCAGCAGGAGCCGCCTTATCTGCCCTCTTCCTTGTAAAGCCCTTAGGCTTCTTCGATGAAGGCTGGTCAGCGGCTGTAGTGGCCTCTTCTTGGACGAGGACGACTTCCCAGGTGGAAGCTTGTTTGTAGGAGTATTTTTCTGCAAAAAGTAAAGGCATCAGATTGATCGTCCAAAAAAAAAAAAAAAAAACTGCTATTGCAAAAATCCAGACGAGTATGGCCCCAAGAAGGTGACCGTCCAAGTATGGACGTTCTTCTATGGCTGACCCTCGCCCCAAAATTGGATGCAAAAATCCCAGGACGAGTACGGTCCCAAAGAGGTGACCGTCCAAGTCCGGACGATCTCTTTCCTTGGCTGACCTTCGTCCAAGATTTGGTGCAAAACTCTTGGACGAGCATGGCCCCAAGAAGGTGAACGTCCAAGTCTGGACGTTCTCCTTTTTTGGGTGACTCTCGTCCAAGAATTGGACACCAACTCCTGGACGAGCATGGCCCCAAGAAGGTGACCGTCCAAGTCTGGACGTTCTCCTTCTTTGGGTGACTCTCGTCCAAGAATTGGTGAGCTTGGCCCCAAAGAGGTGACTGTCCAAGTCTGGACGTTCTCCTTCTTTGGGTGACTCTCGTCCAAGAATTGGATACAAATTCTTGGACGAGCATGGTCCCAAAGAGGTAACCGTCCAAGTCTGGACGTTCTCCTTCTTTGGGTGACTCTCGTCCAAGAATTGGACACCAATTCCTGGACGAGCATGGTCCCAAAGAGGTGACCGTCCTAGTCTGGACGTTCTCCTTCTTTGGGTGACTCTCGTCCAAGAATTGGACACCAATTCTTGGACGAGCGTGGCCCAAGGAGGTGACCGTCCAAGTCCGGACGCTCTCCTTCTTTGGGTGTCCCACGGCCCAGAATTGGATGCCAATTCCGGACGAGCTCATATGGTCCTCGTCAAAAAAAAAAAATATATATATATATATATATACATATATATATATATATACATATATATATATATATATATAAATACCAATGTTTCCGCCCTTTTTTCGACGCTGCTCTTTGCATACTCCTTCCACAGATTATCTGTAAATTGGGACATGCTGATATCCCCCGTCCAAGATGGTTTGAGGCGTTGTCTGGCCGAGTCTGCAAACAAGAAAAAAAAATATGTGTGTTCGTCATATGAGTTATGGACGAAGAGTTTTACTTGGATGATTTTAAATATACCTTTATCCTCAGCCAACCGCAAGCCGGCAGTTAACCAAGAAGTCGTCTTGGTAAAACATTTCCTTAAAGGGTATCCAGTTAGATGGCCCCTTAAAAGATTTTTTGGTCGGTCCGGAGTACTCCTTCACTCGAAGTACTCCACCACTTCCTCGTCAAAGTCGTCCTCCAACTCCAGCCAAGACCGCTTCCGTCCAGTGTTAGTGACGGATCTATTATAATATCTGTAGCTCTCTGTGACATAGTCGCTGGACGCCCGTAAAAAGATGAAATCGGCTTTCCAATCGTGCATCTTTGACGATTTCCCCCAAGCTGTCATGAATCCTGGACGGTTGCAGATGCTGAGCCATGCTCCGTCCACAGCCCCAGGTACCTTAGACGCATAATGGATATGGGTAAAGGCTTGAAGGGAAAAGGCTAGGCCGCGTAGCTCGCAGACGGCAATAAACGTCAGGATGTTGTGCCAAGCGTTTGGTGCCAGCTGGTTATGGCCGATGTGGTAATGCTTGCAAGCACTTGTTCTACAAAGTCGTGAAGAGGAAACCTCAATCCAAGCATCTAAGGCCGGTTTATAGACGGCGAAATGGCTCCCCGGGAGCACTCAAGATCGACGCGTTGTTATTAGGAATGACAAAGGAGAAGCCCGGCATGGGCATGAAAGACGACAAGAAATTAGGGTCTGGTCCTAGTTTCTCTAACCACTTACGGTTAACTAAAATGAAGCCAGGATCAGAAAGGGGACCTAAACGTTTTCTAATCTCCGACGAGGTGGTAGAGGCCTCGTCTGATTCTTCGGCAGCCTCAGGCTCGCTACCATTATTACCTTCGCCGATCTCCGCCGTATCGGCGTCCCGCCAAGTACCGGGTCTCGCCTTTTATTTCGACGTTTCGCATCATGGTCGAAAGGAGGCCTGTCCAAAGACCGAGCACTTTGGACCTCTCTTGCCTCATCGGCACTCGTCCCGATTGATTCCTCCATATCCGAGCCGTTTGATGGAATTATTGCTTTTCGTCTTAGACGGGCCGTTTGCTTGACGCGCGCCGATTACCCCGCACAAAGTTAAGACCGGGTCGTCGACTTTCTCGGCCAAAACTATGAAAAAATATGTACTCGGCCGAAGAGGCCCAACTCTAGAATGTGCCGAAGAAGAAGTATCGGTTCTAGGGTCAAGACAAGCTCTTGGTCGGCTAGGATTATTTGACGAAGATGATTCCATTTTATTGATTTTCTAAGAAAAAAATAAAGAATAAAGAAGAATGAAAGGATCAAAGAAACGATACCGCGCCGTAACGTCCCGGGAAATTCGGTGAATGATGCTTTGAAGCCGGACGACTCTCTCTCTCTCTAGAAAATTGCGGAGCTTCTCTCTCTAGAAAAATTTGTTCGGGGTGTTAAATGATTGAATGTTTTCACACCAAGGATATTTATAGAGGAATAAGAAACTGTGCGGCCGGTCAAGAATGACCGAAAAGAGAATCCCACGGTCTAATATGACCGGTATAACACAGGAGAAGGCGCGCCACTTCATTTCAAATTAAACTACCTTGAGTGTAAAAGGGCCTTAACCGTCGAGATGGGCCAACAAGTAAAAGCCCTTTTAGGGGCAAATGTTGTAGTCTAACATCGATGGCTCTCTTTGAGACACTTGGGCTCATCGTGGCCGTACACGTGTCACCTTAGTAAAAGAAGAGAAAAGCCTTGAATCTGCGGGCTACACTCAGTGAGTTAAAAGGATCAAATTCGGCCCAACAGTCGAGCCAAGCAGTGCCAAATGGCTGAAGGAGAGTGGTTAATAGACATCCCCCCGGTCATTTGTCCGCCATGTGTCATGATCTCGATTCCTCGACCAATCGAGGCCACTATTGTAGGTCAGTTTTTAAGGTTAGTTTGTCAATTTGCTATCACTATAAATACCCCGAAATCGGGAGAAAACACATTCAATGCAAACAAGTGCAAAGTTACTCGATAAAATTCTCTCTCACTTTCTCTTTCTATCTCTACTTTCTCTTACTACTCCTGATAACTGACTTAAGCATCGGAGGGGGAACCACCACCCAAACCTCCAGGGGTGGGTCCCTTTGTGCGGAGTTCGGGAGCGAAGCCAAGGCTAAGGATTAAGCTAATTCAGGCATTGTTGCACAAGTCTCCATCTGAAGAACACTCAAGGTACTACTTTACTTGCTCGACAAGGAAGCTAATCCTACAGCTTACTTGTTGGACAAGAGGATAAAACACCATCAATATAAAAGTAACATCTATCTTTTATTTTTAGAATTTATTCTTTAAATATATTTTGTATGCTTTTTCAATAAATGTTCTTTTTTTTATTATCATTATATGTTCTTTTCATTACTATCTAGTAAGTTCTTATTATAAACGGATCTTCGACATGAATAATATGTTCTTTTTACCATGAACAATATGTTATTTTTACCTAAAATATGTGTTCTTTTATTTCTAATTGTATGTTCATATACTATGTGTTCTTTTTCAAACAAAATAAAAATAATTATGCAATTATTATTATTATTATTATTATTATTATTATTATTATTATTATTATTATTATTATTATTATTATCCTCATCATTCTCATTATTATTATTATTATTATTATTATTATTATTATTATTATTATTATTATTATTATTGTTATTATTATTAAAAGTAATGATAGTAATAAAATGATAGTAATAGTAATAGTAGTAATGAAATACAAAGTAATAATAATATTAGTACTAATATGTTTTATAAAAGATAAGTTCAGATCAGATCAGTTCAGATCAGATCAGATTAGACTAGATCAGATCAGAAAAAATAAGTTCAGATCAAATCAGATTAGATAAGTTCAGATCAGTAAAAATAAGGTGAACTAAACATAGCCTAAGATGTGCGAAGACTATGTCTGCAGGCCGACGACTATATATTCCAATGCAATAGTCCAATAATAATGGCAAAGAGTCGGACACTAACACTATGCTGGTCAACTAAGGTGTGCTTGGACCGTGACGTAAAGCATCTTCTTCTCTCGGATCTCACCTATATATACACTAGCCTTATATGCACGCAATGCGTGCGTTAATTTCAAAACTTGTTATTCTATTATATACTCTATCCGTACTATACTTAATTAAGATAATGTGAAAGATTAATAGTTAGATGAATTTACATATATTAATTTGCTAATATGAAAAACTAACAAAGGTTGTGAGTGATTTATAATACTAAGTTTTTGTGAATGAATTTGGAACAAAAATAATAGACATAATGAGTTGGTTTGACTAAATTAAAGAGTATCAAAGGTAGTGAGTGTTTCAGACTTTTCAAGTGGATGTCATATATATAATATTCTCTTATCAAAAAAAGGTCAAGATATTTTGTTCATTTAATTTTTTGATTGAAATATTTGATGCATATATAATTTTTAACTTATTTAGAATGGCAAGTTGAAATGAGAAAGGGTTCTTAAATTGTTTTCTTTTGTATTTTTTTTTCATTCCATTAAATCATTAAGGGTAAGTTAGTATTTTCAGATGGGGACACCATCTTCCTCCCCCCTTCCCTTATATAATAGAGATCTGTTGAAGTGTCGATAATATACGCACGGCACTAATTTCAAGCAACTCGCACAAAAAAGTAAAAGTAATATCAAACAAAACCATAGATAAGATAAAAAAAAATGGAGAAGAAATTCTTTGGGCTGTCTTTTGCTTCTCTTCTTATTTGCTTCTGGTAATCACTTCAATTCCTCCTTTCCTAGATAATGTTTTTATAATGTGCTCCCTCCATTTCTCTACATTTTCTCCAATTATAATTTGTACAGTTTACTAGGAGAACATAAAAAATGGGAAAACATCTGGGGTAGTGTAGGAAAGAAAAGGTAGAAAGGCTTTAAAAAATATTTAAAGAGGAAAAATAAAGATATCTGATCTTTGTGTGGGGCAGTGGGGGTATGTAAGGGTAATAAATGGAAACTTTTCTTTGGCAATTCCGGAATGAAACAAAGAATGGATAGAACATTGAGAAATGGCCCAAAACAAAAAGTGGGTATAACTTAGAGAAACAGGAGTATATATACCTCCTATATTTCCTAATATTATGCAACAATTTGGTTTTAATTATGGAGTGATAGGTGATATCCTTGTGTCATTAGCTTCACCTCCGATCATAAGGTCTTGTGATCGAGCTTCAACACTTGCGTTGCAACAGTGATCTCCAAATTTCCCCCCACTTGCATGAAATTTAACTTACCTTTTAAAAAAACTTGATTTGTATTATATTTGTCAATGTCTAACTTTGACCATCAATAAATAAATCTGATTATATATTAGGAAAAAGAATGAAAAGTTGATATCAAAAAATGTATACATTGACAGCATCCAACATATATTTATGTTACATTTTTTTAAATATTTAAGTAAAAATATATAGTCAAATTTAGCTTATGAATTGTGTAAAAATCAAAATATTGCAGATATTGAAAAAGAGATGAAGTATATATGTGGTCATTTTTTTAAATTTTTTTTGGATTCATAAGATGAATTAACCTATCGAACCGGAACCTCGCACATGTCAACCCGACCCGGATTAGTGGGCTAGACACTCTGAGAGTATGGAGGACGGTAAGGATATCCCTACCCCAAAGTGCCCCCTAGACCTTAAGGTTGGAATGCACAATCTCAACCACTAGACCAAGCCTAGCTGGCTCGCAAACTATTTGAGCTCCACTCGAAATTTTCTAAATTTTCTAGAGCCGAGCATAGCAGCGTTCGATTCGAAAAGTTCATGAACAGGCTCGAAATATGTTTTAACTATATTATTTTCTATATTATAGAAATTAAATGAAAAGTTATATTTAAAATTTGTACATTACTTGTGAAAAAACTCAAACTAAGTAGTTTAAACCTATTTATAGAATAAATGAAATATAGTTTTTTAACGCAAGTTCAGTTTGTAGGTAAATTGAACTAGAAAATTTAAGCTCGGAAAAGCTCGATACTTGGCTCGAGTTCGAGTAAAATTGTAACGAGTCGAGCCGAGCAACTCCAGGCTCAGTCTCGGTTCGCCTCGTTAACACCCCTACTACCTATATGTGGTCATTTTTTTAATACTACCTTTGTATTTGTAGGTGTTCAAAAATTGTAGATTCGTAGTTTAGAAAATTTTAGAAAAAGTGAATGGGTATACGAAAAAGTACTATAAAGTAAGAGAAATAATGTAAAAAGATAGGTAGGTAACGAATAAAGTAAGAGAGAGAGTGTGAAAGATATAAATATTGTTTGATAAGGTGCTAAAACGGGTATGCAAAAAAAATTAATAAATAAAGTAGAGTTAGTGAAGTAAAAAAACAAGCATATAAGAAACGTGAGTAGATAAAAAAAAAGCTAGTATGAGATTTTAGGAGTCAACTTCTATGTGGAATTGTCATGAACTTCTTTTTACCATCCAAGGCCATCTATACAATTATATTAAAGGGTGTTATGAAGCAAGTCTAGCACCCATGTGACACCATCCCTTTAGTTGTTTCGTTCCATGTCATCAACATACTACCTTTGTATTTGTAGGTGTTCAAAAATTGTAGATTCGTAGTTTAGAAAATTTTAGAAACCGAATCGCTATTTACCGTCCGTATTTACTTGAAATCGTCCGTATTTTTTTCATTATATACCCCCCATGCCCCTCCCCCTTTCACCTCACTTTACCCTCTCCACTCTCACCAAACTTAAGCTCTCTCTCTCTCTACCATCAAGCACTAACACCACCACCACCTTCCGAACACCATCGCCGGCCGACCACCACCCACCACCGGAGCACCACCACCGGAGCACCACCGACGCAAAATGTCCGATGAAGGACCGTCAACGCCGCCGGAACGAAATGGTGGTAAGTTGGAAAATTTTTTTTTTTTGAGGCCGGAAAATTTTTTTTGGCCACCGGAGCAGGGGTAACGGATCGAAAATCCGTTACCCCAGTGGAAGAAACGGATGTAAAACCCGTTGCTTCCACGTAACCAACGGACCAAAAATCCGTTGCCTCTGCGGGAAGCAACGGAAAAGTGATCCGTTACCATGGTAACGGATCACTTTTCCGGTACCACCACAGAGGTAACGTAGATCTGATCCGTTACCTCTGTGGTGGTAACGGAAAAGATATCCGTTACCAGAGGCGGTGGTAACGGATTTCCTATCCGTTGCCCCGCATTTTCGAAAAAAAAAAATATTTTTGTTAGCCTCGTGTTTTCCGGCGAGGGTTGGGGGAGGGAGTTTGGGTTTTTTTTTATTTTTTCTTTTTTTAAAATTTATGTTTTGTTTATGTTTGTAGTAATTTATGTTTTTTAATAATTATATATTTATGTTTATTTAAAATATTTTATATTTGTTCCTAATTTATTTATTTATTTATTTATTAATAATTTCTGTTTGAATTAAAAATAATAATTTGTGTTTATTTGGGTTTTTATAATTTATGTGAATAGTGAATTTGAATATATTAATTAAATGTTAATAGTTAATATGTTCCATTTAGTTAATATTTGATTTTCCGTAATAATTAGTATTGATTTTGTAATTAGCGAATAATAGTACATCCGTTTATGTTAATTTTGTTAACGAATATTTAGTTAATATTTTTTGATATTGTTTTCAAATATGTGAATAATATTATTGATTATATGTTGTCTAATTGAAAAAATGCTAAACATTATAGGCTTATTTGCCGGACTTTGGGGGTGATTATATAGATTATAATCACATGTTTTATAATGAAACACTATGGGCTGAGAAAAAGGAACTACAAGATTGGGTTAAGAAAAGGGCAAATGAAATCGGGTTTGTGATGATTATTATGTCAAATCATAAACACGATCCTAGTGGACGAGAATATGTATATATGAAATGTAACCGGGGCGCACCATATAGGGGTGAAGGTAGAGATCTTAGTGTAGCATACCGGGTAGCTACAAAGACAAAAGCCTCGTGGCCGTAGAGCGGGAGTTAAGGTTGAGTATTTGGAGTACCCAGATCGAACTGGATGGGTGATCAAAGCAGAACGGGGGATTAGGGGCATGCACAATCATGAGTTCATTCATTACCCTCGTTCGGCAAATATCCTCCGAACTTATCCACTTGTTGTTGGTATGGATGCAACATATAAAACCAACAAATATAACATGCCTTTTCTAGAGCTCATTGGGATGACGCCGTGCAACAAGAATTTTATGGTTGGGTATGCTCGATGGCCAACGAAAAAGCAGTGATAGTTATAATTGGGTGTTGGACAAGTTTAGGTTGCTTATTGGAGTGAATGTTGTCCCTGTTACTCTCATTACTCGACCGTGATTTGGGCCTTATGAAAGCGATCCGGGAAGTGTTTCCTAACTCTGCACATTTGCTATGTAGATGGCATATCAACAAAGACGTGCGAGGCTAGAGTGAGTAACATCATGGCCAACACCGATGCGGGTCCGAGATTCGTGAGCCGAACTTGGTATCGGATAGTCAACGCGACCGACGAGAGGAGTTATGAGGCCGAGGTTGATAATATGAGAGATGTGTACAGAAAGTGGCCTAAAATAATCCAATACGTTGAAACAACTTGGCTTGTGTACAAAGAGAAGTTTGTGCGGGCATGGACGGACAATGTACTTCACCTTGGGAACACGTGCACTAGCCGAGTTGAAAGTGCACACTCGCACCTGAAGTCTTGGGTTTTTAGTAGCACAACTGCCTTGGACTCCATCTTTTCTATTGCTCACAAAGTGAGATAGAAAATCGGATGAAGAAGGTTGAGAATGATTAGGAGGAAAGTCGGCGTCGGCACGGAATATTATACAAGACTCGGGCATTGTATCAATTAAATGGTCGAGTCTCGCAATACTTGTTTAGAACCGTTATTCTGCATGAGGAAAATCGTATGCGGGAGTTAGGCTACGAGGTATATCGGCGTTGCGGTTGCTCGTTGAGAACCACACATGCAATCCCCGTGCATGCGCCATACGGAGACGATTGGAGGCGAACGAGAGTCCGTACCGACAGGACTTACATCCTTATTGGACTACTTTGATCATTGGTGATGGTGTCAACAACCCAGTGTTTGTATCCGAGGCAAGCACAAGATTCTCGGTACTTCTTAGAGTTGGTTGAGCAGGTTCAAAGTAGTGATCCCGCCGTATTGCGGAGCGCTACCCGGTTCTAGAGGAACATCTCGCGTAATCCGGGCGATTCAGCTTTTGAGCCCGATATTGTCGAGAACCCCAAAGGGAGACCACGCCGAAAGAATCACCCAAGTACAAAACGAAAGAAGAGTGGCTTTGAGCACACATCCAGTTCGTCTTCAAAGAGAAGCGGATCTTCGGGGTTCAGTTATGAGCTTGTCAACTTCTACGGGTAATATGTTTGTTAATTGTATGTATTGATTATTGATAACATTTATTTGATACGTGCGATAAATTTTATGTTAATTAATTTGATTGTTGTAGGTCGGGAAAGCGTGGATGGACAAGATGGTGTTAGTGGATTTCCATTTTACCGCAGGATTCCTGGGATTCTTCGCCCATTCATTACTAGATGGACTAATGTCCAGGCGGACGGTAACTGTGGATTTCGAACTGTTGCAGATTGTTTTTTAGGGAGTGAAGACCATTGGGGTTTTATCCGCCAAAATATGGCAAATGAGATTGCTTTGCTCATCGGGATGTTTACACACATATTTATTATGATGGGATAGACGCAGCAATAAGGCGCATTATTTGGAAATGGGGGCAAAGATTCGAGGCTCATTGGATGGTTACTTCGCAAGACTTGTTTCCTATTGCGCAGATGTTCAATGCCGCAGATCATTTTAGTAGGACTTGGCCCGCAGGGACAACTATATCCGTGTATCACTTGTCCTTCCTTGGCGTGCTTCGAATACACGGTGGGTCCAACTAACGAACTCGTAATTGCACATCTTGGTACCTTTCAGCATTATATTAGGCTCGGAGTTACTTCCGGATCACCGGTACCACCTATTCATAACTTGTGGCATAACATGCATGAAGATAGTGTTGATGGTTGGGATCTGTTGTATGGTGTGCGACGCGCTTTATGGGATGAGTTACTCTCTTCTTAGTATATAGTACATAGTGCGATCTATTCATTGTAATATTTTATGTAATGTATTTGATAAATGCATTTGTAATTATTAATACTATTTGATAATTGAATTTGAGCCGAATAAGTAGTATTTGATATGATATTAATTTATAATGTTGGATCATATTAATTTATAATGTTGGATCATAATAAGTTGCAATGATTCAAATTGAAATAATATGTTGCAATGATTCAAATTGAAACAATAGGTTGCAATGATTCAAATTGAAATAATAAATATCATCATAAAACCAAAGTCATATATACCTAACAAAGTAATATCATCAAAAAATGTAACTACATAATACACCCAAAGTAATATCATCAAAAAATGTTACTACATAATACACCCATACATAACTAATGGAATGAGAACATTGAAATGCAATGACTACATGTCATGATGATGCTCGTCCTCAGCAGCGTCCCGTGCCCGATCTAGACGCAATGCAGCATCCCAATCCCGAGCGAGGTCGGCCAACATCTCATATGCCAAAGAAGTGTTGGGTCGCTGGTCATTGTGCCGATCCTCCGTCAACGCTCTCGTGGCGTCAAAATGTCGGGCCATCCACTGCAAAAAGTCAGTTAGTTATGTTATGTTATGTATCAATAATACAACATATAAAATAGTAAACAAATAAATGATTATATTGCGTACATAGTGGGTGTTTGAAGTGTTGGCCCGGGGCGGAATATGCGTCCTATCTGCAAAGAATGAGGGTAGGATGGGAATATGTACAAAACCAATCCATGTACTCCCTCGAACACTCTCCGCGATCGAGTAACCCGTCTCAACCGTGATACGTTGAGACCCCCCAACATATGGCGTGAACCGCCGCCATGGACTCGGCCACCGAGACCGAGAATTGAACCTCATACCTCTTCGGGTTGCTCGGCATGTATGCGAAATCGGGCTGAATAGGAGGGGTAGGAATGACCCGAACAAAACCCAACCTGTCGCAAGTACACGATCCGGGTTGTACGGCTCAATGATACCTCGATAACGTATGAAACCGACATACAACGTCCTCGGAATCATGGCAGCCTGGTCATCCCCATATGGCGTCCAGTCGACCTGAAAACGGATAAATGTAATAATTTCATGTTACTAACGTAGTAGTAATATATGAGAACATAATAATATATATTTTACTAATGCATTAAATATTCGTACCTCTGTAACTCCGAAGGTTGTCCAAGCGTCTACGAATGGACTCCGGTCGGACGAGATCCTTGCCGACGATGTGATAATCCCACTTCGTGCCCGGGGATCATGATCACCGAAGGCCGGCCCCTCTCGCCGTGGTCGGAAACACGGGAAGTACTCGTATATCCAGGCCTTTGGAGGAGCGTCAAACACCCGGCAGCACTTGTTTGCTATCCGCTCTAGACGCAACCCCTAGCTGACAATATAGGTACGCCAAAGCAGCTGAGCCCCACGAGTAAGTATGAACTGAATCAAGGTCATCCAGCTCAGTTATGTTCTGGGGCATGAGGCGGGAACCACTCTTATCAGTGAAGAGGGTACACCCAAGTGTCAGGAGGAACCATGCGCGAACCTGCACGTCAGCCGGACGGCCCCGATCCATGCAAGTGATCGAAAATCTTCGAACGGTAACGCCACCGTTCCTCCCGCACCCGTGAGTCCTCACATAATAACTCCTCACGAGTCAAGCCGAGGAGCTCCTCAAACCGTACATACAACTCGGAAGTTGGCAAAACAAAGCACTAACAGTCCGACCCTCAATAGGAACACGTAGGATCTGCCAAACGTCATGTAACATGATCGTCATCTCTCCAAAAGGCATGTGAAACGTGTTCGTGTCGGGCTGCCAACGCTCTACAAACGCTGTAAGTAATGGAAAGTCAAGGTGCCCAAACATAATCCCTGGTAGCTGGGCAATACAAGATCTATCCAAGCGCCGCAACGGCTCGGCTGCGGGAAACCCCAAGTCAAGAACGGATCAAATGCCTTTGGAGCGGTTATGGCACGGCATAACATCCCTAGCAGTCGTATCGTGGTATATACGGGAGCCGACGTGCCCCCGCCAACTAGGAATCGGGGTACCGTCAAGTGGGCCCCCCAGGCATCGCCTCGGTAACTAACCACGAAGTATCCCTAGCGACTCTAGCCCCGCTCGACGACCTACTAGATCCGGAACTCGACCCCGAAACAAACCTCCCTCTACTACCCTTCCTCACGAGGCACATGGGAGGCGGCTTCACCCACATCGGCTCCATCGTCATCTCTCATAGCATGATCTAACTCCCTGCTCGTCCCCAATATCCCATCCAAGACTATCGGGCGCGTCCTCGGGAATAGGCATCCGGCTAGCTTCGAGCATCGATCCTCGCCCTCCTACTAGATGCATCAACACCACGAGATCTAGTGTGTCGTGGCGTCGATCCCTCGGGACCATCAAGACCCTAATAATACATTATGTTAATTATTTATTATTTATTTAATGTCTACGTTATTATATTGTAATTACTACTAATCTATAACCATTGACACTCTAATAATTACTTAACTAAAATTATAAGGAAAACTAATACTAAGATGCATTAACATTGGTGATGGTGTTAACATAATATTATTAAAATATATTAACATGCGCAAAGTAAGTAAATTAGGGCATTATTATATAACTATTCACTTTCTAATAATTAATTAACTAAAATTACAACAATAAATCATATTAACTTGCTAATATCATTAGTAAACATGCTAATAAAAACAAATACCCTACATAAATTAACATGTTAATAAAAACAAATTAACATGCTAATATCATTACAATAAATAATCGTAATATGCTACTAATATAAAATAATAACATGCTAATATCATTGAAATATTTTAATAATATAATAACATGCTCAAATCAATATATTAACTTATTATATAATAACTATTAAAATTAAATAATACTATTATCACATGCTATTAAACAATTAAATAAATTAAATCAAATAAATTAAATAATACTACCATGTTACTAACATGCATTAACATAATAATAATAAAACCTAATTACCATATTATCACACAAATTAACATATTAACTATTCCAATTAAATTAATATATTCAAATAACTATTGACATTAATTATAAAAGCCCAAATAAACACAAATTATTATTTTTAATTCAAACAGAAATTATTAATACATAAATTACGAACAAACATAAATTATTTAAAATAAACATATAAACATAATTAGAAAAAAACATAAATTAATAAAACATAAACATAAATTAAAAAAAAGGAAAAAAAACCCTAAATCCCCCCTCCCTCGCCGGAAAACACAAAGAACAAAAATTATTTTCCTCGTTTTTCCGGCGACGAGTTCTTTGTGTTTTCCGGCAAGCCTACGTTGGTTTTGACCACAAATAACTACAAAACTAACCTGATTTGAAGATTCCCCGATTTCCTTTCCCTTCTTCCTTGGGCCCATTCTTTTTCCGGCGTGTTGTGGTGGTGGTTGGCGTCGGTGTCTTCTTCGTCCTCGCTCCGGTGGTCGCCGGTACGGCCTTCCTCGCCTGGTGGTGGTGGTTGCCGTGTGGTGGTGGTGGCTTTGGTGGTGGTGGTGGCTTTGGGGGTGGTGGTGGCTTTGGTGGTGGTGGCTATGGTAGGAGTGAGGAGTGAGAGTGAGAGAGTGAGAGAGTGTTAGAGTGAGAGAGTGTGGGGGGTATGGGGTAGTATTTGTAGGGGGTAGCTTAGGAGTATTTTAAAAAAAATACGGGCGATTTCAAGTAAATACGGGCGGTATTTAGTAACCCCCTTTAGAAAAAGTGAATGGGTATACGAAAAAGTACTATAAAGTAAGAGAAATAATGTAAAAAGATAGGTAGGTAACGAATAAAGTAAGAGAGAGAGTGTGAAAGATATAAATATTGTTTGATAAGGTGCTAAAACGGGTATGCAAAAAAAATTAATAAATAAAGTAGAGTTAGTGAAGTAAAAAAACAAGCATATAAGAAACGTGAGTAGATAAAAAAAAGCTAGTATGAGATTTTAGGAGTCAACTTCTATGTGGAATTGTCATGAACTTCTTTTTACCATCCAAGGCCATCTATACAATTATATTAAAGGGTGTTATGAAGCAAGTCTAGCACCCATGTGACACTATCCCTTTAGTTGTTTCGTTCCATGTCATCAACATACATTAAAAAATTAGAAACATGTTTAATTTCGTATAAGATTCGACCACGTGACCTCAAGTTAATATAGTTAAGTTCTAACCAATGAACTACGCAACATTAGATACTTTCTTTTGACATGAAAGTATTAATAACCAAAAGTATCGCCTGGACCTAATAACTAGTTGCTAATTATTTGGTAGCTAAAGAAAAAATATAAGTGTCGAAAGTTCTACTTTATGGTTATTTTGTAAATAAAAAAAATTATAAAACTTGCTAGTGTAAAATGAGAGGTTTGTTTGGTCGAATTTAACAAATTGGGACAAATAGAATATATAATAAATTCCCGCTTCCTATAATATATATGGAAGAAATTATTTACTAATGGAAATTTTAATGAGAAGTTACTTACTGTATTGTCAACTAAACAACTTTTGGAAGTATGCATGAATTTTGTCATATTCCTATGTGAACCAAACGACTACATATTTAGGAAAGTATAGGTAAGCAACTTCTTATATTTTGTGAGAATCACTATGTACCAAAGTTGTGTCGAAAAACATTCAGTCAACCCAGTTGGTAATAAATTACCAACTTTAGTATATATAAATAGATTATGGGATCGTTCTCAACAATGGTGAATATATTTTGATTGTGACTAGATGTATTTATCTCCAACTGAATCACCTTTATTGTTCAAATTTTAGTCGACCAAACAACATCTCCATATCCAACTTCCTATTAATTTTTTATATATAATAAATCGCTTAAGATATTTGAGTTTTCTTGTGTGTATATGACAGAGATGAACATGGTGGTTGGGGTTTATGGTGCCAATTGTGCCAAACCAAGCAAGTTCTTTAGAGGCCCTTGCTTTAATAGTATTTCTATAAAGGCTTGTACGCAGAGATGTAACCGAGAGAATTGGCCTATCGGAGTGTGTACCAATGAACTCAGATGTGAATGTCAAAGGCCTTGTTAAGCCGTGTATGCTCCTAAACCGTAATGTATGCGTAAATTCATTACAATAACTCGAGCTAAATAAATGCTTATTACTACTACTTGTTCTTGCTCGTAATAATAATAATAATAATAATAATAGTGACCCGACCCGGGGATGCGGGTACCCGGTTTTTCCGGGTCGGGCATGGGCCGATTTTTTTACTACCCGCATTGGCGGGTACCCGTATGTACGGGTACCCGGTTATGAACACCCCTACTAGGAACTTCTATATCAATCACAACCTCGTCGGACTCGACTGCTGGCGGACGTTGAGGGGGGGGGCGTCCAGTGCCTGCGTACGTCGAAGGGGCGCCTCCAGTGCCTGCGTACGTCGAAGGGGGCCTCGACTGCCAGCTGACGTTGAAGCCGCACAACTTCATATCCAATCCCGATAATGAAGAAAAAGATGGCTGAGGTTACTCCAGAGAGAAAGAAGAAGGCATCACTCTGTTGTGTAGGAATAATAAAAGTGCACCTGCGCCAAACCCTAAAAGGGCCAAAACAAGGAATATGAGAAACACACGATAGTATTTTTCCAATTTTTTCATCCCCTGGGCTGATAACTCTGACGACATAATGTAAAATTGTAAATGAAGATTGAATATGGTTGATTTAAATAAGGTAGAACGTATAAGATATTATGATGTTTATTTTCTAGGTTAATGTTTGTTATGACCATGCAGCATGCAATTTGGTGTGGATTAGTGTATGAAGTAATTTATAGAAGATATTATCATATGGAGTACTACTAGAATCATTGCTCTAGCCTCTAATACGATTTTGATTAGGTTTTTAATACTTCCTCCGTTTCATTTTACTTGCTACACTTCTCAATTCACGGACTCCTAGGCAATTTTTGGAGAAGAGAGAGGTAGAGAGTAAAAAGAAAAAAGACCCATGTGAGAGGAGAGAGATAGAGAGAGTTTATTGCCCAAAAAGGAAGTGTAGCAAGTAATATGAAACTTCCATATATGGAAAGTGTAGCGAGTAATTTGACACGGAGGAAGTATATGAGTATGTAAGACTTTTGGTTTCTCATATTACTAATATGATTAGGAATTCGGATAAGTGAAAGAACATGGTTTGTCAATTAAATTGTAGATAACTGATAACAATGATTAGGAATTCGTTTGGCATGAGTTGACGAGAATGTGTTGATAGATGTATGAATTGGTATATATGGCAATATGAGTGAAATACATAGTTCCGGCGGCCGGCGCCGCGGCGGCCATTGAAGACCTCCGGACAAGCCAGAGCTTGATCTGCTTGGAGGGCTGAAGAAGTATATATGACGGAAATAAGCACCTTCCTCGGTGGTGCTAGTGACATCAATTAGCTAGTAGTCCAAACAACAATAGCTTTGTGACTATCTTTTAAACCATATCAAACTGTATCATGTGAGTTGCACCCTACCTTTTACAACAGGGGTTTAATCTGTGTTGACCTAATGCATTTTATAAAAAAAATATCATTAGCAATTTGTATGTTGAACTAATGGCTATGCATGGATGAAAAAGTGTATTTTCATCAACCAATCTACTCCAATCTTATTATTTCAAGCGATATAATTGGCTATAGTGGTAAGTGGTAACCAAATGTTTAAGTTACATTTATTTTATTTTAATGCAAGATATAATATATTTTTAAAGAAAATCATTTTTCACTAAAAATGTATTTTCGTCCAACCAGATGAAGCCTAAATAAATAGACAGATCAAACAATTAGGTTACCAAATTATACAAGTTATCAATGAGGAGATGGTGACAAAAAAAAAGGTTTTTCTATTTTTTATTTAAATTAAAATTAAAAAATTTAATAATGAAATAGAGACACGTGTCCCAAATTAGCTGTTTATCAGGTTGTATTCGGTTTCGACCTACACTAGGAAACGTAGCTAAAAAGTTTGCATTTTTAAAAGATAATCGAAATGTTATATTATTTTGGAAGAACCGCTCAAAGTTTGTATTATCTATTCTAGTTAAATTTTTCTTGTTACATTTAATAAAGAACTCACTTTTACTAGATTTATGAAATTGAATCTTGAACTAATTAAAGCAATAATGATAACAATCAATAATAAATCTAATATAGTATATGAGTTTAGATGGTAGAGCATATCAAGACTTTGTATATCTACAACGACCTTATCGTAATTATCAAAGCCTACAAACTTGGTAAGTCAAATGTCATCATTGTTACAACATTCTAGTAGTATTTCAAAAATTAAGGTCTAAGGAAGACGAAAGCCTACTACTTGGCTTGCATATCAGCATTAGGCCGGCGTGGATTGAGTCTAATTTATCATTATGTCGAAACCATTCTCCAAGGATCAAGACGAATCCAGATTTTTTTGTTTAACAATTTTATGTCCAATTCATTAAATTTTTTCATTAGTTGCAATCATTATTATTACTCAACATTTAATGATTAGAAATCTAAAACATATTATAAACAAATAATACGAAAAAGTAGTACACAAGTGGTATATAAATTGTGAATGAATAATTTAAGTTCGATCAAGATAATAGGTAACTTTAGAGCATCACGACATTTACTTATGAATTCTTTCTTTATTCTTATTTTTTTGGTAAGTGAATTGTAAGAAATCAAAACCACAATGTTAATCTTCATATAATGATATAAGCATATCTATAATTGTACATAATATGAGAGTGAGGGATAGCTCAGTTGGTTAGAGTTTCCCTCCCGGTTTTAGGAAATTCTCGTATCGATTCTCATCACTTGCCCTTGTGGGTTGTGGCTCTCAAACACCAAAAAAAATTATAAATAATATTTTTAACGGAATTAGAATAAGGAAATTTTAGTAATTAACACTAGCTTTCTAAGCACGCGATGCGTGCGACGACAATTTTTTCATTGTGATATTTCGTAATATCGAGTAGTTAGTTTTACATGCATCGACAACTCATTATAGTATTTTAAGTTGATAGTTTTCTCAATAAAAAGCTATGTTTTGTTCAACTTATTAGAAGTTATTTTCAGCAAAAATAAGTTCAAATCAATTCATATAAGCATAAGTAGCACTATATGCACGCGATGCATGCGACAGTATATTAATATTAATAGTAATATCAAAATGTGTTAAAAAACTAACTTAAGAGTAATATTTATGGTGAATATTGATGAGCGTTATGATTTTTTATTTGCATTGCTCTAGTGTAAAGAGTAATGTTTTCCAGAAAGGACTATGTCGAGGTAGTACATGTTATCTTGTATTTGGTAGATAATTCAACAACTCTCCTTTTAAACAATGATCTATGTTATGTTTTTTATTTATTTAAAATACATATACTTTATAGGCATATTTTATGCGTAGTAGTTCAATTTAATTTCACTGGGTAATTAAGGTTTTTAGGCATACTATGGTGAGTAGTGCTTTAATAAAAAAAAATATAAATTGATATTATCTGATGGTGTATGTTTATCTCTTTAATTATTTATTATCCCAACTGATTGTGAGCCCCAAAAAAATAAAATAAAAATGAATATTCTCTAAAGTTTCTTAATTCTTTTATGGTTTGTTAATGCATGTACGTTATTTGAAATTTTTATTGCAACTGAGAGTTTAGATAATAATAATCTCTGTAAATCTTTGCTTTTATAATTGTTTACAAATTGATTTTAGTCATCAGTTTATATTTTCAATTGTGAGTTTCCTCTTTTTCCACATTTTTATGTAATTCTTTTTGGTAATGTAGAACTTTCCTTATACCCATATTTGTAAATGAAGAAAGAATTAAGAAAATATTTTCTTTATTATTTTGTGAGATTAAGGGTATATAAGTCTTTTCAAGAGGGGACACCATAGCTCCCCTCTTGGCTTATATAATAGAGATTAAAATAATTATGTACGGATTATATTGTAGCTTTCTAAAAAAAAATTATGTACTCAAATAAACATGCACTTTTGCAGTTTTTACTGGGTTTTTGAATATGAAGACTTCGTTTTTTTTTCTTTTTTCATAATGAAAAGTAAAAAGACTTTTACCATTCAATTTGTTTGGTATAATAATTTTCTGTAAAAAGATAACATATACTTGAATCTATCACAAATTCACAATCCAGGAGGAACTTAATTAATTAAGCAGGCCATAACAAATGTGGCAATCACTTTTGCAGACAAAATCCAATTTGAAAAACTCAAAAGGAATCTAGCACTAGTATATTGGAACTAATTGCAGGCATATTAAAATATAGAGAATAACTTACAGGGGTGCAAGAAAATTTACTATATATAGGGATAAATGAAGAGGAGGTTAGCCACCAATAATCCATCAAAATTAGCTCATCACAAATATTTGATAGTAAAAAGCTAAGTTTTGCAAAAGAAAGAAAATGGAGAGCAAAGTTGGCAGCAAGAGAATCATGTTTATTGTCCTCCTCATTGTTGCATCAGGTTTTATTTTGTCCTAATCCATCTAATCAAGCTTCATTTTTTGCATGTATATATACAATATACTCCCTCCCTCTTAAAAATTATCCTTTTGCTTGTTCCGAGTTCAAAATTCATTAACATTGATCATGCTTATTCACTAATATTTAACATTATTATTAACATAGATTTTGCTAGATTCGTCTTACAATGAAACTTCAAGATAGTAATTATTTATAACTTTAATCCATGTAACAGTTGAGTTTTCAGAAAGGAAATATTACCAAGGCGCGGAAACCTTAGACCCCCATCAATTTCCGAGCTTCATAAATTTAGCACAAAAACAGTTGGGACTTCGCGAAAGAAATTGTCCCGATAACCTCGTATCTCTGAAATTTCGTGCTTAATCGTATACAAATTTCCATTAATAAGTACGTATTGGTAAGTCGTCATTAGGGGTGGGAGATGGAGGGAATATACAACAACTCGTAGAATTAATATGCTTATGATATATAATAATGTTGAAATTAGCGCACAACACATATGAGTGTTCCACGTTGATAAAAAGAAGAGAGATATGTTCATTTTATAATGTAAAGGGGTTACTCTCCTTATTGTCATATGGTTTTAAGATAGAACATCTTTAGTCTTGTGAAGTGGACTCTCTCTCCTTATGATGGGTTTTTGTTTTGTTTATGATTTATGACAGTGATGCTGCAAACCCAGTCTGTGAAAGCACAAGAAGACCCAACTTGTGAAGATCATGCAGGGCATGAGTGTGTTCATAGTCCTATTCCAAGCCTTCCTCATATCCGACCCTGTTGTGGAACACTTGTGTGTAAGAACATCAACGCACTCGGCATTGGCAAGTGCGAGTAATCCACCACCGGTCCGACGGTCGCCGGCCATGCATGCACCATCTAAGAACGAACCCACTGCATGCCGGGGGCATATATTTCTTTTACCGCGAGTTTGCTGACATTGTGTGTGTTTCCTTTTGTTGCACTTCTTTGGTGCTGCTTTTGGTTTGTGTTGGTTTGTTGGGTTTATCTAAACTAAGCTGAGTTTAAGCTAGTCATGGATGGACCTAGTTGTGCTTTTACTTATCACTTGAGTGTAAATTAACTATAATAAATGACCATATCCCCTTCTCTATATTGAGGGGTGGGAAGATATACATCTTTTCTCATATGTAAAATTTGATATTTTAATAATTTTATCGTAAAATTGTGGTAACTTTTCCACATGTAAAATTCAATTTTTTTTTTTAGCATAACTGTATAGGAATCCTACTAAAACATTAAAAGATATAACTTGTCCAACTAAACTAGGGTTAAGGTCATGTTCTTTTAGGCACAGATTGAGTTTAGCTCAATTAAGTTACTTTTTTCTCACAGTTTTAATGCAGTTCAGTCCAAGTCAACCTAATGCAACAAGGCCTAAGCCTAATAGCTTTCTTGCATGCCAGATTACGTTTGCCATCCAACTACCATCACATTAAAATAATTGCATAGCCAATACGGCCATCTACATAAAAATACCTTAATTGGATAAAAAAAAAAGGAAAAAAAAACATAGACATACCTTAAAAATGATGTTGACTATAAGTGTTGACCAAATCTATTCAAAGTCATATATGTACATAATATAGGAGAAAAAGAGAATATTGTCTAAAGGACACCCAATGTCGGATGAATGAAATCCCTTGACGGGTCGTTTGATAGTTGGTTATAAATTGTGGTAATGGAAATGAATTTATATGTAAATTGGTGAAGAAAATCATTGTTTATTCCCATGGTAATGCTAATTTATCCTAAAGTGTATATTTTTCTTTTTAAATTTTCATTCTCATTCAATACCACCTTGTAGGTAGTAATGAGTGGTAATGAAAATTGCTTCTCCTTGGAGAAAAACACAAGTTTAGGGGTGAGATTGCTTCTCCATGGAGGAAAAAACCAAACTTGGGAGTTGAAATTGCCTCCCCATATAGATTTTAAGGGTGCTTCCTTTATAACATTATACTTAAACTTCATTCCCACAACCACTATTTATTAACCACTACCAAACGAATCGTGGGGTGCGTGTCACTGTGTGCCAAAATCTGGTGAAAGTGGAACAATATATAGGGCCAAACAAGTAGGCTGCGATCAGCAAATACATGTGTAGAAGGTTGTTTTGGGCTTTGACATATGTGTTGGTCAGATGTTGCATCTGTGCCACAGACGGGGTGTCGATCATATTGCATAGATAAATTTCATGTGTAACCCTTGTTTCCAGCTTTGGAAAATGGGTGTTATTGATGTTAGACGGCACATGTTGAACCTAAAATTTTAGCACCTTATAAGATTGAGGAGTTATTCTACTATTGTTGATTAATTTTGAGATGAAACCTTTTTCAAGCTTATTAGTATTCTGAATTCTCCTCGTTGGATAGCTCAAGAATATTTTCGTATTATCTATAATATAATATGATATCAAAGCTCATTTTAACCGAATAATAATTATTATTATGCATATGTGAGTTGCTTCACAATGCATAAGATGAGAAAATGTTCTCAACTTATAATTAAGTTTGAGTAAGTACCCCATCCATATATAGCAATTAAAATGAAACCTCCTTCAATTATAAATCGAATGAATTCTCCTCCATCAAATTAGTAGGCCATACCCATTCCCTAGTCGCACATGTGAAGTTGTGAACCTCTTGTTGTGTATGGGTTATGAATTTATGATGACACGAGATGGTGATCTTTTTACATATTTTCTTCCACATGAAAATAAAATACAAGGATAAATGAGTAGATTTGTATTTAGTGTTATAGTCACAATATAATATTTGCATTACATTAGTGTATAGTGTTGTAAGTGTTAGATTATAAGAATGTTTAAGGAATGACATGGGTAAAATTTTATCTATCTATAAGATCGATGTTTCACACTATTATGTTGTACGTGTAAGTCGTCCCATTTTAGAAAAGTTAAAAAAGATTATTAATATATAAGTCTAAGAAATTAGTCCATCCATAATCTTTTGGTCGTACCATGAATTTTTTGACTTTATAAGTGATTTGAACTCTCCTCTCCTGCTACCCCCACTTTTAACTGACTTATCAACTTTGGCTTGGCTCACTTGGTGTGGATTCCAGTTCCACCTCCTGACCTCAAGGTTATGGATTCGAATCCCACCATGTAAGGGGCATTCAGAGGAAAATTTCTCTCATATTCCCTCCTCCGTTCAAGTGCTTGGACCTCTGTGTCGGACCCTATATAAGAAAAATCCAAAGATTATTCATCTTACCAATCTTTAAAAAAAAACTTATCAACTGACTTGGGTTTGTACTCCCGCTGTTACGCAGCACAGATCCATTTTTATATAATCAAAATTTTCAGTATGTAACGTTAAGGGATTGGGCCAGGTGACAATGGGTGCAATCTTGTGGAGAAGGCCAGTAAACCCATGAACTTAACGTGGGATTGGGCTGGGTATTGTTTAAATGTTGAGGCAACACTGGCTGTACCATGTTGGGCCGTCGGCCTATTAACTCGGCATCAAAATGAAGTTTTGGGCTCTAAAAAAACTTGTTTCACAACGGGTTTATATATATAATCGGGCAAAACAATGTCAAATGTCATACTATATAGTCACCTTGAACAGTTTTATGTGATTTGGGGTGATATTCATGATATTTGGCCTAGTTTGGTAGAAGAATATAAATGGTGATTGTAGGAAGGAATTTTAGTGTACCTTTTGTAAGAAAAACTCATGTTAATGTCTGAGGTATGAAAAATTATTCTTAAACATGTTTTTTTTTCCCTTCATGAATTTGCATTACCATGCATTCACACTTTAGATACGGTATTAAGTGTAAATGAAAAAAATATCAGGAAACTTACATATGTAGAGATGAGATTCCACTACTATGGTAGTTAGTAGGGGATTTCGTTGCAAGTTATGAGTTGGCTTATATAATAGGGTTAATTGGCTAAGAAAGACGAACTATCGCCTCAAGTGCATTGAAGAAGACAACTTTTAACGGATGCGGTCCCTAGCACAAACTTTAACTCGAGGTGCAACGTGTAGCATAAATGTGACCGGAAGGTCGAAGATTCCACCGAAATTATGGAATCTTGAATATTTTATTATTTCTTTTATAATTAACCCTTTTCTTTATTCCCTCCTTTTCTTTTCCTTTTTATATCTCTCTCTTATTCGTCTCTTTAAACTTCCTTCTCTATTTCCAATTCCAATTGAAATTCCCTACTTAAATGTCCAATTACAATTAACCCTAAGTTTGCAATTCCGTTACTTTTATCAATCTTCACCATGGTTGGAGGACATGGCAAAGTTTACTACTCCTTATGTAACACCCGACTCTTCCGGAGTCGAGTATATCATCACCAATGTGCATCCAGGGCCAACAACTGTCCTCGATAATCAACATAAGTTCTTCCGGCGCATTTTCTCCTCATTCATGTGCACCCATATAAACTTCTCAGGAGGTCACCCATCCTAAGACTACTCCCGGTAAAGACGCTTAACCGTGGAGTAACTAAGGAATTAAGCTTCCTAAAAGAAAGATGTATCTTGTTGGAATGAGTAGCCCGCTAAATCCCTTTAAAGCAATCATGAGGGGTATTACAATTTAGATTGGCACTCTATGTACAACAACACAGGTGAAGTTGATAAGGCAACAACAAAACAAGAATAGTAACGAAGCTCGCCTGAGTGTCGTCGACGTCCCGCAGATGCAGCAACACAAAAAGTACGATGGCGCCAGCACCGCGTAGGGCAGCGCAATAACTGGACAGAACAGAGAGGTGAGAGAAGGGCAGTAGCAAGTAGCAGCAACGAACAAAACTAGTAGCAGCAAGCATCAATGAGAGAGAAAAAAAGAGGAAATGAGACTATATCTACCCCGAAAAATACTCATTTCTTGCTCGAACTCTCACTAGATGACCGTGGTGTCGTTGTAGGAGGAAGAGATGCACCCAGCCTGAAGGTCTTGTTCTTCTTTTGCTCTAACCAATTGCACAGAAGTTGAAAGAGAAAAAGAGAGAAATACAAAGGAAAAGAAGAAGATGACATAAATAAAAAGGGTTAATTATAATAAAAAATAATAAAATATTTAAGATTCCAAAACTCCAGGGGAATCTCCGACCTTCAGTCACATTTATGCTAGTTGACTGACCGTCCAAAGGTTGTCTTGCTTCAATTCACTTGAGGCATAGTTCGTGTTGTTCTAGCCAATTAACCCTATATAATAGCGATTTTGTGTAATAAGAAGTCATAAGAGTTTTGGTAATTATTTTAGATCTAGGATAATAAATAATTAAGAGTAAGAATATGCAGCCCTCCTAGATTTAGGTTACTCTTTTAATCTGTCAAATTAAGGATGGGTATGTCTGACTAATAAATATAAGACGGTGAAGTGGTAATCAGTGGCGGATCCAGGATTTAAGTCACGTGGGTTCGGAGTACTTCGAATATAAATCCAAATTAATGAGTTAAAATTTTTTAAGGAAAAGGGAAACTTTCAACAAAGGTATTTAGCAGAGCTTTCATTCTGTATTACGTTATCACAAAAAAAAAATCTAATTAATTACTTGCAGTATTGCAAAACACTATCAATTTCTTATAATAAACTATAGAGTTATACAAAATAAGAATCGATTATCAATTATCAAGAAACTTTTCATTAATCAATTTATCAATTAAGTGTTTAAAACTAAAACTATATATATGTCCTTTGTGTTTTTTCTATATGCAACATTTGTCTTTTTTGGCGGGTGGATTAAAATAATCAAATGTTGCATCTAAAAACGCAGAGGTATTATATGATATGAAATGATGTAACAAAATATGAAACTTGAACAACTAGCACAAATATGAAATCTAAAATGGCAATAACTAACAAAGAATTAACATTAATAAATTATTTGTATGTTAGTTTGATGGATAATATATATGAGCTCTGTCAAGAATATTTTTTTAGAAAGTGATATGATGTATCAAATTCTTCCATTTTAAAAATTAATATTTGCACATTTAGTTTACAAATGCACTTATAAAAGTTTTTGAATATTTGAACATTAGTCCTTTTCATTTTAACAAACTTCTCATTGTATATCATATAAATATTTGAGTAGTGAATCAAGTAATCAATATATTATATTTTTAGTAACTAATTATTTAGGGCATGACTAATTGATTGCTTAAGCAAGAGAAATGGGAAGAGGATGAAAAAGTAAGCTAAAAAATAAAGGAAGAATTAAAAAAATGAGAAAAAAAGATCAACAATGTAATATAAGCATGAAGGGAGAAAAAAAAGGAAAAAGAGAACACAAAGACCAATAATATAACATAAGTATAATGGGAGAAAAAAAAAGAGAAAAAGTGAAAACAATGAAATAATACATCCAGCGAGTGTCGGACCCTTCATCCAGCGAGTGTCGAACCCGCGACCTTGAACAAAATAGTACAAACAATTACACACTCTACCGCTGAGCGAAATTGCTTTGCAATGAAACAGCACGCCTGTATTTCATATTAATGTTAATTATTTTCCTTTTTTCAGTTTCTTTCCTTTTTTTCCCGGATCCACGTGGGTTCAGTTGAACCCACGATGGATCCGCCACTGGTTGTAATTACACACATTTTAAAAGGGTGTGCCTTAAAAAAAAAATTAATTATGAAGTGCATCAATATCCAATCATAAACTAAAAAGTGTTGTTGAAGGGTAAACTCAGATATTTTAGGAGTAACTCTATAGGACTTATTAGAACAATATTCTGAATTATGCATCAGTATACAACGTTCATCTTACATCCCAATCGAGTTAAATGGCACCTTATTATACTTTCCTGCTTATATGCTCATACACAAATCATATAGAGAAATAAATTACGGGATGATGTAAAATTACACCCGCTCAACTAACAGGACGGACATCTCAATGCTAGCAAAAAAAATCTAATATTATCACAAATTTTTCTTTTTTCTTTTTTCTTTTTTGTGTATGAGAATTGAGAAGCATTGATTAATGAGAGAAAGAAAATGGGGTAAATAAAAACGAAACAGTTAGCAATTAGCATGCAACAAGAAAGTGAGAAACCCGTGACTTATGAGTTATGTCACCCATGAGTCATGACACTATAAATTTATGATGCCTCATATCATAAGGTCATACCAATTACCACAGACAAGATTTTCCTAGTGACCCTATATTTTCTTTTGCCTCATACCACAAAGACAATAAGATTTTACCACTAAGTACGATAAAGAAAGAGTTTGGCCATGAAAGATGGACCATATATATGGACCATTATATGGGCCATAGAGGTCAGTCCTCCCTAGTCCTCATGGCCACAGTGCTAAAAAGTTCAACGAGAAAAACAATTTTTATTTATTTAGGTGTACTAGAAAAACAAATTCTTTACATTTTTACTTTTAGGTGAGAAAGAAAAACAATTTTGTATAAGTGGTGTGATGCTTTTTTGCAAAATTAGTAACATCATATCATTTTAATGGAGTAGAGATCTAAATTGCACGTCAACCACTTGTCTTTATTTGTTGTGTTTTCCTATTCTCAAATTTGCTATAATACTTGTTTTGTTGAATGGTGATTTCCAATACTAGATTTCTCAACTCCTAAGAATAGCCTCAAATGGAGTTAGAGGATAACAAGTTTTGAAAGGAAGTAGTCTAGTTTTGATATGCATTGGTAAAGTTTGAACAAGTCTTAGGTAAGGCGGAATGAATCTAAAGTTATTATAAAGCATAAATGATTTTGTTTAAAGAAAGTAATGAGTTGTTTAGAATTTTAACAAATTCTCAATGGTTTGTTTTCCTTTGAGTTCGACTAGGTTATAAACTGGTTTGATTAATAAAATTCTCACTTAATAGTACTCTCCTGATATTGATTTTTCCCAATCTTACACCTTATTAACTTTTCATCTTCAATAATTGAATATTTTCTAAATCTTGTATGCCTCACTAAAAGTATAAGGGCCTGTTCTCTCCAGCTTATTTTCAGTTCAGTTCATTTCAGTTCAATTCAATTCAGTTCAGTTCAGTTCCTAAATGATAATCATTACTATTAATTAGTTGTAATTTAGTTCAGTTCAGTTGTTTTATGCGGAAGAGAACATGCCCTAAGTGTATCATCAACAAAAACCCAAAAAAAACTCAACATCCAAGTTAACAAATCAACCACAATATCCATATAAATCCATAAACAAAAATCAAGTACAATCTCTAAATTAACCAATCAATTACAAATTACAATACCTGAAAGACTCATTTTCACATTGATAAATTAACACATAAGTCTAGAAAATAGGGTGTGAGGGAGAAAGACATCAATCTACCCACAAAATATTAATCAAGAAAAATAATTGGAAAAGATATCTAGTAGCTTTATTTTTTCTAATGTTCTTCCTACTTTTCCTTTAAGTGTTTTTCATGAAATCTTCTTACTTTTACTTTATTCTTTATTTGGTAAAATTTTATTTCCTTATTACACTATATTACTCACTTATTGGATCTACATAATTACATAATGTGCTTTTTCACAACCATATTTTTTCTCCTATTTATATAATTAGAGAAGATTTACTTGCGCATAAACTCTTATTCCTTTACCTTGATTTTTGTTGCTACAAAAATAGGAAGATCCTTAATAACGGAGGGAGTAGTATCCTAATACGAGTTACACGAATAAGAACTCTTATACATAATTTTCTGATTCCTTCAACTTGTAGTTCAAAAGTGCTTTTTCATTTTATTTCATAAGTATTACATGGCCAAATAATTCAAGGACGAGTGCAATGCAAGGGAGGTCCTTCTAAGTAGATGACTTATCAAAGTAACTACCTTATAAATGAATAATTAAAAATACTAATAGATTGCTTTAAAACATAATGTCATCTTGTCTCTATGTGCGCTTATAGAGAATAACTTGATTATTGTAAGTAGTATTTAAATTTGGGATTAAATATTATCTATATTATTATCCATCATAACTTTCGAGAAATAAAAGCACTTGAATTTGGTTGGTTGATGCTTTAAATATGTCTAGTCCCTTTCTTAGAGTACGTTTGAGATCCAATACTAAACTATACTTTGACCATATATTTGAAAATTATGCAATTGATGCACTCGCCAAGTGAGGAACAAGAGGGTCTAGAATATGCATTTTTGGTCATAAACTTTGTTTTATTTCATGTGTGAACTTATATGTTGCTTGTACATGATCCTTTATAAGCCGTTTATTAGCTTTATTAATACTCTAATAGCACTACTTAAAAAAGAAATAATTCGACAACACTTTACTATTTTAATCTTTCGTGTTTGTCAATGCACAATTCTGATTCTTGATCATATCTTAAATCTTCAATTAGTAAATTTATTATAAAATTGACATTAGGTAAAACATATATTAAAACAAATCCTATAATACTTTATATAAAGATGTTTATTTTTATAAATTAGTAACATTAATAATTATAGTGTAATATGTAAATTGTATAGAAAGTCAAAGTTAAACAATTAAGAAAAACAACGAAGTGACTAGCTTTTTTTTTGTGCTAGATAAGGATTAATTTTAAAAGCACAAATTCACGTAGTGGATGTGACTTGATAACTTCACCATTTGCTATTGTAATATCTTGATTTTTTTGGGGGAACCAGAGAATCCCTTGGTAAGAAGAATGACCCTATTAGACCAACACCTCTCGCAGGTCAGTCAACCCAAATATACAAGTCAATGCTTAGAGTAGGGGGTATAAGGGAATCCCTACTCCCAAACACAAGTAGGTAGTGTGGTTCGAACTTGTGACATGAGTGGTTAAACTACCCAAAAATATGACATGAGTTCCTAAAAGATAAAAAAAAAAATTGAGGTCCTCTAAGGTGAAAATTTTAAAAGATGAGTCCCCAAAAGTACGCTTAACTCCTATTATAGGGTACTAGCCTTATGTGCACGCCATGTGCGCGTTAATTTCAAAACTTGTTATTTTATTATATGTTATAGTACTGAATATGGATATATTAATTCATTAATATAAAAGGTTGAAGATCTAATGTTTAACTCGGTTACCAAACTAAAAAGTTAGGGCCCGTTCGGTATTACTGTGGCTTTTTGTTTTTTTGTTTTTTGATTTTCAAAGTCATATGATATATGCCCTATAATGAATAAAAAATTAGTTAAATTTATTGGGAACATGATGATTTTGAAAACTGACAACTAAAAAGTAAAAACCACTTTTTCTGGTTTTCTGTTTTTGGTTTTTAGTTTTCAAAAAAACTGAAAACAAAAAACGATACGAACGGGCCCTTAGTGAGTGATTGTGATTTTTAATTGTAATTTTTCTGTGATTGGATTTCAAACAAAAAGCATAAACATAAAGAATTGCTTTGATTGAATCAAAGAGTATCAAAATTATTGATATATTATAATTTGAGTTGACAAGTTATGGAAGAAATGACATCACTTTCTTTTCTACTTTATTAATTATTGAATTTATAGGGATGATTTCGATTTTTTTTATTATGTACTTAGTATATTGATCGACTGAAAATTTATATTTGTGCATTAATTGATTTATTATACTAATAGACATAAATTAAATAATGTGATTGTTATTTTTTGGACAAAATGTAATTGATTGCTATATTTCCTTGCAACTTTATTGATTGATTGATCTTTCCGTTTCTTTGTTGATTAATTGACTCTTTTCTTTTTTTCAAAACTAAATTATCTCTATTCTATATTTAGAGAAAGGGATTTTTCAAACCTTTTAGGTGGACAAAATGTACTCCTTCTTCTCTTATGAAAAGGTCAAGATATTTTGTCCATTTATTTTTTTGGTTGAAATATTTGATGCGTATACCATTTTTAGCTTGTTTAGTGTGGCAAGTAGAAATAAGAAAGAGTTTCCATATTGTTTTCCTTTGTAATTTTTTCATTTAATTCAATAAGGGTATTTTCCTCCCTCCTTCCCTTATACGATAGAGATATAAAAGTTTTTTGAGAGCATAGAGCATGTTACCTCACTTCTCAACTCGCTATGGCCTTGTGGCTCATTTGATTTGCTAGAAAAAGGTCATTTTCAATGATTAAGCCTTTTCGGCGTGGCATATTATTGAGCTTATTTATAACTACTTTCAAGATTGGTCTTCTACTTCATATAAAGAAAATTTCATCAACTCACCTAATAAAGATAATTTCTCCAATCCTATGCCCAAAAGAAGTGGAATGGCCTTCATTTAGTATCCTCCCAATTTAAACCACTTCATTGTGAACTTTGATGGCTCTAAACTTTAAAATGTAAAGCAACTTTTGGGTTTGTAATCTCGAACCATTTAGGTGATGTGCTATTGGCTGGAGCTACTTTTATCGACCCTTCTTGTTCCATCATACAAGCTGAAGCTTGGGGTCTTATGGAAGGCCTCAAAGCTCCTAGTTTCTTAAATATTGATAATATTATTGTAGAGGGTGATAATCTCTCGGTTATAAACGTCATCTTCAACATTTGAAAACCTCCATAGATTATGAACTTCATGATTTGTGATGCAGTCATAGATTCGAAGAAGTTAAGCACTGTTTAATTCTCTCACTGTTTTCGGGACGAAATCAGGTGGCGGATTTCATGGCGCATAAGAGGAACTATTCCTCCAATTTGCTCTACTGTTTTCCCCCATTTTCCATGGATTTTTCTCACATCATGCGGAATGATGTTTAAAGCCTCTTGATTAGGTCATGTCCTAGTTTTTCTTCCCTTACAATGTGTGTATATATATATATATATACACACACACACACACATAGATACATACATACATACATACATATATATATGAGAATGAGAGAGTGGAAGGGTGGTAAGCCCTTTCATCTTCCACCCACATGTTGTGGGTTAGATTCTCGTCATGGGGGTTTGAGGTAGGTTGTATTTAGGTGCCCTGTGAGAGGGCGTTACTGTAATTTATCTTACCAAATTTTAAATATATATATATATATATATATATATATATATATATGTATATATATATATGTATACATATATATATATATATATATATATATATATATATATATATATATATATATATATACATATACATATACATATATATAATAATAATAATAATAATAATAATAATAATAATAAAGCGTGATATCTAAGTATGCTATTTAATATCATAAAATAGTTATATAACAAAAAGAGTATGGAGAGATAATATTATTGTATCATTAGTAATATTCCATCCGTTCTTTTTATCTACACATTTTGTACCTTTTAGATAGGTAAGTTGAGGTCCCTTGTAAGGAGGGAGGAATTAGAGATCTCTCTTGTAAGGGGTGAGTCTTAATTCCATGACCTCTGGAATTGGAGGTGATGCCAATACCACTAGGCTATCACATGTTGATGCTTGTTTTGTACTTTGACGTTATTCACATACTTCACTTTGACACTCTTTTGTCATTTATATATAAGGAAAGAAAACTTGTTAGATTCGTCTCAACATATATATTCAACATATTAATTTTTTATAATTTTTACCTATTGATAATTAAAGATACTAATGGTCAAACTGTCAATGTTTTGTGTTGATTGGCAAGCATAAAAGTTTAATTGTGTAAATTGAAAACAAACAAAGTTAGTAGCTTTGAAGGCAAGTTCAAATAAGATCCATTAATAATATAATTTAAAGTTTAGAAAAAATAATTGTTAATCCTTCATGTTCCTGATAATATTATAAGTCGGAAGTAATAAAATGATCAGTGTGCATTGATTTTTGAATCAATTTATCCAAAAAGAATTTGACATGAGTATGATTTTTATTGTTTCAATATATCATTAGAATTAAAGTTTACTACACCCCTACCATTCTAGAATAATTAAAAAAATAATTCGATAATTCATATATTTTGAGTGCATTCACTTTACATCCGTTGTCAAGGCAATTTTTTTTTGCTAAATGTTCACTTAGAATTCTCCACATCCGACTGTTATTATTTGAAATCTTTTTTATGAGCATATAAATAAAAAAATAGTTTTTGATTAACTGTGTTCGTGATACTCGAAAGTATAATAAAAGTTATAGTTTCAATACTTTTTTTTTTTAATAGTCCACCAAGTTGTAATTATTATTACATCTTCTTTTGGACCTACTATTTTATTTCACATCCATTTTTACCTAGTTAAAATTATAAATACAAACATCCTACTTTTACTTATCATATCTACTTTTATCTTAAAATAGCATTTTGGCCCAGGCAATGCCTTGGGGCAGTTACAATAAACAAATATATTATTATTCTTAAATTTCATAATTTATTTTGCCACTTTTCGTATTTTTTGTCCATTAAGAAATTCAAAAGTTTACGTCATGACGTGATAAGTAAAAAAAACTGAAAGATTTATGTTTGAAAATAATAGCTTAAAAGAAATTGTGGTAAGAAAATATGACATTAATAGTCTCTTGTTAGTTATGTAATAAGAGTGTTAGAGATATATATATACTTGTTTAAGTCTTTCTAGTCAAGTATATTTATTATAAGACTTTATCATATTTTATTTCAAACATTAGACAATAAAGTCATAGTGTGTTGATGGTTAAACTCTTACTTTTCATTTCAAATGTCACGTGTTCGAGACCTTACAATTACATAAATTTTTTTATTGAGGAGTACACATGGACATAAAGCATTTGCATTAGAAGTTTGAGGAGAGTGCCACGTGGCATATAGACTTCCTTAGGCACGACTTTTAATATATTTGTATAGATAATGCTCTTAATTATGTATTCTAAACCTTTGTGCTTTATATATCATAAGCATTAAAACTAATTTGAGACGGAGTAATATATTAACTTAAGTTTTTTTAATAGCATTACATTGTTATTTCAAACATAAAATACGATCACAATTAGTTACATCTATAATACATGCATTATTTATTTATTTTTATTTTTTTTTTGGGCCCCCACTAGGACCCTTTCTTTAGCAGTAAGCATGACCTCTTGGACCAAAGACCTATCGCAGTCCCAACCCAACTACACAGGCCAACGCTGAGAGTAGGGGAAATAAGGAATCCCTACTCCCAAAGCACTAGTAGGTAGTGGGGTTGAGCTCAACCGCGACCAAAGGTCACGAGGTGAGTCCCCACCACCTCCACTAAGCTTTCGTATAATACATGCATTATGCATAGGATTTAAAACCTATCGAGTTGCAATATGCCAATATCTAGTACTTATTAAATTCTCGTTCTTTACTCTTGCTTATTCCTACGATGATCTATTGATCTGCATCTAGTAGATATAGGTCAAAAGTTTTTTGTGTACTAGTAAAAAATAGAAAAGTAAAAAAGTAAAAAAGAAGAAGAATAATAATAAAAAAAGACACAGAAAAAGTCCCCAAAGAAATGTGAAGCAAAATGCCAGGATGTCAGGTCGTTATATTTACTAAAAATTTTGTGGTTTTTGAACTTTTGTCAGATAAATGTTATCATGTCATAGATCTGAACCATAAGAGTGAGATGAATTTATAAATGGAACTCGAAATAAACATTTATTGCTACAATTACTACAACACCCTCCATATATTGTAACTTCATTGGTCATATAAATCATATTCTAATATAATAATTATAGGGATAATTTTGTCTAATTAGAAGTCCAAGGAGCTGTCTTGGTCAACATTCACATCAAAATACTCTAACCACCTTCTCGTAAATTCTGGTCATGTTGTTGGATAAACAATGTAAGAGTATGTGCTACACTGCTAAGTTATGGATTAGAATATTACTTACCAATATAATAGTCAATGTCATCTTATTGTATATATATATCAGTTTGAAGGATTCTATATTTTATAATATAAAGTACTATGATATAGGAGTGTAGGACAGTGGGAATGTGAGTGTGTGACTAGTGTTGATCTAATTAGAATATGACATGTCATCGCAACAACAATTTTAATAACAAAGAGTGTATTATAGTATACCTAGGTTTAACTTCTTGGATGACCAGATCGAGTCTCATATACATTTTGAAAGTCTTTGAAAATTGAAGTTAAATACAGTTTGAGATTTTTTACCTTATCATATATTCCTAGCATGTTCAATATTTATGAGTACGC
This sequence comes from Beta lomatogona, assembly GCA_947646795.1. Taxonomy (NCBI): domain Eukaryota; kingdom Viridiplantae; phylum Streptophyta; class Magnoliopsida; order Caryophyllales; family Amaranthaceae; genus Beta; species Beta lomatogona. Next base: position 315,186 of record CANSNZ010000263.1, read on the forward strand.
TTCTAAAAATCTTAATTATTGTTTACTTCTACTTTAAAATTTAAATAGCTAGCAAAACATTTAATTCTTGGATAACATCTTTTTATATGCACAAGATGCGTATGTGCCAACATCTCTATAAATTATTATCAATGTAAGACACTCATAAATATATTTATTATACTAAGTGATTTAATAAACTGTTTGAAACACTCAGAGCATTATACAATACCCCCTCTATATTTTTAAATTTAACAAAGCGTCTTGCGAAGATCCTTGGCCTTGTTGGTTGGGGATTCGCCTTGTTGTTTGGTTTGTATCACAAATCCAACGTTAATTAATTCAACCTTACCATATACTTGGCCTCCAAGACTTGTGAAGATCCTTGACCTCCAAGAATTATGATGTCATTGGGCTCCAAGGTTTGTGCTACTATGCTTGGCCTCCAAGCTTGCTTGTACTATTAATTCTCACTTAGCATAAACTTACAATTTGTACCAAGTGTACCAAGAGTATTATACACACATATTAGCTCTTAGAGAAATACACCTATATATACATCTCCTTTGGGAGATTACCAGCTCTGTTTGAGAATTTGATCCAATATAATTTAGAGTCATACCATTATCCTTTTACCCTTCGGGTGGTACTCTCATACCCTTTTCATATATTGGATAATTAGTACTCGTCATTTGTGGGTTTTTTTTACCTCTTTTGAGGGTTTTTCCCACGTTAAAATGTGTGTTTATTACTACTTATCTTATCCATCTACCTATCTTTCTCATTATCAGTAATTGCTTCCGCTTGCGTACCTAACCCAACAAGTGGTATCAGAGCCAAAGGTTTTGTTAGAGCGTCTTTATCTTTCTAAGATGTCTTTGGTGACAAAGTTTGATATTGAGAAGTTTGATGGCAAGATCAGCTTTAGCATTTGGAAAGTCCACATGAAGACCGTTCTCACTAGGAGGGGATAAATATACAAAAATTGGTGAGTACATATATGTATCCGCTTGAAATCTTTCGGGGTTTCGAAATTTGTGTATACCTACGGAATTTGTGCCGAGGTGGAGAAATATTGGGTTTGTGTCACAAATCCCGCATTAATTCAATCAAGCTTGCTTTGTAAGCCTCGGAGGAAATTCACACATACCATATACTTGGCCTTCAAGTCTTGTGAAGATCCTTGGCCTCCAAGGATTATGATGTCCAATTGGGCTCCAAGGCTTGTGCTAATATGCTTGGCCTCCAAGCATGCTTGTACTATAAAGTCCCACTTAGCATAAACTTACAATTTGTACCAATTGTACCAAGAGTACCATACACACATATTAGCTCTGAGAGAGAATACTCCTATACATCTTCTTTAGGAGATTACGAGCTCTCTTTATCCAATATAATTTAGAGAGTCATACCATTATCCTTTTACCCTTCGGGGTTGTACTCTCATACCCTTTTCATATATTGGATAATTAGTTCTCGTCGTTTATGGGTTTTTTTTTTCACCTCTTTTGAGGGTTTTTCCCACGTTAAATTGTGTGTTTATTACTACTTATCTTGTCCATCTGTTACCTATCTTTCTCATTATTAGAAATTGCTTCTGTTTGAGCTCCTAACCCCAACACTTGTAACCTTAATGTCACAAGGTCGAATCCTTCTAACGGTGGTACTTGGGGGTAGGGATTTCCCTTACCTTTCCCCCTACTCTCAAGTGTCTGGCCCGAAAATGTTAGACCAAGAACACCGTGTGAGTTGAGGTCTAAACAAGGTCAATCTCCTTACCTTAAAAAGAATATAGACTGTAACACCCCTGCCAACCCGAACCCTTTTTCATTTAATAAAACTCGAGGTGGGGGAAAATCCACGAGGGTTCGAATCAACGGGCGTGCTACCGCCGCACTTATCTCCATGGAAATAAATGCAAGGCTAGATTAAAGCATACTAAATTCAAATAAATTAATCCTTACAACTAAGCAAATCGTTCATTTAAATATTACTAATTACTAAAGAGTTTCAGAGTTCCAGCGGAAGCTAAATCATAAGCTAAGTAGATGACAACTCTAAGTGATCTCTCTTTTGTTCCCCCGTCGATCACCCACCTGCACAAATACATTGAAAAGAAACAAGAGAGACAAGCTCCCAAAAATCAGAAAAACTGAGTAATTCCAACTCCATCCCGTAAAAATACTTAAGTTGAAAATATATTGTAAAATAGTAGATTAATAGGGTTGAAAAGCATAGTACACATACACATGTATATCCAATGAATAATAGCATAATTAATTCAATTAATCAAATTATTTAAGGAGAGGAAAGAGAACGCCGAAGTTTGAGAGTCAATCCCCCGTAACCACTTACTTCAACATTGTAGGCCGGGGTCAATCCCCCGTAACCACCTACGAATAACATAATGGCCATAATAACAGAGTCCCTAGTGTGCACACCCCTTCTACTTGGATCACAACAAGATAGAAGGAAGACAAGAATGAATAATCAGCATAGTAACCGAGAGAACCCGTAGGGGCCGCCGAACCTCTCATACGGGGCAAACTGTTCATCATTTCCCTCCGATATTTCACTTTACGTGATTAACATCTTTTAATCAAGTCATCACATAAATTACGTACACATTTACGTCATCTTGTTCAATCTAGTGTGAACATATTCAATCCATCATAATCTCAATTCATTCATAGGGTTCCAATAACTCATTTCATAAACACAACCGTCACTGAGTTCATTTATCACTTGATTCATAATCATTTCATTATCACAAGTTCTTATCAATTCCAACTTTCATAAAGTCTCAATATTAATAATAACAATAATAATAATCATGATGATATATAGTAATAATAATAACAATAATAATCATAATCATAATAATAATAATAGTAATAATAATAACAATAATAATATTAATAACCATAATAAAGTTATAGTAAACATCTTTGTCATATCGTACATCGTCCATAGTCATGATTCATAATCGAAATCCATAGTCGTTGTTCATTTTGTCCTTCATATTCATAATTCGCATTAAGTCGATAATCCATAATTATAGTCCATACTTATAAATTTTATAAGCACATAATCACGTAATCAATTCATTTTATACTAACGGGATCTATGTTTAGATGGACATCGGAGATTACCTCGTGACGCGTGTCCAAAAGTCAGATTCACGAACCGATTAACACTCTTGATATTCCTCGTCTACGCAATCGGAATCTACATTAGACGTTAACGAAATCTAAGTTAGTTACCTAAATAACCCCTTTTTATATAAAATAAACAATTTAAATAATTCAAATAACTTAAAGAATTTGTAATGATTATAAGAGAGTTTATAAATCAAAGTTTATGGTTTTTAAATCAATAATGAAATCATTTTAAATTACTTAAAGATGACTTCAACTTAATTGTTATTAACTTAAACAACTATTTTAACATAGAAACTAACTTTATTATACTCATTTTATTTAAGAAACATTTTCAAGTTATAAAAGATTAACTTAACTGAAAATACAATTAAGTAGGCTAGTTTAGGAAATTATGGGTTTTGGTTAAAAAAATAAACTGATAACTAAGTAAAGGGGAAAAGGGTACTGATTCTTTGAATCAGTTTCATTAACCAAGAAAAAAAAACGAAAGGAAGGAAGGAATGAAGGAAGGTAGGAAGGAAGGACAGAGGAGGGCGAACAGAGGGAAGAAAGAAAAGGAAGGAGGTGGCGCTGGTGGTGGCGCGCCGATGATGAAGTTAGGCAGGGGGGGAACGGGGTCAGGCGATGGTTCGCGTGGGTGGCGGCGCAGGCGCGCTGCAGAGGCGCCGCGAAGGGAAGTCGTGAGGTGTACGAAGGGAGAACAGAAGCTGGCGGTGTTGGATGGTTTTATGGCGTTTGACGTGGTGGTTTCCGGCGGTGGTTCGAAGGGTTCAGGTGGGCGGCTGAAGGAGGTTTGTTTATTGGTGGATTGAAATTTTATTTTAAATTTTCAAAATCAAAAATCAGAAATTTAGGAAGAAGATAAAGGATTGAAGCAAACCTTTTGACTTGAGATTGTTTGCTTGAGTAATTTGGTGAGGAAACTTCGGTATTTATAGAGGAGTTTGGTCAGAAATTTTGAGCTTTGGTCAAGCTCCATTAATGGAGAAAGCATGGTGAGGTATGGGCTATGGTGGTAGCTCTTTGAAAATTTGCCCCTAATATCCGAAAATTGTGGATTGAGTTTCAAATATTTACTGACAAAGCTGAGATTTTGTGTTGAAAATCTTGATTCTTGTGTCTTTGTGAATCGGACGAAGAAGAATGGAGGAGAGGAAGATGGAAGATGGTGATCATCATTGATCACGTTTTCTTTCTTTTTTTTTTTTTTTTTTTTTTTGTTTGCTTTGTTTTCCTTTTTCTTTTTGGCTAAAAGACATATGGCTATGGATTTGTATTTGTATTTGTATTTGGGATTGGATTACTAAATTGGATGGACAACTTGAATGAATAAGAATGCCCACAACTAAATACACCTTTCAATTACCATATTAAAATATTTTGAAATATTTAGGAATAAAATACATTTCAATTAAATAAACTCGTTAAATAATTCAAAACTAAATGAAATTATTATTTTAATAAACATAGTTATCAAATAAAATCGCATTATCATAAAATAGATTTTTAAGTGGAAATAATATTAAACCTTAATAAATAATAAAATAATCTTTGAAAATTTGGGGTATTACATAGACGTTTAGAGTAATATGAACCAAAAGATAATTAAATAAATATGCTAAATTATGACTAGAGATCATGAGCTAACCGCTTCCAAGATCAGAATCCCCTCACTCTCGATGTAATATACTTCTATGTATTTTTTTGTTCTTCCTAATTTAACTGTGCAGGTTTGCCAACACACTTCTTTGACCTTAAATATCTTTCTTTATATATTAGTTAAAATTACAACGATTGAATATTATTAATAAATTACTCATTGAGACGAATCAGATAAGACCCAACACGACTATATTTTTTTTGTTTATTATGAAAATTGTAAAAGATTATATTTAATTGCATGTGAATAATGTCAAGATTCCAAGCAGGAAGAACAAAAAAATACAGTGGGAATAATACTCAAATTAAAACAACACAAGTTCTAATTCTGACCAATGCACGGGATGTTAAATGAACGTCATGGGGCCAAAAAAAATTACTTTTGAGTATAAATTTTAGATATTAAATTTTATATGTTATTTAAAATAATAGGATAAGTTGGAAATTTTTTGTTCATAAAACTAGGGTATAATGAAAAATAGTTATGAAAGCATTATTATGGATTGCACAATTACAATTAGATAAAACATTAGAAGGATATTAACCAACTTTGTTCCACCATGAGAAATTAAAGAAGGGAAGATCCTAGGGAAGAAGAGGCCTTGAGAGAATGGCAACTTTATATAGGTTTTATTGTTTCCTTTTTTATTTTGAACCCTAGCTAACGCATTGTTTGTGAACAACTTAAATCTATGTATTTTATTCTCGTTTTTCTTTGTGTGTCAATTAATTCTGTCATAACATCATTTATGCGATACAACGATACCACACCCTAAATACTAAATTAAACCTTCATTAACTTCCACGTGTTGATGGCAAAAAAGAATGGGAACGATGAAGACCAGGGTCGTCTCGTATAATTTAGGGGCTCTGTACTAAATTAAAAATGAGGCCTCAACCGGTAAATAAAGACGACGCTATATATATATATATAAAATTAAAATTTCATACAACTAATAAAATTTGTTCTTTTTCCAAACAATTTTTTTTTTGGTAAAAATATAAGTGACTATATTTCCAAAAGCACAAATCAAACCAGCTCAATACAACCTATAGCTAGCCAATCATACTAACAACAGTACACCAAAAAACCAACAAACAACTCAACTACAACTCATCCTATACACTGCTTCTAAATTACTGAACCAATTTGATAAATGAATAATTCAAACCCCCAAGAAATAACCAGAAAATAATAACCCAGAATTTCAGATTATTAAATTTAAAACCAACACAATAATAAAATGTTCATATTTAAGAAATTACCTTCAAAATTAGGAGAAGCCAAAAATATACAATATTAGCCAATTTTGTAGTTGTTGTAGATGTGAATGTGAGAGTTGTTTGAAGAAGTTGGTTGCTCATGGTTGAATAATTGGAATAACTTCTTATTTATCGTCTGAAAATCAAAGATAAGGAATATCAAACATCAACTAAACTCACACTATACAAAGGGTTTTTTTTTCCTCTTTGGAATTTGGGGATTAGGATGTTGAAATCAAACCTGAATTTAGATTTGTCGGCTTGAACGAGGAAGAGATGGAGCCATTAATGGTATTTTGAATGAGGAGCCATTAATGGGTTGGTGAATTGAAAGAACCGAAGAGGTGGAGTAAATGGGGGAATGAGAAAGCGTGAAGTGCGCTTCAATAACTCAATTTGACGCGTCATTCTGATTCATGAATTAGATTTTTTTTTGTTGCTTTGGGCGGTCAATCCAAAAAATTGGGCCCTTATATTTTTAGGGCCCTGTGCAGTTGCTCAACCTGCACAGGGCCTTAGTCGGGCCTGATGAAGACCATAAGAAATGTGTTTTAAAGGAAAATATGTTGAATGTCATAAATATAGTGACAAATCATTTGAATTCAGCTTTCAGCTGTTCATATTATTTTAAATCCTTATAAGAAGAAGAAAAAAAGTTCAGAGAAGTTTAAATAAGTTCAGATAAGGTCTAATAAGTTAAGATAAGTTCATATAAGGTTCATAAATTAAGATAAGTTTAAATAAATTCAAATAAGTTTAGATAAGCAAAATTAAATTGAAAGAACGGATCCTTCATACTTCTATAAGCGATGTTTTAACAATCACCAATTACTATGATATTGAAAGTCCATGGTTTGGTCATGCTCCTTGATGAAGTCATAGAATAGAACTAAAAAGGGCGTGTGGGGCGTGTAAACGGTGTCATTGAATTTAGAAGAAAAAGTAATGGGCTTTGTTTAATTTTAGGTAAGGTAATTTTAGAATATTTTTAATTATTGTTGGAAATTACTCAATGGCTTTAAATTTAGCTTAGTGGTAGAATTGATACTTTGGCTTTATGATGGATTGGGTTTTACCGTTTATGTTGAAAGTGTTTCTTGTTTTAAAAAAAATGTCAAAGAAGTTTTCTTTCTAAGTGGCATGATGTCATGTCACAATTCACATGCTCAATCATATGCAAATATGTAATGATAATGTGCACAAATTCAGATTGGTGGGAGCCTGGGAGGTGAGTGACACACTGACTTGTAACATAGGCCCCGTTCTTTTGAACTTATTTTGACTGAAATTAAATTAAATTAAATTAAATTAACTGAAATTAACTGAACTAAACTGAAATTAAATTAACTGAACTGAAATTAAATTAACTGAACTGAAATTAAATTAACTGAACTGAAATTAAATTAACTGAACTGAAATTAAATTAACTGAACTGAAATTAAATTAAATTAACTGAAATTAACTGAAATGAGAGAAACTGAACTGAATTGTATATTTAATTTTCTAAAATAATAATTATCGATAATAATCAATAAGTATTAACATAATATTATCAATACTTATTATTATTATTATTATTGTTATTATTATTATTTATTATTATTATTTATTATTATTATTATTATTATTATTATTATTATTATTATTTATTATTATTATTATTATTGTTATTATTTATTATTATTATTTATTATTTAATTTAAGTTCAGTTAAGTTCAACTTTATATTAATAATAATAATAATAATAATAAAAAAAAAAACAATAAGAATAATTAATAATAATAATATCAATAATAATAATAATAATAATAATAACAATAATAATAAATAAATTATAAATTATAAATAATAATAAAAATAAATAATAATAAATAGTAAATAATAAATAATAAATAATAAATAATAAATAATAAATAATAAATAATAAATAATAAATAATAAATAATAAATAATAAATAATAAATAATAAATATTAAATAATAAATAATAAATAATAAATAATAAATAATAAATAATAAATAATAAATAATAAATAATAAATAATAAATAATAAATAATAAATAATAAATAATAAATAATAAATAATAAATAATAAATAATAAATAATAAATAATAAATAATAAATAATAAATAATAAATAATAAATAATAAATAATAAATAATAAATAATAAATAATAAATAATAAATAATAAATAATAAATAATAACAATAAATAATAAGAATAATAATAATAATAATAATAATAAATAATACAAATAATAATTAATAGCAAATAGTGAATAAATAATGATAATAATAATAGTAAATATAATAATAATTATAATAATACTAAATAATAATAATAATAATAAATAATAAATAATAAACAATATACAATAAATAATAAATAATAATAAATAAACAATAAATAATAAATAATAATCATAATGATAATAATAATATTATATAATTATAATAATAATAATAAATAATAAATAAAAATAATGCATAATTAATAATAATAATAATAAATAAATAAATAATAAATGATAATAATAAAAATAAATAATAAATAACAAATAATAAATAATAAAAAAAATTATAATAATAATAAATAAATAAATACTAATAATAATAATAATAATAAATAATATTAAATAATAATAATAAAAATAATAATAATAAATATATAATAATAATAGTAATAATAATAAATAATAATAATAATAATAAAAATAATTATAATAAATAATAAGAATAATAATAATAAATAATAAATAATAATAATAAATAATAATAATAATAGTAATAATAAACATAATAATAAAAATAATAAAAAAAATAAAAAATAAAAATAAAAATAAAAATAATCATAATAAATAATAATTTTTATTATTATCATAAATAATAATAATCATAATAAATATTAAATAATATTATTAATTATTATTATTATCATAAATAATAATAATAATAATAATAATAATCATAATCTTAATAAATAAAAAATAATAATTAAAAATTTACATAAGATGAACTAAACTGAAATTAAATTAACTGAACTGAAATTAAATTAAATTAACTAAAATTAAATTTACTGAACTGAAATTAAATTAACTGAACTGAAATTAACTGAAATTAACTGAAATTAAATTAACTGAACTGAAATTAACTGAAAATAAGTTCAAAAGAACAGGGCCATAGTCTTATGGAAAAAAAAACGTCCATAAATAGAAGTAAAGATAAATTGCATATGAAAGATAGTTAGGAGAAAAGCATACTGATGCCTATAAGGATAAAAAAAAGAAAATCTACACTATTAACAATATAGGTTACTAGAAATCAAAATGGCATGAGTAGTATAAGATCAATATTTTTCTTATTCAAAATAAAGGGGAAAAAAAACTAAATCTACCTTAATATTTTTCATTTTGTAGTTGATAAAAATGTTAAAACGACATTGGTCCTCGATAATTTCAAATACGACTACAGTGATTAGTATTTATAATTGTTCAATATTTGACACGGTAGTATTACCAAGGAAGTGAGCAAGAGTATTGTTTCTGGTGAAATTTACTAGTAGAGATCTTTTGGGAAATTTGAGGAGATGAGATTTGAATACGGGCCAAGTATCCAAGTGAGGTAGGAGTCCTGCAAAACAAATTTAGGCTGCCCTGGGGGTCGATCCAATATCACCTCTCCGATGCTTAAGTCAGTATCTGGTCAACGAGTAAAGTCTAATTAGAGAAATAAGGAAGAGAAAGAGAGACAAAGTCAGCTAATGAATTATCCATTACTTTCAAAGGGGATATGGTCCCTAATTATAGTGATCGGAGGGTGTATCGTCAAAGACGACTAACATTATGTGATGCGTGGACCTTATCTTATGCTAAGGAAAAATCAGTAATTTCACCTTACTCTGAGACCCAATTACTATTGGACCCACAAGTATTATTTTGGTGACTTCTTAAATTAGGCTCGAAGTCTTCAGTTGTTCCATTTTTTAGAGTGTCTTTTCAAATATGTCATATCTAATACTAGCTTATTTTAGGTGAATAATTTTTTTAAATAATTAGAGTTTTGAATAAGCAAGAGAATATAGTTTGGACATAATTATAGATAATCAACTCAAAGCGTTATTTAATTTTGATTTCTAGAGAGAGATGCTCTGTCTTCTCTCTAGAAATTCCTCTTAAAATAAAGCAAACCCTAAAAATTCTCCCAAATCAATTTCTTTAGAAATTGAAAACCTAGCCTCCTTTTTCTTCATCTCTTCTTAGATCTAGCCATTGCTATGGCTTAGTTCTTTTCATTTTAGTCAAATTTCTCTTGTCCTCAGTCGGACTTTGTCTCTTTAGCCCTTGTCTAGCTTTCGAGATGTTTGTTAGTCGCGATGGTTGTTTGCTCTGCTGGTGCTTATCGCGGTGGTTCATTGCTCGAGTTCAATTTGTTCTCGCGATGGTTCATGGTCGCCGGTGTCTCGTTGGCGGTGATCATATTCGCGTTTTTTAGTTGGTTTCTGGGTTTTATTTCTTTTTCTTGTTTTTTTGTATTTTTTTGTTATATTTAGTTTTTGTTTTTTAGCTGGTTAGCTTTGTGACTGATCTTGTGGCCTCAAGTACTTGTGCTTCTCTTGTGAAGATTTGGGAGCTTATTCATTTTCGATGATGTATGTCTTGCCCCTCGTGAAGGGTTCGACGTCGATTTGGGCCTGGGGAGATGGCGTGATGCCGTGGCGGAGCATTTACTCGAGTTCCTTAGTGCTCCTTTTTTCTTCGTTATTTCTGTACTTGAAGCTTATTGTAACCACCCTTAGGGGTGCTTTAGGGGGGTGTCTCTTGTGTAGACACCTCCTAGTTTTCTCTCCTTATCCAAAAAAAAAAATTAGATAATCAACTCAATTAAAAGTCTATATTAATGGTTGGCATCCAACGATTGGTTCTATATTCTATCACGCCCCTCAGATGAGGTCCCATTAGGCTTACACTGTGGACGCAACATAGGCCCCTTACACCCAACCCTATATATTCCACTTTGGAAAGGAGGAGTGAATGAGATTTGAACCCGTGACCTTCTTGTCACATTGTCTCTGATAACATGTTAGAGGGTCAACTCAACAAAAAGCTTCGACTGATCTTGGATCCCCGATATTGGTTTATATTCTATCACGCCCTATTCACATGACAACTCATTAGGCTTGAAGTATGGATGTAGCATAGGTCCTCTTATACCAAGTTGAAGCTAATGGCTGGAGCCTCAACCCTCAAGATTGGTTTTATATTCTATTGATCAAAGAATTCGTGAGCCATTGCCACATCATCAAGGAACTTCAAAATATAATACTAGTCTTATGTTTTGATATAACACCAAGAGCAACAACATTGGATCTTAGCATTATTTATTCAGGGCTCGTTCTGGATCACTAACAGTTTCAAGTTTTTGGTATTATTAATGTAAAAATCATACGATATATGAAGTATAATGAGCTTAATTAGTCATACTTATATACTAAACATGTCAATTTGTAAAAATGACCACAAAATACTAGAAACTGCATTTTCTGATTTTCATATTTTTGTTTTTAGTTTTCAAAAAAGCTGAAAATTGCGAACAAAAAACTATAACGAACCGGGATTTTAGTAACAATTTGAGTTTCTTGTTTTTGTTTCTAAGATTTTTAGATCATGTTATTCATTATTTTTTAAAACCATGAATTTGGAATCTTGCTCAAGTATGCATAAAAATTCATACGGTATCTATAATAATGAAAATCAACTCTAAAATAATACGGAGTATATGTCTAAAAATCTACAAGAAAATTATTTTTATGCATACTTGAGCAAGATTCCAAATTCATGGTTTTAATTTGATTTCCATGAATAAATTTCAATGACTTGGCATCTCTCATAAAGGCGAAGACCTTCACAATCGGTGCTATGATCGTCTTGATATAAAAACTTATGATATACTTTTTAACTTCTAAGATCATATTGATTTCCTATCTTATTCCACAACAATCATCAACTTGAAAATAAAAGGCAAATTAAGAAAACTTGTACTTTGATATATACTATTCAAAAGAGAGAAAGAAACTCCCACAATTGGAGAGAAACTCATTATTAGAAAAACTAACTAAAACCACTAAAATACTAAGGATTTGAGAGAAAATAGGAAAAAAGAGAGAAAATGAGGCTAGGGTTGTTACTTACTTTCGTTTTAATAAGGGAGTTAGTCTTGTGTGGACCTGGTCCATAATAACATTATTCTGGACCAAAACCAATTATTTAACATAGTGACCCTTTTTTCCATATAGTAACCTTATAAAATCTTAAGTTACACTACACAGTTACTATCTACCATAGTGACCGTTTTTTTTAATATAGTCACTCTTTCTTACATTAGTTTATCATAATAAAATTTTCACTTTGTGACATAGTAACCCTTTTTTTTTCACATAGTCAAACTTTGCAATCTATTTTTACTCATCTTTATATCTATTTTTTTATATAGTAACTTTTTCTTCCATAAATCACATGAATTGGCAATAGGTCCACACTAATTTAGTGTGGACTAGGTCTATATAAATTTTTTACTTAATAAAGTAGCAGTTTTATAATTACAGATAACAAAGATATATAAACTATTTTTTCTTATTAATTTCCTTAATCTTTCTTTTTATAGTTAGTTTTCTTCTTCTTCAGAAGATAGAAAACTGAAATCAGAAAATGGTTTCGAACAGAGTGTACAAACTTTAGATCACTCTTGTCACTAATACAATTTATCTTACCAAATTCGTTAAACACTACTTTTTACTATAAGTAATAGACTATTGATTTTTTTATAGAAGATAATAGGCTATTTGGTCCAACCTCCAATAACTATTGTTAAGCATAAATAGAAGTTGAAGTTTATATATATAGGGCCTAGGGGTACTAGAAACTCAAGTTGAGTTGGCTTCTTTTTGTCCTTTGGGGATTATTTAGTCGAAAAAGTCAAACAATTGAAATTCTCATTTTTGGGCATAAATATCGTTTTACTTTGGTTGATTCAAATTAATGAGGCCATCATGACCACAATAACCACATGGTATAAATTAAATTCTAATATGATACGGTTATGATCTATGAACCGAGTATAACGCAAACATTGTTGTTCACTCAATCAATGTTTTTTTCCTTGTTTGTTGGAAGATTTTTATTGTACAATTTTGAAATTAAAAGAGGCAGAATATGATTGAGCAAATGCTGTAAAAAATAACCGTAAGATAAAAATGTATGTGTGTTTCCTCGTAGTATAATCATTTTTTTTTTACGGGAAAACACACCTCACTTAACCATTCATAACAATTAAATCAGAGTTTACAAAGGCTAAAGCCTCAGAAGGTATATCTTCAATCCAAACCCTCAACTCACCAAACTCCCTACTAAGGTGAGCAAGTTTGTGAGCAACTCTATTCCCCTCCCTGTAAACATGATTGAAAGAAAGACTTGCAAGAACCTGAAAAACATATGATATACTTAGAAGATGGTACATATATTTTTTTTTTTGAGGGGGGAAACGTAGCTATATTAATTCAAAGACAAAGTGTCCATCAAGACATAGGGAGCCACCTCCGAAGGAGAGTGGTTCTCCCATATTTGTTCAGCCCCAAAGGGGATGAGCTTAGCTAGATGGTGAGCTACAAAATTTCCGTCACGTTTAACATGTGACCACACAATAGATTTAAAACAAACACAAGTAGAGAGAATGTTATGGAGAATTAAATCTAGATCAGAGAGGAAGATATCATTCTTGGACAAACGGTAGATAACCATCTGACAATCCGATTCCAAAATGACTTATTGTAAAAGATGGTACATATATATAGCTTAAGTATCATCTTATTCTTTATTTTTAGTTTGTGCATTGCATGAGATTGAAACCTGGTCATCAAGCTAACATCAATTGAAATAAGAAATACACAAATTCTTGGGTGTAATAATTTATGGCATAACAATCCAAAAAGCACCGCTTCTTTTATAAAATGATCACAAAATGACATCAGGTTCATGTCATTATTTGTATAGTTCTTGTCATTTTTGTTGGAGTCTGTCATTATGTACGTGTAAGTTATGTTGTAACATATTACACCCAAGACGCATTTGAAGAAATAACAGTAGGAATAGTGCCATTCGGATGAAGTACTAGCTCTCATATCTTTATGAGTATTTTTTAAAACCATCTGATGAATCCCATCATCTCAAAGAATTATTTCTCATCTTTAATACTCCCTCTATTTTTTATATTTCTCACTTTGAATCTTGACAATATTCATACTTAGAGAGAATATTCTCAATTTATAAGAAATAATATAATAATGTAGGATCTTGTTTGATTCGTCTCAATTAGTACTTTATTAAAATTCAATCATTACAAATTTTGCTAGCATGTAATAAAAGATATGTATGTTCAAAGACGTGCATTAGGAGACGGGCACACGCTAGTGAGAATGATAAAAATAAAGAGAGGGAGTACCCCATTAATTGCTTAATTAAAATGTGGATACCAACTAATTTTGGTCGTCTTCCTGAGGACTAAGGAGTACATACGATCCGAGATTGCAATATCGTCCACATCGGTGCTCTTAACGACTCTTTACGAAAATATATTATATGATTCTTTTTACAAATTAAAGCACCTAAATTATGCGGTTAGGATTTAGGCTTTGTAAAAAAATATAACGATTTTGATGAATGCAGCCAGAAGACCTAATAATAAGTGTTCAATATATTTTATATAATGATTGTTCATAAATTTATGCAAAATCACGTACTGATCGGTGTTATAAAATGCTAGCTATTTGAAAATGTCTTTCAAATTCTTATAGTTAGTCCCTAGAGTTGCATATATCATATTCTAAAATCAAACTAGTTGTTGGGCTCGAGTGATGCCTCAATTGCACAAGTCATAGTTATGTGGTAAGATCATGACAACTCAAAGTAAGAGGTCACACGAGTGTGAAACCTCTTCTGCAATTTTCCTTATCATTTTCTAGGGGAATGTCATGTATGAGGGCGAGTAATACTTGGCAGCGTGAAAAGCACAAGTCAGACAAGAGATACTTGACAGTGTGAAACCTCTAAAGCACCACTTGTTTTCAATGTGAAGAGAAAGCACCCTATTTCAGATAAGAGATAATAAGTACAGACAAGAAAATTTTAAGTTGATGAAACACAACCTTGTCATTAATAATGTTGACGATGTCCCGGCTGCCTGCAAAAGAGTTGCATATATCATATTTTGAAATGAAACTAGTTGTTGGGCCCGGGTGATGCCCCAAGCACAAGTCATAATTTAGTGGTAAGATCATGACACCTCGAAATAAAGAGGTCACGAGTATGAGACCTCTTATGCAATATTCCTTATCATGTTCTAAGGGAATGTCATGTATGAGGCGGGGTGATACGTGACAGCGTGCAATGCTTGCCCATGCATTTCAATACATATATATATACATATACATATATATATATACATATACATATATATATATATATGACTCTTTTTCCACCCCCAAAGCACCATTTTGTAAGTTTATTTCAAGGTGAAGAGAAAATACCCTAATTCA
This sequence comes from Beta lomatogona, assembly GCA_947646795.1. Classification (NCBI taxonomy): domain Eukaryota; kingdom Viridiplantae; phylum Streptophyta; class Magnoliopsida; order Caryophyllales; family Amaranthaceae; genus Beta; species Beta lomatogona. The sequence continues at coordinate 330,835 of CANSNZ010000263.1, forward strand.
ATTAAGAGATTATAAATTCAGACAAGTAGAATTTAAGTTGATAAAACACAACCTTGCCTTTAATAATGATGATCATGTCCCTGCATAAAAAAGTCCTATAATGTCTTATTCTATCAAACAATAAGTACCCTAATGATAAATATACTTTGTCAACTTGGGGGAAATAATGAGTTTAACATGCTCGCAAACTACTCGATCGCGACTCAAGTATCTTATGAGCCAAGCATCTAAGTTCGATACGAGAGATTCACGAGACTCGTGAACAAAAACTCAAAACATATTAAACTATATTATTTTTACATATCTCATAATTTGATTTGTATTTAATAATAAATTTTCAAATCAAAGCTTATAAAGATTTTTAAAAACCAGCAAAAACTCGACAATGAATATGTTATAGCATTAAAAGAGTACGGACTTTATTACAATATCTGAACTCAAGTTGCGTCTTAACCTAAATTGAATTTGAAAGTTTGAATTCGAAAAAGTTTGAAACTTAACCCACTTCAAATGAAAATGTAATGAACCAAACCAATGATCACCATTCACCCCTATAATTCACTAGTGATCAAAATATTTTTCCCAACTCCATCTCCATTCCAACTTAAATATTCTCCACCTTTCTATATATTTTCCTTAGAAACCCACCAATTACATCACATAAAAAATTTTCTTTCAACAAAATTAAGTAAATTGTCCAATAAATAAAACATTCATGTCAAATTTTCACTAAAAATATCATGTAAATTATATCACCCCTATAATTAGGGGTGGGCACCGGTCCACGACCGGACCGGAACCGTCTGGACCGGTGGACCGGAATCCGGGGTTTTCCTGGACCGGGACCGGACAGACCGGAATTTTTCCGGTCCGGTCCGGTCCTGGACCTCTTGGACCGGAATTTTTTTTTTATTTTTAAAAGATCTTTGTTATTTTATTTAAATATATTTATAAATTATATACATTAAAAATTAATAATTTTAATGTCAATAATCCTAAAAGAATAAATAGTAGGTTTATAAATTTATAACTTTCTGCCTTTTAATTTTTTTTTTAACATATAATTTTTTTTTTTACTTATATAATAGAAATTCCGGTCCAACCGGTCCGGACCGGAATTTTCCGGGTTTGGACCGGACCGGACCGGTGGACCGGAATCATCATTTTCGACGGTCCGGTCCGGTCCGGTCCAAATTCCGGTCCGGACCGGTTTGTGCTCACCCCTACCTATAATTCATCAACGATCAAAACATATTTCCCAACTCCATCTCCATTCCAACCTAAAAAATTCTTCACCTTTCTATAGATTTTCCTTAGGAACCCACCAATTACATCACATAAAATATTTTCTTTAAACAAAATTAAGTGAAAAAGTCCAATACTTAAAATTTTCAAAAGTACTCCCCCCCTCCCTAGACTCCTAGTAACTCCTACTACTAAGGACAAATAACAAAACAAAAATAACAAAAAAGTCTCATAACAAAATAACAATTTGCTTTTTACACACTAAAAAACCTTATATTAAAAAAAATTCTCATCTTTATTTCTCTTTCTAGTATAGTGAATAGTCTGTGGTCATATTATCCCACCCCCTCCCCCACCTCCACTGTCTGAATTTTGGAAGTTTAAACTGTGGCTCCTCCCGCTCCTTCTCTCTCTTCTTTCTCTCTCATCTTTTCTCTCTCCTCTTTTCTTCAAACTTCAACTTCACCTTCAACTTCAACCCTTTTTATTTATCATACCCACCCACTTTTTTCTCCCCTTCTTTCTCTCTCTCTTTCTCTTTCTTTCTCCGCTCTTATACTTCAAATCTTTTTGAATGATCCATTTCTACAAAACCCTAATCGTAAATTGAACAATAATCATCGCCTCTAAATTCTTGATTATTAATTTTTTATTTTTAAGAAAAAATTGTTCTGGGGTTTTTTCGTTTTTTGTCTTGGAGCTTCTGGTTCTGTGTGTCTCATTCTCTTCTCATTAAGTAAGAAAACTTAATCCCTCTTTTTTTTTTTTGGGTTTGATTTTGATTTTTTGTTTGGATTTTGAGGAGTACCCACATTGTTGATTTTTTTAATTTGATGGGAAAATCTGGGTTTATCGAAAGGAAATTTCTGGGATTTTTTAATGTGGAATTTCTGGAAATTTTGAGATAGATCTGTGTGTTTTATGGGGTTGTTTTTTCTAATTTGACATACCCTTTACTTAATTTTAATGGTTTGTGTGTTTTACATACTCCATTTGTGATGTTAATTCTTCTGGGTTTTCTGAATTTTTTGGAAAAATTGTTGTTTTTTTTTGTTTGAATTTGAATTTTGAACTTGAATTTGAGCTGGGTTTTTCTTTTAGATTGAATTTTTAGTGAATGAAAGAATAGGGTTTTGAGGGTTTTAAGGTTTATCAAGAACTTATAACTTTATTTGTCCTTCTAAATTGTTTTTAGTGCATCCCAAGATTTTGTTGGTTTTTGACTTGTGTAGTCAATATCTACTGCTTTGATAATGGCACTTTGGTGTGTTCTTACTTGATTTTGACTTGAATTTGAAAAATTAACTCTGATGGTCTCTGAAATCAATAGATCATCAAGTTAAAATTGTGGGTACATCTGATTTCATCCTATTTTCAAATATCTAGCATTTGTTTGCTGTCCTCTGTTTGTCAATGTATTCACTTTGTAATACATTTGTATATCCATATTGTTCATGTATATATATGTATGTACATATACTCCATTGGCTAACTAAGATATGCTTATACGAGACCCCGGATACCTAGGATTTGTTAGTGTCTCTCGAAATTCATTACTCTTTAAGTCTTTGAGGGTGATGGTTGAAGAGTGATTGATACTCAACTCACATCTTATCCATAGATTTTACTGATAATGAAGAAAATGTAGAGACATGGGAAATGAAATAGAGAATGAGTTATGATCAAGGACCACCCACTTATTCCATGGATGTCGCCTTGGGTTAAGAATAATCGAAATGCAACTATTCACATAATATGGTGTATTGTTCTCTTGGATTAAGAAAAAAAATATTGAAATGTACCTTGTTAGGAGGAGGGGGTTGGGGAGTTTGGGTTGAGATAGACTTGTTAGGTTTTTTATTACCTGGTGTTCAGGGATTGACCCAAAAATCAATGTGAGAGAACATAATGTCTTGAATGAAGAGTGATCAATTGTACGAGAACGGATGATATCCTTTTTCTCTTACATTTATGAACTAATGATCTTAGCTGTTCTTTGTTTTGAGACTCTAAGGCCATTAATGATGGGAGGGGGCGGCGAAGCTGAGTGATAACTTAGATTAAGGCACTATGTTGATCTTGACTTGAGCACACATTTTAAATGTCATTGTCAAATGATGAGTTGTGATCATTTCTTCATATGATATGTTGACATCTCCTATTGTTGTTTCATACTTAGAGTTCACAATATTTTACCGGATCACTTTACCTTTCAAGCATTTGTGGCCTGGAGTTGCTGATTAAATCGAGGGTTTAATGTGCAGAATTTGAGATTGAGGCATACAGTGCTCTTCTACAAGGTCGACATGAACAAGGAAAACCTAGTTGCGACCAAAGTAGAAGGGCCTACTCCTCGCATTACAAGAGCACGGGCTAAAGCTCTTGGTACATCAGGAAGGTTGATCCAGAAGCCTCCTAGGCCTGACCAGAGCAGAGTTCTTAAAGCAAACTGTAAGAGATTAGCATCAGATGAGAGTAAATCGACAGCTCCAGGTTGCAGTATTCAGAAGAAAAGAAGAGCTACGCTTACTGATGTTACTAATGTTTTATGTGACAAATCCTACGCGCGCTGCTTCACTAGTGGAAAATTCCAGGCAAGCATACATGATCTCTTGCAAACTAATCAAGCTACAATGTGCTCTAGAATTTCCTACATACATTTCGATTTCAAGATGCTAGTCATCATGCCTTCACTTGAGCATAGATTTGTTTTGATTTTAGTGAATGAAATTTTGCATTTATATGCTGTCTCCCCCCCTTCCACAAACAAAGGAAGCCTTCTCTCTTTTGACATACATAAGATTTGTTCTCTATATTGTATATTGTTCTGAAGCTCTTCCTCTTCCTTGATTTTCAGAAATTCAAGTCGGAGAAAAAAGGTCTCATCAGAAAGAGTGTTAAGGTGACCCCATCTGTCCCGGAATCCATGCAACATGATCATAATGATACAAAAGACAGAATTGCTGAAGATATATCAAAATTAACAGTAGTACCCCTAGAGGTTGCTCCTCTACCAAAGGATATAGTAGCTAGTGATATTTCAAACTTGAATTGGGAACACCATAAGCGCACGAAATTGGAAGATAGCTCACGAATTAATCTTATTTCTTGTGAAACAAGTGAGAGACCTGTGATTGCTCAGTCATTTCATACAGGTGAGAATTCTGTTTCCTTTTATCACTCATTGAGATGTCATGATGATTTCCGTGTTTAGAATTTCCTTCTTCAGGGTTATTTCTTTAGTAGAAGCAACAGAAAGCAGATATATTTGTATATTAGGCTTCAATTGCCCTGTAGAAATTATCATCTGACAATGCAAGTAAACATGACATATAATGGACCATTAATAAGCAAGGAGGAGTTCAAATTGGATGGTGAATTTTTTGCTATACTTATGAGGATTTGTTCTCCTGCTGGAAAAATCTATTAACTCTAGGAAGTGCTTCACCATTGTGTATTATTTGATGAATTGATGTGCCCTGTAGATAAGCTGTCTGTCTTAAGAACATATGTTGGTTGAAGGTCAGGCAATTATTGATCACTGTAGGCTCTATGATGATTGTATTTTCATTTTTGGAATACTTTTTCCCATCTGTATTGTATTTGAAAATTGTTCCATCAATCCTTTGGACAGAGCTTTTTGGTCGATCAGAAATGAACATCATTTCATGTCCTAGTGGATTCCGGAACTGTGTGCACGCTATAAGGCATTTTAGTTGTAAGCAGGCTTAGCTTCAATGAAATACTATCAGTATAGCATTTAAGATATATTAGACATTAGTTCAAGAAAGCCTACCAAAGCATAAGAACTATATGATGTTATCTGTTCCATAGTAGGAGTTATTTGGACAGCTTGGCCAGCGTCTTAAATTGCCTTTATCTTCCAACCTAGGAAAAACAAAGAGGCTGCAGGGTCACAAGTCGAAGCATACTATTGCATATGCTATGTAATTTACTTTCATAATTTCATTTTGAGAATCTTTATAGAAAGCCTGACAGTTTCTGGTTCTTGACACAGTGGACAAACTTCATGACGAAACTGGAACTTCCAAGCATCCAAATGTTATAGATATTGATCAGAACCAAAAGGATCCTCTTATGTGCAGCCTTTACGTTTCAGATATATATGAGAACAAACGTGTTACAGAGGTATGTTTGCTGACACTTAAGATTAATTCCTGTAGCAAACAGTTATTGGGTATCTACGTCCTGTCGATGCTCTGCATCTGTACTAATGCTTTTAGCCTTTTCTTTGTCATGCGTTTATCTAAAATCTATAGATGATAGAAGAAAAAAGTTCTTCAGATATCATATCTCTTATAGGTTATGAGACTGCTATGACTAGCTATATTACTTGGACTCGGGTACTCTTGTCATCCAAGAGTACGTGTCCAAGTGTCTAACGTGGTTTTTTAATAAAATTTCATGAGTTTGACTCAAATGAGGCGTTGAAGTGCCCACGCCCATGTGAGAGTATAAAGAATCCAACACGGGTTTATGAGGTTAAACGAAGAGTGATTAACATAGGCTGGCCATGTATGATTACTTTCTGGAGAATCAACTATTCAAATTCTTGTCTTGTGTACTATTACTGGTCAATTGATTTATGATTTTGGTCATAAATTCTGGCAGTATGATTCCCTTGTGGATAAGTGGCTTGTAGTGGACTAGTGGTATTGTGCTCCAGCTATTAGCCTATTATAGTTCATTGATACATATTATGTTTTGGCAATTCTGCAGCTTAATCAAAGGCTTTTTGTCGACTACATGGAAACAGTGCAACAAGATATTACTCCAAGCATGAGAGGAATTCTCATTGATTGGCTTGTGGAGGTTAGTGTATGTTTCTACAAACTTGAAAAGCCAATTCTGTGGAAGTCAAAAGATGAACTTCAATGGATGATATTTTATTTTGCCTACAATATGTTTGTTTTGATTGCAGTATATTTTATGATATTTATTCACTTTAATCAACAATTATAGGTTAGTTTTGCTTAATGAATTTCTAGTTCATCATTTTTTTGTGTCTTTCTTAATTATTGTGTTTAATCAGAAAGATATTTGTGTGAGATAAAGATAGAGTCATATTACTCATAAAAGTTGATTGAATTAGCATCATGCTATAAGAGGCGAGCTTAATAATTGAAGACGTTAGAATAACCGTCTATTTTTTAATGAAAAATGTCATGGAGGATTGCTTATAATATTTGAAGTTTAGGTTTTCCCATGCAGACCTTAATTGTTGTAGTCTTTGGTTTGTGATTCATCTCAGGTCTCTGAAGAGTACAAACTGGTCCCTGACACTCTTTACCTGACTGTAAATCTCATTGACCGTTTTCTGTCTGGAAATTACTTGGAAAAGCAAAAACTGCAGCTTCTGGGAGTAACCTGCATGTTGATTGCCTCGTAAGTGGTATTCTGTGCCTGCTAAAGGATTATACCTGCTAGGTCTAAGATTTAACATTACAGTAATCACCAGCTCTCTCCAGATTCAGTTCTCGTATTATTATGTTGAAGTACACTATCATTGTAACAACTATCGGCAAATAGTATAAAAACTAATCGACGAACTAATATTATTGTGCTCGTTCTTATGTTATGTAGAAAGTACGAAGAAATGAGTGCCCCACAAGTTGAAGACTTTTGCTACATCACAGCTAACACTTATGCCAGAGAAGAGGTCAGTGTTCGATCTTATGACATTCTGGCTTTATTCTTTTCACCCAAAACTCCAAAAGTAAAATACAAATGAGGGTCTATAATTTTAGATAAGAGCTACCTGAATGAGCTCAAATAAGGGTTTTCAGGTTAAAAGAGCGAAGTTTTGTTAGCTTCATTACTATATTCTTGCTGCTGAGCTCATTATCTGAATTCTGATATTCGTAGCCTGAAGTCTAATGATAACTTTAGATGAATTTTGTTAATTTTCATTTAGAATTATCAAGGTTCTTACTTATTCTTGATGAATAGGTATTGAATATGGAGAGGAAAGTTCTCAACTTTCTCTGCTTTCAACTATCTGTACCCACCATAAAAACATTTTTGAGGTTTGTACAATGTCTTCTTCCTTGTGCCCTTGCATTATGGTCATCTTATCTTGTATCCTTTTATTTTTGTTATTAATCGTCAATGCGTTTACCCTCAGGAGATATGTCCATGCAGCTCAAGCTACTTATGAGGTATATATCATCAGTAGTGATGTACAATTGTTCAGATTAAATAAGGAGATAATCAGCTCTGAATCTCAAACGTGCAACATTTTCTGGAATGTGCAGGATACTTTGGTTGACTTAGAGTTCTTGGCAAATTACCTAGCAGAGTTGACTCTTGTAGAGTACAACTTTCTGAGATTCCTTCCTTCACTTATTGCTGCATCTGCAGTATTCCTCGCCAGATGGACGCTTGATCAATCTGATCATCCATGGGTCAGTAACTTAGTAAAATAAAATGTTCATTTCTGTTTGAGTGCTAATATTTACCCTGCTAACTAGCTGTGAAATTGTGCATTATTTTTTATAGAATCCGACTCTAGAGCACTATACTTGCTATAAAGCTACAGAACTCAAAGTTACAGTGATTGCCATGCAAGATCTGCAATTAAACACCATCAATTGCACGCTTAATGCAATTCGGGAGAAGTACAGGCATGAAAAGGTAACTCACATTTCAAACTTTTGATTGAATCTCCGTGCTTGATAACCACGTATAGTTTTGAACGATGCTGAAAATTTGTTACTATATTACTTCCTCTGTTTTCCCTATTGCAACCTACGTTACGCTCACTTGGCTACTTCATGAAATTGTTCCATAATTTTGTCCTAAAACTAAAGTGTCAAGGTGCCCATACCCATGTCAGAGTGTCGAGAATCTGACATGAGTATTTGAGGTAAAATGTTGAGTCCAAGTAACATACTTGCAACAATTCTCTACCATGGATGTTTAAAATAAGTTGCAATATACCTTTTCTGTTTGGTACATGGGTTCTCTCTTTCTTTCTGTTCATCACATCGACACCTTTCTCATATCTCTCCTACTACACGAGTATTGTAATCATACCTTGCATTCCCTGTGTTTAGCAAAACTAAAAGAAAAATAGAGGAAGGGCGTGTTCTATTTAATTGAATTTGACTCACTATAAAAGAATAAGTGAATATAAGTTGAACATAACACTATCGAAGTATATCTGTCATAATTATGCTAGAAATTTAGGACATGAGCATCAAAAGATATCTTCTAACAGCAAAAATATTGATGGTTTGCAGTTCAATAGTGTGGCAAATCTCTCATCTCCTGAATCAGTTCAGTCTCTTTTCTGAAGTCTAAAAATGTAGCTGATCCAATCCTGTACAAGATGAGTTAAAGATAATTATTCGTTGACATCGAGAACGGCTGATCTCTCTCTAACCACAGCCACCTTCACAGTAGTTTTCTTCTTCCTCCTCCTCTCATGTTAAAATTCTTTCATCTGTTTCATTTTTGTTGTAACGTCCATTACCGTTAAGTTCTGGCTCTCTCAGAACTCTGTTTTGTTAGCCTGTTAGGTACCTGTGCAGCTGTGCTGTGGCATTAACTTACATATATATTTGGAAATGCCCTTAAAGGAGGAGTTGTCCTTTTTTTCTTTTTAATCTTCTTAGGCTTCAGGAGCACCCAAGATTTACCCAGGGTTGCTATAATGTGAACATCTTGTAACTAAACCTGCAATTAGTATATTCTAAAATAAAGTCTTCACTTAAACTATCTGCTAATGCTGCCTTTTACCAAAGGAAGATGTTACATTGTGGAGTTATGTTAGTTTATTCCATATATGTTCATCTAGAGGTGGCAAACTGATCATTCGGATCGATTATCTCCCACTTGTACTCGAAAAGGAAGATATACTTGGCTCCTCTTATAAATTCTTCCAGTTAGAGCTATTATGAGATTCAATAATGAGATGTGAAAACTTCCATCCATATGGGTTTTGCTACATAAATTTAACTTATGAGCTAATGTTGATATTTCGAGATACTATGATGCTTGGACTGAAAAATGCGAATCTTTTTTATATGATGGACCTACTAGGAAAAACATGTTAAATGAGTTGAAGGAAACATAACATGATTGTGATTGCCTCACTTTCACGTTCCACTTCTTAAATTTATTCCAGGAATGACAATGAGTTGAACATATTGGATCAATAGAATGCTATATCTTATCCAATCTCATCTGAAATTGAATGTGAAACCATATTTAATTTTTCAGATCTAGATTAGATTTTATATTCACTGATTAGGTTGGACTTGAGTCAAGTTCATATTATTTTATCATTTAGGCTCCGTTTGGTTGGGCGTAAAACATTTTCAGTGTAAAATGATTTTCATGGAAAACAATTTACAATGGAAAACACAATTCTAAAATTAGTTTTCAGTTGTTTGGTTTCATGTAAGAAAAATGATAAAATAAGAGGAAAATGAATGGGAAAGTAAGGAGATAGTGAGAGAAGTGTACAAGAGAGAGCAGGAAAACAATTTTCCCCACATTTTGAAAGGAAAAGGTTTTCCATCATTGAGAGAGCAATTTTACTCCAAGGGGAAATGGTTTTACACTCCTTTGCAAACCAAACAATATAAAATTAAAAAAAAAGAGGAAAATATTTTACGCACTACCAAATGGAGCATAATAACACATTCTGGTTTCAAGAAAACAATTATACTATATTTACTTGATCTATAATAATGCAAACCTAATTACGTTTCTTGTCATGTAACTTCAATCCACAAGTATGAGGTGTCAATAATAATCGGATTCAGGTCCCATCTGATATAAGCTCCACGCCTCCACCTATTAGTTTCGGATGACAATTTTCATTTTTCTCACATCACAAAGTGTTCTATTCATAATTAGATATGAACTAAATTATGATCTTGAACTGTAGTCTTTTTTTTTTTTTTTTTGACATCGAGAAAATTTGTATTAATTGAAGTGTAGATGTGGCTAATTGGATGAGTGATAAAAAAAACACTTAATATGAATAGAGCGAGTTGAATGCAATGATTGGTAATTTTGTAAATATGACAATGCGACTACTAAGTCTTGTATGATGTGGTTCTGTGTCATGGTTAGCGTGAAAAGTTTACATCATGATGTTTTTTTATTTAAAGCGCATTTTAGAAAGAATTGAAGATATAGATATATTGGTGCTTATATTGGAATTTGCATCATTTACATGAACTTTTGAACAGATAATACTTGATTCAGGAAAATGTTAGATTGACCTACCAGATAATACACCTTTTGCAAATAGAGAATATATTTTATTGGTCGGTTCCATTATTTTTCTATGTTTATCCCAAGTTGCCGATTATTTACAAGCTACACATAGTTTTTTCCCTTGATCAGAGCTATGTAAACTTGATCATGTGGTTGTTTTCGTTTTGAGAATCCAAAATTAAGTCTGAAGTACTTAGATATGTTTCCTTATCTTATTTGTTTGTAACGAGATGACATACCAATATGTTAATTTGGTAGGTAGAGTTCAAACAAATCAAAAGTGACCAAGCTCGTGCTAGTAAAAATGTTTGGGATTGGGGTGTGACCGAAACCGAACGTATAGTATTAGACCGTGTCTTATGTTTTAAATTAAGACATGATGTGAAAACTAGCTAATGAAATCGATTTTTTGCGAGAAAATATCTAACAAAATAAGTTGTTAACAACTACCTTATATAGCAAACTTTATTGCAAAAATACCTTTTGTTGGATTATAAAGTTCGACTAAATTTTCCGGAGCTTACCAAGTACATGACTTTTTAAAATCCCTAATTTTCCTGCATTGACAAAGCAGGCAAGCACGTGTCAATCAAGTGACTTGTCCCTAATTTTCTCAATTTCTCACATTTTCTCTCTCCCCCTTCCTTTACTATGTTCCTTCACATTTTTTTGTTGAATAACTTGCTCAATTTGGCCCTAATTCAACTAGGAAGCATATATTCTTGATTTTGTGTTTTATTGTGGCTAAATTTTTCTTGCTCATCTTGAAACAAAATATTGTCCCAATTAATTTGAAACAAAATGAGTAAAATCTTGACCATATTGGTTTATGGGCCAATGGCTATAACTAGTTTAGCACCCATTTAGAAAGTCTTTTTTCAACTCAGTTAAAAGAAACAGGATAATATTTTTATAAGTTTGGAGGTGTAATTATTACTTATAAGATTCTAGCATAGTATTGATGCTAGACATCAGCCAAAGAAACAGGATAATATTTTTATCTACCCGCATGATACAGATTTGGATACTTTATTGATTACAACTCGGTAAAAACAATACATTTTTCTAGAGGGACAAAAAAATATAAGTATATAATTTCTACAATCCATATCACCTAATTTTAAAAGGTGTAAGCGGACTGCAAAAAGTTTAGAGTCCAATCCAGTCCAGTTCAAATTTGTCGGACTAGACTGGACTGAAATTTTTTTGGACTGGACTCAGACTCAAACTTTCGAGTCCAAATATTTTCGGACTGGATTTGGACTCACCCCTTTGGAGTCCAATAAGTCCTGTCCAGTCCAAAAATATTTATATATATAATATATATTATATATTTTTATGTATAATGTATATACTTCCTCCGTTTCAAATTACTCGCTACACTTTCCATATAGGGAAGTTTCATATTACTTGTTACACTTCCTTTTTGGGCAATAAACTCTCTCTATCTCTCTCCTCTCACATGAGTCTCTTTTCTTTTTACTCTCTACCTCTCTCTTCTCCAAAAATTGCCTAGGAGTCCGTGAATTGAGAAGTGTAGCAAGTAAAATGAAACGGAGGAAGTATATTTAATATTTATATACTACCTCCGTCCCAGAATAGTCTTAACACATTCCTTTTATGTTTGTCCCAAATTTGTTTGAAAACTTCCATTCTTGGCATGATCCCACTATTAATATATTATTTCTTTTACACATCTTTGGCCTACACTCTACCTTTTATCAATAAAAAGTTACTCAACTTTCTCTCTCCTCTAATAAAAAAATACCGCACCAACGCCTATCACATCTACTTTTTAAATAAAATAACAATTGATAATCACACCACAACTTATCACCTTAAAATACGTGTCCCAACAAGTGTTTAGATCTTTTTGGGACGTATGGAGTATATAATATAAAATATGTACGTAACTTTAATTTATGAAATGAATATAATGACCTTAATTTTTCAAATTCAATTATGAGAAAACGTTGTGAATCATTGAATCTAAATCGATGGAACAAATAATACTCTCTCTGCTTTTGTCTATTTGCTACATTGTTGTTTTCACTAGTTTCTAGGAGATGTCCCTTTCCATTTTTTTTGGTATACTTTTTGACCTCTTTTTTTTTTTTTTTTTTTTTTGATAAGGAGAGAAAACTTAGGAAGACCCATCAATCAGGGGGCCAACCTAAATTTAAAATTCAAAGATTAATTTGAATGTGAACAGCTTTAAAGTAACAAAAAGCTCGGAAAAAAAGAAGCTAACTGTGTCGCAAGATCTGTTCTAAAATTTCAATTTGTGCCCGTAAAAACACTTTTTGACCTCTTTAGCATTAAATAAGGTGGGAAAAAGTGAAAAAGTAGTACTTTTGGGTGGAAAAAAAGAGAAACAAATATAATAGTACTTTTTGGTGGAAAAAGAGAGAAACAAATATAATATTATTACTTTTTGGTGGGCCAAGTCTCCTAATAAGGTTAGCTGAAACAATGTAGCAAGTAAAAAAAAGCAACCATTTAAAGAAAATGTAGCAAGTAAAAAAAAGCGGACGTAGTATAATAATCGGACTGGACTGGACTGGGACTCAAGAAAAAAATATCGGACTGGACTGGACTGGACTCAAAAAATATTTGGATCGGACTTGGACTCAATTTCTCGAGTCCAAAAAACTTTGGACTGGATTTAGATGGCAAAGTCCAATCCAGTCTAATCCACTTACACCCCTAAATTTTATGACAGTAACATTTTTGAAATACACAAGACTTCCAACTAATTAGACTTTATTAGACATTATTATAACTTATTTTTTTCTTATAAGAACTGAAAAAAGTTGAATAAAACAGAGCCTAAAGTGCTATGTGCTTTTGTTTTTCACAAATTTCAATCACCAAACATATTTATTTCAAAAGGTGATATTAAGTAGTAATAAAAGTTTATGAACAAAACACACGTGTCTCTTTATTTCTAAATGTTCCAGTTTAATTTTTTTTTTTTTAGAGGTACAAGGATTTCTAGAGCCCTATTTCTTTTTCGGTTTATCAAGTCTAGGCTAAACTTAGAAGTGATGAATGGCGGCCAGGCCGCCACAAAAAAAAGTCCGACCTACTTTTTGTGCCCAAAGCCAGCCTTTTCAGGTCAACTTTGGGTCCGACCAAATTTTTAACTAAAAAATTGTTTTTAACTTGCTCAAAATCTGTCCCAAACAAAAAAAAACTAGGTCGAGCCCAATCAGGACATTTTTCGAACCGGGCTAATCTTAATCACCTCTAGCTATACTATAAACCCTACTCCCTCTCCCTGCTCTCCACGAAATTCAAATCTAAAACTTCAAGGATGTCAAGTGAGTTGCCCACCAACTCAACCACTCTTTAAGTCTCTATTGTTCCAATTTCTTTTAGGGCCATCTTTAAAACACATTGACAAAAATCTATTTACAAATTTCAGCCCACTAGTTAAATGTTTACTGGCGGCAGCTAGCCCACTTACCGTTTTGTCGTTTTTCTTATTTTGAGGGGGAAGCTAGCCCACTTACTTGAAATCTCTGGTCACATGAATTATTGCACTATAATATGATTTTTTTTCTTTTGGTTTGGGAAACACCATCTTTTTTACGTACGTTTTCATTGTACATCACTACTGTTGAACATGGAGGCAGACACACTTATTTCTTTTTTTTGCCAAGAATGCCAACTTGTGAATCAATAATCGAATTTGATCAATCGTGGCACATATATTTTTGTGTTCCAACTTCCAATAGAAGATACCGTTTTCTATATTGATTCTTTTCATGTACTTATAATATTTGTTTGATGTGTTTACAATATTAGCCTAATGTACTTGTGAAATGGGCTCTTTAATCATAGTACTAAAAAGAGAAAATTTTCAAAAAGACCCTTTCATTGATTTTTAATATAATAAAATGTGACTCTGATACGAGAAATGTCTATTTTAGATCCTACTCTATAATAGTTAGTCATTTAAAATAAAATTAAATAGGATAAAATAAGTTCATTATATGGATGTAATACATTAATACTTATACAACATGGAGAATTGAAATATGTTCCAACAAACTGCGAATCTAAACAATGAACAAGATGCATAACGTATTTGTTTCTTCATGTCACCTTAATGAAACGGGGTCTAATAATCTCAGTTCACGTAGTCTTCTATTGATTGAGATTTACTTTATTTGGCAAAGTGGCGTTACTAAATGCAGTAAACAAACCTATTTTACCAATAAAAACAACAAGAGTTTCCACAGGGAAGGGGGTAAAACCCATCAATATATAGGACTTGAGAGTAAAGAACTCTCTCTTCCATTTTTTTAGGGGGGGAGGGGTTGAGGGAAGAGTTGTTATATACAAAGCGACACTTACTTATTACAATTTATACTAACAGATCTAAACACACGGATCCTCGTTTTTAGAATTGTTTCACATTGACTTTCAAACTTGTCAATTAATATCTTTGATTATCAATTAGTTATATTATAAGAGTTGATATCATGAAATTATCACTAAAACAAATCCAGCATCTCTCATCGAATAACATTTGCTCTGGTCTATTTACCTGAACTTATCTAAATTGAACTGATTAAACTTGATCAACCCTGATTTTTAGTTGTTTTTGCACCTGATTGGACCTGATCTGCCCTGATTAAACCTGAAACTTATTTTTATAAAGTGAATAGAATGCACCCTTATATTCATATTAAATAAGGTCAAAGTAAATTATATAAATAGTGAAAAATGCAAAATAGACTAAAAAACGAAGAAAATAGCCACGACAATCAGAGTGGTAAAAAAAAAACTACTTTAGTGCTGTCAAAGAAACAGTCAAAGAGGCTGGCTTTTGCTTAAGGTAGGACATAATGTTGGGAATAAAACACCAACAAAAACAAAGGAATAGGTCGATGGTAGATATTGTCAAAAAGAAGAAAAGGAAAAAGGACACATTTTCAATATTGAAAGATTCTTTTGCTTATGTAGTTGAAGTTAAGTCACTAAGTGAAAGGTTATTTGATAATTACAGGGATGATCATTTGTGAAGGTGCATTGTTTAAGCATAACTTTAGTCATTTTTCACAAGAGGTGACAGAATTTTGTTCAATTTGGATATATAGATAAGTCAAGTAACTACAGTAATTTTCTTTGAAGCCCAATAACTATATTTTTGATTCATTGGAGCCACGAAGGCAGTACAAAGTACAAAGAAATGAAGGGGGGATTCGAACCTATTACCTATATTAGATTATAAAATGCGTGTTAACAATCAAATTTACCATGTAATAAAATGGCAAAATTTATTGTGAACACTAGTCACTAGCTATAGAATTGTAGTGCTTGTTTTTTTGGGTGGAATATAGGATAAGATGAACGAGGAAATTTTTGTCTATTTATACTAAAATTGAAAGATTCGTTTTTTGCTTTGAATTATTGCAAGTTACAGACTTGAAATTTTGGTACTTTTTCCTGGATAAAGTAACAGAGTTGGCTGTCCTTGGACAAAAATTATTTTATGCTTAGTCACTTTTGTACAAATTGGAGTGGCACTTGCCAATCCAATTCTACTTAAAAACTCAATAGGAAAAAAATTCAATAAAGCAAATTTAGTTTTTATCAGCAAAATCCAATTTCAATCAAATTAACCACATTTATATTGATACAATTCAGTGATTTACATAAGATATACTTCATAGATATACTAGAGAATCAACAAATAGAACTCAATTGACATAAACAAGGTCTTAGAAGATTCTACTTCCCATAAAATAGAAAAGTTGCTCACCTAGTTCCTTCCACTTGTTTTCTAAGCTTCTTAGGGAGTTCGGATTGCATAATCTAAGATAGTACTTCATATCTTTCAATGTTCAACCAAACGACCACTAGGTTTATTACCTCAACTGCCGACTCCAGCATTGGAGTCGGTACCAGAAGCTTAGGTCCGAATATCTTCTACCTTTACCCAATCTAAATCTTAAACAAAAACAAAAAAGAAAAGAGGGGTTCATCTATATGTAACATTCATGGAAACAAGAAGCTTTATACAATTGCTAGGAAATGGTGAAACCCTTTCTTACTAGTAAGTTGGCTGGGGAAAAAACCCAATTAGCCAATCAGGTACAGAAGATGACATCAAAGAGAAAGCATCACAAGATCATCAAAAACAAATTACAACAACAGACCCTACTCACTTGGGCAATCCATTAAAAAAGTGCCCATGTGAAAATAGCCTTTACACTTCTTATACATTTCCTTCTGGTTCTCCCCCCAAACTAAACAACACTTCCAAACCCATAACGAAGAAAGGATGAGGTCAAAAACAAGTAGAAAAGAGAACCAAACTACTACACAAGTACAGATTTTAAGGTTTACCACATCAGACTAGCAGGCGATTGAAGGTGATACAAGAACAGCAATGTTTCCTGTTATCGGCTGGAGACGGGCAGCGGCATTCTCTAAGCGTTCCCAATTCTCTTTCCGCTGCTCCGCTATTACGGATAGCTTTGCCTCATCTTCCCTGTACTGCATTTGACACTCGAGAAAGAGCGGCTCATCCATTTCCTGAAAGATTTTTCTGACATTCAAGGTTAGGTTCAGCACTGCTTGGTTCCAATGGCTCTGAGCATTCCTCTCCAAGGCTGGGAAGATTATGGGAAGTATCACCCCACGGTTGTGTCCAATTAGGTTAAGGACTTGATCATTGTTCCATAGAAACAGCGACCTTTCAGCCACCTGAAGGAAGCAAGATGAAGCATTATATTAAGATCTTGGTTATTTCCTCTTCAATTATGTCATATTCAAGTGAACTTCCAGATGAGCAGTAATCTTAAGCACATGAAACGACAAAAGGGTATGGTTAACCAAAAACCTTAAGCCCATGAAGAATATACAATAATTCATAATTTAGCAAGAAAAACCTGCAGACATGCATCTCAAAAACAATAGAAGATGTTGCAGGAAATATATGAGTACAAAGACGAGTGTTGAAGACATAGCAATGCCACTCTCATTTGTTCATGAAACACCTCTGAGTTCTTCCAAAAGGGAAAATTCTAAATAACAAAACTTAAAATTAGTCATTTGTTAATTAAGTATAACATGACCTGCTTAATCAATTATTCATGTAAAAGAGTAACTTCAATTTCAGAGCTAGCAACGTGAACATCTACTATCTCATTCCAGTATAAGACTAAATTACAGTGAAAATTTGCATATCTAGGGAACCAATCAAATTTGCACACTCCCACAAACTATTCTCAATCAAGCATTTGTTCGTCTAACCACCTATTTTTCTTGCAGAAAGATCCCATCCATGATAGTCCTGAAACAAGAACCCGTCAATGGGTGATTGATTCAATCAGCCAAAAAGATAACCTCGTACTGGATATTTAACCTAAGCAGCTCACAAGAAAAACTAATCAATGCAACTTCTTCCCAATAACATAGCCCAAATTCTCTTGTCTCGCTTTTCCCCAGCAGAACAAGATAGCACACCCTTAAACTAATCAGAGTAATCATGTTAAATGCATAACTACAACAAGGACTGCCTACTTTCTAGTTCATATACAGCACAAATCGCAGCAAAGAAGGGGTTTAGCAAATCTTGTCTTAAATTAGAGAACTCCCACACTTCGACATGCCCTTTTAGTTGCTTTCTGAACCTGAGCATAGCCAGTGATTTCACATGTGGCTGGTCACACATCCTATGGAAAATAAACAGAGCACATCCATAATTCCTTCCTGAACTTCAGCAAAATTCATGCAAACTGAATTGAAAAGTGAGGGGGGTAGGGGGGAGCAACGAAGACAACGGGAGAGATAGCTACCACATCCTCTAGCTAGGCTTCAGAGTGCAAAATAAACCAAGTAAAAGATGTGCTAATTTGTACAACACATTTCACATATCAGGAAGAAATTGGATGCAGAATTCACCAGCAATAATATATATAAAATGAAATACAATCATCACTACCTGAAAGTGATAGCTGTTGATACAACACGCAATCCGTGAAAACAATGGAATCATGATCTTTTGGAATTCAAGCATGTTGGTGGCTTCCAATATCTCTTCCAACTCACCCAAGAACATAACCTCCTTCTGGCTGTTTGTAATTGGCCAGTACTTTAGCAAACCTTTTATCACAGTGCTAGTTAGCTTTGGTTCCTTATCTATAAACTGTGTAATGCAGTACGACAGCTGCTGAAAGTAGACACCCAGAGATTTTGGTTTATGCAGAGGAATCAAAGCTCTCCACAAAAATATCTTGTGCTCCTCTTTCAAGGGCAAGGCAAACCCACTAATAACACTCCCAAAGATTTCCAACAGTTCTGCAATTCCATTATGTTTCTCAGTCTCAAACACAAACCGGTAGAATATATTGCTCATAGCCTTCCGAATATATGGTCTGTGGACCATGAATTTACCATAGACCCTATGAAGGATAGTCTTGAGACATTCTCTTTCCCGAGGATCCTCAGAATCAAAGAGATCAAGCACCTTTACTATGAATGAGTGGTCTATGTATTTTTTTGCTACCTTCGCATCAAGTGATGGTGAAGTAATAAACTTAAGCAGCAAATCATAAACAATTTGCAGGTGTATCCAAGAAGGATCAAACATGGGTTCATCATCATCATTTTCAGCACCACCTCCACCAGACCTATAATTCGGTGGGAAGACCCGAAATAGATTAACAGAACACATCCTACACATGGCAAAGATAGCAGGCTCGGGGAACTTTGAAGGCGGCCCCACGGCAACAAAATCAACGAGTTCAATCAGGGTTTGCCGCTTAATATCCTTCTCTGAAGTGTTCTTACTAGGGTCATAGAAGTCGAATGTCACACAGCAAAGATTCAACTTACTCAAAAACAAATTCATCTTCTCCGAATTAGGCACATCCTTGAAAGACACAAGGGGCTCAATTCCGGCAACTACACTCGTTGGAAACACAGCAGAAGACGTGCGCTTCGTGGCATTCGCTTTGCCCGAAGCAGCATTGCCATTCCGTGCCCGCAGAGTGCCATTGCCCGAGCCATTCAAATTGTTGTTCAATACAGGTTCCCCATTATCAGATTTAAAGGGCTTCCTAGGAATCTTGCTAAGAATTTGCTTCAACATGATGAATTCTTTAACTGAATATCATGTAAATTCAATCCAAACACATGAAACCCACATCCCATGAAGATCCCCCAAGATTATAGATCCCCATCACAAACTTGATATCAAATACATCATAATAACAGAAACCCCAAGTACAAAAATTACAGAAATTACAATGCTACACAAAAAAAAAAACAGATCTTTCAGAATAAGTAACTCCCATGATTATTACCTAATCTAACACCAAGAGCATACAACAATAAAGCTTAAAGTTGCTAAATTAGAAAAATGGATCACCTAGATTCCACATAATTAATCAACAATAAAGGTGATCGATATGGGTATAAAGTCAGATCTGATTGACAGGAATTTGAATTAAAGTAACCCTAAACCACCTTAATCTCCCTCTAATTTCGCTTCAAATTCAAAAAGGGTTTCAAAGAAAGAAACACAACAATGATAAAAATCAAAGAAATTCTCCTAAATTTTGAAACAATTGATGATTTTGGGGTATAAATAGAAACTATTTAAAAGAAACCCACAAAAATCTGAGCTCCAAAATTTGAAAATGCAGGTAAATTAAGGAGAATAAAGAGAGAAATTTAACGTTACCAAGACCCTGAAAAGCAAAGTTAAGAACTTTGAGTTGTTAGGAAAGATCCATCAATGGAACTCAGAAATACAAAAAAAAAAAAAAAAAAAAAAAAGGGTTATCTTTAATGGTTTTGTTGGAGAGTAGCTTTTTAGGAAAAACAATTGTTGGAAAATAAAAAAAAGTTAGACAAAAAAAAGGAGGGTGGTGAAGTAGCTAGGTGATGTTTGGATCCTATATTATGTAATGCAAACAAAAATTTGTGAATAATTTTTGGATGAATCTGAGGAAAGTGGGAGGTGTCTCTCCCTCTCTTTCTCTCTCTGTCTCTCTTTCTCTTCTTTCTATTTCTCTCTCCTTTGTATGGGGGTGATGTGGGTGTCTCTCGATTGATGAGCAAAACAAATACTCCATTATTAGTACATTTTTGTATTAGTTGCATATTTGTATTTTTAGTTCAAAATAATTATAAAGATTTTGGCATTTGTACCTATTAAATATCTACTTTTGAAATTAAGTACTCCCTCCATCCCAAAATATAGTTCTCATTTCTTTTTTTTTATGGTAATTTATGCAAGTAGAATCTAAGAGAGATAATAAAGATTTTTTACTATTATTTCTTCTCTAGCGCCCCCGAGGCGTTCGTTAGCTTTTGCCATTTAAATAAATATTGTATGGGAAATGATGATTTTAGGAGAGAATATGGAGAATAATTGGTGAAAGAGCATTAATTGTAACACTTGGGTTGAATAAACAAAGTAAAAAACAAAATTCAAGAAGCAAATAAATGATGAGACACGGTTTTTCTAGACGAATTATGGAAAAATGTGGAACTAAATATGGAAATGGAAACTATATTTTGGGACACTCAAAATGGAAATGGGAACTATATTTTGGGACGGAGGGAGTATTTTATAGACAGTAACTTTTTCAAGCAAAATAACTACTTTATAAATGCAAGAATTTTGGGTGATTAATCAATGTCTATCGTTAGTTGTGATTTATATTGTATAAAACAGGTTAATTTGCTCCATTGAGTGATGATGTAAAGAAGTACTCCCTCCGTTTCATTTTAATCTACACACTTACACTTTTCACGCATGCCAATGCAAAACTTTGAGGACATATATCTTTAGTTTTGTATTTGTAAAAATTATAAAATGTACATATTAATAAAATATATGTTATGATGAATCTAACAAGATCCCACATGACTATATTTTCATCCGCGTATAACTCACAAATGATGGTCAAAGTGAAATTTGTGAATAGTGTAAAATGTCAAAGTGTGTAGATTAAAATGAAACGCATGGAGTATTATAGATCATACATGATAAATTAGGTTACCGATTTAAATGTTTCTTGGAATTTGTTTGGTATTGATCGTTGTTGTTGACTCTATTATTGTAACGCCCCGACTTCCATACATCCTTATTAAGCTAATTAATCAGGATTAGCAGCGGAAGACTTAGCTTAGTCGGCGCGTTACCGCTGTACTTTCCACTAGGGGAAAAATACAAGGCGACATTTAACATTAACTTACAGGGAAAATACCTTGATTTGTCACTCTTTAAAGAAACACTTTAATAGTATCTTACTATTTTCTAGAAATTTCGGCAGAGTTTCCTTTGTAAATTGGTCAACCCACAATGGGAGAATGTTTGAAAAATCTGTTACAATAAAATATACCCAATCCAAAACTCAACGCTTTCGCGGAGTAACAGCTAACGAGAAACAGGAGCACTATTGCTCATCCAGCGCTCAAAATAAAACTAAATCATTACTTATTATCTATTACAAAGCGGAACGTCCTCGCCTCAAAAATAAACATAAAACAATCATAGCATAACTCTTAGCACGTAACCGCTTCTATCTTGGAGAAGATGCTCCAGAACTTCAACCTGGAACTATTGTAACACTGCCACCCACCAAGTGACAGGCCACAGTAGTGACAAAACAAAACATTGACAGACACATCAGCACAACGCTGAGTACTAACCCATAAATCATTCTTAACACATGCTTTGGTGTCTACGACTCTCACGTAATCATCATGTTCTCATCATTCATAACCATATCACAACAACATAGCAATATTCACATCATCCATTATCATTCATCATGTTTCGTGACCTTTCAGTACTCTCAGAAATCATAGCAGAGTAGTAACATCACCATAGTTCTCTCATATCAAAGTAGAAGGCATACTTTCCTATCATTAGACAATAAACATTCATAAACATATACTTTAAGTCATACAGGACATCATAAATCATCATCATCTTTCATTTACCTAACTAGTAATGATCAGATCATCTTAATAACATAGTTATTTCATAGCATTCGTTCATAAACATCACTAATCATCATATTCATAAAACATTCCATATCTCCCAATCCAATCATCGATAACATAATATGTGAAATCATAAAACATAATTGCAATCATCATCATGCTTTCGTAACATCAATTTCGTCATACTTCATAGCATTAAATCATTTAATACATCATCTATATAGCATATATTTCATATCATATCATATGATTCATCATTATCTTTTCATTTTTACTTATTCATTTTGGTAACTTGGCAAGTACATCATAAGGGACGTCTCCCATAACTTTACAGAAAGGTGGCCACAACATAGGTGACACTTTCGTTGCCCATATTTTTAACAGAAAGGCGGCCACAACAAAGGTGACACTTTCGGTGCCCAAATTACTTGCCAAGAACCATCTTTCGCTTTACTTCATCATGTTTCGTTCCTTTTACATATCATAATTACATTACATCATTGTAATCATAATCATGAAACATCATTAACATCATAGCGTTATCATACTCATATTTTCATAAACATCCAAGTCATTTCATTTCATCGAGAATCATCATATTCATAAACCTCTCATATCCCACAATCCTCACATCAACAACATAGTGCGAAATACCATAATTATATTACGTCATCATAATCATAATCATAATCAGGAAAAGTAATCACAATAGTATTTTCATAACATCATGATCATCATACCACATAGCCTCAAATCATTTGATAAACATCATTTAAATAGCAACTTTTTCATATCAGGTCATACTTCCTATACTTTCATATCGTTTCAGAATAATCATAACGTATACTTTGGCATAATCAAGAATCTGTAAACATTACTCATAACTTTAAGTACTTTATAGAATACACAGCAGATTTTTCATCATAATACTTTCGTAGTTTCAACTCACTTACAGAAATATAATAGAAGCATAACAGTCTTTTCATACTTCATATCGTTTAAGAGCCATTTATACTTTCGAGATGTTTCAGAATTAAAAGGTATATTTTGGCATATTCAGAACACACGAACATACATCATAGCAAGCATTTCATAACTCGTCATTCGTAAGAACAAAAGTCATCTTTTTCGTACTTTTAGATCATTTCAAGAAACATAACATACCATAAGTTAATCTAACTTCCATAAATAGTTTAGTTTGAGGCCACCATAAAGTCATATTTCGGAAATATAAGCTTAATAGGAGAATAACATAATAATCTCTACTGTCATTAGAGTTCACCTACTAAATTCATCAACTTAATCCATTTCATCACTCAACTCCAATTTCCTTAATGATTAAAATCAGCCAAGTTTTAGAGATTAATTCAAGTATTACCAAACATTCAACATAGTTGTAATACTCACAACAACTCAATCTATCAAAACATCAACAATTAGTACTAAAATTTCAGATTCCATAACTTCAGTATTAACTTTCAATATGAGGAGAACAAGAGGAGAAGAAGAGAGGGTGTAGTACCTCTGCTCACTTGGAGCAGGGACGAAACAGAGGCGGCAGGGAAGGGGAGCTGAGCTCCGGCGAGCTGTGGGGTGATCAGGCGAGCATCGAGGTACTACGGCGAGAATGGGCAGCAGGCACGGCGACAAGATTCCGGCGACTGTTCGTCGACCTACAACTCAGAGCAGCAGCACAACACGCAGCAACACCACACCCACGAGGAGAGGAGAGGAGAGAAGACGTGAGCAGAGGAGAGGGCTGAGCTCCGGCAACGGCGAGCAACAACCAAACCGCAACAACAACAGCATCGCAAGAGAAGGAGGACGAACAGAGAGAAGAGGAAGGAAGGAGGAGAGAGAAAAAAAAACTTGGGGTTTGGGGTCTTTGGAGTTTCTCACGGAGGAGGAGAGAAAATATAAGGGGGTTGGGGCTTCCTTTTGGGTGAGAAAAATGACAGAGAGAGAGAGAGGATTTGGGGGTTTTGGGGTTTCCTTTTGGTTTCTTTTTAAACCGACAAACATAAATGGATGGAAGGAAAACCGACTTTGGTTATTTAAAATCCAAATATATAATTAATAATAATTTCATAAAACAAAATATATTACAAATACTACAAATATTCCAAATTCAAATACAATAAGGATTTACAAAACATAATTAACTTTATAATTATAATTAACGCTAACTAAAACGCTCTTAAAAATCGGGGTATTACAATTATTGTGTTTAAAATACACAATATTGTCTTGACTTATAATGTCATGATAAATCAATTGTACAAGTGTTGATATATCAAATTTGTTTAAAATAAAAAAGGGGTCAAATAATTTAACATCTTGTGGCACCTTGCTTTTTGAGAAAAGTGAGGACCTGAGCTGAGCATATGACAAGCCATTTTCTCAACGAGATTCCTAAAAAGCTGGGCTTGTTCGGTATCAATGTGGTTTTCAGTTTTTTGGTTTTTTGTATTTAAAAGTCGTATGATATGTGTCCTATAATGGATAAAAAATTGGTCAAACTTATTAGAAACATGATGATTTTGAAAACTGACAACTAAAAAGTGAAAACCACTTTTTCTGGTTTCCTGTTTTTTGTTTTTAGTTTTCAAAAAAACTGAAAACTGAGAACAAAAAACGATAACGAACAGACCTTGGCGAAAAACTTTTTTTTACAAATTCAACTATATAAGTTTTCTTCAATAGAATTTTAAAAGTTCTAATGACATGTGACAACTTTGTTACTATAAGCTCGTGAAGATAAGGTACACGTTCTAATATGTAGTATATATTTAGATTGGAACAGTTTGTTTCGATTCCTATATGAATTTGTTCACAAAAATTTGCATCGAATACTGGTTTCAGTTTTATTAGATCGGATATCCAAAATGTTGTGAGATAATCCAAAATTCTTTTTTTTCCTCTGTCTTAAAGAACTTTGGCTTTTAATATATATAAACACTTAAGCACAACTCAGGTCATGGATCACGAAAACTAAAATTCTTCACAAAAATGGTGCATATTCTTGGAGGAGGTGCAATTCTATGGGAATCCAATAATGTAAACTCATAATTTCATAACATTAATCAAAGTGATATAGACAAGTTTATGATTATGAATCATAACAGATACGTATATGACATGTTCGTTATGTGTATGGTATCATATTCAATTATCAAAAGTCATAACTATAATTTTTTACAATCTAATCTTAGCTTGGTGATTTGTGTGACAGATGTATTGTATACCTGATCAAAGTGAGCTCGGTCCAGCCTGAAAAATGCCATGGGCTTGGGCAGTTTTTTTGGGCCCGGATTAGGGCCCGAGCCAGTCCAAATTTGTTGGTTTGGGACGAGTTTTAGACAACATAAAAATGTTTTATTTGGTTCAAATTTTGGCCCGACCTGATTTGGCCCGAAAAGTAGGCTTTTGGTACCAAAAAATTGGCCAAAAATCCGGCCCGACCCGACCCGACTAATGGGCAAATTCCTTTAGGTGCGGCCCGACCCGACCCACTATTTGATCACCTCTAATATATTGTTAAGTCATTGAGTGTTTAAAAAATTCATAGGAATGAGACTTTTAATATTACTATACATAAAGTTCGACTTAATGTCTAAATACAATGTTAGATTTTAAATTCAATGAGATTAGCAATTTAATACTCCCTCCGTCCCATAATATAGTGCTTGTTTCTTTTTTACACGGTCTCCAAGATGTAACTTTGACCTTTAATATCTTCAATTCCGTATTAATAAAAAATATAAAAAGTTGATATTATGAAACTACACATTGAGATGAATCTAACAGATCCCACATGAATATGTTTTTTTATATATACAAATGAGAATATTCAGTCAAAGATTTTAAAGTTTGACCCACCAAAAATGAAGTAGGCACTATATTATGGGACGGAGGGAGTATGTGCTTTGAAGAACAAAATTTGATATACATCTCAAAGTGTGTGCAAGGCTTTTCAATGTTGAGATGTTGAATTGAATGTTGTCTTTGTATACCTTTAGCCTTTAGGGGGTTGCTTATAGTCCTAAAGCATGAATATAAAAGCTGATTTACCTATACGAGTAAGAAATTTAGCTACTTCACCCAATTTTTAGTTTATCTTAAGGATACTCATGAATTGGATATGGACATAAAGACCGCAAAAGTGTCAAGAATACAACATAATTTGTAATAAACTTATGTGTGTACAATCTCCAATACATTAAAGTAGTTACATAATTCAAAGTTTAATATATGATTAAAATGAGAATTATTATAAAGGTATACTCGTAAGTGCAAATTCGATCATTAGTAGTTTCATCATACATAAGTTTGAAGTTATTTGCCAATTTACAAGCTACAAGTTTTATGCGCTTGTACTACAAATGAAGAAGAAATGTTATATGTAGAACTTATAATACGTGATCCCTTATGGACTGCGAGTTAGGCCATGTTCTTTTGGACTTATTTTCAGTTTAGTTTAATGCTATTATTATTATTATTATTATTATTATTATTATTATTATTATCATTATTATTATTATTATTATTATTATTATTATTATTAATTAATATTATTATATTATTAATTTTTTTTATTATTAGTATTATTATTGTTCCGGTATGGAATAAATGGTAGGGAGTGAACCGGTATGTCCCTTGATTAGTAAGCTGGTTGAATGTCCTGCAAGGCAGCACACGTAAACTAACCTTGGGGGTTGATCCGAGGAACGCCCCTCCGATGCCTAAGTCAGTAAAGGATAAAGACGGGATGTCTCAAGTAGAGTG
Organism: Beta lomatogona; assembly: GCA_947646795.1. Taxonomy (NCBI): domain Eukaryota; kingdom Viridiplantae; phylum Streptophyta; class Magnoliopsida; order Caryophyllales; family Amaranthaceae; genus Beta; species Beta lomatogona. The sequence continues at coordinate 358,096 of CANSNZ010000263.1, forward strand.
TATTAGTATCTGTGAACGTACCTTATGACTCGGATCGTGGGGGTATTTATAGGAGCCGGCAGTGTCCTTAACAAAGTGGGACACTGCTCCCATTGGTTGGATACACTTCTATCTTCTTCTAATACTTATCTTTAGGCCCATAGGCGCATTGAGTAAGTATTGGATCAACCCAGGCCCATTCAAACGATGGCCCATATGACGAATACCGACAAGGTATACTGATGTAGCCGACATGTTCAGGATACCGGTATCCGATACGATCATACCCAATTGAAATGGGATTCTTCAGACTGAGTTGACCATAACGGTCAAGGGCGGTTAAAACAGACCGGTAGGGAACTTGCACAGCCCCCATACAACTAGCCCCCAAGCCGGTATGCCTGGTACAGGGATATCCAGCTTAATCAGAGTTGAGCCGTTATGGATGGTATGAAAATCATGTTTTCATCCTGAAGCCGCTTAGAGACATCCGGAAAAATAGGATCAGTTAACGGAATATGAATCGTCGCCTTGATTTTTGTGCTGATTTGACTAGGGTGTCGAGAATCGCTCACAACATGCTTCGAGCTCAAATTACACGTGGCGCAATCGGGACGGGAAGACGAAACGTCGCTCAATCCGAGCAACAGCTTGCTATAAATAGTGTTTTACTCAACGCATCTTCACACTTTCACATCGCTTTCGTATCTTCAAGCAGTTGCTCTCATTATTCTTTTCGAGACCTAACGTCCTTTCAATTGCCAGCCTTTCGTCGTGACATTCCGAGCTGTGACCAAACTCTCTTACCGGCTATTTTCGGTGCCAGCTACTGCTCTTTCTCTTCTTTCCAGGTATTTCCACAAACTTCTTCTTAATTTCTTCAAGTAATCATGTCTTCTCATTCTCGACTCACAAAACATTTCGAGAGCCCCCAACCCTTGACCGATAGTGATTTTAAATCCAAGTAGTAAGTCCAGATGACCCTTCCAATGATTCACCGGTAGTAAATCCTCCCTATGAACATAGGAGTAAGTCTGGACATGATTGTAGCACTTCTGGTAGGGCTTTTGAGGAGCCGACACTACATGCCTCCCCCCTTACCGCCATTAGGGCTTTTGGAGAAGCCATAGGCGTACCGGTATCAGGGCAATACGGTACTATGCTGGGGATAGCAGAACGATCCTCTGTGTTATTCCCGCCTGCAGCCGACACCTCTACCGGTCCCCTTAATGAACCCTCACCCCCCATGCCGACAGAGAGGCTAGGGGAGAATGTACTCCATTCCATCTCGTCGGGAAGTGATGAGGATGACGCTGCCGGTTTGGAGGATGAAGCATCCTTCGTTGCTTCAGATCAGAGGATGTCGATAGTATCGTTCGTGACATGATGTCAGATGAGGAGTTGGTATCTTTGGAAGCCGACTCCGACGAAGAACCACCCGAGATCATCCCAGAGGATGATGATGAGACGCTAGATGACCTGTACATGCCCCCTTGCGAGGCCGGCAGTCCGTCCTTCGTTCAGATCGACAAAGGCTGGAGGAGGACGGCATTGAATAGCGACTTTTGTCGGAAAGGCTCCGAGTATTTTGCCTTCCCCGAAGAGTATGGATTGGTGATGCCATCCGAGGGATGCCGGGTAACAGATTGCCCGCCTGTCATGTAGCGGTCTATGCCCACATGCTAGACTTTGGGTTAAGATTTCCCTTGGACCCTTTTATAGTAAAGATCTTCAAGGCCTGGAACATTTGCTTGTCCCAGCTAACGCCGTTATCTTGGCGTAAATTGATATGCTATGCCTGGACCGTCCGATATAAAAGGTTTCCGGAGACCCTGAACCTGTTCCGGAAATTACATTGGATTAAAGAGGATGGCTCCGCGAAGGGCAAGGGGAAAGGTAAAAGGAAACAGTCACAGGCCGAGAGGGAACTAGGCCAGGGTGGCTGGATGTCTATGTATACCAGGCCCAAGAAGCTAACGGTATACCCGAAGTTAACGTCCCTAAAAAACTGGCAGCCCCGCTTCTTCTGGGTACGGGTGCCGCCCAACTTTCCTTTGCGCCGGTACTGGACAAGACCTCGCCCCAGGATGGAACACCTTCCTGATAGGCGTTTGACACGCCGGGAGCTGGAGGCCTTCAACTTCTTTGAGGCCTCTTCCAAGGCGGGACCTAAAGGGGGGAAGCACGTTCCCGTGCCTCTCAATTGGCTTCCTCATGCCAATTACATCTTAGGCAACGCACCTCTTTCTGCCTTGGGCTTTTGCCAATCTGAACCGACTGGTAATTAAGTATGATGCCGGTACTTGTTTTGCATGTTACCCTTTTGTTTATTGCTGACATATTCTTTTTTCTTTCTCTGAATCCAGGCCGCGAGCACTTAATCCGGCAGGCTCTTCATCTCAACCAAAACTTCATTCCGATTAGCAACATGCCTCCCAAGCCGGCCAAGAAGTTCACGTCTATTCCCCCCAGCATTGGCGGTCGGGGTGGTAAGACTCGCGGCATTGGTCGTGGTGATGCTAGCGACCAAATTCCTGGGAAGACTATCCAGCCTCCCCTCAAGAAGATTACCCCAGCCCCTGCCAAGAGGAAGGCCGAAAGGGAGGCTGAAGTGTCTAAGCGGCCTCACGCTAAGGCCCCCAGGAAGGAGCATGGTGAGAAAGAGATAATTGCGGCCGAGAAGGAGCCCATGAGAACATTATCCGGGCGGGTAGCTGAGGTCGGCACCTCCTCCTTGAGACCCAAAATTTACAGACAACTGACTTTACCGGCTATGATTCCTGAGTTGGAACATTTTGCCTGGCCGCGCAAGTCCGGCTTCATAGAACAGGCCGAGGTGGAGGTGCCGGAAGTCCTTCGGAAACGATGGGCCCTATCTCCGGTTCGTGATGGGGCTCACTTTCAGCCCAAGCTTAACGTCCTTGATGACGAGTCTCTGCTGCTGGACCGTCCTCTCGAGGGTGGTAACTTGGGGTACCGGCTCCTGAAAGGGATCCAGCTGAAATACGACATGCCTGTAGATCAGATACAGGCTGCCGCTGCTGTTCATGCGCATAATTTGGCCGTGGTAAGTTTTTCAGAATTAGCGGTGTTATTGTTCTTTTCTGACGTTTATCACCCTTGTCTAACTCTTTATTTTTTATCTGTTGCAGACGGCTCATTCCGGTAAAGAACTCTGCGATCTTTACCGGTATTTCCAGGGCGCTTATTATGGCGAAGTGGAAGAACATCAGGCCACCCAAGACCAGCTTACCGCGAAGAATGCAGAGTTGGTGAATATCGGCCATGAAAGGAAAAAGCTGAAGACTGATCTGGAGAAGGCCAACACGGACCTCTAGAGCGCTAAAGTGGCGGTTTCCAGCCGTAAGCTCCTCATGAAAAACAAGGACGTCGAGCTGACGAAAGTAAAGGAGGAGCTGACAGCTGCAAAGGGCCGGGAAGCCAACGCAGTGGCCGAGTACCGGCGGTCCATTGACTTTGTACACCGGTTGGCGAACCGGTATAACGTGGGTTGGGCCGCCGCTATGCGGTGCACCAGGCACACTTTTCCGGATCTGGATTGGAGCCGCGTCGAGGAGGCCCACAGCCGCCGAGAATTCGAGACCCCGGTGGAGGGCGAAGATTTGGATTTGGGGGTGACTGAAGCTGACATCGCCAATGCCGATCCTCGAGTCGAGTTCGAGGAAGCAGAGCCTGAAGCTACCGGTGATCAGGCTGATCTGGGAATTATGGATGACCCGACTAACAGCGTTGTCGTCCCGACTGACAGCGTTGTCGTTCTTGATAAGAGTCCTGTCGGCTCCATTCCTGAATCGGCCACAGATGGCGATAAGGCTCCTACCTCTGAAGCTGCCCCGGTTGCCTAGTTTAGGTCTTCATCTTTCTTCATCTGCCTCTGATCCGGCAGCTTGTGGCTGGCCTGATTTCTTTAGAATAGGATGTAACTTCTTTTGTTGTTAATGGAATATATCTTGCAAACACCTGTGTCGGTTATTTTAATTGCTTTGCTGTTTAATATTTTCCATTTATTTCCGTCATTCCGGCAGATCCACCAGGGCTCATAGACCGGCGAATAGTTTCTTTTTACTATTTTACTCCGGCAGATCCACTAGGGTCATTGACCAGTTATGAGGCACGATACTTTCCTGCCGGCAGCGTAATCCATGGGTTGGCAGATCCTCTAGGGTCATTGACCATCCCCAAGAAAGTGCAAACCTTTAGCTCCCTTTGACGGCAGATCCAAGTAGGTCGTTGACCGTCAAAGGGTTTTTGCTTTATTATTACCGGTATTGCCCACTGTAAGGATTAAAGAAACAATTTGCATACAATAAGCTCATGGAAGTTCATATTGAAAGTGAATAATTGTTAGTTCAAACTAATCAACTCCGAAATCGGCAACATTGCCATGTTACTATTGTTATGATAAATTGACTAAGAAACAAACTTAAACAAAATATTTTTTGAGAACGCTGGCATTCCAGCTGTTCTTGAGTTGTTTGCCGGACATATCTTCCAAACAGTAAGCCCCTGGGACTATTTCCTCTTTCACAAGGTATGGTCCCTCCCAGTTCGCTGTCAGCTTACCGTTCGCGTGTGCTTTACCGGTGGCGGCTGTGCGTCTGAGCACTAGGTCACCTTTCTCAATCGGCCGACTTCTTACTCTTTTGTTGTAGGCCTTGCTTATCCGGTCTTTATATGCTGCCGATCTGAGTTCAGCCGCGAGCCTGACCTCTGGTAAGAGATCGAGGTCTTCTCGGTGCAACTTGGCATTCAGCTCTGGGTCGTAGTTCAGGATTCGCCAGTTTGGTAATCCGACTTCGACCGGTAACACTGCCTCAGCTCCGAATGCCAGCCTGAATGGGGTCTCGCCAGTCGCTTCCTTTTCGGTGGTTCTATTGGACCATAGTACCGCGGGAACCATGTCGGCCCAAGCACCTTTCAAATCACTTAACTTCTTCTTGAGGGCATTCAGAATTTGTTTATTAGCGGCTTCGGCCTGGCCGTTACTCTGGGGATGGCATACAGATGAGTATGCAAACTTGATGCCATACGGGTTTAAGAAGCTCTTTATCGGCCCGCAATCGATTGCCAGATGAACTTCCTAACCTGACTAGCTGTTATCTTTGCAGTTGGTTCGGCCTCAATCCATTTTGTGAAGTAGTCTATTCCAACTATCAGGAACTTCCTTCCTCCGGATGCAGTCGCGAATGGCCCTATGATATCCATCCCCCACTGAGCAAAAGGGATTGGATTCAGGATTGGCTGCAAATCGTTTGCCGATTGGTTAATGATTGGTGCAAACCTTTGGCACTTGTCGCATTTTTTGACGTAAGCCTGCGCGTCCTTCAGCATTGTCGGCCAGTAGAAACCGGCCCTTAAGGCTTTTAGAGCAAGCTTTTTTCCACCAATGTGATTTCCACATACCCCTTCGTGTATTTCTTCTATTTTTTTTGTGGGCTCATGGGCCGTTACACACCTGAGGAGTGGTAGTGAAAAACTCTTGTTGTACAGTTGGCCTTGGAAAACACAAAACCAGGGAGCTTCTCGCTTTAGCTTTCGTGCCGCCATCTTATCAGTGGGCAAACTTCCAGTCATCTTGTATGCCAGTATGCCGTCGTACCATTCGCTTTTTTGAGCGACTTCATTCACCTCTACCTGGGCGGTCTCTATGCTCCTTTCCGGCAGTATTTCCACCATAACTCTCCGTTTGACATCTGTAGTGCTTGAACTTGCCAACTTTGATAGAGCGTCAGCCGCCATGTTCTCTGTGCGAGGGACCAGCACTATCTCGAAGTTCTGTAGTGCAGTCGTTATCTGTTTTACCTTCTACAGGTACTTCTGCATTACCGGTTCCCTGGCCTCATAGGTGCCCTCGATCTGGCTTGATATGAGCTGGGAATCTGTTGTCATCCGTATTTTCTTTGCTCCAGACGCTATGCACAAACTGATTCCCGCAATTGCAGCTTCATACTCTGCCTCATTGTTGGATGCTTTGAACCTAAAGCGGACGGCATATTCAAAAGTGTCTCCCTCGGGGGACGTCATGACCACTCCTGCGCCTGCCCCTGTTTGGGCCGCTGAGCCGTCTACCGATATTTGCCAGGTGTCGGCTGGCCCTTCGACTTCATCGCAGGTGGTCTCGACTATGAAGTCGGCCAGAGCTTGCGCCTTGATAGCTGTTTTTGGCCGATACTCGATGTCAAACTCGGACAGTTCTATCGCCCATTTGAGCAACCTGCCAGTCGTATCTAGCTTGTGCAGCGCTTTTTCCAGCGGCTGGTTTGTGAGTACCTGGATGGTGTGCGAATCGAAGTATGGTCGCAATTTTCTAGCCGCTATTAGCACGGCGTATGCCATTTTCTCCAGCAACTCGTACCTCTGTTCGGCCCCAGCTAAGACATGGCTCACAAAGTAGATAGGATGCTGTTGCTTATTCTTTTCTACTAGCAGTACTGCTGCTATCGTCTTGGCCGACACCGAGACGTATAACTGCAGTTTATCCCCCATCTCTGGTCGGGTAACAGTCGGTAACCTCTTGAAATGCTCTTTAACGGCCTCAAAGGCCTGCTTCTGCTCATCTCCCCATTCGAACTTCTTGTTTCCTCTCAAAACCTTGAAGAATGGCAGGGCTTTTTCGGCCGACTTGGACACAAACCTTGTTAACGCAGCCATCTTACCGGTCAGTTTCTGGATGTCCCGGATACTCTTGGGTTCCAGCAGCTCGCTTATTGCCCTGATTTTATCAGGATTAGCGTCTATTCCCCTTTCACTGACCATGAAGCCAAGGAACTTCCCCGACCTTACCCCAAACACACACTTCTTAGGGTTGAGCTTCATCTGGTACCTACGCAGAGTGGCGAAGGTTTCCTCGAGGTCCGTTATATGGGCTTCCTCTGTCAAGCTTTTGACGATGCTGTCGTCGACATAAACTTCGACATTACGGCCTTTCTGTTGCGCGAATATCTTGTCTACTAGCTTTTCGTAGGTAGCTCCAGCATTCTTCAGGCCGAATGGCATGGCTTTGTATGCGTAAACCCCGGCGTCAGTTATGAATGCCGCCTTATTTCTGTCCGCCTCCAGGAGGCTGATCTGATGGTATCCAGAGAAAGCATCCATGAAGCAGAGCAGCGCATAACCGCTAGTGGAGTCTACCAGTTGGTCGATCCTTGGCAATGGATAACAGTCTTTTGGGCAGGCCTTGTTGAGGTCAGTGAAGTCCACGCACATCCGCCAGGACCCATTGGCTTTCTTTACCATGACCACATTCGCCAACCACTCCGGATAGTCGCAGGGCTCAATGAAGTCAGCTGCCAACAACTTGTCTACCTCTTCTTTGATGGCTGCGTTCTTTTCGGTTGAAAAGTTCCGCTTCTTCTGTTTTACCGGCCTGACTTCTTCATTAACATTTAGCCGGTGCACCATAAACGCGGGATCTATTCCCGGCATTTCATCCGCTGAAAATGCGAAGACGTCAGCATTGCTTCGCAGTAAACTGATTAAATTGACTTTGACATTATCGGCTAAATCAGCCCCAATTTTGACTGTCCTTTCTGGTCTTTCTAACTCTAGGCTGATTTCCTCTGTTTCCCCCTCCGGGCTAGGTCTCGGCGAATCTGCCGGCCTTCCCTCAAAGTTCTCCATCGATAAGTCTTTGCTTGCTTTGTTCTCAGCCCTTCGCCTCTTTCTCTCTGATGGCGGAGATTCTGCCGACCTTTTATGATTGGAGCTCTTCAAAGCCGTCAGATAGTAGGCTCTGGCCGATTCTTGGTTCCCCTTCAGCCTCTCCAGCTTTCCACTATTTGATGTATAGATCATCGTCAGGTGGTACGTCGACACTACCGCCTGGGAGTCGTGGATCAGTGGTCTTCCAATAATGGCATTGTAGGCTGCCGATACATCAACCACCAAGAACTCAACCATGAGATCTCGTGAATGAGATCCTTCTCCCAGCTTCACTGGCAGCTTGATGGTACCCTCAGGGACGACTGACGCTCCGGTAAAACCGATAATTGGGTATGAGACCGGCTTGAGATAGGATCTCCCAAACCCCATCTTCTCGAACGTAGGCATGAAGAGAATATTAGATGAGCTGCCGACATCCACCAGAATGCGGTGGACCATTGCTGTTGAAATCTGCAGAGATACTACCAGTGGATCATCATGAGGGTAGATGATCCCCTTGGCGTCCTCCGCTGTGAATGAGACGGATGGCATAATTGGTGGCGCCGGCCACTTGCCAGTGTTGTGATAATTCACCTGATGTCTTACCTCCTTAAGACTGGCTTTGGCACCGTGAATACTTCCGCCATGGACTGGGCCGCCCGATATAACGTGTATCTCCGTTATTCTTTCCTTAACGGATTTCCTCTTACCGTCCTCTTCTTTGGGGGACCCTTCACGGCAATCCGCTCTCGCCTGATACTGCTTGAAGTAGCCTCTGCGTAACAGGTCTTCGATCCCGTCTCTCAAGTCCTTGCAATCTTCAGTAATATGACCGTGATCCTTGTGGAAGTCACACCATTTGGATCTGTCGCGGCCTTTGTAATACATCTTCCTGGGCCGTTGCCACTTGTCATCTTGTTTGTGCAACTCATATATCTCGGCCCTGGACATTGTTAGGGGAGTGTAGTTGTGATAGCGGTATGGCCGTCCTTCTTGGCCCTTCTTGACAGCAATGCTTTCCTCCCTTCTACCGGAGTTGTCGGACTTTCTATCTCTCCGGTTTTTATCTTTCTCTTTCTCCTTTTCTCTTTCCTTCTCCTTGCCATCCCCTTCAGATCTCTTCGAGGTGGCTGCCTTATCGAACTCTTCCCCCCGGATGAACTCGTTAGCTTTTCCAAGGACTTCGGTCAAACTAGTCAACTTCTTGCGGCCTAGGTAACTTCTGAAGGCAGTTCCCTCCTTCAAATCAGTCATTAATGCCAACACCACTACCTCTTGCTGCAAGCTGGGGATTGTAACGGCTTCGGAGTTGAAACGTCCGATGTAATCCCTCACGCTCTCCTTCTCTCCCTGCTTGATGGACATCAGCTCGCCAGTGGTTTTCTCTCTTCGCTTATTGCTAACAAAGTGCGTCACGAACATGGACGTGAGCTGGCGGAAGTCAAACATTGTTGCCGGTGGTATGCTTTTATACCACGTTTGTGCCAAACCCGCTAGGGTTGAAGGGAACACCTTACACCAAACGGAGTCAGTGTCAGTGTACAGTAGCATGTGTCCTTCATATGCAGAGATATGGTCCTCAGGATCAGATTTCCCGTCATACTTGCAAGTTGGCATTTTAATCTTTTCCATAGGTTCCTGCAGTATGGCTGTGGAGAATGGAGAATTTCGAAGCGATACCGGCGCTCTGCGTCGGCCAAACTCACTTTCTCTCCTGTACCGAGATGACTGCTGGATCTCAGTTTCCTGGTGATCTTCCTAACCATCTCCCTCCATTGGCTCCGTGGGAGTCCTCGAGTTCTCACCCTAATCCTGATCATGCCGGCTTACGATACCCTGTCGGCCAGTCGCGAGAGAACGCATCTTTCTCACTGGACTATGTGGCCTGCTCAGGGAGCGCTTACCGGTGTGACCGGTCGGTGGAGTTTGACTCGCCATGGCCTGGAAGACCTCGCAAAGACTCGAAGTCTGTTCGTGGTCGAACATATGCTGCAAGGCTTCAAATATGTTTGGTTGAGGGGTCTCTGTGGCCCTCTTCCCCTTGTCGACTGGTGGTTGGGAGGACCCAATCACCGGTTGGGGAGTGTTGAAACCAGGGGGCCCTCCCCCAGCAGCAGCGTTGTTCTCGTCTATTTTCGGCATCCCAAAGGTCTGCTTAGGGTCCATGAGGCGAATAAGTAGGCTGGATCGGTCGTGGCTTATGACTAAAGTATAGTTCACCCCTCCTTTGTTCCGGTATGGAATAAATGGTAGGGAGTGAACCGATATCTCCCTTGATTAGTAAGTTGGTTGAATGTCCTGCAAGGCAGCACACGTAAACTAACCTCGGGGGTTGATCCGAGGAACGCCCATCCGATGCCTAAGTCAGTAAAGGATAAAGACGGGATGTCTCAAGTAGAGTGTATTAGTATCTGTGAACGTACCTTATGACTCGGATCGTGGGCGTATTTATAGGAGCCGGCAGTGTCCTTAACGAAGTGGGACACTGCTCCCATTGGTTGGGTACACTTCTATCTTCTTCTAATACTTATCTTTAGGCCCATAGGAGCATTGAGTAAGTATTGGATCAACCCAGGCCCATTCAAACGATGGCCCATATGACGAATACCGACAAGGTATACTGATGTAGCCGGCATGTTCAGGATACCGGTATCCGATACGATCATACCCAATTGAAATGGGGATTATTCAGACTGAGTTGACCAATTGACCATAACGGTCAAGGGCGGTTAAAACAGACCGGTAGGGAACTTGCACAGCCCCCATACAATTATAATACTAATTAATAATAATTACTATTGTAATTATTAATATTAATATTAATTATTATTATTATCAATTATTATTAATTATTATTATTATTATTATTATTATTATTATTTAATAATTATTATTATAATATTAATATTAATTATTATTAATAATTATTATTATTAGAATTATAATTAATATTAATATTAATTATTATTATTATTGTTATGATTATTATTATTATGATTATCAATATTATTATTATTATTTCATAGTTCAGTTCATTTTAGTTCAGTTCGTTTCAGTTCAATTCAGTTCAGATTCTTTTAGTCCAAAAGAACGGGGCCTTAATACCAGATACTAGGATCAACTATTGGCCCCTTGGCTAATATAAATCCAGCTGGTCCATTTTATCCTCACTCATCCATACAATGAGAATTTTTTTTAGAGGTCACCCATCCCAATACTATTATCAACTAAGTGCGTGTAACTATAGAGTTTCTTAGCATATTTTACTTAAAGGAGGTAAGAACAAATCATTTGGGTTGTCTTAGCACAGGGCCCCCACCCAGAGGCCCATTACAAGCCAAACACTCCTCCCCCCTCAGCCCTTAAATCTCAAGTAAATGCTTGGGGTAGGAATTGAACCCTACACTTTGTTAGGTAAGATGAGAAAAATCACCACTTGAGCCAAACCTAATTCCTAGTTTTCCTAGCATATGATCACTTAAATTAGGCCCTATTCTTTTGGACTTATTTTCAGTTCAGTTTAGTTATTATTATTATTATTATTATTATTATTATTATTATTATTATTATTATTATTATTATTATTATTATTATTATTATTATTATTATTACAATATATGTGTGTTATTCTATAACCAATGGTCTTATTTAAACACATAGTTCGCTCAGTTGTTAGTAGTATATTTGTTAAGACTTAAGAGGATGTCTTATCTAAACTTTATATGAAAAATAGAAGATCTTGATTTATATATTTGCGAAAATAAATTCTTATGCTCATATATTGTTTGAAATACCTATATTAGAGTTGATGATGAGTGACCCAACATGCTAGCCAGTTCGACCCACAAAGTGCTTTGGATTTGGAAATTAGGTTAGGCCCGACTTTCAGGCTGAACTTGATTTTTGAAAAAAGAGTCAGGCTTTCCATATAACCCATATATGAAATCTTAGGCCAAAATATGGCCTAACCCGATAAGGGAACAACCCCCTCTTATCGACTCGAAAATCTTGTAGTTTTCGGCCAAAATAGTAGGTTATTACTCACAAAAATGGCTCGATCATGGGCCTAACCCAAGACTTTGTCCCAAAATGGATAATTTTTTTTGGCAAAACCCTAGCTGAGGCTGCCTGCCGTGATCACCTATAACCTATATGATGATAAGTTCATATATACTCTTCTTCTTCAAAATATTTGAAACATTTTGACTTTTAGACTATTCATCTACTCCCATGTGTCCGCGTTTTGTGAATTTAAAGTAAGAAAATATATAGTCATGTGTAATCTTGTTGGATTTATCTCGATACATATTTTCAAAATATCAACTTTTAAAAAAAATTGCTTATAAGAAATTAGAAATATTAATGATTAAGTTTATGCTTAGGTAAGCGTGGCAGGAGGAACATATTAAGTAATATGAAACGGAGGAAGTAGATATCAATGTGACAATCTAATCATCTGATATACTCTTCCCGTTTTATCTTCTACTCACTTTATGTTTATACCTGTTCTTTTAAGTTTTACCCACTTTTGCTTTATTCCTTATTTACTAATTTTTTCTCTATTTTTATCCTCCAATAACGCACAACATGGTGATGGGACCCAGTATTTAACGATCCATTTTTCTTACTTTTCTTGGTTATTATATCGGAGGTGTATTAAGTTGGTAGAATTTAGGAAAATCGAAGGAGTATCTAGTAATACTTCTTAGTAACAAAAGCTCTTAGGAATGTATGAGGAAGAACAAAAAAAATAATGTGATTCTCTTAAAAAAAAAAAAATCTATCTCGAGATTACAACACTTCACAAATTAAAGCAAATAAAAAAATTCACAAAACCCCCTATTTCCCTCATGGTGGAAATATGATTACCTCGTTTTATCTTTTTGATTGATAAGGAGAAATTTCTTACCTGACCATAATGCCCTTTGGTAGTGAGAAACATATATAAGGAGAAGTAAATGGTCACCTCTAATCTAAAGTGCAGCAGTTGGAGTTTGCTCCCATGAAATACAAAATAAATGAAAATTCTAAATTCTTACAGAAAATCTAGATGAATTGGACTCACAAATTGAAGCCAAATTACGCTAATCGTTATCACAAAAGAAACGAGCTTTGCCTAGGTTATATCTAGAATATCTATATATACTTTTATATTTTTTTGGGCCTAATTTAAATGTGCACATTTGCCATTGCACTCCTTTAACATTGTATATCTTTTATTACATTTTAGAGTAGTAAAAATTATAATGATTGAATATCAATAAAGTACTCATTGAAACGAATCAAACAAGGCCCCACATGATTATATATTTTCTTATATATATATATATATATATATATATATATATTAAGAAAAATTTAGAAGACTGTCTTTAGTTGTGAATATTGTCAAGATTCCATGTAGGAAGAATAAAAAAATACAGAGGGAGTACTATATAGCGCATACATTAGTAACAAACTTTGGAACTTTTGGGAAACAAAGAGATTATTTTTGGGTATTTCCAAGAATAATAGAGAGATATTTGGGAAAATGATTTTTTTTTTTTAAATGTGACAATACCACATATATTGCATTCCCTCTGTTTATAAAAATCCTCTTACTTTTGGTTTAAGTACGTTTCTAAAAGATTTTTCTACTTTTACTTTAATCTTATCTTGTAAACACTTCTTTTTCCACACTACGTTCTCTATCCTATTCATATAAACGAACAAAAGACTTACTGTCACTTTCTATATCCTTTCTTATCTTGGCATATACTTCCTCCGTGTTTTTACTTGCAATATTTCGCATTTTATAAAGTTGTATATTACTTACAACATTGACGTTTTTGGCAATAAAATCTCTCTTTTTCTCTCCTAGCAATGAGATCCTTTTTATTTATTTATTTCACTATTTCCTTTTCTAATTCTTATGCCATGTTTCAATGTTGCCAGTAAAAAATTAAGACACGGAGGAAATATGTTACTACATTACATGACAAGAAGTTTATAAAACAGAGTGAGTATTAACAAAGAGAAGTACATCCCTGCTAAGGATGTCAATGGGTCGGGGCGGCAACGTGAAGAGGTGGTCTCTCCACACTTACAAGTTACACCCATACTCACATTCACATCCAAACCTGTCTAAAAATCTCATCCCCGTCTATACTTACCCCACCACCCATGGCGGTGAAATATCTAGATACAGCCCCGCTCCAACAAGTACAATCTTACACCATATCATCCATGTCTTTTTCACCATCCATTTGGTTGCCCACACTCACCCCATACATTTGCCATACTCGCCCCATCGCATAACCACTTTACTATATAGGTTTCGCTATAAAGACATTATTTTACATGGTTATTTTCCATTAAAAAGGTGGGTACTGGATATGAGATGAAGAATAAGTGGAGAGGTTGGCAGAGATGTGACATATGCAATTTCATATTCACAAATCACACCCATCAATCCCCCATCACCCAAGAATAATTTTCATCTCCATCCCATTCTATCACTCATAAACTTAACCTTCGTCCCAATCTACTTGGGGTAGATCTGAGGCTACTCCGTAAGTTTATGCAAACTCGCCTTACCGACATCCCTATTATTCGAGGAAGATTTGTAATTTCTCACAATAAAACAAAACAATATAAAACGAGTGAGCAGAAACTTCAATGAAATTTCTTGTCAACCCCTCTTTGTCATATCAAGATTATCAGATCTTATTTATTTTTATTAAGGCCAATATATAAAGCCACACAACCCAAAAAATAAAGTTTTTTTTTGTGTCTCTCTTTCTCATTGACTGACACACATTATGAGTCCAAGTATATTCCAAAACGACACGGCCAAGCAAATGAGTAAAAAAAAAATTACAGCTGACTCTTATTTATTTATATTTATATGTATAGAAACTCAAAAATATACTAATTATAACAGCAAGAATTTGTATAAAGTATTTTTTTTTGATGGAATTCTTGCCATTTGTTAAATTCGCGTAAATACAGTAAAACAAAAGAGAAAACCCAAGTCTTTATTAAAACCCCATAAAATCTGAAGACTAATTTTCATTTTATATTTCCCAGAATCACTGCAAAATTATTCCCATTTTTCAGTCATCTAAATCTTTGTTTCCTTTTTCAATCAGCTCTTCATTTATTTCATCTGCAATTTTTATGGTAATTTTATTCTCATCTTTCTTTGTTTTTCTCTCTATTTCTTTTTGTTGAGCTATAAATGGTAGGTAGATTTATGTTGTTAAGCTGCTTTGAAAAATTGATACTTTGTGAAATATGAACTGGGTCAATTTTAGTTCTGGAATTTGGTTTGAATCTTTTAATTTTGTGGGGTTTGAAAGAAACTAAGGGATTTAAATCTTATAAGTATATTTTTGCTTGTTTGACTATTTCTTGGGGTTGGTACTGAAAATTGGTCAAAGTTTAAAATTTAGGTTTTGCTGGATGTTCTTCCCCCTTTTTTCTTTGTGGATTTTCAGTGATTTTTAGCTTTTTTGATTTCTAGGTAATCCTTTGTGTCTGCCTGTTGGAAGATTTTCTTTATAATTTTTCTGGGTCATCAATCTGGGTTCAGCATTTCTTTCTTTTTTCTCATTTAGGATTTTGCTGAAATTACATTTGTTGGAATTATTTTGTTTGGTGTAATCATCTGGTTTATCATTTGGTATTTCTTAATTGTTGATGGTTTTTGCTGAAATTGGGTGCTTGGAGTTGTTTTCTTTTGTAGACTTTCTATCTACTTCCAATATATATATATATATATATATATGTCATGTATGTAACTCTGGATAATTCAAATGAAAAGATGGGGAAGTAGAGCAAACTTGAGCTCCTCACTATGCATGATGCGAATTTGTTGTGTATAATGTCTACTGTGCCTTTTGCTTGGTCAGTGCACGGTCGTGGGGTGATAGCGTAGTTTGGCATTTGTTGCTTGTGATTTGTGCTTTCCTGCATTCTTATCTAGAGTAGAGATTAGAAATTGAATAGCATGATGGGCTATTTTTGCTTTGACATGTGTAATTACTTTTGAGGTTCATATAGGGACTCCATTCCTTCATTTCCCATCTTGAACAGATTCTAATCTTTGGAGGGGAACAAATAAACTCCAGACTGACAGTTTGTATGTTGTTTCTATAAACAGAAGGACCAGTATTGACTTATCAGAATACCCTGTTGTAGTCAATTGCTTGTCATTGGTGGTATCAAGTTATCGCATACGGCAGGTTCACTCTACTGAAAAATCAGATATCAAGTTGCTTAAACCAGTTCTCCATGCATTCATTTATCCTGTTTTTCTCGGTTGTCTTGAATGGCCATGCGATTTGCAGAATCTCAATGTAAAAGCCAGACAGAGAGAGACCCATTTTTGATGGAGCAACCAGAACGAAGAACTGAGAATGAGTATGTGATTGACATAAGGAGGAGTGTAGAAGCTTCCTCTTCTGGTTCTGCTTATGATAGAAATTCTAATGAGTTGGAATCTACTCAGCCTGAAGACAGGCCTTCAAGTAGTGCCAGGGCTACGATTTCTCAGTTGTCACTTCCTCTTTCCAACATCTCAAATTCCAGGAACTCATCATTTAGCAGGAGAGGGAATGGTCACAGCCGAAGGCGCAGAAGCCCTTTAAATTCAGGGTTGTGGATATCTGTTGAACTTGTTCTCACCTTAGGCCAGATTGTGGCTTCTGCCATAGTTTTGTCTTTGTCAAGGCATGAACATCCACGAACTCCGTTATTTACTTGGATTATGGGTTATGCTACAGGATGCATTGCAACTCTTCCTCTTCTCTATTGGCGTTATCTTCATCGCAATCAAGGCTCTGAACAAGACCCTTCCCAATCCCGACAACTTTCTTCTAATGGCAATCCTAGTGTTGGACACTCTTCTTCTCTTACTGCTCAGACTCTAGAAGATGATAACCATACCCCTACATCAAACAGAAATGCGACTGGTCAGAGTGTGGGAATGCGGAATGCCAGGTAATGATTGATATTTCTATGCAGAAAAACTAAGAGTGGTTTCCATGTTTTAGGTTCTATTCTATTCTCTTCCATGGCTGACATGTTTTTCCCAATATAATTTCCCTGGCTATATTTATCATGCTGGCTCTTTGTCTCTTGATCTTCCTGTTTACATTTAGTCCCCTACGGTGGTTACTGTTAGAAGTTTATATACATTCTGAAGCTGACAGTTTGTGCTTTAACGCTGCAATGTAGTATGTCAAACTTTGGTCATATCAAATTGCAAATGCCCAATCTGTTTGATGTTATGATGTGCACATGTTTTACAAGAAGGATTCTGGTCGTAAATTCAGTTTAGATGTTGCGTTCTATGTCTTAACTTCTGCATGGTAAGAAATATGACTTGGATGAATAGAGGTAGAGAGCAAATGGGAGAGCATTAAAATAAGTTTTCAGCCAGAAGCTTTTTGTTCTTTTTTTCGCACCTTTTTTTGGGAGGAGGTGGGTATTGGCTATTTTAGAGGAGGTATGTGACTTGTGTCTTCTATTTGAAGAGCTGCTCTTGCGTGCTCTGCAACTTGACAGTTACTCGATTTCAGATTTGCTTGCTTCAGGCACCCATTATTTTCAAGTTCCAGTGGTCTTGAAGGTGTCATAGTAGTAATCTCTTTCCATAAGCAAGCATCTTAAGCTTCCTTTCTGTCGTAAGAAGGATGTTAGTCTTTCTTTGCTGCACTGAGAGCTACATTAGAAGCATTGAGGTGAAATTAAACTTTAGCATTTGTTAAAAATGGATGAGGATCATGTAAGCAAGAATTATGTATAACATATCTCACTTCCGTTTCTTCCTTTGTATTTGACTATCCTGAGCCATCCACTTCTTTGCAATTGACTTTTTGGAATTTGAAATATGGCAAATCGGTAGCATGAACCACTTGTCCTTATTCCTTACTAAAAATAGTTAAGTTTGCGTCACTGACATGATTCTTCAATAGTAGAAGCTTTAACTCTTCTATTCTAACTTCATAATTAGAGATTGGTAAGAAATAGTGCACTTGCTGCTGTGTCCACAGCATAAAAGCCTTTCCAAGCACGCAAGGAAGTGCTGTTATTGACCATGGATGCCCATTGTTAAGGTGTTTGAGATGTCTCAAAAGTCATTCGGACACTCATGGATTTTATGGTTGCCACTGCATCACTTACCTACTTGCCGTGCGCCCTAGAAAAGGTAACTTGTTGCTTAAGGTAAATTTTTTGCCATAATCGTCAATCAAGCCTCTTCTTAGATAACTGGAATTAAATCTGGCCAGCTTCCTCACTATATTCAATTCTTTCATGTAGTTCTTACTGGGCGTAAAATGATAAAACTAACAACTGAAATTATATTTCTTGACCATTGACTATACTCTTGAAATTGTATTGTTTTTGACAAGTATAGAAGACTAGCAGCAGCATATCGTGAACCATTCACGTTTGATGTGCGACAGACAAGGAGTACCTCAAAGAAGCAAAGTGCAAATCTGCTTGACAACCACGGTTTTTAGCATTCTCCTGTATAGTCGTATCTTTTGTGAGGATGTATGTTGCTGCAAAAGTGAAAGTTAAAAATTGTAGCTGCTAGAATAGCACAAATTGTAGCTCTAACTAAGGTGTCCAAAATTTTCACCAAAGAAGGGTGTCTCTTTCCAATTCATGCTTTAGTAACACGCTATATTCTATCAAATTTAGGTTTTTAGAGAGAGAAAGTCTAACTTCTCTCTAGAAGGACATTACTGCTAATAATGAAATGAAGTTGGTCCCTCGACTGACTTTGCGCTTTACTTTCAGTCTCTAAGTCTTCAAGCTTGCTAAGGGAATTTTAGTCTATCACTTATCAGCCTTGAACCTAAAACATTGTCTTTTTTGATTATTACTTCTTTTTTATTGTTGAGGCCCTTTGATCTCTTATTCTCTGTCTTCAAAATCCGTTTCCATCTTAGGCTAGGCAAATTCTTATTCTCGTCTTAGTGCTGAAATTTAAAAAGAATGGGTAATCATATATGCACAAGTATGGATGGATTCATATTGCCTTATAAGGAGAGGGATGTTGATTGCCTTTTAATGGTAGAGGTCAGAAATGCTTTGAGAAATCTGATTATGGCAATTGACAAAGAAAACTTCTCAAGAAGGAGATGTAAGCTTGGATTAGATATCATTCGATTATAAAGGGTCCAATAGAGGTTCAGGAGGTTAGAGGGCCAAACTTTGAAATTTTCTTCTTAAATTGTTCAAATGTTGATGATCATTTTGGCACTCATCTCAGCCGTTCTTATTCAAGGAGAGATCCTCCATAGACCTTAAACCAGTCTTTAGATAGGCTGCATTATGGTAAGGATCTGGAGAAAGGGGCTGGTGGTAAGCACAGGGAAACTGGAGAGAACTCCTCCTTGAAGATTTAGAAAATGTTAGTGGTCAGGTTGACTGGGTTCGTGTTTATGCAATGGTTGATGTGTGTGAACCTTTGATTCTAGGTTTTGATTATGAATTTGAGGAAGGGAAGGCTACTTGGGGACTGAAGTGTGACAAGATAGGACATTGTGACGATCAAAGTAAATCGATATGCTCAAGAGTCAAGGCAAACGAAGGCGTTTGAGGTCCCTAGAGAGTAGGTGCAAAATAGAGGTCTGAGGTGCGTGATTGAAGTGCCTGTTCTTTTAATTTAAGAATTATGGTGGGACACAACCGGTTGTATGATTTCATTAAATAGAAGACATATGTAATTAGGATGAAATATTTATTTTAGCAGAAAAAGTAACATCAGAATGTAAAGAATAGAAATTAGAGGAATGCCTTTCCCAATTAGGCAACTACCCCTCATGTGTCTTTGTCCCTTCCTAAATGAAAAGAGTTAATGCTTCAATTCAAAAGTGGGGTCGGTTATTCAAAAATCATAGAGGAAAAGAGAGAGATTGAGTCTTATCTAGTTAGCTAGCAACTGTCCCATGCCGAACTATCCACGGAAAAACTACAATACTAAATCACGAAAAGAGAGGGATGTAGGTACTACAAATGGAAGGTTGGACACAGCCTATGGTAATGAGGCTAGAAATATTTTACAGAATCTGTTGATCATGACCTTTCCCATTATGTTGTTTGGCCATGCACCTTTTCTGGTTTGTTCTCGCAATTCACATTCAATTAGGAATGGAGGGTAGAGGATGGCAAAGTAATGCACGGAACATGAACAGGTGTAAATAAAATGATTTTGTTTTTCCAAGCATCATAAAGTTCCAAATGCTAAGAAAAAAACACAATATGGAGGTTTTGTTTCGTTATATATATTATTAGTAGTGAAGAGTCTAAGGGTGGCATGTTCAAATGGTGTAGGAAATATGAAACGGAACATGAATTTCATTGGGATGCAATTATCAAGTTAGGGAAGCTGAACTGGAGGGTGGTGGAGATTTTACTAATTCTAAATAAATAATTGGGGGGGGGATGGAATGCTCTCTGCTGGAAGCAAAGAGCCAAGTCAAATGGGACTTGAAGGGATATAACACCTTCTACTAATTAACAAGTTCGTGAAAGGAGATGTAGAGGTACAATTGAAGCCTTGAAGCTGACTGGTTAGAGAAGATAATTCATTAGGCCTCTCATTCAAGGAACATTTGGAAAGAATGCATAGAACAGTTGATGCAGGATGTGAGAAATGGGAAAGAAATGAGGTCCAAAGACTTCTGTTTGAACTTCAGAATGTACAAGACACTGAAATCTCGAAGAATGTTAGGCAAGGCCATATGTGGTTGCTCTCTATTGAGGAAATTAGAGCTGTTGTGTTTGCTATGGATGGGGATTCTCCTAGATATTTCAAGAGAATTGGGATGTTCAAGAGGCAGGAAATATGGAGATTGTCTCAATTAGGAAAGTATCTTGAGTATTAGTCTCTACTTTATTATCTTGAGGAAATCACAGCCCATACCTTTTGGCTACTACTGTATACTTTATATATTAATCTAATTTCTACTCTGTTTGTGATGGCCAGAGAAAAGAGAGACTAATTTAGCTTTGTAAGCCTGGGTTTGTGTGCTCTGCTTCTGTGTCTCTTTTTTCATTGGCAATTTACACTGATACAAATACACTCATGCAAACTATTCATGTTTAAAACTTGAGCTCTGTGAATTGCCCATGAGAAGTGAACTGCCTACCTGTGCTCTCTTCACGAACTGCGTGTGCAAAGAATTAGGCGACCCGGACTTTGACCATTTCTATATTACATATGCAAAGTGAATTGTAAAGAAGATATCATTGCTAGATTATCACAGGAAGTAACGTCCGTAGAATTTCCTATTGTATACTAAGTTATAATGAGAAGCTACTATCAAAGTAGACATGTAACATAAAGTCAAATATGGCCTATTATGTCTAGAGGGAGTAATACTCTTCTATTTTTTATGTGCTCTGCGTCGAAATGGTCTGTAACCTCTTTAGTCTTTACTATGCAATACGTAAACTAACAATATTGAATTGCTATATGAATTTGCTGAGATTGAGCCCTTATGAGTTGATTGTGATTCTGTGCACTCACGTGTAAGAGTATACCTTAATGACTTAGCTGATGCTATTTTTTTATGCTTCTCTCTGTTGCAAGTGATACTATAGAGGAACATAAGAGTTTTATTGACTTCCGTTGTGCTGCAGGGTCAAGGCTGCAGTGGAGTACTTTAAGATGGGCCTAGATTGCTTCTTTGCAATCTGGTTTGTGGTCGGTAATGTGTGGATCTTTGGGGGTCATGCTTCTTCTTCTGAAGCTCCCAACTTGTACAGGTAATGGTGATTTTGCTGATGCTTTATAAATTTATTGAAGTTTTCTCTATTTTGTATCTCACTAACTAATCAGAAATTCCTGCTCTAATCAGGTTATGTATAGTGTTCCTCATCTTCAGCTGCATAGGATATGCTATGCCATTTATACTCTGTGCAACAATCTGCTGTTGTCTCCCGTGTATAATATCTGTGCTAGGCTTCAGGGAAGATTTAAACCAAACCAGAGGAGCAACATCAGAGTCGATTAATGCTCTTCCAACCTACAAGTTTAAGTTGAAGAAAAGCAGAAACAGTGACGGTGTTGGTGAATCTGGAGTAGTGGCTGCAGGAACAGAGAAGGAACGGGTGATATCAGGAGAAGATGCAGTAAGTGCTTTGTGGCCTTTTCTTTCTGGCTACGCTGCTGTTTTAATCTTTTCAAGATGCTATTTCTTTTGCTTAGCAGCTATATTGGATGAAAAGTTAAACAGAAACTGATACAGAAACATAGCAAGGAAATGTTTATAAAAACAAAGAAAAAAGATTTTTCAGGTTAAGTAGGTAAGTGCCAACTTCTGAAAAAAGGCTGTAAAACATGCAAGTTCTAATGTGAACTACGAACGACTTGTTCATAATGATGTTGTATAAATTCAGAGGTAGTGACATCTGTAGTACTAAAAGACAGATGGTTACTGAAAGTGTGATTATGGGTATCCAGAGGTTTGATAGGGTTAGTGATCTTGAAATAAGTTCCCTGTAGGTTTCCTGGAACCTTCTGAAATGATGCATTTCTGGAACAGGGAAAAGTGACCTTTATGAACAGGGAAATGCGACTTATTGAAGTTTCCTTGGCAATAAGTCTTGCAGCATTATGTTATGTGATAGATCATGTTTGTGATACCTGGCTTTGTGACTGTCCCGATCCAAATCTGACTGGGTTCTCTCTTCTTTCAGGTTTGTTGCATTTGCTTGGCGAAATATGTGAATAATGATGAACTGAGGGAGTTGACATGTTCTCATTTGTTTCACAAGGAGTGTGTGGATAAGTGGCTGAAGATTAATGCTCTTTGCCCTCTTTGTAAGAACGAAGTGGGTGATACCTTGCTCAGTTCACTTGCTGGAGCAACTGCCAGCCTACGACGAGCTGAGAATAGGGTAGTTAGCAGCTGAGGAAGTACTTGCTTGTGTTACGACCAAAAAACCCCTTGTTTTTTGCAACATCGGCATGATACTCGACCCGGGCCATGCTCAGGCTTATTTTATAGAAGCAGCCTATCAACTGGAGGGTTAATCATGCAGATTCGCTTATATCATTGGCGTATAATCATATACTTAATTTCAGAATTAGGTCCATATGAGAGTTGAAAGGATGTTTGTGTTGATAATTAGAGTTGGTTCATAAGAAACTGAAGAAAGATGTTGAATCAAAGATAGTTGTAATTTGTAACATATAAAGTATATACCCTTTTCTGTTCTGCTGGCAATGGTTTTCCTTAATTTTAAGTAATTTGGTTCCCCATTTTTGTTATTGTATATTTGTATCTGATATCCGAAAATTCTATTGTGCTCCCAAGAGCACGGTGTGCACCATGCACCCAGTGAATTTGTTCTATTTCCGATGAGTAAATGTTCTATTTCAACAAATGTTCGTTTTAGCATATTTTTCAGCAAAAAAATATGTTCTATTTTCTGTAAAAAATGTTCTATTTTCAATAAGTAAATGTTTTATTTCAACAAATGTTCGTTTTAAGCTTATTTTTCAGCAAAAAATTATGTTCTATTTTTCTATTTTCAATAAGCAAATGTTCTATTTCAACAAATGTTCGTTTTAAGCTTATTTTTCAGCAGAAAATTATGTTCTATTTTTTGTGAAAATTGTTCTATTTTCGATGAACAAATGTTCTATTTTAAAAATATTCTTTTAAAGCTTATTTTCTAGCAAAAAAAATTTGTTCTATTTTCCCTGAAAATATGTTCTATATTTGATAAGCAAATGTTCTATATAAGTAATTGAATTCTAGTAATGTTCCACTTCAACAATAAAATGTTCATTTTCGTAATTGGATACAAGTAATGTTCCACATCAATGGTAAAATGTTCGTTTTCGTAAATGAATTATTGTAATGTTCCATTTCAACAGTAAAATATTCGTTTTCGTAAGTTAATTTTTGTAATGTTCCATTTCAACAATAAAATGTTCGTTTTTGTATTCGTAAATGTTCATTTTTGTATTCGTAAATGTTCTATTTTATATTGTGGGAGCACAGTTCTCATGGTGCTCCCGGGTGCACGGTCGACGAATTATATGATATCCTTAAATTTACAATATGTTTGAAAGAATTAAGTATATGTTTTCTTTGGGAGGAAAAACGATGGAAATTTGGTGGAGAAATATGTCGTTTAGTTTAGAGCTCAATATCATTTATTACAGTATTAGTCATGGCATGAGGTTTGCCCAATTTACAATCGTTTTATATAATATTTTTAAAACATAAAAAAGTAGCATATCTAGTTAAAAAAAGTAGTAAATTTAAAAGTAGTATATTGGAGCCGAAAACGTTGTTGTGATAACATACTTATAATCAGGTCATATGTTGGATTTTTATTTACTATAATTTTTTTTATTTTGTATATACTACTTTTTGTATACTATTGTATTTGATGAACATACCTCCAAAAACTGTTTTAAACCAAAAAATTTAGAATAGTTCTAATTATGCATTTCTTGCCATTTTATCTTCTGATTCGAAGTCCTTTCACGACTTGCGTGATGTTTAGCGAACCAAATGTGAGGACTTTTTTTTTTCTTTTACTTAATTTCACTATTTTTTTGGTCTTTGCCACCCAATTTTGGACCATTAATATTTAGGAAAATTTGTCAGAAACCACCTTTTAAAATCACTTTTTTGTGAGAAACCACCTTTTTAAAAAATTTGGTTAATTAGCCACCTTTTTTGTTCTTTTTTTTTTGTTGGAAGCCACCTCTTGCCGGAATCCGGCGTTGACTTCAATTTTCCGGCGTTGACCATCAGATTTTCGTCATTTTTGTCCCTTTATCCTTCTCCCTCCTCCCCCCTCGCATCTCCCGGCAACCCCCCTCCCCTCCTCGCATCCCCCGGCAACCCCCCTCCCTCCTAGCATCGGCCGACAAACCCCGTCCCCGCGCAACCCGCCGGAAACCCCCCACGACCATCCCCACCCTCCCAGCCCTAAGCCCCTCTCCCCCTCGCATCCGCCGGCATCCCAGGTGGAAGAAATGGCGAGAAAATGGCGAAAAAATGATGGTCAACGCCGGAAAAGCGAGGTCAACGCCGGATTCCGGCAAGTGGTGGCTTCCAACAAAAAAAAGAACTAAAAAGGTGGCTAATTAACCAATTTTTTTTAAAAGGTGGTTTCTCACAAAAAATTGATTATAAAAGGTGGTTTCTAACAAATTTTCCTAATATTTATTTTCCAAATCTCACCCCCTTCCCATATGTCGAAACCAAATTCCCGAAAAAAAGAGTAGAAGTATTGAAAAGCTCCAATCCTATTTTGCAATGATTGTACCCCCCTCAACATTCATCACATCCACCAACCACCGTCAACCTTGATGTCCTTCCTATAGACCACCACATAATCCGCCTGCAACCACCACCACATGACATTGAACATGTAGTGGTTGGAAGTTGTGCTTCAAACTAAATAAGTGAATTATTGATGTTAGTGTATGGGGGCTGTACAAGTTCCCTACCGGTCCAGTAATACCACCATTAACCGTTATGGTCAACTCAGTCTGAAGACCCCCATTTTACTGGGTATATGCGTGCCAGATACCGGCGCATGGTACATTCCGGTTACATCATTATACCTTATCGGTATATATCATCTGGGCCATTGTCAAATGGGCCTGGGCCGATCCAGTACTTACTCAATGCGCCTATGGGCCTAAAGATAAGTATCAGAAGAGGATAGAAAAGTATTCAACCAATAGGAGCAGTGTCCTACCTTGTCAAGGACACTGCAGGCTCCTATAAATACCCCCATGATCTGAGTCATAAGGTACGTTCACATACACTAATACATTTTACTTGAGACCTCCCGTCTTTATCCTTTACTGACTTAGGCATCGGAGGGGCGTTCCTCGGATCAACCCCCGAGGTTAGTTTATTTGTTTTGCCTTGCAGGACATTAAACCGGCTTATTACACAGAGGAGATACCGGCTCACCCTACTATTTATTCCATACCGGAACAATTGGCGCTAGAAGGAAGGGCGAACTATACTTTGGTCTTAAGCCGCGATCGATCTAGCCTACTCATTCGCCTCATGGATCCTAAGCAGACCTTTGGGATGCCGGAAACAGACGAGAACAATGCCGTTGCGGGGGGTGGACCTCCTGGTTTCAGCACTCCCCAACCGGTGATTGGGTCCTCCCAACCACCAGCCGACAAGGGGAAGAGGGCCACTGAGACCCCTCAACCTAACATATTCGAATATGTTCAGCCCTGAACAGCTTCGGAGTGCTGCCGAAGTCTTCCAGGCCATGGCGAGTCAAACTCCACCGACCGGTCATGTTGGTAAGCGTTCCCTGAGCAGGCCACACAGTCCCGTGAGAAAGATGCGTTCTCTCACGATTGGCTGACAGGGTATCCTAAGCCGGCATGATGAGGATCAGGGGGAGAACTCAAAGACTCCCACAGAACCCATGGAGGAAGAGGATAAGGAAGATCACCAGGAAACTGAGATCCAACAATCATCCCGGTACAGGAGAGAAAGTGAATTTGCTCGACACAGAGCACCGGTATCGCTTCGGAATTCTCCACTCTCCACAGCCATACTACAAGAGCCTATGGAAAAGATTAAAATGCCGACTTGCAAGTACGACGGAAATCCGATCCAGAGGACCACATCTCTGCATATGAAGGACACATGCTACTATATACCGACACTGATTCCATGTGGTGTAAGGTGTTCCCTTCAACTCTGACGGGTTTGGCACAAACGTGGTATAAAAGCATACCACCGGCAACTATTTTTGACTTCCGCCAGCTCACGTCCATGTTTGTGACACACTTCGTTAGCAATAAGCGAAGGGAGAAAACCACCGGCGAGCTGATGTCCATCAAGCAGGGAGAGAAGGAGAGCCCGAGGGATTACATTGGTCGTTTCAATTTTGAAGCCGTTATAATCCCTAGCCTGCAGCAAGAGGTCGCAGTGTTGGCACTGATGACCGGTTTGAAAGAGCTGGCATTGTTAGAAGTTACCTAGGCCGCAAGAAGTTGACCCGATCGACCGAAGTCCTTGGAAAAGCTAACGAGTTTATCCGGGGGGAAGAGTTCGATAAGGCGGCAAAACCTCGAAGAGGTTTGAAGGGGATGGCAAGGAGAAGGAAAGAGAAAATGAGAAAGAGAAAGATAAAAACCGGAGAGATAGAAAGTCCGACAACTCCGGAAGAAGGGAGGAAAGCAACTCGGTCAAGAAGGGCCAGGAAGGACGGCCAGACCGCTATCACAACTAGGGGTGTGCACCGGTCCAAAACCGGACCGGTTGACCGGAATCCAAATTTTTTTTGGACCGGGACTTCCGGTCCGGTCCGATTTTGGGCCGGTTGGACCGGAATTTATAACTTTTTATAAAAAAAAAACTTTTTCTTAGATTTAAATATATTTATAAATTCAATATATTAAAATATAATAATTCTAAAAGCAATAATCTTAAAGGCAATAAATATAAGGTTTTAACTTTCTAACTTTTTAAGTTTTAAACTTTTTTTAACCTTTAAACTTTTTTTTTTAAAAAAAAAATATGAATTTCGGTCCGCCGATCTGGACCGGAAAATTCCGGGTTTGGACCGGACCGGACCGGAAACCCGGAATCCCAACTTTTCATGGACCGGGGACCGGACATAAAAATTCCAGTCCGGTCCATTCCGGTCCGGTCCGGTTCCGATCCGCATTCAGGTCCCGGTCCAAAAGTGCACACCCCTAATCACAACTACACTCCCCTAACAATGTCCAGGGCCGAGATATATGAGTTGCACAAACAAGATAACAAGTGGCAACGACCCAAGAAGATGTATAAAGGACGCGGCAGATCCAAGTGGTGTGACTTCCACAAGGATCACGATCATGTTACCGAAGATTGTAAGGACCTGAGGGACGTAATCGAAGACCTGATACGGAGAGGCTACTTCAAGCAGTATCAGGCAAGAACGAATCGCCGTGAAGGGTACCTCAAAGAAGAAGACGGTAAGAGAAAGTCCGTTAAAGAAAGAATGACGGAGATACACGTTATCTCGGGCGGTCCGGTCCACGGCGGAAGTATTCACGGTGCCAAAGCCAGTCTTAAGGAAGTAAGACACCAAGTGAATTATCACAACACTGGCAAGTGGCCAGCGCCGCCACTCATGCCATCCTTCGCATTCACAGCGGAGGACGCCAAAGGAATTATCTATCCTCATGATGATCCTCTGGTAGTATCTCTGCAGATTTCAACAGCAATGGTCCATCGCATTTTGGTGGATGGCGGCAGCTCTGCCAATATTCTCTTCATGCCTACATTTGAGAAGATGGGGTTAAGGAGATCTTGTCTCAAGCCGGTCTCATACGCGGTAATCGGTTTTACCGGAGCATCGGTCGTCCCTGAGGGTACCATTAAGCCGCTCGGTTAGGCCGGGGGAAGGATCTCATTCTCGAGATCTCTTGGTAGAGTTCCCTGGTAGTGGATGTACCAAAGATCCTACAATGCCATTATTGGAAGACCAATGATCCACGACGCTCAGGCTGTGGTGTCGACTTATCACATGACGATGATCTACACATCAAATAGTGGAAAGCCGAAGAGGCTGAAGGGAAATCAAGAATCAGCCAGAGCCTGCTATCTGACGGCTCTTAAGAACTCTAATCATAAGCGGCCGGCAGAATCCCCACCATCAGAGAGAAAGAGGCGAAGGGCTGAGAGCAAAGCAAACAAAGATTTATCGATGGAAAACTTTGAGGGAAGGCCGGCAGATTTGCCGAGACCTAGCCCAGAAGGAGAGACCGAAGAGGTCAGCCTAGAGCTAGAGAGGCCAGAAAGGACAGTTAAGATTGGGGCCGATTTGGCCGATAATGTCAAAGTCAACTTAATTAGTTTACTGCGAAACAATGCTGACGTCTTCGCGTTCTCAGCGGATGAAATGCCGGGAATAGATCCCGCGTTTATGGTACACCGGCTAAATGTCAATGAGGAAGTAAGGCCGGTAAAACAGAAGAAGCAGAACTTCTCTGCCGAGAAGAACGCAGCCATCAAAGAAGAGGTAGACAAGTTGTTAGCGGCCGACTTCATTGAACCCTGCGACTATCCGGAGTGGTTGGCGAATGTGGTCATGGTAAAGAAAGCCAATGGGTCCTGGCGGATGTGTGTGGACTTTACTGACCTCAACAAGGCCTGCCCAAAAGACTGTTATCCATTGCCTAGGATCGACCAACTGGTCGACTCCACTAGCGGTCATGCGCTGCTTAGCTTCATGGATGCCTTCTCTGGATACCATTAGATCAGCCTCCTAGAGGCGGACAGAAACAAGGCGGCATTCATAACTAACGGCGGGGTGTACGCATACAAAGCCATGCCGTTCGGCACGAAGAATGCGGGGAGCTACCTACCAAAAATTAGTAGACAAGATATTCGTACATCAGAAAGGCCGGAATGTCGAAGTCTATGTCAACGATAGCATCGTCAAAAGCTTGACGGAGGAAGCTCACATAACGGACCTCGAGGAAACCTTCGCCACTCTGCGTAGGTACCAAATGAAGCTCAACCCTAAGAAGTGTGTGTTTGGGGTAAGATCGGGGAAATTCCTTGGCTTTATGGTCATTGAGAGGGGAATAGACGCTAACCCTGATAAAATCAAGGCAATAAGCGAGCTGCCGGAACCCAAGAATATCCGGGACATCCAGAAGCTGACCGGCAAGATGGCTGCATTAACAAGGTTCGTATCCAAGTCGGCTGAAAAGGCCCTGTCGTTCTTCAAGGTTTTGAGAGGTAACAAGAAGTTTGAGTGGAAGGATGAGCAGAGACAGGCCTTTGAGGCCGTTAAAGAGCATTTCAAGAAATTGCCGACTATTACCCAGCCCGAGATGGGGGATAAGCTGCAATTATATGTCTCAGTGTCGGCTAAAACGGTAGCAGCAGTACTGCTGGTGGAAAAGGATAAGCAGCAACATCCTATCTACTTTGTGAGCCACATCTTGGCGGGGGCAAAACAGAGATACAAATTAGTGGAAAAGATGGGATACGCCGTGCTGATAGCAGCAAGAAAACTCCGACCATACTTTGATTCACACACCATCCAGGTGCTCACAAATCAACCGCTAGAAAAGGCGCTTCATAAGCTAGATACAACCGGCAGGTTACTGAAATGGGCAATAGAGCTGTCCGAGTTTGATATTGAATATCGGTCGCGAACAGCTATCAAGGCACAAGCTTTGGCCGACTTTATAGTTGAGACCACAAGCGAGGAAGTTGAAGGTCCAGCCGGCATCTGGCAAATATCTGTGGACGGTTCAGCAGCCCAAACAGGGGCAGGCGCCGGAGTAGTCATGACGTCTCCCGAAGGAGACACTTTCGAGTATGCCGTCCGCTTTGGATTCAAAGCATCCAACAATGAAGCAGAATACGAAGCTGCAATAGCGGGAATCAGTTTATGCATAGCGGTCGGAGCGCAGAAAATACAGATGACAACCGATTCCCAGCTCATATCAAGCCAGATTGAGGGCACCTATGAGGCCAGAGAACCGGTAATGCAGAAATACCTACAGAAGGTGAAACGGTTAACGGCTCCACTGCAGAGCTTTGAGGTAGTACTGGTCCCCCGCACAGAGAATATGGCACCCGATGCTCTATCCAAGCTAGCAAGTTCAAGCACCACAGATCTCAAGCGCAGCGTCATGATAGAGATGTTGCTAGAAAGGAGCATCGAGACCGCCAAGGTAGAGGTAAACGAAGTCACTCAGAAAAGGGAATGGTACGACGAAATATTGACGTACAAGATGACGGATAGTTTACCTACCGATAACATGGCGGCAAAAAAGCTAAAGAGAGAGGCTCTCTGGTTCTGTGTTTTCCAAGGCCAACTGTACAAGAAAGGTTTCTCACTCCCACTCCTGAGGTGCGTAACGGCCCACGAGGCCACAAAAATAATCGAAGAAATACACGAAGGGGTATGTGGAAACCATATCGGTGGAAAGACGCTTGCACAAAAAGCCCTACGAGCCGGTTTCTACTGGCCGACAATGTTGATGGACGCACATGCGTATGTAAAGAAGTGCGACAAGTGCCAGAGGTTCGCACCGGTCATTCATCAGCCGGCAAACGATTTGCAGCCAATCCTGAATCCAATCCCTTTTGCTCAGTGGGGGATGGATATCATTGGACCATTCGCGCCGGCATCTGGAGGAAGGAAGTTCCTGATAGTAGGAATTGACTACTTCACAAAGTGGATTGAAGCCGAACCGACTGCAAAAATAACGGCTAATCAGGTTAGGAAGTTCATCTGGCAAAAACCTAATCGCAAGGTTTGGAATTCCTATGGGAATAGTCATGGACCATGGCGTCCAGTTTGATTGCGGGCCGATAAAGAACTTCTTGAACCCATACGGCATCAAATTTGCATACTCATCCGTGTGCCACCCTCAGAGTAATGGCCAGGCTGAAGCCGCCAATAAACAAATTCTCAACGCCCTCAAGAAGAAGCTAGATGATTTGAAGGGTGCCTGGGTCGATATGGTTCCCGCGATATTATGGTCTAATAGGACCACCGAAAAGGAAGCGACGGGAGAGACCCCGTTCAGATTGGCATTCGGGGCTGAGGCAGTGTTACCGGTTGAAGTTGGACTACCAAACTGGCGGATCCTAAACTACGACCTGGAATTGAACAACAAACTGCACAGAGAAGACCTTGACCTTTTGCATGAAGTCAGACTAGCAGCGAAATTAAGGTCGGCAGCATATAAGGATCGGATAAGCAAGGCCTACAACAAAAGGGTACGAAGCTGGCCGATTGAGAAATGCGACTTGGTACTCAGGCACACAGCTGCTACCGGTAAAGCTCACGCAGATGGGAAGCTGACAGCGAACTGGGAGGGACCATACCTTGTAAAAGAGGAAATAGTCCCAGGTGCTTACCGGCTGGAAGATATGTCCGGCAAACAACTTAAGAACAGCTGGAATGCCAGCGTACTTAAGAAATATTTCATTTAATGTTGCTTAGCCTAGATTTATAGCAGTAATAACAAGGCATTGTTGCCGATTTCAGAGTTTATTAGTGTGAACTAGTAATTGTCGATCTTTAATAAGATAAATTTCCATTAACTTATTGCATGTACAAATTATTTCTTTAATTTTGACAGTCGATGGTAATACAAAAGCGAAACCCCTTGACGGTCAATGACCTAAGTGGATCTGCCATCAAGGGGAGCTAACGGTATCCTGGCGGTCAATGACCTTAGTGGATCTGCCGCCTTGGAAAACTGAACAGGCAGGAAGCTTGGGGATGGTCAATGACCTTCGAGGATCTGCCAACCCAAGGTATACACTGCTGGCAGGAGAATATCCCGCATCATAATCGGTCAATGACCCTAGTGGACCTGCCGGAATAAAATATTACGATAAGACTATTTGTCGGTCTATGAACCCTAGTGGATCTGCCGGAATAAAGGAAATAAAGGAAAAGCGTAAAAAGCAATATGAACCGAACTAACCCACACAAGTGTTTAGCAAAATATATTCCATTAATATGAAGAAGAGTGTTTACATCCTATTCTAGCAAAAATAAACCAGGCCAGCCACAGACGGCCAGGCCGGGAGAGGATGAAGAGGGACAGGGAGACCTAAACTAAGCAACCTGGGCAGCCTCAGAGGGGAGAGCCTTGCCATCATCTGCAACCTGGGCAGCTTCAGAGGTGAGAGCCTTGCCGTCATCTGCTAGCCGATTCAGGATTGGCGCCGGCAGGACTCTTGTCTAGAATGACAACGCTGTCAGTCGGGTCATCCTTAATTCCCAAATCAGCCTGTTCACCAGAGGCTTCAGGCTCAGCTTCCTCGAATTCAACTCGAGGGTCGGCATTGGCAATATCGGCTTCAGTCACCCCCAAGTCCAGATCTTCGCCCTTCACCGGGGTCTCGAACTCCCGGCGACCGTGGGCCTCCTCAACCCGACTCCAGTCCAAATCCAGAAAGGTGTGCCTGGTGCACCGCATAGCGGCGGCCCAACCTCCGTTATACCGGTTTGCTAAACGGTGGACAAAGTCAATGGACTGCCGGTATGTAGCCACTGCGTTGGCTTCACGGCCCTTTGTAGCTGTCAGCTCATCCTTCACTTTCTGGAGCTCAACATCCTTGTTTTTCAAAAGGAGCTTACTGCTGGCAGCCCCCACTTTAGCGGTCTGGAGGTCGTTCTTGGCCTTGTCCAGGTCAGTTCTCAGCTTCTTCCTCTCGTTGGTGACGTTCACCAAATCCGCATTCTTCGCAGTAAGCTGATCTTGGGTGGCCTGGTGGTCTTCAACCTCACCATAATAAGCACCCTGGAAGTACTGGTAAAGATCACAAAGCTCCTTACCGGAATGCGCCGTCTGCACAGGAAAAACAGAAAAAATGTGATAAGGATAACTATGGAATAAAACCGTTAAGACACTTGGAAAATATCTTACCACGGCCAGATTGTGAGCATGAACAGCAGCAGCGGATCTACCGGCATATCATACTTCAGTTGAAGGCCCTTTAGGAGCCGGTATCCCAAGTTGCCGCCCTCAAGAGGACGGTCCAGCAGTAGGGACTCGTCGTCAAGGACGTTAAGCTTGGGCTGGAAATGTGCTCCGTCACGAACCGGGGACCGGTCCCACCTCTTCCAGAGAATTTCGGGAACCTCCACTTCAGCTTGTTCGATGAAGCCGGTTTTCCGGGGGTAGGCGAAGTGCTTCAGTTCAGGGATCATTGCCGGCAGGGTTAACTGCTTGTAGATCTTTGGGCGCAAAGAAGAGATCCCCACCTCAGACACCCGCCCAGAAAGTCCGGCTTTCGGGTCTTTCTCGGCCGCTCGGACCTCCTCGGGTTTCTCCGTGCGAGCAATCTTGGAAAGAGGCCGCTTTGAGCCTTTTTTCCCCTCGGCCCTTCCTTTTGGCGGGGCGGGAATAACCTTCGCCAGGAGGAGGCTGGGTAGTCTTCGAGGAGCCGGATCGCCACCGTCGCCACGGCCGGCACCGCGAGTCTTGCTACCCCGCCGCCGACGCCTGGGGGGATAGATGTGAACCTCTTTGCTAGGCTTGGGAGGCATATTGCTGATCGGGATAAAGTGAGTGTTGAGGTGAAGAGCTTCCGGATCAAGTGTTCACGGCCCGAAATGACAAAGAAAACAAAATCGAGATAAAGTGACTAATCAATCAAGGCATATATGTAAGGGAAACAAGGCCGATAGGACCCATGGTTACCATGAGGGTCAGATTGGCAGAAGCCAAGAGCTGAGAGGGGCACGTTGCCCAAGATGTACTTAGTGTGTGGCAGCCAATTTAACGGTACGGGGACGGACTTGCCACCCTTTGGTCCGGCATGGCCGAAGCATCGAAGAATTTATACGCCACAAGCTCCCGGTGCGTCAAACGCCGGTCGGGAATGTGTTCCATCCTGGGGCGAGGCTTCGTCCAATACCGGCGAAGGGGAAATGTACTTGGCACTCGGACCCAAAAGAAACGGGGCTGCCAGTTTTTCAGAGAAGTTAGCTTTGGGTACACCGTAAGCTTCTTAGGCCAGGTGTACATGGACATCCATCCCCCTTGGCCAAGTTCCCTCTCGGCCTGTGACCTTTTCCTTTTGCCTTTCCCCTTGTCCTTGGCAGAGCCGTCTTCTTTAATCGAGTGCAGTTTCCGGAAGAGGTTCAAAGTCTCCGGAAATCTTTTATACCGGACGGTCCAGGCATAGGAGATCAAATTGCGCCAAGAAAGCGGCGTTAACTGGGCTAGGCAGATGTTCCAGGCCTTGAAAATCTTTACTATGAAAGGGTCTAAGGGAAACCTCAGCCCAAAGTCTAGCATATGTGCATAGACCGCCACATGCCCAGGCGGGCAATCTGTCACCCGACATCCCTCAGACGGCATCACCAATCCATATTCATCTGGAAAGGCGAAGTACTCGGCCCCTTTCCGGCAGAAGTTGCTATTTAATGCCGTCCTTCTCCAGCTCTTGTCGATCTGTACGAAGGAAGGACTGCCGGCCTCACAGGGAGGCAGGTACAGATCGTCTAGGGTATCGTCATCATCCTCCGGAATGATTTCTGGCGGTTCTCCATCCTCGTCGGCTTCCAAGGATGCCGACTCCTCGTCCGACATCATATCGCGCACAACACTGGCAATGTCATCAGAAGCGACAGAGGACGCTTCATCTTCCAAGTCGGCGTCATCATCCCTACAGCTATCGGATGGGATGGAGTGGGTTGCATTCTCCCCTAGCATCTCTACTGGTCTGGGAGATGAGGGTTCGTGAAGACCCTTGGAGGTACCGGCTAAAGACGGGAACAATACTGAGGACCGTTCTGCTATCCCCAGCATGGTGCCGTATTGGCCTGATACCGGTACTCCTACGGCTTCACCAAAGGCCCTAATGGCAGTCAGGGGAGAAGCATGCAATGTTGGCTCCTCAGGGGCCCTACCGGAAGTACTACAATCATGACCGGACTTACTCCTACGTTCATCGTGGCGATTTATTACCGGTGAGTTATTGGATTAGGTGGCTTACTATCAGAATTAAAATCGCTGTCGATTATGGATTGAGGACTCTCAGAAATATTTTGGGAATCAGAATTGGAAGACATGATTAAACGAATAAATTACGAAGAAGGAAATTTTATGAAATACCTGGAGAGAGAAAAGATTGGAAGCTGGCGTGAAGATCAACCGGCAAGGTAGATTGTCTAGCCACCACACGAAATGTCACGACAAAAAATTGGTAATTGAAAGGACGTTAGGTCTCGAAGAATATAAGGAGGGCAAGTGCTTAAAAGTTGGAAAGCGATGTGAAAGTGTGAAAATGCGCTTGGCGAAACACTATTTATAGAGAGCTCCATGGCTCGGATTGAGCGACGTCTCGTCTTCCCGTCCCGATGGTGCCACGTGTATTCTTTGCTCAGAAACAACTGTGATCAGCTACTGACACTCTAGTCAAATCAGCACGAAGATCAAGGCGACGGTTCGCCTTCCGTTAATTAATTTCATCTCCGGAAATTCCTAAACGGTCTCGAGAACAATTAAGCGAGGATATGTCGGTACCGTACATACCGGCTTGTGGGCTAGTTGTATGGGGGGTTGCACAAGTTCCTTACCGGTCCCAGTTATACCACCATTGATCGTTATGGTCAACTCGGCTGAAGAACCCCATTTTCTGGGTATATGCGTGCCGGATACCGGCGCATGGTACATTCCGGTTACATCAGTATACCTTATCGGTATCTATCATCTGGGCCATCGTCAAATGGGCCTGGGCCGATCCAGTACTTACTCAATGCGCCTATGGGCCTAAAGATAAGTATCGAAGAGGATAGAAAAGTATTCAACCAATAGGAGCAAAGTGTCCTACCTTGTCAAGGACACCGCGGCTCCTATAAATACCCCCATGATCTGAGTCATAAGGTACGTTCACATACACTAATACATTCTACTTGAGACCTCCCGTGTTTATCCTTTACTGACTTAGGCATCGGAGGGGCGTTGCTCGGATCAACCCCCGAGGTCAGTTTATTTGTTTTGCCTTGCGGGATATTAAACCTGGCTTTATTACACGGAGGAGATACTCGGTTCACTCCCTACTATTTATTCCATACCGGAACAGTTAGTAAATTTATTTGTCCAAAATAATATTGACAAATAATGTTGGATAGTATTTAATCACATCCCATTTTCTCTAAGAGATCTTGACAATTTGAGTTTTTATGTATTTTATCTTCTATAGTTCTATACGATGAATTCGAAAGGGTGATAAATAATATAGGTAGAACCTTGGTATAAAAACATCAACTTTTCTTGGAATTTGAAAAGGAGAATTAAGGCAAAAAGTTATCCTCATTGTACAATAAGTTATCGTATACCCTTCTCAGGATCTTTTGCCAATTGCAGCCTTTTAAAGTAGTAACTTTGTTAATTGCAGCCTTTTCATTTAAATCTCTTCAATTGCAACCACAAATAAACCAAAAGTTTATAAGTTGCAGCCCAATTCCGACCTATCATCATGCCTTTTGGGCTGCAACTTAAAAACTTTTGGTTTATTTGTGGCTGCAATTAAAGAGATTGAAATGAAAATGCTGCAATTAACAAAGTGACAACTTTAAAAGGCTGCAATTGGTAAAAAAAATCCCCTTCTCATATAAGAATTTGTGTTTCTTTTATGTTGAATGATTATAAATTTTCCAACAAATTTTTTTCCAGTTTTTCCATCCAAATTAATGAGAATTTCAAGGCAGATGTTCATACACGAGATACAAGAATTACATTAGAAAATAACCATAAAACACAGCGGATCAACCCTAACCTATTACTCCCATAAATAAAAAAAAATTCTAACCTATTACAAATTTTGATATTCAGGTTCCCCTCAATTTTTTTTTTTTTTTTGATATTCAGGTCCAAAAACCCCACCTAACTCGCCCAATATTTATAGGTTTAGACGCAAAAATTGGCCCAAATATAAACATGACTTCCAAAATCCAAATCACTTTTTCTTAGACTAAAGCCCGATCCGACCCGGCTTATAATCACCTCAATCATAAATCCAAGTTTATATGAGCAACTTATTTTTTTGAAGGGGAAAAAAATGCAAAATAATATTTGATGGGACAGATTACATGAGTAGACTCCACAAACATACATTTTTCTCAACTGAAATTATATCATATCTGATTCTTAGGGTTCTAGCTTCTTCTCGCTCACTCTCTCTCTCTCCTCTCTTCTCCCCTAAATTCTTCGTCTTCATCTTTCTTCTTCGTCGACTTCAGCTGGTAAATCTCTTTATCGGTAAGCATAAACCCTAATTTTATCAATCAAATTTTTGCTTTTTGCATTTCAATCCATTAATTTTGTATTTGATTTTCTATTGATTCGATTCTGTTCTATGTCGACTTTTAATTTTAATCTTGTTTTTGGGTACTTCTAGATTTTAGGGTTTTTCGAGATAATTTTGGATAAAGTTTCTTCCTTTGACCTCCTGTTTGTTTTTATTGTTTAGGATGTGTAATTTTTTTTGGGTTATATAAATTGTAATCTATGGGTTTTTTGAGCTGGGATTTGATTGGTTTTATTATTTTCCCAATGTTCTGTAGCTTAATTTGTGATAAAAATGGTGATTTTCTGTTTGCATGTAGTAGGGTTTTTGAAAATTGGCGGTTCGAAGCTATAGCTCGCAATAAAGATACTTGTTTGTGTGATAGGACTATGGTTATCTGCTGATTATTATTAGAATTGAAACATATTTAGAATTGGACAAGGTACATGTGTTCTTTAGTGGACTATGGTTTGAATTGCCTGTTTCACTAGATACTGGAAATTGTTTTCGATTGCGTTTTGAAGTCGGACTTTTCGATGTGGGATTGTTTGGTAACCATGGATCCTAATTCAATTAAAAGTTTTT
The DNA here is from genome assembly GCA_947646795.1 of Beta lomatogona. NCBI lineage: Eukaryota > Viridiplantae > Streptophyta > Magnoliopsida > Caryophyllales > Amaranthaceae > Beta > Beta lomatogona. The sequence continues at coordinate 396,108 of CANSNZ010000263.1, forward strand.
GTTTCTCTTTTGAAATTTATTTTCATAATTTTTTGATTTGGGGGGAGGGGGGTCGGGGTTCGGGGATTGTATATTTTTTCTTTGGGGCTGGGATGGTTTGCAGTGTCACAGTCTAGTTAGTATACATGTTGGAAATGGCTGTTGAGTAATTAAATACCCATATGTGTACATTGTGAGATGTCTTTGGTATTTAATGTTTCAATGGGCTTATTCCAAGTAGTCCCTCGATTTGTTTTCATCTATGTGTAGAGGAATCTCTTCATGTGTATTTTAGCATCATCTATGGTTTAAATAAGGGATATCATGGTAATAGGCTGCTAGTATATGAATTGGTGTAGCGTTTTAGCTTGTGCTTCTAGCTCCTCTCCTTTGAAATATTGATGTATTCTTCTTTTTCTATTTATCGTGTTTGGGTAGCATTGTAGTTGATTGTTTTATAATTTGTTGATGGTTTAATGTTAACAAATAAAGGAAGTTGCGTTTTCCTTTGCTCTATGATTAAATTCCTTATGCAGAAGGACCAGTATGTGCATGGGTTACAGTTGTCTGAGCAGTGTTACCTAATTCCCTAATTCCCCTGCGAATTGCGAATTGAGAAAAGCGAATTATGGTCGGTTTTGGTTCATTTTTGGCCCATTTTGGGCGAATTGGCGAATTCAAACGGCGAATTAGATAGCGAATTAGGTAACACTGTGTCTGAGGGTAGCCAAAACAGGATTATTTCTGTGTTCTGTTTTGTGTGTGTGTGTGTGCGCGCGTGCGCGCGCGCGTGTGTGTACAATGATATGGTATCGTATGGTAAAAAGCTGAAGTCTGCTTCACTTGGCAGTTTATTGGTGATTTGAGACACGTGCGCAATGTCTGTGATGGAGCATCAAATTGATTTCCATGAAAAAAGGTGCTGATGAAGTATTTCCTCAGCGTCGACAACTGTTATATGCTGTATCATGCATACTTTGAAATTGTAGAATTATTTTGTCTTCTTCTAAACTCCGTTGCTATTGTTATTGGGTGGAAATAATTAATCCGTTCAAACACAAAGTGAATAGCGAGCCTTGCATTCTTGTACTAGCACTATTGGCTGGCTTTTTATTGCGACTGGCCTTATTCTCTTACTATATGGTGAGTGGGTGAGCCAATTGAGTTTGGTACTTACTAGAAGCAATTGATGTGAAAGATACTCTTTAATTGAATTTATCTCTTGCTATGGAGCTTAGGAAGGTGTTGTTTAGGCAGTGCTTAATGAACTTGAGATGCTGCACACTTCATTTGGAGGCTTGTTGATGTATCTTAACATGCTGTTGTGTGTTCAATAAAGTTGTGGCACCATTCAATGTCTTTTTGTTGGTTGACATAATGGAATGGTTTGGAGGATTTGTTTTTTTTTGAATTGAATTATTGTGTTTTAGAAGACGCCATTACTGTACCCAGGCTTGAGCTTTTGGTATCTGGCTTTGGGCCTGTCAGGAGTAATAAGCTGTAAACCATCTAGTTCTACTTTTGCAAGTGCTTTTGATTTTATTTGTCTGGACACATGGCCTTGATAATTGATCTGATAGCATTGCTCTTTCTGACATTAAATATCAAACGGGCAGGCTATATCCCAAATTTTAACATAGGGTGTGTATTCTTGTCTTTAGTAAGCAGAAATTTTACTCATTGTATGTATTTCTTTCCATCTGGGACACAAGCACAATGTCCAAGTTCTAAAATCATCTGAATCCCGATCAAGTCAATTCTTGTTGAGCTCTAGACGTGCTGTTGTTAAACCTTCAATTTTTTTTAATAAATGATGCGTATGCCTACCTAGCTCTTATAATTGGTTTTTTTGTTTGTTTTACCTGCAGACTGTTCATCCTCATTGAATCTGGGCTTAGCTTGTTTAAGTATAAAATTGCAGATCGGCGTATATGTTAGTCCAATATGTCGAATACTCTCGTCTCAGGGCAGTTAGCTTTGCCAACATTGCCAGACAGTCAGATAAGTCATCTGAATTCTATTAGGAGTAGAGCTGATTCTTCTGTGCCAGGAACATCAGAGGGAGCAGTTGATCCTTTGAACAGCAGCCTAGCATCAGCATCTGGTAATTTGTGTAAGCCGTCTGAGTCCATGCAGCCTCACTTGGGACAATTGGAATTGTCGATGCCAAACAAACGGAAGGCAACAACTGACCCGGTACCTGATAATTGGGGTCTAGAAAAGATGACTTCTAACAAGAGAGTGGCTCCTGTGGGGTCTAGTCCTAAGGGCCCTATTCTGTCGTCAGTACCAAATAAAAGATCCACGCTGAACACTTCAACAAGGAGTAGTTCTGTTGGTAAAAAGGTGGTGCAATTGGATTCTCCTGTGAATAAATCTCCGTCAGCCTTTTCAAAGAAAAATGCTCAACCAGAAGTGTCTCCAAGGAATGCAGAGTCGTATGATTCTGTGAGGACTAAGCTGAGGGAATCCTTAGCTTCTGCACTGGCCCTGGTTTCCCAAGAGCGAGAAGGTTCCTCAGATGGGAAGATGAAAACTGAAAATGAGGTTGAAGCAAATACGCAGGAGGGCATAAAAGAGCATAAACCTCTAGTTTGCGAATTAAGTGCTGGAGCTAACAATATCGAACCTGTAAAGGTTGAAGAGTTTGGTACTTCCAGCATTCTTACTGATGGGTCCAATGATGACTCAAAGGGATCTCCAGGAACCCATCCAAAAGAAACATGCAGTGAGGACACCCAGACATGGAAGTTTATCGGGTCAGAGTTTCAGTCTAATCCCATTCTATCTGGTGAGGATTCACTGTTTGGTGATGGCTTGTTTTTCAAGGATGAGCTCTTGCAGGGGAATGGGCTTTCTTGGGTCTCAGATCCTAATCCACATATCTCAGAATTAAAGGAAGTTGAAAATACCGTAAAGTCCGATGTAGAGCATGAGGATGTAACTATTGATGAAGAGAAAATAGTTCAATCTCCAGAATCTCTAGCCTTAGAAATTGAGTCAGAGCTATTTATATTGTTTGGTGGTGTAAATAAGAAATATAAAGAGAAGGGAAGATCGCTGTTGTTCAACTTGAAAGATCGTAATAACCCTGAGCTACGAGAAAGAGTAATGTCAGGTGAGATACCCCCTGATCGTCTGTGTTCAATGACAGCTGAGGAGCTTGCCTCAAAAGAACTTTCAGAGTGGAGGATTGCGAAAGCAGAAGAGCTTGATCACATGAAAGTTCTACCTGAGCCTGATGTTAATATGAGGCGTTTGGTGAAGAAAACTCACAAAGGTGAATACCAAGTGGATTTTGAGCCTGATATTGGTGCTTCAGAAGATCTTTCCCCCACCATAAGTGTACCTTCTCAAAAGCGCTCAAAGATCAATGGTTCTGATGCAAGACCTCTTCCTAAAGCTGAGCCAACCAAGGTAGACCAATATGATCAATGTGAAATTACTATTCCTAGTGATGGCACTGATATGCAAGGACTCATGGTGGATGATGTGAATGACCTTCCTCCTATTGTATCCTTAGATGAATTTATGGAGTCACTTAATAATGAGCCGCCTTTTGAGAATCTACCAGTTGATTCTGTGACAACTGTCCTTGAAGCTGATAAGGAAAGTCCGGAGGTGGGCTCCAAATCCAGGTCACCTGTACAGTCTTTGAAACAACCTGCGAAGGTAACTTCTCAGAAAACAGAGGAATCGGATGTAGGCAGCATAATTACAAAGGCTGATAAGAAAATAGCTGACAGTCAGAAGGGATCGAATACCACTACAGTTCATATTCCCAAGCATGAACATATCTGGGAAGGACTATTGCAGCTTAGTATTTCTTCCATGGCCAACTTTGTAGCCTTATATAAAAGGTTGGCTTTTCCTGTTGAGCTTTTCATGTCGTGTCTTTGTGGTGTTCCACTTGCATGTATAGTTTGGTTGATACTTGAGTCTGCAACTCTGCATGGTCGCATCATTCTTTCTCTTATATGTTTACCTTAATTTTTTTATGCATTGGAAAATAATGTTATTATCGATTTTTTGGAGATAAATACGATTAAGATGTTTTACTATGTATTGATCTTTTTCTTTTTAAAATTTGCAAATTCTAGCATGACCTTTTTGACCAATAGAAATTGCGGTTTGAAGCTTTTTGTTAGTATCTTGACGACCCATTGAACGAAAGGAGTACTCCCTCCATTTCGCAAAGATTGATTCACTTTCCTTTTTGGCCGTTACCGAAAAATAAAAGTCGCTTTATCCTATTTGGGAAATGGATCACACCAAGTATTCTACCATCTACTCTAAATGCCTTACTTTTTCTCTCTCCTCTATCTGTTTTTTTTTTTTTTTTTTTGGGTATTCTTCCGACAATTTTTCAGTTATCTCCTTGGTTCTAGTGAAAAGAGGATTGAGTAATCTGAGTGTAACTTATGTTTACCTATAATTTTCTGTATTGTGTTTGCCTGTAACTTGTAGCTTTCTCTCTTTTTGGTAAACTGACAAGAACCCCTATTTTGGGTGGGGAGGGGGGATGTAATTAAAAGATTGTACTTGCCATAGGGCTGTGAATGGTTGAGTTAAGTCCACCGATCCATCCCGGCTCCAGAACCTGTGGCTCTCTTGAATTTGAGGTTGATTATAAGAAATGTCCTATTTTCTGCTTTCTATCTGGTCCTAATTTTTCTTTTTCTGTTGCAGTGGTGAAAAAGCTAGTACCAAGGAGTGGGCAGGCTACTTTGACATCAAGGGTCGAGTAAGGCTTGATGCATTTGATAAGTTTCTGCAAGCGCTTCCTATGTCCAGGAGTCGTGCAATCATGGTATCTTTCGAGTTGTTTTTAGTTCCCTTTTCTACCTTAATTTTGCTCATTTATGACTCGTGAAGTTTGTCTGGTGATTGAAGTAGCAAGATATGCAGAAGTGTGTATAAGCTTATACTTAAGAATGAGCTCTGGCTCTTAAAAATCACAGTGATAATATTGGTTGGTTTATGCCGCCCTGAGATCCCCTGTTAAGCTCATACTTGCATCTAGGGAAGTCCTTCAAAAGTTTTTTCCCCCTATCTTTATAAATTTTAGGTGGCCTTCCATAGAAAAACTTACTAAGCTCAAAGTTAGCAAAAGCCAAGAATCTGGTGTTAAGGAGAGAAGGAGAGAAAGAAATAAATATAATGTTGAAAAGAAGAGAGAAAAAATGATAGAGGGAGTAAGTGATTTGGATCCTATTTATCTTTTTGCCTAAATCATAAATAAAGTTATAATTTAAGTATAGCAACTTTTAGAAAAATAAATAAGCACATTGATGATTGAATCTCTTTATGCTCTAGAATTACGATCCATATTGTCATATTGACCCATCTTTCTTACTAAAGTATTATGATTTATGATCATTGCTAAGCTCATTTTGGTGTTAGAGAAAGAGAGGAGATTATGGTATTAATAATGCACGCACACCAAATTTTTGGTGTATGTTAACAGCTTTTCATCAGGTACCTGTGCTCAAAAACATGCCATCTTATAAGCATTATTGTTATCTTGGGATCAAGTTGATTCTGGATGAGCATGACTATTTTCTGACTTTTATAAACGTCTCACTGTTCCAACAAGGGTTATTTTATAAATTTATGTTTTGGGGAGTTATGTTGGTACCAAATCAGAGTTTATGAGATACCAATTAAATTTGGTAACAATCTGGAATTTGATACCAAATTGACTCGTACTTGTACCATATTTTAACTTGGTACCAAAGAGAAAGACTTGATTCTAACTCTTCAGCACGTGAAATTACAAAACTACCCTTCCCCTATTTTCAGAACAGGTTTGATGAGAACAAGTAGAGAAGGGATAATTTTGTAATTCTACTTGGGAGTGGGCCCTTTACCCTGCTTCTCTTGCTCTCCAGAGAACGAGCTCGGTGTGTCTAACCTTTGTCATTAGGGATAAGTTTTGATGCTGACATTTGCACTTTTCAATTAAGTTCCATCAGGGTTATCTCCTTGACGTTCCTACCAAAATACAGCGTGTCTTGAACATTATATGATTTGTAGATTGTTTCAGAACTGTTGATTGTGAGATTTTATGTTCTTTTTTGATTGCTAGGTATCCCATTTTGTGCTGAAGGAAGGCACTGCAGATAGTGAACGCTCAGATCTTCTAGAGGTGCTTACTTATCTGCTATCCTTGGTCACCTAATAATTCTTCTGCTAACTCGGGCTATATTGTTCTCCCTTCTACACTCGCCCCACCCTGTTCCCTCCAAAGAATATATTAAGAATAGTATTCCGACGAGTAGTCTTTTATAATCAAGTATTCTGTTTTGCTCTCCATGCAGTTGGTGGATTCTTACATTGCGGATGAGAGATGTGGATTTGCCGAGCCTGCTCCTGGAGTGGAGCTATACTTGTGTCCTCCCCGCACGAAAACAGTTGATATGATAATCAATCATCTTCCTAAGAGCTACACTGAGAAATTAAATAATATCGATGATGGCCTAATTGGAATTGTTGTATGGAGAAAAGTGCAAATAACACCACCTGTGATTTCACCCAACTCCTTGTCTCATCAGAAACACACGAATAAAACTCACACTGGGAGCCAAAATACTGTAAATGATGATATGAACAGGAATAATGTTGGTTTTGCTCCTAGAACCGGCCCCTCCCCCCCTATTCTCTCTAAACCCCCTCAACTTGATGAAGATGATGATGTGCCTCCTGGATTTGGCCCACCGGCAGGTCACCGAGATGATGATGATCTGCCGGAGTTTAACTTCTCCGGTGGGTCTGGGCCTAATGTGTCCACATCTCTCTCAAATCCAAATCCGAAACTGAATCCTCCCCCGGGCCATGGGATGGGTTCTCGTCATCATAATCTTCATCGTGCCCCGACCAGGCAGGTTGATCAAATGAGAGAATTGATTCAGAAATATGGACAAAATGGTGCAAATCGTGGTGGTGGAATACCCATAGAACCATGGAATGATGATGATGATGATATACCTGAATGGCAACCACAAGGTTCTCACCCTGGACCACCACCCCCCACCTCCCCCAGTACATCATCCGGTCCAAAATCCTGCGATGGCCCCACATATGGTACATCACCCATCTTTCCAGCGACCGCCTTGGCCACCGATTGCTCAGCCTATACAACCTCTCCAGCCACCAATGAGTGTGCAACAGCAAGGAACATGGTGGCCTTACGGCGCTAATAATGTAGGAAACCTACCTAGTGGACAGTTTAACGGTGCACCTGGCTCTGGTCATATGGCTAGGGATTGGAGAACCAACAATAGTGGGAATAATAAGGGTTTTTGAGTTTCATCTTGAAATGTAAATATTGAGTTTTTTGGTTTTTAGTTTTTAGTTTTTAGTTTTCTCACAGTTTTAGACATGGTGCACGTCTGTAAACGTAGCATGTAGGTTTATGGTGCTCTCTGTATTTTCCTTTAGTCGATTGTACTCTGTAGTTTAAGCTAAGATATTTGTAGCTTATTTTCGGTTAGTCGATATAGTAGATAACTTCGCAGGGTTCTCCCTGAAGTGTCACTCTTGCAAACTTGAGTTAATAAGTTCATATGATTTGTTAATTTTTTTTTATAAAGGTAAAAAGAAAAAAATTAGGAGACATTCCGCATGAGGGGAACTCCGATTGCATCATTTACAAGAATAGTGTGTAAGGCAGAATAATTACAAGGAACTATTTCGAAAAAAGAATCAACTAAATGACCCACATTAGTTATCTAATCTGCTGCTTTATTTGCTTCTCTATAGATGTGCCGTATACTTCAATTTTCAAAGGTCATGAGAAGTGTTTGAATCGTGGATGATGTTTTGTTAAATTACAAGACAAACAAATTACCAAATCTTTCAGAGCAACAAGTTACTTCAGAATAATGGCTTATATTTGACTTTTACGTGCGTAGATCAGTAGAATCTTATTAGTTTCATATACGCAAGCATTTGAAGAATACTTAAGAGTGAGACCCTTGATTAAATTCCATTTCATAACACTGCTCTAATGCTCTTTGTGGCATCTTATAAACAAAGAATGAATTATAGACAGACTATTATAGAGTCATGGTCAACTGGTTATATTATTCTTATGATAAGTAGGTTTTAAAACATACGAAAATTTCTTAACTTTTATCTTTCATTTCCGGTGAAATTGAGGCATCACTAGTGAATTCATCTTTTGCTCATGTTAATTTCGGTAAACTTTTATGGATATAGGATGACTAATTTGTTGCTATGAACCAATTTTATGTCTTAGTAAAGTAGAAAAAATAGGGGTGTACCACATATTATATTGGCAAATCACTATTTACAGATTCATATATGCAACGCGTCACACTATTAATTGATGGTGTACCCCAAGTTACCGAAAAGATATAAATGAGGTTACCGATGCTAATAGGCAATTGATTGCATAAGTGGGTTACACAAGAGTAACTGATAAGCATGTGTGGGGACATATTGTGACTATTGTTATTGCATATATGCGGATCTACTATCCCAATACAAATTCATAAGGGGCTATTAATAAGTTTTAATGCTGTTACCAATAATATCGTACTTCTATTTGAGCGTTGTTCTAGTTTTTTTTTAAGGAGGAGACGAGCGGATTATTATTAGATTAATTTGGTTACATCCCTTAGGCTATGTAAGCATCTTGCAACTATCCCGATTCCCGAGAAAGATGGCACAATTTTTATCAAATTTGACCCGATTATGAAGCAAGATTAGATTTATTTTCAACTAGTCTAATCTACAAAGCTTTTCCCTTCTTTACCTTGAATTTTCAGTATACATCAAGTGATGTGAAAAAGAGACAATTAGTTTGAGAAGCAGAGCTTTCAAATTATGGAAAGGTATGATTTGTGAAGATGTCTAAGCATTGAAAAAAACATACACCTAGAAATCAACAAATCACAAACTAAGCATTCACTTCATCCAGCATTCTCAAGGCCAAAATTCTCATGTTATCATCTTAAACTTTGAGCAACACTGAGTTTTATCATACAAAAGATCAGCTGTTAAAAGCACGTTTTAAGGCCTTTTTCTGTTCTGATGTCAAATTAGTAGGAAACTTAATCTTGAACTTGATTCTCATATCACCTTTACTCTTGGGATCTTTTGCAATAGGCATCCCTTCCTTAGTAATAACAAGCTCATAGTCCGGAGTGATCATATCTCTGACGGGTATGGACAAGGCGCGGCTATCTAGCGTTGTAACCTTTACCGTGGTTCCTCCAATGGCCTCGGCCAAAGTCACATTCTGAGTCAAGATCAAGTCGTTACTGTCTCTCGTGTACACATCGTGTGGCCTCTCGTCGATCACAAATACTAAGTCTGCTGGAAGCTGGTTTGGTTGCTCATTTCCCTTGTCCGGAAATGTGATCTTCGTTCCTTTTTTCCATCCCGGCTTTACTTCTATTGTTAGTATCTCTGTTTCTGGTACTTGACATCTAAGGAGGAAAGGATGTTAGGGAAAATATATGGTTGCATAATCAAGTATGAGTTCAGATATGTCAAAATGTTTATGCCTTTACATAGTAGAACTTTATAATAAAAGAGCTTCATGGAATTGCAATGATATCCTTAGTTAAGCTTGCAATCTAAGGTTAAATTGGGCATCCAAGGTTGGATAATCTGTAAGTTTATTTGTTTTAGACCATCCCTTTAGTTTTCATTAGTCAAAAAAATTCATGTTGATCTATAAAAATCAGATTTGATCTCACATAATGATATTGTTGTTATATATCATTGGAAAACATGGTCAAGGCTAATGAACAGTAACCATGAGTCCATGAAAATTTAAATGGCGCAACTAATTTGAGACGGAGGGAGTATATATAGCAAGTAAAAATTGCAAAGAAGTGGGAATTGTAGTTTACCCATTGGCATCGACGATGGTCCTTGAGATCTTCATCTTTCGTGTCGATCCAGTATAGAGTTCTTGGAGGGTACAAGGCAGCTTATTTTCAATAGGAGGTGGTTTCTTTGGAGTACTAGCTGTTCCACCTTCACTATATGTTCTATTTGTGTTCTCATTTCCACCTTCACTATATGAATATCTTTTGCCTCTTCCACCACTTGGTGATGACCCAAACTCAAAAGGACTAGTCCCAAAAAATTCAGCAAAGATGTCTTCTGCACTTCGAGGATTGAACCCATTTTTGTTGTGTCCATAGGGTGAGCCACTTGAGCCTGCTGGTGCATCCTTTAGACCTTCTTCACCATGTTGGTCATAGAATTGTCGCTTGTTTTCATCGCTTAGGACCTGAAGGGTTTAGATTTCTGTTAGCCATATTCATCGCGCCATCTAATAGAGTGTTTAAAGTGAGCCACAACACATAATTATTAGATTAGCTCGTAAAGGTGTTAATTTAGCTTAATACATAGATTTAGAGTTCAAGTAGTTCTTGGAACACAACATTACTTGTCAGGAGAGCTTTTCCTCATTAATTAGTAGGGTTCACTAGGACCGAATCTGAATTATACAACGTCTAGTACACTTTACATAATCCGGTGCCTTAGTCCTTACACCAATAAAATAGAAGGGGTCCCAAATTTTCAAATAGCTCAAACAATAAGGAAAACTCAAGCTCCTAGGTGTAAATTTTTAAGTACATTCCTGATATGAGTACCATTTGGTCTTTTGGTGTATAAAGCGTCACAAACTTGTGACTTAGACGAGAATTGATTCAATTTATGAGTATCATTTTCATAAGACTTTACCAACTAATCTAGCTGATAGCTTGATATCTACATATGAGATTCTTGGTTATTCTTCTTTCTTAGATATTTTTGCCTGAATACATCTAACACAAATAATAATCATCAAAGATGCTAAAATGAACTAAGTACACCTTAATCATCTAAGACCAAAGACCTTAATATTATGGTTAGCCTTCATTCTTGGGTGCTGATTGCAGAGTTTGTCTCCTTGTTCAATTTCTTGCTAATTTCCATTTCCTAAATCCATATATATTATACTAAAATATTGCAGTGCAACCAACTGTCAAATTTCAGAAGTTGATCATCTTTTCTCCTCCTATTATTAAAAAAAAAAAAAAAACTACAATGCTAGATAATCTTCTTTTTACTGAATCTACACCATATGTAACATTGATAAACCAACATTATATGACAAGAGCTCCGCATAATTACCAATAATTAACATATGATTAAAATTTCATATGATTAGAATTTTCATTTTCTGGACTAAAATGCCTCAATTTTATGTTTGCATAATTACCCAATTGAACATAAATTCAAAATAAATAAAAAAACCCAGTTTTGCAATCAAAAGCAAGAAAACTATAATAAATTAAGGAATTAATTAACAAGGGTAAATAAATTATTAAAAATAAAAAAATTACCTCATAGGCTTCAGAAATTTGTTTGAATTTGGCCTCTGCTCCTTTCTTGTTATTTGGGTTTTTATCTGGATGCCATTTCATTGCTAATTTTCTGTATGCTTTTTTTAAATCATCATCTGTTGCATTTCTATCTACCTGCAATTCATTGTAATAATCTACCCCCATTTTCTTCTTCTTTCTATCTATTTAACCTAAGTAAATCTGCTTTTTTTTTCTCCTTGAAAAAACCCAGAAATTTGATAAACTTCATGCACAATTTTGTAACACTTTAAATATTTTCTAAATTCAAAGTTGTAAGCTTTTAAATGGGTTGATTACACCCCCAAAAAAACACTTTTTTTTTATAATGTGATTTTATAATAATTGGAAAAGGATAGCTACAAAAATGTTTAAAAAACAACGATAAAACCATAAAAGAATGAATTTTCCGGCCTTAATGAGGAAGATGATGATACACCCTTATATTATAAGTTTATATCATGCATAATATTCGGGAAAATGTTTTTAAAAGATGAGGTGGTTATGCCAGGTCACCATGTTATAACTAACTGGAAGACCACTACTACAAAAAAACCTTCGTACTATGTTTTGGAATTGAACATGACTTAATTTGGAGTAATTAGTAAACAAACTTATAACATGTCTTCATGTCTTTCGATGTTTTTTTTTTTTGACATCGAGAAAACGTGCATTAATTAAGCAACGAACTACATTCTAATACTAATACAAACAAACATAAAACAAAGTAATAACTAATGGAGCTTTATGAGCTCTTACATGCCCTAAAAAACAAAAACAAATAAAACCGATAGAGAGCCGCCGATGAAGGATGGCGTTGCTGGTCGATGATTGTTCTGGTGGAGTCAAAACTTTGATTGATGGAAGTGGTAGGAGAAGCAAATGTCGTACACGATCCGGACAACGGACAACCAAAGGCAAGATTCACATCTTGCCGCATGAGCAATCCCAACGAACTTTTGACGTTTGGGATTCTAGGCTCATGATCTGTTGAAGAGTCACGTTCCTAAGTGACTCATGACTCTCTCTCGAGAGTATTTCAGGTTTACTTGCTTTTATGTAACTAATACTACAAACAACATAACGCAAGATCCACACTTCTACACCAGTTGACGATGTGGTAATTTCATTCTAGTACAATATCAAAGACTACACGTGGATGTCAACTATCTTAGTTGGTTAAAGTTTTGGGAGGTGGTGTCCAAGTCTTGAGATCGAATTCCGTCTACATCGTTCGCCCTTGCGGTTCTCGACACCCAAAAAAAAAATATCAAAGACTAAGTCTAGTTTATGTTGGAGTTGTCAAAAATGATTATTTTCAATGCTCTTAAACCTCATTGAACACCTTTGGGGGTACCCTATAGTTGGAAATAAACTTAGTGACTTACAAGATTGATAGAAGAAAAATTGAACTTTTAAATTTTGAATGTTGTCGTGAATATATACATAAAATATTCTAATTTGCAGAATAACATATACAAGTAGCTAGAAATATGTAACAATCTATTTTTATTGAACTTAATTGCGGGTTAAAAATTTTGGGAATGTCTTGATTCGATTCCCCTATACGAGATAACCGACCTATAATTTGGTAGTAGTGAGGAGATGAGGTTGTCTATGACTTATTTCACTTAACCTTGTTCAATATTTAGGATAATATCCCTTTTATAGGGTTCGTATTAGTTAATAGATTAATATGCCCATGAGATATAATAATCTTTAAATGAATGTATCTTTTGAAAGATAGTTATATCACATATTTTTATGATAAGATCAATATCTAGAGATATCCTATCGTATTTATAACACCATAATTTAATAAAAATACAAAATCTCATATAAGGTTGTCTACTTGTCTTATACTTCCTTTTTCTTAGATGACCCGTTTTGACTTTTGACACTATTCACATATGTAACTTTGACTATCTTTTGTGATTTGTACTTAAGGAAAAATATAGTCATGTGGGATCTTGAACTTCTCGTGAGTTATAGGAGATTGAATTGTAGAGTTAGTTCCTGTTGCTTCTGCTTTCCAAGAAGTGAGGGAGCCCTCGAAAGGGCGCCCGAACGTTTCTGAAGAAGCTATTAACAAGCGAACTTCCTTTTAAGGTTAAAAGCGAATAGGTTTCACAGCAGCTGCAGTCGCAACAGAGGAGCTCGTTGTGTTTGGGAATGCTGAGAGTGATCGAACGCAGGCTTAGATTCGTCTCAATGTATATTTTCCAAATATCAACTTTTTTGTAATTTTTGCTTAGTTATAATTCAAGATATAAAGAATCAAAATAGTACATTGGCAAGTGTACCCAGAGAAAACGGATCAACCAAAAAGACAGAGTAATATAATTTATGGTAAGACAAGGATACCTTGTTGTCTTAAAGAGGTCACTCGTAGTTGGAGTGAATCCTTTAAGGTACAAGATGACTCATTATATAAAAGTAATTTTTTTAACTTATGAAGTGATCCCTTTAACTTATAAAGTGACTTTTTTAAGATACAAAAGTGAGATAGTCTTACCACAATTTTATTGTAACATTCTTGCGCAAGACTTACTAAATACATAAATTTGCTACGAGAAGGTCTTTTTGGCTTGTCTTTCCTAATATTGTTCCTACTACAGACGTTTTAAAATACATTCTAAGGCCCTAACATGCACATAACTAATAGCCAAGATGAATCAAATTTGCTCACAATCACCATCGGTCATTTCAGGCTCATTTTTGCTAATTTTGTTATAACTACGCGTGTTTAAGCCAAAAACATACAGTAAGGCCCTAATACGGATATAGTTGGCCAATGCACATCAAACATGCTAAAGGAAGCTAGGTTCTTTTGTCTTGTTTTCAGTAGTTGTGATCTAAATGTGCGTGTTTTGGTCAAATTATACAGTAAAACCCTAATATGCACAAGATTGACGTAAACACATAAAATATCCTCAAAGAGGGTCATTTATGGTATAAATTTGTAAACCAAACTGTGGCTATATTTTCTAGCACATATGTGCACGCGTATTACATATACACACGCGTACATTATGATGCGTGATGATGTTAGATTCATTTTATTATTATTGTTATTATTTTGAAATATTAATTAGCTTGTTATTTTTTATATCTCACAACTAAAGATATAGATTTTCAAAGGTACATATATTGAAAATGTTAGAATATATTTCCATATATTCCTCTTTGTTCATATATTTGTATTTGTGGAAACTATGTATTGTATAGCGTGATTATAGGACTTGTAGTCCATAATTGTAGGCTGCAGTTACAGCCTTGTAGTTTGTATATAACACTCCTAAAGGAATGATAAGACTCACGGAATATATTATCTTTCATGGTATCAAGAGCCCTAGGGCATCTTTCCTTCTTGCTTCCGCTAGTTCTTCATTTTTTTTTCTATTCTTCTCTTTCATGGCTGCCGGGAAACACGAGTTTCATCCGGCTCTTGCCGTCTCCAACATCAAGAACAATATTTCCGTCGTTCTTGAGATGGAAGCCGTTCAATATGGCACATGGGCTGAACTTTTTAAGATTCATGCTCGGTCTCATCGGGTCCTTCATCACATTATTCCCCCGGCATCGGACAAGGCTCCTGCACCACCGTCCACTGACGCCGAGAAGGAGATGTGGGCCACCCTTGATGCTACTGTTCTCTAGTGGATTTACTCCACTATATCGAACGATCTTCTGACCACCATACTTGAACCTGATTCCACTGCCATGGCGGCTTGGAATAGTCTTCGGGACATTTTTCAGGATAATGAAAACTCCCGTGCTGTCACTCTTGAGCAAGAATTTTCGTCCACCACCATGGCTGACTTCCCGAATGTATCTGCTTATTGCCAGCGTCTTAAATCCCTTTCGGACCAGTTGAAGAATGTAGGTGCCCCTCTCACAAATCAACGGTTGGTCCTTCAACTAGTTTCGGGATTATCTCGTGCTTACAAGGAGGTGGGTACCTTGATTCGTCAAAGCAACCCACTGCCGCCTTTTTATCAGGCCCGCTCTATGTTGACGTTGGAAGAAGCGGGTTTGGCTAAGATGGCCGCGATGGAGTCGGGTTCGGCCCTTGTTGTTACTGCTCCGAAGGATGTTGATGATGGGGAATTTTATTCTCCTCCTTCTCACTCTAAAAATCACAAAAACAAGGGCCCTAAGCATAACAACTCCGGTGGCTGGAAAAATCATCACGGCGGTGGTCGGGGTGGCAATAAAGGTGGCGGCAAAGGCGGTGGCCACAACTCCGGTGGACAGTCCACTTCATCTGGGCAGCAGCAGCAGTTTTATCAAGGGGCGTGGGGGGCTCCTCCTACTGGTTGGACGTGGCCTCCCCCTTGGGCCATGCCCCCGTGTCCCTACCCCACGCAACAGCATTGGGCTCGTCCAGCAGGCCCAATACAGGGTCGCCAGCAGCCATCCAGTGTGCTCGGACCTCGCCCTCAGCAGGCTTATATGGCCCATCCCTCTTATTTGCCGACAAATATTGAGAGTGCAATGCACACCATGTCGTTGACTCCTCCCGATGCAAATTGGTACATGGACACGGGTGCTACGTCTCACATGACATCCACCAACGGTAATCTCTTGTCTTATTTTAATTCGACTAATTCAAAAAATCAAGGAATCATTGTTGGTAGTGGTCAGTCAATTCCAATTCGTGGTTATGGTCATACTGTTTTGCCATCCCCCAACCCTCCATTATCATTAAACAATGTTCTTCATGCTCCTAAACTCATAAAAAATTTAATTTCTGTTAGAAAATTCACAACTGATAACTCTGTCACTGTTGAATTTGATCCTTATGGGTTTTGTGTGAAGGACCTTCAGACGGGGATGCCTCTAATGAGATGTGAGAGTCGGGGTGACCTTTATCCTCTCACTACCACCATTTCCACCACTTCTACTCCGTCAACATTTGCTGCATTATCTTCCTCACTTTGGCATGATCGTTTAGGCCATCCGGGAGCTCCTGTTTTTAATTCTCTTCGTCATAATAAAAGCATTGAATGTAATTCATCTTGTGATCCTAGTGTTTGTCGTGCTTGTATTTGTGGAAAACATATTCGATTGCCATTTGTTTCCTCTACCTCACGTACTTATATGCCTTTTGATATTATTCATAGTGATTTGTGGACCTCTCCAGTTCTCAGTTCTATGGGACATCGATATTTTATGATTTTGTTGGATGATTATTCTAACTATTTGTGGACCAATCCTTTAGCTCACAAATCTGATGTTTATGACCAGTTCTTGATTTTTCATGCCTATATTCGCACTCAATTTGAGCGCAATGTGAAAAACGTTCAATGTGACAACGGCCGCGAATTTGATAATTCATCATTTCACAAGTTTTGTGAGTCTAATGGCATGGTTTTTCGCCTTTCATGTCCCTATACATCATCACAAAATGGAAAAGCTGAGAGAAAAATCCGTTCTATAAATAATATCATTCGGACTCTTCTTGTTCATGCATCATTGCCCCCCTTCCTTTTGGCATCATGCTTTACAAATGGCAACATATCTTCATAATATCCTTCCTAGCAAGCTTTTGGATCACAAGTCCCCTTTGGAAATTCTATATCAAAAACGCCCGTCCTACACCCATCTTCGCGTGTTTGGTTGTTTGCGTTATCCCCTTATTACTATTAACAAATTACAAGCCCGGTCTATGCCGTGTGTGTTTTTGGGGTATCCATCTAACCATCGGGGGTATAAGTGTTATGACTTGTCATCTCATAAAATTTTTGTCTCCCGTCATGTTGTTTTTGATGAGAATGTTTTCCCTTTTGCTGAGCTACATTCACCCACTGCTCTTGTGTATGATTTCTTGGATGAAGGGTTTCACCCTACCTTCACCATCATTTTCAAAGTGAAGATAATGCTGCTCCTGACCCCCCTTCCCCCCCAGCGAGGCCCAATCTATGGCCCACTCCCCTCGTGCATCCATTTCTCCCTTGGGCCCTCCTTCCCCTTTGGCCCCACGCTCCCCTTCCCTTGCTGTTTCTCGTAATGCTCAGCTCCTGCCCGCACCTCCCAGTGGACCCTCAGCCCAACTGCATCCAACCAGTGGGCCTTCGGCCCCGCTCCTGCCCCCTTCGGCCCAGTTCCAGCCCGTCCCTACACCTTCTTCTCCTCCTCGCATGGTCACCCGCAGCCAACATGGTATAGTTAAACCCAATCCCAAATACAATCTCCATATCTCGGTTTCGAAATCTCCTCTTCCCCGTAACCCTTTGGCTGCCCTCCGTGACCCGAATTGGAAAATGGCTATGAATGATGAATTTGATGCTCTTATTAAAAATAAGATGTTGAAGTTGGTGCCCCGTCCTTCTAATGTTAATGTCATTCGTTCCATGTGGATTTTCTCTCATAAAGAAAACGCTAATGGTGTTTTTGAGCGGCATAAGGCCCGTCTTGTAGGTGATGGCAAAACTCAGCAGGTTGGCATTGATTGTGGGGAGACTTTCAGTCCAGTCATCAAACCAGCTACCATTCGCACTGTTCTCATTCTCTCTTTGTCTAAAGATTGGCCTATTCATCAGCTGGATGTCAAGAATGCTTTTCTTCATGGAGACCTCCGGGAAACAGTGTATATGCATCAACCTATGGGTTTTCGGGATCCTACTCATCCTGATTATGTGTGTCTTCTGAAAAAGTCGTTATATGGTCTTAAACAGGCTCCCCGTGCTTGGTACAGGCGCTTTGCTGCCTATGTCACTTCTCTTGGTTTTTCTAACAGTAAAAGTGACACATCTTTGTTTGTTTATCACAAGGGCACTGACATGGCCTATCTTTTGCTATATGTGGATGACATTATTTTAACGGCTTCTTCTCATGCTCTCAGGCTTTCCATCATGGCTAGTCTCGGTTCCGAGTTTGCTATGAAGGACTTGGGTCCTTTAAACTATTTTCTTGGCATTGCTGTGTCTAGGGACAAGAATGGGATGTTCTTGTCACAACGAAAATATGCTACCGAGATTATCGAGCGGGCTGGGATGGCTCATTGCAAGCCCTCCTTGACACCAGTTGATACTAAACCCAAACTAAGTGCCACCATGGGTGCTCCATTTGATGATCCTACTCTCTATCGGAGCCTTGCAGGGGCCCTACAGTACCTTACCTTCACTCGTCCGGATATCTCTTATGTTGTTCAACAGGTTTGCTTACACATGCATGCTCCCCATGATAGTCACATGCATGCTCTTAAGCGAATTATCCGCTACATTAAAGGTACTCTTGATCATGGATTACACCTCTACCGCTCCTCCATCTCTTCTCTAGTGTCTTACACAGATGCTGATTGGGGGGGTTGTCCTGACACAAGACGGTCTACTTCTGGGTATTGTGTATTTTTGGGAGATAACTTGATATCTTGGGCATCTAAGCGCCAACCAACTTTATCTCGGTCAAGTGCCGAAGCTGAGTATCGTGGGGTGGCCAACGTGGTCTCTGAGTCGTGTTGGCTTCGCAACTTACTTCTTGAACTCCACTGCCCTTTGTCTAAAGCTACGATCGTTTATTGTGACAATGTGAGTGCCATTTACCTCTCGGGCAATCCTGTTCAACATCAGCGCACCAAGCACATTGAAATGGACATTCATTTTGTGCGTGAAAAAGTGGCTCGCGGCCTAGTCCGAGTCCATCATGTGCCCTCTCGATTTCAGATTGCTGACATTTTTACTAAGGGTCTTCCCTTAGTCCTGTTTGAAGATTTTCGGGACAGTCTAAGCGTGCACCCTCCTCCCGCTTCGACTACAGGGGAGTGTTAGAATATATTTCCATATATTCCTCTTTGTTCATATCTTTGTATTTGTGGAAACTATGTATTGTATAGCGTGATTATAGGACTTGTAGTCCATAATTGTAGGCTGCTGTTACAGCCTTGTAGTTTGTATATAACACTCCTAAAGGAATGATAAGACTCACGGAATATATTATCTTTCAGAAAACCGTGAAAAAAAGTCGAAATTGGCATCAATCAGAGAAGTGAGAACCCAAATAGATTTTCATGTTGCGGTTAATAAGTTTCTCCTCCATCTAAAATTAATTCTCACATATTTTTTTGTGAACAAAGTACCATAGCAATTAGTTTTAGATACTCCAAAACAAGTGCTGGAAACAAAAATTAGGGGAATCGGGGATCTCCTTAGTTACATTAGGACTAACATCCATGCTCCTAAAATACTTGGCCATAGGCCCATAGTATCTGCAAAGTTGTGCTCCCTTCCAACATGTTTAATCTTCACCTTCTTTAATATCTTGCACAAGTCTCTACAATCAATTAATTCTCACATTGTCCACTCAAATTTAGTTTACTGAATGATTATATACAGAGATGCTTTATAACAATTGTGTCGATCTTATCCACTTTCCTTCACTTGATTTGGATAATACTCCCTCGGTCTCTCGATAGGTTTCCCATTTCTCCAATGTACGTTTTGTGTCGTTAATATCTTTACTTACATAATAAAAATTATAAAAGTTTGATTTTCCTAATACCCACGATAAACAAGACTTCACATGACTATGTTTTTTTCTTATATATTAGAAATTTCTTTTGAGGATTTCTTTACCTATGAATAGTGCCCAAATGAGAAATGAGAAATCTATTACGGAACGAAGGAAATAGTACATAAAAAAATTCAATTCTAGATTAATTTTATTTTTAAAGATATGTTAGTACGTGACAATGTCTCGAACATCACAAAAATTATCCCAATATAGGGCCTGGGCGGACAATATTGGCCCGAAATGGACCATCTACTTAGATAAAAAGCCGGTCCGGCCGGGCCCGACCCGTAATCCCTCCTATAACTTACCCCCAATCCAAACATCAAGACGAGGAAAGCATTATATCCAAAAAAAGAAATAGCAAAAGACATTTTGATTTTTGTTATGCCTTTTGTTTTTTCTTTTATGTTCCATTGTCTTGACAAATTAGTGACTAAGCAGAAGAGAAGAGAGAGAGAAAGAAAGGAGGTGATGACATGAGGTGCAAATTGGCGGGCTATGCACCACTCAAAATAGGACCTGATATCTTCTTTAACCAATAGGATTTTGCCACTCCTATATATGTGGATTTTCTACTTCTCAAATACAATCTAAATTCTAAGGTGTACTTTTGCTGCAACTTTCAATTTACTAATTATCCATTCAAATAATGATAAGTTTACCTATCCACATTATTTTTAAATTTACCCTAAATAGATTTGCATATAAAGTACTCACTCCGTTTCATTTTAATTGTTACACTTTAATATTTTACACTATTCACAAGTTGCACTTTGACCCTTATTTGTGATTTATACATGAATAAAAACATAGTCATGTGGGATCTTGTTAGATTCGTCTTAGTATGTATTTTATTAATATGTACTTTTTATAATTTTTACAAATACAAAACTAGAGATATATATCCTCAAAGTTTTGCATTGGCATGCGTGAAAAATGTAAGTGTAACCATTAAAAAGAAACGGAGGGAGTATGAGCTTACTTACGAAAGTTACTTCTACTATTTAAGATTGTATTGGAGTTTTCATAAAAGCATATATGTGGTTAACACCTACATATGAGATACTGATCATATTTATATGGAATTACTCATTATAACGCAATATAATTATTTAAGTGTGCGATTATGTCACAAGAAAGACGTGTTGAAAACATTATCTTGAATCACCACTTATATTTAAAGGAATATATATAATTAGTTAGACTTATAATGACATTTACTTCCTAGTTCTTACACTCAGCAGTCACAATATTAATTAATATAATTATAGCATAGTTAGTGAATTGTTTATCTTGAAAAAAAATTTCTTTTATTCATTATTCTGAATAAAAAATGATAAATGCAACCCTAAACTACATAAGATGAGTTAAAATTGAAAATGTCAAACAATAACGAAACATTAATGACACCAATCTACATGTGATTTTCTCAAAGACTCCTAAACTAATGAATTATCATTATAGGATATGTATTATCTTTCAAGCCTGCAAACGTTTATATTATTATGCTTCGTCAATACCATTACCTAAAAACCCATTTTTTTTATAGAAATAAAGCTCACATAAATTCTTGATCCTAAAAAAGAAGTAACTTTCATGAAAGAATATTAATAATAATGACTAGCAATCTAGGTAGTCATTCATAAAAACTAATCACCCACAATTAGTTTAATCCTAAACAATTAAAATTAGAAAAAAAGAAGGTATGTTGGTTGACCTTTTAAGACCCCATATACTCATGGAAACGTGGACAACCACAGCCACAAGAACAAGAAATAAAACAAAAACACACACACATAATCTCAATCTTATTACACTCACAAAACTGTTAACACACCATAACAGATTTTCTCTCTCTCTCTTTCTCTTTCTCTTTCTCTTTCTCTGAACTGTGAAAAATAGTGTGGATTTCTTAAGCTTTACACTCAAATTCAGGTAAAGTTTTCTTCTTTTTTTCTCTCCTATTAATTTGCAAAGGTTTTGTGATCCTGCAATAAATGATCATTTGTTTTGTGAGAATTTTGCTGTTTCTCTGATTTTGTTGCTTTTATTTGCAATCTTTCTCAATTGATTAATTGGTTTTTTTTTTTTTTTTTGTAAATCACCCATGAAATATACTGTTGCATTGATTTAATACTGCTTCATGGAAAAGATTTGGGCTTTAATTATGTTATATGGAATCTGAAGCATGATATTTGTGCTACAATGTGTAGTTCATAAGTATTTGTTGGAATTTTGATAAATTATGATCTTGTAACTTCTTGAAAATGAAGTTTGAAGTTGTTTTGTTCCTTGTTTAATCCGCCAAGTTTCTTTCTCCTTCATAAAAAGAGGGTAGATAGTATTTGTGTTGGATGTTAAAAGCTTTTGAACAATTGTTGGAAATTGGAAGATTATCGACCCAGAAAACAAAAAACCCCGGAAAAAGACCGAGAATTTTATAGATTTAGATCATGGTTGAGTTGCCCCAATTGATAATACAACTTCCATCATCCTACATGGAACGCGGGTGTAATTACACACTCTCAAAGTCTCATACTTGCCACTCCATGTACTCGTGTGCAAAGACGGAGGAAAATGTGAGAGGGTGTAAAATTAGACTCGGATATAAGATGAGTGTTTACAAATAATGATCATTGGAAGTGAGATAGCAAAATAGTGAAATTGTGGCTTATTGTGCTACTCTTTTTGTCCCAATCTAAGACTCTAATTGATCTTACAGCATTATGAGATGAAGGTAATTTTAATAGACAAATACTAACTTTCAAGTGTTATGGAGTTGTAAATATTCACTTCTGCAAGGCGATTTTAGTTGGTGGGAACCTTGGCAGTGGTGAAGTTTGTCTTGGAATGATCTATTCCCATAGGAATACGCATGAGCTATATCTTTAAGTGCCATATGTGTTCCGGTATGATAGTTTTATTTATTGCCTAATAAGCTAGTTTTCTACCTCTTCCTTTCATATATAAGTGCAACATTTGCATTCTTGCGTTCAAACTTCACAAAATTTAACCATATTGTTTTACTGATGTACATTAATCAAAACCTTACCATGTGAGATCTTGTTGGATTTATTACAATGTCTATTTTCGAAATATCAATTTTCACAATCTTACTAACATGGAATCAAAGATATTAATAGTCAAATCAATACATTGAAGACCATCAAAAGTAAGTGTTGCACCTATCTCTGAACAGAGGAAGTATATTGGTAGACTGGTAGTGACTTGTCCTGCCTCTTGTACTTTTATATTCTATTGCACACTCCATTCCCCTCCCTATGTGAAAAAATGGAAAATTAAAAATATGACGAGAAGGCTAACATAGAGATCTCGGGCAGATTGTAGAAGAATTCCCTTGGGACAAAGTGATTCACTAGAGCTCTGGAGTCCATGTTCTGATGGTGTTGCATGTTCAGGCTTACAATGGCCACGGCTGCTGTCGTTGGGCTTAGTGCAGGCCAAAGGCTTTTGAGCTCCTCTTTTTGTTACTCTGATCTCACAGAAAAGCTCTCTTATACCGGTGAACAGCATCAGATTACTCCCACAAAAACTGTAATTGTTGCCAAGAGAACAGCTAATTTTAATCAGAGAGGATCATCAGTCAAGGCTCTTAAAGAATGTATAGATGGTACTGTCATTCCTCCAACTTCTGAAACATGGAATCCAGGATCTTCTCCTTTAGAAGAGGAAAATTCAAGTCCTGAAACTCCACTGGAAGCTCTCCTTTTGCTGCAGAAGTCTATGCTTGAGAAGCAGTTAGAGCTATCCTTTGAACGCAATAACATGAGTGATATGCCAAGGGAGTGTACTTCTAAGGGATCACACGTCACAGCGTCAGGAATTCCTGCTCGAGTACGAAGGATTAACGCTAAGAAGAGAAGTCAGGGGAAAAAGATTTTTATAAAGGAAAGTGAGAGAGGGAGACCTCCAGTGGCTACTGTAAGTCCTGAGCTACTCCAGAATCGTTCAATAGGCTATGTGAGGGGTTTGACAAGCGATGAATTGCTGACTCATGCTCAAGTTGTGAATTTATCTCAAAAGATAAAAGCCGGTCTTTTCTTGGAGGATCAAAAGTCAAGGTAGCTAGCTTTCCTTTATTTTAGCTGTATCGTTTCTTGTGGTCCATCTTTTTCCTAACTGTGCTCGGATATGCTTAGAATGATCGATTGCTCTTTCCCTTGTTCCAACTCAGATTTAAAATGCGTTCTCTACACCTTAAAAACAATTAGTTTTAGGAGAAATAAGTTTAGATTAGTTCAGATTAGTTCCAATAATTATATCATTAAGTTCCAATAAGTTCAGATAACTTCAAGTGAAGGGACCGTAAGTCTGACTACAGAGGGTGAATAATATCTTGGTATTTCCAGTGGTCTTCTTATTTATTCCAGAAAGAAGTGGGATGATCCCCATCAGAGTTTGGGACAAATTTGTATTTGAGTAAATGTACTTATAAAATGTTTTTTTTTGGTGTTTCAGAAACTGTGTATATTATTGGTTGGGGGTTATTGTTGTTGCAGATATAATTTGTGTCATTCATCCATGCTATGGCTTTTCCACTAAGTTCAAGAATTCTTATGGATATCGATCTTTTGAATGTGCTTTATCAGACTGAAGGAGAAACTAGGGTGTGAACCTTCTGACGAGCAACTTGCAAACTCCTTGAGGATGAACCGTGCTGAAGTGAGATCCAAATTAATTGAATGTTCACTGGCCAGAGAAAAGTTGGCTATGAGCAATGTTCGCTTGGTCATGTCCATTGCTCAAAGGTATGAGAACATGGGTGCTGACATGACCGATCTTGTTCAGGTGACTTTTTTTTTCATAAGCTTATGTCCGCGTTTGGTAATTCTATGCTTCATTTAGTATATCATCATGTGAAACATATCAACTTCTCATGTAGGGTGGACTGATTGGACTTCTCCGGGGAATTGAGAAGTTTGACTCCTCCAAAGGGTTCAAAATTTCAACATATGTTTATTGGTGGATACGTCAAGTAAGTGAAACGCTCGTGTTAGTTAATACAGTATATAATTTACTTGAAATACACTAATATTGTGATTTATAATATCGATATTTACTTTACAGTACCCATGTCTTTTGTATTTTAAAGTGATGTATCCTGAACCTGTTTCTCGTACTTGTCACGTACCTGAATTCGTGCAACCTAGTGTTTATCTTTCCCTCTTGTTTTCATTCTGTACTTTTGACTTCTTTTGCAGGGTGTTTCTAAAGCATTAGTGGAAAATTCAAGAACTCTGAGGTTACCTACTCATCTCCATGAAAGATTAAGTTTAATTCGCAGCGCGAAAAATAAACTTGAAGAGAAAGGGATAACTCCATCGATTGATGTAAGTTCTACTTTCTTTCGATGATGAAGAATGCTTCAAAACTTCTGTAATTTCAGTATGCTTCAGTTCTTGATCCTTCAACATCCTCCAATAACTGGAAGAATGCAATTTGAAACATGTCTTCATTTTTATTTACTCATTGAGCCTATATTCTTCTGTGGTGTATTGTGCTGAATTGCTGATTTGTTTTGCAGAGGATAGCTGAATCTTTGAATATGTCGCATAAGAAGATTAAAAATGCAACAGAGGTAAGTTAACGGTAGTAACAAAATATAAGGATATAAATAGTTTAATGCCACTTCAAATGGTAGTATTTCTCTTATGGCTTTGTTCTAAATGTTACTTATAATTGCGCAGGCCGTCAGATCTGTCTTGTCACTGGACAGGGAAGTCTTCCCCTCTTTGAATGGTTTACCAGGAGAGACATTTCATAGTGTAAGTACAATGACGAAAGAGAAATGAAGCAATGCTTCACCATCCAAACCCTCTGTAGCTGTAGTCATGCTTTTTTATTAGCGAAGTTGTTTTGACTTTCATGACTATCTGATCTCATTCGTGATACATTACCTTTCCTTGATTTTCAGTATATTGCGGATAATCGCCTAGAGAATAACCCGTGGCATGGTGTAGATGAATGGGCACTCAAGGTAATTTAGTTGACAATGTGCTTCATTGTTGTGAAAGACGTGTTTGGTTGGGTGGAAAATGTTTTCTAGGAAAAGTGATTTTCCCATTTTCCTTTGTTTGGTTTGTAAAGATAGAAAAATAGTTTGGGTAAGAAACATTTTTCAATACTGCTGTCGACTATTGTAATGCATATATTCTCCTCAGAAGCTTCATTAAACTAACATAGGACACTTGCGGGTGTTAGGAAACTATACCTCCAGGGTATTTGTGATTCACGAAAATACTTCCATTTTTTCTCATTTACTACTCTTATTTTTGCAGCATGAGGTAAGCAATCTTATAGACACTGCACTCAGGGAAAGAGAGAAAGAAATAATACGTCTGTATTATGGTCTGGAGGATGAATCTCTGACTTGGGAAGAAATTAGCAAAAGGTGAGGTGGTCTAAACATCGATTTCTTGCAACTTCTAGAAAAGAGAATCTCCTCTCTAACCATGTTGATCTTTTGCACTATTAAATCACCAGTTCCTTGTGCATGGAATTATTTTCTGAACCGCCAAGAATAATGGAAACTAAGTACATAATTCATTGACACAATGTATGTTCCAATGCATAACATAGATCTGATTGTGTCACACTACCTCTTTTACTACCTATAACAGCTGAAAATTTTACAGTAGCTTCATTAGGGGTCAATCTATCTTAATGAATTGAGTAAATAAACCATAATTATTGTTCTTTATTGTGCTTTTACATCTCCACAATGCTACAAGTAGTCTCTCATTAGTAGTCTCTCATTAGTGGTTTTTTAGTTAAAGCTAATATGGGCAAATTAAAAGTTCTCACTTACTATTGTTAGAAAATGACCTATTATTTGAGGACCGTAGAATATAAATGTGCCCGATAATTTAGCTGCAGATGGTGTAGAATCTTAGGTCAATCCGATCTCATTTTCTTTATCTCCTCTTGTTTTAATTTGAATGCTATATATCTATAATTATCTTGATTCCATTTGGTAGTTAACGTGCCAATTATTCTGCTTGTTCAGGATTGGTTTGTCAAGAGAGCGAGTCAGACAAGTTGGACTAGTCGCGTTGGAGAAACTAAAACACGCTGCGAGAAAGAGAAGGATGGAAGCCTTGCTGGTGAAACACTAGTAAGGCATATGAATCATAGTCTACTGTAGAGCTTATTGACTGTATATATATATAACAGAAATGAAACATTTACATTCACTTTCTTACAGTAAGTATGAGTTGCATCACAGGGGCTTACACTAAACTTTTTTATTCTTAAAACCCTGTCTTTTGTTCCTTGGATGAAGGAAGTTTGTTGTATAGTTGCATGTAAGAGGTCACAAAAACAACTACTTATGCTTCATGTATTAATACAAGTTTAAATTTTGATAAAAGTAGGTATTCGTTTAAATGCACATCATATGATCTTCT
Source organism: Beta lomatogona (assembly GCA_947646795.1). Taxonomy (NCBI): domain Eukaryota; kingdom Viridiplantae; phylum Streptophyta; class Magnoliopsida; order Caryophyllales; family Amaranthaceae; genus Beta; species Beta lomatogona. Next base: position 423,418 of record CANSNZ010000263.1, read on the forward strand.
GAACTTTGTGCCCTTCCTGTTCTGTTAATTTGCAGAAATACGGTAATGATGACATATATCAAAAAGATTTATGTTTGATTGTTGAAATCCACTCCTTGGTTTATATGTTCAAAGCCTCTACTATACACCCAAGTGTGTATATGATAGGGCCGTGACGCGGTGCGTGACATGTATGCTCCACATTTGTTAGAGCATTGTTAATGATGGACAAAATAATGGTTCATAAGCTTGAACCATTAATTTTTGTCTTAATGATGAATGGGATAAAGGTTCACACATGAATCGAGGCAAAACCATTCGAAATTCCGAATGGTTTGTGAGCCAAATTCATGGCAAAAAAACAATCCACGATGGCGAGCTGCAGGAGAAGGAAATCAGAAAAAAAAAAGGATCGCCACGTGTCGCGCTGGGATTGGCTGGAGTAGCGCGGAAAACGACAAAAAGGGGAGCAGCTGACGCGTGCTGCGGTCCCCTTGCAAGCTGCCATTTGTCGCGTTTCTATTCGCCCTTTGATTATTAACGTTACAAATTTTGTAATGTTAATATTTCAAAAAATACAACTCAAAAAAAAAAAATACCAAAATTCATATTTTTTTCATTCTCTATAAATAGACACCAATTTTGCTATACTTTTATCACAATTTCAATTTTCTCTTCTCTTCCCATTATCATTTCTTTTCACATAATTTTGCTTTAGCTTACAATCTTCCCAAAAAAAAAAAAAAACTTCATAATTATGGATTCTAATTATCCTAATTATGTACCTAATCCTAATCCTAGTAGAAGACGCAGAAATCGTCCAACAAATCCACAACAAAATACAAACTAAAACCCCATAAATTACCAAAAAAATCTTAATAATTATCCCCAAAACTCCCCAAATTACCCACAAAATCCGCATAATTATCAGCAAAATTTTTCTAATTATCCACAAAATTCAATTAACTATCCTCAAAATTACCCCCAAATTTATCGCCAACAACAACAGAATTACCAATATAATTCCACCCCTGAGAGTTCCCATAACCCACAAAATTATCTACAAACTCAAGATTACGATGATGATAGTGATGATGAAGATGAAGATGATGGTGAATTTCAAGTTCCATGCACGCAACAAACTTTCACTCAACTTCTGTCTGAACCAACACAATTTCAACCAACTCCTCAACCAACTCCTCAAACAACTCCACAACCAACTCAAGAACCCATTGTAAATGAGAAAAAGATTTGGTTGAAAGCTGAAAAAGAAGCACTAGTCTCATCATACATGAATACAAGTGTAGACAGCATTGTTGGAACGCAACAGAAAAAGGGTGCGTTTTGGGGGAGAGTGATGGAAAAATACGAGGCAGCGACAGAAGCCAACCCTCATGAAATTCAGTTCCGCAGTATTGGCAGTATGAAGGGCCAATGGTTCAGAATGTCTGAAGCGGTGCAAAAGTGGTGTGGATGCTACGACAAGGCAAAGGTAAGAAAGAGGAGTGGCCAAAATGATGATGATGTGATCTCCCAAGCTCATAAGATATTTGAAAGCACGGGAGGTAAATTTCACTTCTTTGATGAATGGATCCACATGAGTAAGTTTGATAAGTATCGTTCCATCTTGACTAACCCGGTTTACAAGATAACACGTGGACGTCCATCGAATACGCCTCAAATGTCTGATTCTGTTGGTTCTGGAAGTAGTGGGAAGAGAACACGGTCTGAAGATGGAGGCTCCACACCAACCACGCCCACAAGCGGATATGTTCGAGATTCCTTGCCTCGTCCAGAAGGCAACAAGAAAGCTAAGGCCATACTCAAGGGTAAGAGCCAAACTGTTGAAGCTATTGAAGCTTTTTCATCATTTGGTGACAGACTTCAAATCTCCTTTTCAGAGAGCTCATGTGATAATAGCTCTGAAGAGACATCATTATATACTCCTTTTCACAGAGCCTATGTGATGATACACTTCCTACTTTAAAAAGGATCTCTATGCTCCTCCATTACTTTATATAAAAAGGTTCAGAGTTCCACAATTCCCTACAACAATCTCCTTTACCAAAATCAGATATCCTACAATTCTCCACAACAATCTCCTCTACCAAAATCAAATCTAAAATGAATTCCTACAAATTTAGTATAAGTTCAACTTCTTCTTCTTCTTCTTTTTCTTCTTTCTTCCGATGATTTAGAAGAGGATATCGAGAACCAAGAAGTAGATGACATGATCAACAATGTCACTCATACTTACCTCCCTATCCTTGTGTCGGCGGTCACTCCTAGAATGAGACCGGGTGGGCGTACTGGACCTCGGGCTGATAGGGGTCAAGAAGAAGGTCATTTGATTATACAATGACTATTTTGCAGAAAATCCAGTTTACTCAAATAGGTTGTTTCGACGTAGATTTCGTATGCAAAAACATGTTTTTGAGCGTACCATGAATGAAGTCGTGAGGAATGATGACTGGTTCGAACAAAAGAGGGATTGCACCGGTCGTTTTGGCTTGTCGCCGCTGCAAAAGTGTACCGCAGCAATACGACAATTAGCTTATTGGTGTGCTTCTGACGCTTGCGATGAGTACATACGTATTAGTGAAAGTATGGCAAGATTGGCGCTTCAGAGATTCGTTGACGGTGTCATCAACCAATTCTTTAATGTGTACTTAGGACGACCAAATGAAGTCGATCTGAGGAGGCTGTTACGAATTGGAGAAGAACGTGGATTTCCTGGCATGATTGGTAGCATCGATTGTATGCATTGGGAGTGGAAAAATTGTCCAACAGCATGGAAATGACAATATCAAGGAAGGGCAGGAGTAGCTACACTTGTGCTTGAAGCCGTAGCTGATAGGGACTTGTGGATTTGGCATTCTTTTTTCGGAATGCCGGGAAGTTGCAACGATTTGAACGTGCTTCATAGATCTCCTGTGTTTGAAGATGTTTTAGAAGGTCGAGCTCCAGCTGTTAATTTCGTTGTAAATGGGCATCAATATAACAAAGGATATTACCTTATTGATGGTATCTATCCGAAATGGGCTACTTTTGTGAAGTCCATAACGAGTCCACAATCTCATAAAGACAAACTCTTTGCAAAACATCAAGAAGCAGCAAGGAAAGACGTGGAACGAGCATTTGGAGTACTACAAGCTCGATTTGCTATTATTCGGATGCCATCCCTTGCTTGGGATGTCGAAATACTTCATAAGATTATGTTGGCGTGCATAATTATGCACAACATGATAGTTGAAGATGAACGAGAAACCTACCAAAATTACATGGATCCATCAGAGTTCGATGTAGGGAGATCTCGACGTCGTTCTGCTCAGAGAAACAATGAAGAGCAAGAAGGTCGCTTTGAATATCATAACGAGCGAATTGTCGACATCAACACATATTTGCAGCACAAAACACAAATCGAAGATCAACAAACTCATTTATCTTTGAAAAACGATTTGATCGAACATATATGGGCAAAGTACGGTAGGAATGTGAACTAAAATAATGGAATTTTATCAATTTTAGTTTTTTATTTTATTGTTGCATTTATTTCCATGTCTTGTTTTCATTTGATATATGTAATATGTTTTGAATTAATGGATGCATCTTTTTTACTATTTGTCAACTAACATTAATTAATTTCAAAAAAAAAATTAATTAGATTATGATAATTAATTAGTCATCGATAATTAATATATAATAAAAATAACTAATTATGAATTAATAATTATAAGAGTTAATTACAATTAATTAGCGTTAATTGGTTTTACATTAATAAGGAATTAGATTTTTTAGGAGAAGAAAATCAATTACAGCCTGAATCAGAAGCAGTAAGTTTCCTTCAATATGAAGAGTTTAGAGAATTAGAAAAGGGTATAATATACACCAAACTTCCAATGTATCCTACAATTCAAAAACTTAGAACTAAAGGCTTAATTGCCAATGACATTAGCAAATGTAGAGTTAAAACAATTATTGATCAACAGGTGAAAAATCCAGATATAACTATCACTACAGCGAATATAGATTATTCCCCTAAAGAAAAAGAAGAATTTAAAAAACAAATAAATGAAATGCTCAAAGCAGGATTAATTGAAAAATCAAATAGTCCTCATAGAAGTGCAACATTCATAGTCCAAAACCACAGTGAGCTTAAGCGAGGGAAAGCTCGTATAGTTTATAATTACAAAAGGCTAAATGATAATTTAGTAGATGATGGTTACTGTATACCTAACAAGGATACATTAATCAATTTAATCCAAGATAGTAATATATTTAGTAAATTTGATCTAAAATCAGGATATAACCAGATTAAACTGACAGACAGTTTTAAACCATGGACAGCATTCATTTGTAGCGAAAGGCCATTTTCAATGGAAAGTTCTTTCATTTGGTTTAAAAAATGCTCCAGCTATATTCCAGAGATTTATGGATAACATCTTTGGAAAATTAAATTTTTGCTTTGTTTATATTGACGATATTTTAGTTGCTTCAAAATCTATACAAGAACATACAAAACACTTAGAAGAAGTTTTCAGTATCATAGAAAGAGAAGGAATTGTTATAGCTGATTCCAAAATGGAATTGTTTAAGAAAAAGATACAGTTCCTAGGATTAGAAATTGGCAATGGAAAAATTCAATTACAAGATCACATTGCTAAAAAGATATTAGAATTCCCAGATAAAATGGAAGACAGAAAACAGCTTCAAGCTTTCTTAGGACTGTTAAATTATGCTAGAAAGTTTATCCCAAACTTATCAAAATTAGTAGGACCATTATATGGCAAAACTTCAAAAAACGGACAAAAATACTTTAACCAAGAATCCAGCTAGTGTTAAAAATCAAAGAAAAGGTAAAAACACTTAAACCATTAGAATTACCCTTAAGTACAGACTATCTTATTATCGAAACAGATGGTAGCAAAGAAGGATGGGGAGCAGTATTGCTAACCAAACCTAATAAATATAGTCCTAAAATAGAAGAAAAATTAGCAGGCTATGCAAGTGGAAACTTCAAACCTAGTACTAATTGGTCTTCAATAGATTATGAAATACAAGCCGTAATAAACGCCCTAGAAAAGTTTAAAATACATCTAGATAGAGAAATCACTGTTAGAACATATTGTGAAGCCATAGTTAAATTTATTAAAAACAGCAATAGTAAGAAAGTTAATAATAAACGTTGGATTAACTTTCAAGATCTAATTGCAGGAAAAGGCTATCAGATAGTGTTTGAACACATCAAAGGTATAAATAATAATCTAGCTGATGTATTGTCTCGGATAATTGACGAGATACATACGTAAGAATGGATAAAGCTAATAAGCTTAAATCCAGCCATTTACTACACGGCGCTAGCTCGTCCTAGCAATCAGGTAAAAATTGAAGAATTTTCCTTCGGGAAAAATAAATTATACGGCGTTGAACCAAGTAAGGGATTCAAACCCTTGAAAGGTGAAACATTAGACAAAACACATGCAAGTTATACGTGATAACTTATGGGTCATCGCATCTACACAAGCATAAGGTATTGACATTAAATTGTCTTACCTATTATTTTAATAAGATACAGCAAAAACCTCTTTCGAGGAAATTTAGTTTTTATTCAGTGGTACATGGTCGAAGACCTGGAGTCTATCGCACATGGCACCAAGTATTACAACAAATAGAGGGTTTTCCAGCCCCCTTGTTTAAAGGGTTCCATAATTTTGGGGAAGCAATGGAATTTGCTAAACTAAAATTAGGACCAAATTTCTTTTGTAGCAGATAAAGGTGTTGATACCACCTTAAACTCAGTACAAAGAGGAGCATTCAATCCCTCCTCTTCACAGCCTGGAACCCCTGTTCCAGATCCTACTTACAGCAGAGGTTTTTACCTTCCAACTTACTCACAAAAACTAGTACAGCCTAGCACTAATATGGCCATGAATGATCAGTTCTTTAAATTACAGAAAGAGATGAGAGAATTACAATAAGAATGTGCTTATAAGGCCAATACAATTGACCTTATTGGAAAACACAATTGTAATCTTATAACAGAGCTGCATCATCTTAGACAAGAGCTCACAGAATTATCAGAACAAAATAGCAGCCTTAAAACTCAGCTGGCTACATATTCTACCTCCTTTATTAAAAAAGGATTAACACCACATAAAAATATCCCTTTCCACTACCTTAAACCCAGACTCAAACTCAAAACACAAGAAACATTACAACAACTACTAGAGAAAGATGGTGGAGCAGATGTGGTAGAAATCATAGCAGAAAAGGTTGAAAATGGTGTAACACAACACATGATTAGCCTCCAGAAAAAGTTAGTAGGAATACACTTTGGGGAACCAATCAATGAAAGAAAAATCCAAGGTGTAGAGGTCCAGCAAGAAATCTTGACAATAATGAGTCAAGAAGTAAATGCAGAGGAAATAGTTTATACAAGTCTTTTCAAGGCAGATATTAGACTATACAGCACCAACTTAAGCAGAGCAGAGATAGTTGATCTGTTAGACCATGGGATGATCAATCTTCTCTACTACAAAAATAATAGTGATATTCCAGCAGGACTAGGTGAACGACTCACCTATTGTCTACAATACTGCAACATAGGTGAACCTAACATGACAATCGGATCAAGTGTAGTCCAAGTCATCAGCACTTTACCCAAGGTAGAAGGTCTACACCAACGACCAGCATACCAACAATATCATATTGATCCATTGTTTATAGTCTACAACAACACTCCTCAAAATTTCCAGTATATTAATAAACCAGAATTATACAAATGGCTTATGCAGCAAAAGCCATCAAAAAATTCTAACTGGCGTCACAGTAATCTCTTAGCAGAAGGACCATATTTTAAGATATGGGGGACATCAACTATCAAGCTCAACATACCTCCATATGGAGAGCCATTAGAGGATGTTGAAATGTCTGAGCAATATCCTAGTGATGAAGATGGAGATACAGATATAGATCTACAGAGACGAGATCCGTACGATTAGTCTCTTATTAGTTTACACTGTATTAATGGATGATGAGTCATCATCCATTAGTTAGCTTTTCTGTAACAGCAAACACGTTTTTATGCTTTAAGTACTTTAAACCAGAACCATTGCTTTTAGAAAAGCAAAGGAATCTTTGTAAAAGCACGGGTGAGTCACCCCTCTGCTTTAGAAATAGTTCATTTCTAGTTTTATTATAAAATCCTTCACTCTGCATCAGTTGTAAGCAGAGTGAAATCTTGTATCCACTCAAAAACACCCAAAAATCAATAAACACCATGATTTCTTGCTAAACACTCTCTTCTTATAGCTTAAAGTAGCCTAGTAGTTTGTGTTCTTAAAATCTTCAAATACTCTACCAATTCCGCAGAGATCCTAAAGAGGCACCCCCTCTTTAATTTGATATCAACTTGTGATAATTATTTGAAGAGAGAGAAAATGTGGTGGGGTAGGAAAAAAGGATGAGAGAGAGTGATGAACCGTACCATTATTTTTGGGTTCATGGTTAAGAGTGAAATTGGAAATGGTTTGTGAAAATGATGTGGAGGAGAGAGAATGATGAACTTTTTTTTGGGTTCATTATTAGTGATGCTCTTAGGATTATAAATTCTAAAAATGGAACATGACACAGACAACATAAATGATTCTTTTCAAATATTGCAGCAAGTTATTCATTTATGAACATAACGCATAATTTGTTTTGTTGAAGTACTATAGTAACATGCATTTGTCTTGAAAGTTCGTTATTTTGGTGGGGTACGTGCCATCTAGGCTCTTTATTAGATCCCGGCCATATATGTAACATGCATTTTCTTGAAAGAAGGTCGTTATTTTGGTGGGGTACGTGCCATCTAGGCTCCTTATGAGATCCCGGCCATATGGTTTGAACTAAAAACGAGGCACATGGCCGCCAATTTTTTGTGAAAACGTTGAAAGTTAGCCATGATCTTTAAGCAAATTAAAATCACATCTTTGATAGAATATAGTTTTGGGTTGACATTATGAACAACCTCTCTTAAACATAATAGGCAAACACACGATTACTGATTTTAAAGATAGCTCAAGAAGCCTAGTCTACATAAAATAACTATTCTATGTAGCAAGCTCTTTATTTGAAACGAAAACTTCAAAGGCAGTGAAATATCCATCAATACGTGCAGGCTTAACTTAAGTTGTAGATGTTGTTGGGCTTCAACTTGAGAATGAACGTACGTCCTAGACAGCATGAGGGCAGCACCTTTGGCAGTTACCATTATAGTCTTTACGACCACAACAACCGAAACGGCAGTTGTTGCCATGGCCACCAGGATATCCGCCACGGCCGGGGTACCCACCACCAGGGTATCCTCCACGGCCGGGGTATCCACCACCAGGGTATCCGCCACGGCCAGGGTACCCTCCACCAGGGTAACTGCCGTACTTGGCATCTTCTATGCCATTCACCTTGTTGTCATCAGCTGCATGACAAATTATGAGCAAATGTACAACCAATGAAATAAAGTGATGAACCAATAAATACATAGGGAATCCCATAAAAGAAAAATGGTAAACTGGCTTGGTTAATATGCCTCTACAAAAAAGAAATAATTAAGAGGACGGAAATGTAAAATCTGTTATAAGTTATAATTAAATCAACTGATTAGTATAAAACTGGTAAAAATTATTGGCAGTGTCATTGTGTCATTCCTAAGTTTCGGAAAGTTTAGGAAGAGTGTTCACTTTAAAACAATTTATTGGAGGATTTGGCCCAAAACGGCCAATATCATATCTATACTAATATATTAAAAGGCGTTCTTAAACAATGAACGGTGCCACGTGGCGCTCTCCCTAAGGGCATTTTTCTCCATGTAATTCATACTCCATCCGTTTCATTTTAATCTACACACTTTCCTTTTTGGTCTGTTTCTTTTTAATCTACACACTGTTGCTTATTCTATTTTAGGTAACATATCACATCTACTTTCTCCTCTTTTTCCACCCATGTCGTCCACTTTTTAATATTTTAACCCACTTTTAACTTTCTCTCTCTCACTTTTCAGTTTCTCTCTCCACCTTTTCAGTTTCTCTCTCATACTTTTGTACTTATTCCTTGGTTCTCCCCCAAAGTGAAGTGAGTAAATTAAAATGAAACGGAGGGAGTATATAATAAAAAAAATTAGAAGTTGCATGCTATAGGGTTTGATCCCGTGACTTCAAGTTGATATACTAAAGTCTTAACCACTAGACCAAGTGTTATTATTTTAAAGTATAATATTAATAAATAAAAATTTTCCTTACCCGGGGCATAGCCCGGGCCTAATAACTAGTTATGATATTAATACTAATATGTTTGTAATGAAATGTGCGTACAATCCTAGCATGAATAATTCAACATGTATGTTACATTTCAAAACTATAATTTTATATAACTAAATCAATTGATTAGTATAGTATCTATGTGTGCACATATCACACATCACATATGCATATGAAGAATGTAAAGCTCACCATTTTTCTCAGCTTTATCATTGGCTGATTCCTCAGCATAAGCTATTACGAAAACAACAGCTAAAATGCACACTAAAACTAAAGCTTTTGAAGCCATACTGATAGTTTTTTTTAACTCTCACACAAACTGTAGTATATGGAAAGGAGATTGTAGTTGATGTAAACATGCATATGATTTTGCATCCTTTTATACTGTTAATTAAGCTGTGTTTTTTCTTCTTTATTTGGTGCGGTGGGGGTTATGGGAGTGGGAAAGACAGGAAGTCGGAAGCCATATGTAGAAAGAATGGGATGTCTGACTTGTACAGTTGGTTGTTTTGATAATACTTATTACTCAATCGGCTCTTTTTCTTATATTATCCGTGATTGATTAACTTATCCTGGAGCAGTATGCGGGATGAGCGATCGACATGGCGCTCAAAAATATAGGGGCCCAATTTTTTTAGTTGTCCGCCCAAATTAAAAAAGAAAAATAAATAAATCTAACTACAAGTGTTCGTTTCCAATTTATCGAGTGTATATTGGATGCAGATTCAAAGAACTTAATTTCTATGTGGTGTTTTGTTTCGTTCTTCATATCTATCTATACAAATATATGAAGGATTTTGTCCTTGATTAAGTGTAGCAAACTAAATGTATATGGACAGATTATGAAGATAATATATTCAATAATATTAGGTAACCGCAACGTTTTGCTAGAAGCTAATTGCGGTTTGTTGGGCTACTATATCTAGGCCAACTACTAATATGTATTGGGTCCTATGAGGTCACACAATGTGACAACCCTTGGATATTACCCAAATCCATTTGTAAAATGGGTTGGGCGGTTTTATGATGGATGGAAGAATTGTAACTCATGAGTTTATTAGGCTCATAATGTATGACATTATGAGGCAAAATAAAGCCTCATGAATCATCTCTTTGTAACCACTATATATAATCATATGGGGGTTACAAAGGAGCAACATTATTACATCACTTTAGTAAGAGAAAAATCTGATTTTCTTTTGCTCTCATCTCTCCCATTCATTCGGCCATATACACCTCAAAAGCAAGAGGATTCTTCTCTCTTCCGTACTAGCATACGTGGTGATCTAAGGGTTGTTCGTGGACCAGCACTAGAGGAACGGCGGTTGACGTTCTAAAGGATCTCCACTAGAAGGCTTGTGGTGGAAGTGGAATTCACGCATCACGAGGTATATTCTACACTCTTAATAGATTCATGTTAATTTATGCAAAGATCTTGGTGTTAGATGTTTGAGTATGTGATACTCGTTTTCCGCATTAAGCATCTAAATTCCTACAGTGGTATCAGTTAGCCTATTGCATAGATTAATATGATCATGTTGATGCATGTTTTCCTCCATTATAATTCATTTAGGGGAGGGTATTAGCATGAGGATATTGTTTGCATGATTAAAATAATAGGATTTTAATCTAGCTAGTGGGAGTATAAAAGTTGTTTATACATTTTTCGATACATGTATATATATATAATTGTTATATTTTTCATGTTTTAATTAAGTTGTTAATTAGAATATGATGTATATATGTATGATTCATGAATTGTATGCTTTGAGTTTTTATGCTTAATTTGATTATGTATAATTTCATGGCATGAATTCTTGAATTAGAGGCCGAGTATGATTTATTTATGCATAAAAATGTTTTACTGTATAAAGAAAATCATGTGTTTATCGATTAAAATTACCTGAATTGAGATTGAAAAATGGAGGCAGAGCCTGGTCGCGGGGTGCGACCATCCTGCTCGCGGGGTGCGACCCTGCTCGTGGGGTGCAACCTGCTCACTGGCCATAACAGTTGGTTCTTGTTTTCAACGGATTAACACGTTTAAATCCGTTTATTCCCTTAATGCATATCAAGTAGCTTTTATGCTTGGTATCCTATGCTAATGCTTAAATGAATTAAAATTATGTTGGGAGTTTATTATATGATATTTAATTTTATGTTAGGATGTTAGTTTTAATAAGTTGATTAATTCTTTCATGCTAGTATATGTGATTGAATATCATGTTATGTTTATATTTTAATATGATTAAAATATATGTGGTGCCTTAGAGTGCTTATGCATTTTTCTTTAAATTTAATAGTTGATTAAATTTGTTAGATTAATATTTTAAAGCCCTTGGGAGATAAATTCTAATATGATTAAAATTTGTCTTAAGGTACTAACCATTTGATTTAATATGAGATTAAATCTAGATGGTGTTATTATGTTTAAAGTTGTTAAAGCATAATAATTTATTTTAATAATTGATTAAAATGCATGTTTTATATATATGATATTATGAATGCATGCGGTGACTAGTATGGCCCAAACTTGGATAGAAAATACGATCTGCGTATCGTTAATGTATTTTTGTAATTTAAATACGATCTATGCATCGTTGGTATTTTTGTAATATTAGTTTAAATTTTCAAAAAATTATTCAAGTTGAAGTGATTCAAGGATGGAGATCCGATGTTTTTCATTTCCATGGAGCACAAGGATGTAGATCCAAGGTGGTTCAAGGATGGAGGCCTTAAAGAGTAGTCTTTAGGGTTAGGGGCCATACTAGGATCACATTTTATTTTATGCATTTAAATATTGCTTTTGAATGCTTTCTAAGTTTTATTATGCATGTGATTTATTTTTGCGACGAGTTCACTAGTAATTAAATCACATAATAATTTACTTAGGTCCCTAAAGCTAATATTGGGTAATTGCTTTTCCAAATAAACACCTACTAAAATCTTGATCGTTAGTAATAGGTTCTGCCAAAGCAGAGTGTTACTTCCAATCTTGGGCTAAGTAGAGTAAATTTCCGAAATTTGCATGTTTAGTTTGGTTTGGCCCAACAAAATCATCAAAACGGTTTTGGATTTTGAAGCAAAGGGTTGGGTTTTTGTGTTTGGGTGACAAGTTCTGTCTAGGATTAGGAAGGCTTTCCCCAACGTTGTGGGTAACTTCCTTACCTGGGAACTTTCATCACCTTAGCAATCATCCATCAACTAAGAATTACAATTGTTGTAATTAGTAAAGGAGTTTACTTACCTTTTAAATTTGGTTTTAAGTTGAGGCCAAAGTCCACTTATAAATCATGTTTGATAGGGTCTTAGAATCACTTGATTCAAAAGGGACACTTTTAAAATTGGTCAAGTGCATAGCTTTTATTTTAAAGTATTTAAAATTTGTTAACAGCTATTGATGGTAAACATACTTATTACTTTTGCATCTTCCATGTAGATATCATGTATGGTAACAACAATAATCCACCTTTTAACTTACGTTCAATCCTTGAAAAGGATAAGTTGAACGGGAACAACTTCCTTGATTGGAAAAGGAATCTGAGAATTGTTCTTAGATCCGAAGGTCGAGAGGATGTTCTTGAAACCCCGATCCCGGTTTTAACGACCACCTCTACTGAAGCCGAAAAGGCGGCCCACAAGGCCATTGCAGAAAGGTCGGTAATTGTTACCGCCTTATGCTCGCGGCTATGGAACCAAGCCTTCAAAAGAGGTTTGCAAGCTTGGATGCCTGCAGTATTATCCGACAGTGAAAACCATGTTTCAAAGCAACAAGCTCGGATAGAGAGGTATGATACTCACAAGTCTATTCTTGAGTGTGCGTTAGTCGAAGGCAAGCCAGTCGCCACTCATGTCTTTGAAATGATTGGTTATTTCGAGACAATGGAGAGGTTGGGCTTTCCTTATAGCCAAGAGTTGGCTACTGACATCATACTACACTCCCTACATGAAGGCTTCAACCATTTTAGGTTGAACTTCAATATGAATGGGGTGTCGAAAACCCTCGCTGAGTTACATGGGATGCTCATGACCGCCGAGCAAAACATCTCTGTTGCACCTAAGAAGGAAGTTCTTATGGTTCAAAAGGGGAAGGGTTTTAAGAAGGAATGGGCTGGCAAGAAAAAGCAAGACAAGGGCAAGCAAGTTGCCGCTAAGATCGGCCGATAAGCCACGGGCAAAGCCAAAGGTGGCCGCAAATGCCAAGTGCTTCCATTGTGGTCAAATTGGCCATTGGAGGCGTAATCGCCCAAAGTATCCGAATGATAAGAAGTCTGGGGCTTCTTCTTCGTGTATCTATGTCATTGACATTAATTTAACAACATCTACTTCTTGGGTATTTGATACGGTTGTGTTTCTCACATTACTTCGAATGTGCGGGGACTAAGAAGGAGTAGAACCTTGGCTAAAGAGGAGGTAGAACTGGCGCGTTGGAAATGGTGCAAGGGTTGCGGCCGTTGCAGTTGGGACTTATTGTCTACCTTTGCCTTCTGGTTTAATATTAGAGCTTAATAACTGTTATTATGTTCCTGCTATTACCAAAAACATTATTTCTATTCCTGTTTTGGATAATGAAGGGTTTTCATTTACAATTGAGAAAGGTTGTTTCTCTGTTTATTTGAATTCAATGTTTTATGCCATTGCTAAAAGGTCTAATGGTCTATATTTCCTAGACTTAGACAAAGATGTCCTTAACATAGACAAAAAAAAACATAGATCAAGCGATACTAATCCTACTTACTTATGGCATTGTCGTTTAGGACATATAAACGCGAAACGCATTCAGAAGTTACATAAAGATGGACTTCTAACATCTTTTAACTTTGAGTCATTTGATGTATGTGAATCATGTTTAATGGGTAAAATGACAAAGTCACCTTTTACTGGAAAGGGTGAAAGGGCCAGTGATCTATTGGGTCTAATACATAGTGATGTGTGTGGACCAATGAGCACAAAAGCTAGGGGAGGGTTTGGATACTTCATTACTTTTACTGATGATTTAAGTAGATATGGATATGTCTATTTAATGAAGCATAAATCGGAATCGTTTGAAAAATTCAAAGAATTCCGTAATGAAGTCCAAAACCAGCTTGGCAAAACAATTAAAGCACTACGATCCGATCGTGGTGGTGAATATTTGAGCCAAGAATTTAGTGATCACTTGAAGAGTTGTGGAATTCTTTCACAACTTACTCCACCTGGAACACCTCAGTTGAATGGTGTATCCGAAAGGAGGAACCGAACACTACTTGATATGGTTCGGTCTATGATGAGTTTTCTTGATCTTCCCATCTCCTTACGGGGATATGCTCTCGAAACTCGCTACTTTCACACTTAATAGAACTCCATCAAAGGCAGTAGAAAAAACACCATATGAGATGTGGAGTGGAAAAACTCCAAGTTTGTCTTTTCTACGTATTTGGGGTTGTGAGGTTTATGTAAAACGTTTACTTTCAGATAAATTCGCCCCTAAATCAGATAAGTGTTTCTTTGTGGGTTATCCCAAAGAGACCAAGGGCTATTACTTCTACCATCGGACTGAGGGCAAAGTGTTTGTTGCTCGTCGTGGTGTCTTTTTGGAAAAAGATTTTATTTCCAAAAAGGCAAGTGGGAGTAATATATTTCTCGAAGAGGTTCGAGAAAAGCAACAAATGGACATAGTTCAACCTATGTTAGAGCCAGAAGCCCAAGTGCCAGCTGTGGAGTTTGAAGTAATTCCTCCTTTAGAGGAATCTTCTCCCATAACTGACCAAGTGTTGGAGGACGTGCATCCTGTACACGAACCTCCTACTGTCCCACTCGAATCTAATTCGTGCGAAAATTCTCAAATTGTTGAGAAGAAAATTTCTCCTGTTGCAGCCCCTCGTAGGACTAGTAGATCAAGAATACCAAACAAGAAGTTTGTTGATTTCTTGTTAACCGAAAGTTATGAGATAATGATCTTAGAGTTTGAGGAACCTACTACCTACAAGCAAGCTTTGATGAGTGAAGACTCCGAAAAATGGCTTGAAGCCATGAGGTCCGAAATGACATCTATGTCTGAAAATCAAGTATGGGACTTGATGGATTTGCCCGATGGGGTTACACCTATTGGTTGCAAATGGGTTTTCAAAGTGAAAACAGACAAGGATGGTAACATTCAGGTTTACAAAGCAAGATTGGTTGCAAAAGGGTTCAAGCAAGTTCATGGTATAGACTATGACGAAACCTTTTCACCAATAGCAATGCTTAAATCCATTCGGATACTCCTAGCGATTGCTGCCTTCTACGATTATGAGATTTGGCAAATGGATGTCAAAACCGCTTTCTTGAATGGGTTCTTGAAAGAGGATGTGTATATGACACAACCGGAAGGTTTTGTGGATCCAGAATATCCTAGGAGGGTATGTAAGCTTCAAAAGTCCATTTATGGATTGAAGCAAGCATCCCGGAGTTGGAATCTTCGTTTTGAAGAGGCAATCAAACTGTTTGGTTTTCTTAAAAACGGAGAAGAGTCTTGTGTTTACAAGAAGGAAAGTGGGAGTAACATAGTCTTCTTGGTCTTATATGTAGATGACATACTTCTCATAGGAAACGACATTCCCGTGCTTGAGTCAGTCAAGGAATGGTTGAAGAGTTGTTTTTCTATGAAAGACCTTGGAAACGCTGAGTACATTTTGGGGATCAAGATCTATAGGGATAGGTCTAAGAGGATGATTGGACTTAGCCAAAGAACTTATATAGATAAGATCGTTACTAAGTTCAATATGGAAAACTCTAAAAGAGGTTTTCTACCCATGCAACATGGTGTTTCGCTTAGCAAGACTCAGTGTCATTCTGGACCTGATGAGATTAAGCGAATGAGTAATGTTCCTTATGCGTCAGCTATAGGGTCCATTATGTACTCCAAGATTTGTACTCGCCCAGATGTTTCATATGCCTTGAGCATGTGTAGCAGATTCCAATCAAATCCAGGTGACGCACACTGGAGTGCAGCTAAGAATATTCTAAAGTGCTTACGAAGGACTAAGGATAATTTCTTAGTGTATGGAGGTGAAAGTGAATTAATTGTTGAGGGTTACACAGATGCGAGCTTCCAAACTGACTAAGATGATTTCCAATCCCAATCTAGTTTCATCTTTTGTCTAAATGGAGGGGCAAAGTGAGCTGGAAAAGTTCAAAGCAAAGTACTCGTCGCCGATTCTACAACGAGGAAGATGAGTACATTGCTTTGCGGCAGATGCAAAGCAAAGGAAGCCGTTTGGATGAATAAGTTCATTCCTGGAGCTAGGAGTAGTGCCTAGTGTTGGAGATGGTATTGTTTTACATTGTGATAACAATGGTGCCATAGCTCGACCTAAGGAACCAAGATCACATCAAAGGTGTAAACATGTACTTAGGAAGTTTCATCTCATTCGAGAAATCGTTGAGAGAAAAGATGTAATAGTTAGCAAAGTACATACGGATAGCAATGTCGCCGATCCTTTGACTAAACCATTGCCTCGGCCCTAAGCATGAGAGTCATACTAGGGCTATAGGACTTAAGCATGTAGGAGAGTGGTTTTGATTGTGTACTATTTATTTTTAATTAGTTCACAGTTATAGTTACTCTTGTGATATGTTTGGTTATGTTTATCAATAAATGGTTATGTTCTTATTTAATCTTGGTTTAGTATTAAATAAAACGTTCAAAGTATTTTATAACGTTTGATAGGATTGTCAAATATGTGATTTGACGAATGAAACCCTATCCAGTGAACAGGAGTTATAATTTACCTTTGTCCCTAGTTCGAATCATTAAAATTGAACGTAAATGATTCTGTTTCGTGGACTAGATTGCATGTTGATTGATAGCGCAGTTTCATGGGCTATGGGGACATAGAGATGTCTAGTCATTTGCATAGGCGTGTATAGTTGATACACGTTGGGCAGATCTAGTGGGAGTTCTCTAAAAGGTTTATGAGAATCTCATTAATATATTTAGTGGATTCCTTAGACATGAGTATGACACTATTCTTACTTAAGGATTAGTATGTTTTTGACACTGCAAAACGCCGTGCCGTAAAAGGAGGCTATAAAAGCAGTGTTCGGAACTACTATGAATTGAGTGGGAGTTTTGGTTATACAAGACTGGATAAAGTCCTCCTAAGAGTTAGGATTGGTGTCTTGGCCTCTTGAAGAGCGAGAACTGAAAATCCATGGCCATGCTCAAATGGATTAAGGAGTTAATCATTTGTTTCGACAGTTCGAACTCGGATTTCAAGAAACAACTTGAATATTGGTATGGTTTACATACGATGTTACCATGTCATCAAGTTAGACATTAAGCGATTTAAGGAATTTGAAGGTTACACACTTGTTCTTAGACAAGTGGGAGATTGAAGGATTTTGTCCTTGATTAAGTGTAGCAAACTAAATGTATATGGACAGATTATGAAGATAATATATTCAATAATATTAGGTAACCGCAACGTTTTGCTAGAAGCTAATTGCGGTTTGTTGGGCTACTATATTTAGGCCAACTACTAATATGTATTGGGTCCTATGAGGTCACACAATGTGACAACCCTTGGATATTACCCAAATCCATTTGTAAAATGGGTTGGGCGGTTTTATGATGGATGGAAGAATTGTAACTCATGAGTTTATTAGGCTCATAATGTATGACATTATGAGGCAAAATAAAGCCTCATGAATCATCTCTTTGTAACCACTATATATAATCATATGGGGGTTACAAAGGAGCAACATTATTACATCACTTTAGTAAGAGAAAAATCTGATTTTCTTTTGCTCTCATCTCTCCCATTCATTCGGCCATATACACCTCAAAAGCAAGAGGATTCTTCTCTCTTCCGTACTAGCATACGTGGTGATCTAAGGGTTGTTCGTGGACCAGCACTAGAGGAACGGCGGTTGACGTTCTAAAGGATCTCCACTAGAAGGCTTGTGGTGGAAGTGGAATTCACGCATCACGAGGTATATTCTACACTCTTAATAGATTCATGTTAATTTATGCAAAGATCTTGGTGTTAGATGTTTGAGTATGTGATACTCGTTTTCCGCATTAAGCATCTAAATTCCTACAATATATTAAAAGGCGTGCCTAAGGAAGCCTACGCGCCACGTGGCACTCTCCTCATGCATGTGTACTCCTCAATCAAAAAATATAAATATTGTGTAACTATAAGATATCGAACACGTGACCTTTGAAATGAAAAATTAGAGCTTAACCATCAATGCACTATGGCTTTATTGTCTAATGTTTCAAATAAAATACTTCCTCCGTTTTTTATTACATGTTACACTTTTGAAAATTGCGGGAACCTAGACAAAAATTTAATTGGGGATTAAGTAAAAATAAGGGAGGGGATTAAAGAGAGAGAGGACCACCCCTCCCCCACCCACCCCAGCAACCCAACTCCTTCCCCTACCCCTTCCCTATCCCCTCCACCCCACCTTTGACCCCCCCTCCTCCTCCCTCTCCCCTCCACTCCACCTCCCCTTCCCCGTCGATTTCCCCCTTCCCTTCCAGCCGCCGCAGCCGCAACCCCCTTCCCCCGCCCATCGATTTCCCCAGCCCTCACCCCCCCCTTCGAAGCCCCCCACCGAGAATTCCAGATCCGAAGAGCTTAAGCTTCGCACCTCCAATTCTCGCTCCTCCTCCATTCTCCGCGCGTCGATGGGGAAGTGATGGGAGACAATCGAAGGGGGTTGGGGAATTCGCACTCATCGCAAACTAGGGTACTGCGGGGGAGGGGGAAATCGACGGGGAGGGGTGGGGGAGGGTCAGCTGCTGGAAGGGGAAGGGGGGAAATAGACTGGGGAGGGGGTGGAGGAGGGGTTGCGCCGGTGGAGTAGAGTGGATGGGGAGAGGAGGGGGGGGTGGGTGGGTGGGTGGGGTGAAGGAAGAGGAAGGGGAAGGGGGTGGGGCTTTGGGGTGGGTGGGGGAGGGGTGGTGGAAGAGAGAGAGGAGGTTAATTAGTATCTAATTAGGTTTAATTAATTAGTATCTAATTAGGTTTAATTAATTAGGTTTTATTTTTCTTAATTGTAGTAAGTAAGGGTAAGTTGGTCATTTCACAGGGGAAAACTTACCAATTTGGGAAACAAAAAAAAGTGTAACATGTATTTTGCACCATTCCGTTTTAGGAAAGTGTAACATATAAAAAAAACGGAGGAAGTATGATAAAGTCTTATAATAATTATACGTAACTAAAAAGACTTAAACAAGTATATACATCTCAAAAACTCTTATTATGTAACTAACAAGATATTGTTGATGTCATATTCTCTTACCATAATTCATTTTAAGCTATTATTTTTAAACTCAAGTCAAACCTTTCAGATTCTTTTACTTATCACGTCATGACGTGAATTTTTTAATTTCTTAATGCATAAAAAATAGGAAAAGTAGCAAAATAAATTATGAAATTTAAGAATAATATTAATATATTTGATTATTGTAACTGACCCGAGGCATCGCTCGAGCCAAAATACTAGTTCTAAAATCTAAAAGAAGCCATTAATGACACTTCCTTCTCTTCCTATTCACCAAAAATTTTCGATCCTTATAATTTAATTTAGCACAGGGCCCCTAAATTGTACAAGACGACCCTGTTTATATCCTACTAGATGTGGCAATTGTGTTGTTTGGATCGAGTTCAAGTTAGGTTATCGTGGGTTGGATTATCTTGGGACTGTCTTGCTTTTGGCCGATTAAGTGAAGTTCGAGCCTATCGTGTTTGGAAAGGTGGGGTTGGTTATATGGTCGGGTCAATTTCGTAATGAGCCTAAGTTCGGAAGAGTTCAAAAATACAATGAATAATAGGCTAGGATCTAGCGTGTGATTTTACTGATCGATGTAGTCCCATTACCATATTTTACCATTCACAACTTGTTATTTCATAGTTGATTATTAACATTCAAAACTTTGGTCCTATGTGTACGTGCTTTTCCTTACCTCATATAAGTCATAAGACTATTTTTCTATACTTTAGCATTTGCCTTGTGAAAAAGGCCTCCATACTTTGCCGTGATAGTATATGGGGTTCCTTAAAAGCCTCTATGAGCCTCAAAACTAGAGAGTTTATCCAAGTTGAATGATTTTATTCGGTTTCTGTGAGATATAAAAGCCTTGTTTTGGAGAGCTTGTGCAGCACGGCGCGGCAATGGAATTGCATAAAACTGATTTGGCTAATTTTAGACATAAAATTGGTATTAGCCTCCGAGAAGTCGTTAAAAAGATCATTAAGGCCATCGGTATTAGCTAACCCGACTCGAAATTAGCGGGTTTTGGGTCAACCCACGACCCATTCATTAAACGGGTGGGGTTAGGGTTGAACATTTTAACCCGAATCCGACACAACCCGTTTAACTACTATTCTACTATGAATATTATTCGGTGGGCTTGAAATAATTTGAATATTTTCATAAATACATAAGAGTTATTCTTTGGTTGTCCGTTTTGATTTATTTAGGTAAGATATTAGTATATAAGACGTGGGTTAAGAAATATATGACGTACATTTGTTTAGTTTATGTGTATATCAATATGCGCTCGTGATAAACGGACCAGGTTAGGGTTGAGTGTTGTTGGCCCGTTTAATAAACGGGTCAGGTTGAGGGTGTTCAACCTGTTTACCAATGGGCCCGGCAAGAATTTGACAGACCCGACCCGTTTACTAGCTGTAGTATTAGCGTCTGAGAAGTCGTTAAGAAGCTTATTAAGGTGATCACCTTCTTTGCTCTTCCATTGAATCAGATCATGAACATATTCCATTTGGTTTTCTCTAATCACCCAAGAAAAGGAATTACTTCAAGAGTCCGTTGTGGTGTTGTTTTACCAAGTCTTTATAGTATTGTTCTAATATGCTTTTTAGGATGTAGTAATATGCAAGTCATTAATGTCTTCCATGAAAAGATCAATGACCAAAGTAGTGGGTAGTTCTATGGTTACACAACCAAAAACAAAAAAAATGAATCGGTAATCCTGTACTTTAGATAGTTATTCAATCAACCTTATCGTACAACAAGGAGAAGCATAGCTAGCCAAACCACAGTAGAAGCAAAATGATATAAAATACTTTGCAAAATCAAAATTTCCACACATTTTCCAATCAACAGACCAAGAATACTTGCTACATCATGTAACTCAATATGAGCATCACAAATTTATCCTAATTTCAAACACTTGGTAAAATACTAAAATGTAATCTCTGCCAACTAATGTGGCACTGCTGAGCCCACACCATATAAAAAAAAATGATCCCCATCAAAAGGCAAGCAAATATTAACCTAGTTTGCTGCATTTCGTTTCAGACAAACAGTCGATTGACCAATAAGATCAACGAGCGACGACTCTCCTAAAGAACAAAGAAATTCTTGTTTGGAGTGAGTAGCAAAAAAACTATACAACTAAAAAGCATAAGGGGCGCCAGTCCAGTGTTCTCCCAGTATCAAAACTATTACACTTATCAACTCTTCTATTCACAGATATCAATGTAAAACTAAGTAGAGCTGTTGAGAATTATTTTCTTGAGAGAGAAGTCAGGTAGCAACAGCTGATTCACTTGGAAAAGATGAACTGCTAGATTCACCTGTTACATTTACAGCCTTCACAGATGAGCACTGACCCGGTGTCACAGGCTTCTCAGGTTGTTCAATATCCAAAACATCTGGAAGGTTATCAGCAGACTGCATATAGAGCAATGACAAGTTAGTAGTAGTAATCGACAGGTTCGAAACTGCTTGAATAGATCTGTTGTAATGCAATAGGAAAGCATAACAAAACGCAAACTCGTCAATGATGTAACAACTGTATTCTGCTGAGAGAGATGAGAACATTCAAGTTATACCTCCAAGTGAGTCAGCATCTCAACTGCAGAATCCAAGTCACCTCTATTGACCTGATAGACATCGGCAAGAGACTGATCAGAAACACCAGGAAATATCATCTGGAGATAAGCTAGGTCCATTTCAGACTCTTCATCCATAAATTTACTGTCTTCCTGAGAATTTTCAGAGGATACACCATCAGCAGCATCAGCTTGTTGTCCCTTCAGTTTGTAGCCATCAACATTAGGGTGGGCATCGGAAACAGCAGCTTGCTCAGAATGGGTCTTTGAGGTTTTATCCTCATTTACCTCTCTTTTAAAGAGTGGCACATATGATGCCGCATACGGATTCAAAGTCGATGCGCTTGATTTCATTATAGCAGGTGGCAGAAAAACACTGCAGAAAGAATGCGCAACACATCAACAAAAGCCACATACACTGATACATCCAATACCCAAAAAGGAGACGAACATAAATTTTCAACTATTAATAAGTGCCTACATGTCACAGAACAAGATCGAAGTAGTGGAGTTGATGGCTAATAAGTTTCAAAGCAAAGTCCAATGTTCTGCAGCAATAAAATGTATTGTAACTATTGTTTTAACTTTCCAGAACTAATTCGTCCATTCGACAATATGGAGAAAATTAGCCAACTACTCAACGAGATGACGAAATAAGACTAACCCCTTCAATGCAAAATATAACTTGCATTACTCAATTTCATTTGATCCAGAATATATGCCATTCTACAATATCATGCTACACATGATATATCGCTTCATATTATAAATGCATCATATTCCATTTTACAATTCAAATACAATTTCAAATAACTTCAAAGATATCCAGAGATGTAGTCTCAACTCAAAAATCAAAATCGTGAAGTATTTCGACACACACAATCCCAAAATGATGGGTAATATACCAAATATCATCTACGCAACGCGAAATCGTCAATGGCAACATTCTTGAAGAAACCAAAACAACTCAGCAGGTCATTCTTGAAGATATCATATCAATATCATAATCTTTAAATCAAATTGAAGGAAAAAAAAAGAGTATCCCAGCTAAAAAGTAGGTATTATTAGGTAAGTAAAAATTAGTTACTCCCTAAACTTGACAAGAAAACACACCAAACTAACTTTGCTCAACATTTCTTAAAATCAATTTCATTTCTTTCTCACCAAAATCAATTAGGGCAACAACTAACATCAATCAACAATAATCCAATCCACCATTTCCCAAAACAAAAAAATCTTGCCTGATCAAATTCAAATTCAAAGCAAGAATATAATTCAAAACAATAAAGAACAATTGATCAACAATCATAAACCAAAAAAATAACATTAATAATCGAATTTAAACATACAAAAATTAAGATAATCAACCAATAATCGAAAAGAAAGAAATAATTGAAGAATCGAAAAGAAAAAGTGAGAAAGAATACTTACAAAATAGGAAAGATGGAGAAAAAAAGAACCCTAAAAATGGAGGAAAAATGATGAATTGATGAAAAAGTTGCGATTGAAGAAGGTCTACAAGAGAGAGAGAAAGAGGAGAGAGAAAATGATGAAGATTTGTGCAGGTACTGCGCCCTTTTATATGGGGAAGGTGGATTTTGTGGAAGTAATAATGGAGGTTGAAAATGGTAACGGTTTTGGTTTGGCTACTACATGATCGTCACAATCAACACCAATAATTATGTAGGTATCACAAAAATTCAACATTATTTTTTGTGTTGGAATAATTAGTAACCAATGAATCCCTGATATAAACAATATCAATCAAATAAAACAAAATCTCTACAAATATTGCGAGACCAGGTAATAGTGTTTTTTTAACTATATTTAAGGCGTATAAGAATGTGAGGTTATTTTGGAGGGATTGAAGGAAGATAGATAAGATCTAATTTGTTGTTTAAGATTTTTACATGTTTGTTATTTCAAAAAGTATGTGGGTAATTTTTTATTTCAAAAAGTAGATGTGATAGGAGTTAGTGCATGAGCAGAAAAGATTTAAAAAAAACTAATATAATAATGGTGGGCCATGTAAAAAATGGGAGTGGACAAACTAATTTTTAAACAAATAAAAAAGTATATGTTCGGACTATTTTGAGACATAAGGAGTAATATATAAGAAAATAAATAATAACTCATATAGTTATGTGGGATCTTGTTGAATTCGTCTCAATATGTATGTTTTAGAATATCTGTTTTACATAGGTTTTACTTGTATACGATGAAGGATAGTTTTGAATATGCACATTGAAAATTGTATAAAAAGCAAACAAAAAGAACATTATGCAACAGATAGAGTATTTGATAATGTCTTGAAGCTTAATATGTTATAGGAATGTGGTGAAGCATACATTAAGAATTTTTAATTCCCTTAGTTAAATCATGCGATAGTGAAAAATGTCATACTTTAATATACATCCTAATTAACTAATCGAGTTAACCCAACCTGAACCCAAACCATTTAATAAATGGGTTGCTTGTGTTAGATTCACGCTGAAAAGTTCAACTTGAACCCGTGCCGTTTAATAAGCAGGTCGTGCAATGTCAACCCAATTACTTAACATGTCAAAAACCTGGAACCAAATTAGCTAATTTCATGTGGGGTTATCAGATCAATTTTTTTCTAGCATTATTTGAAGGTAAATCGAACATATAAAATGTCATTAAAGTTAAGAATTTCAGAGACGACATTACACAAAGTAAAAAAGCCTATCTAAACACTCGACGTATCACAACACTGCCAATATGAAATTTCATCCACTTATCAGAGTTTATTATTTAACAGAATTATGAATTTATTGTAGCATATAATACTAGGTTACATAAACAAAAATTCGGATAAAAATGTGGGATGCGAGAAGTATTTAAATAGGAATATCAAATATGTGCCTTACTAATATCGTTCTAAACCTCGTAAGTTAAACCACATATTAAAAATTAGGTTTATCGGGGTCTCACTTGAGGAAGGATAAGGGGAATTTCTCAAATGAGTCTTGTGAGGTTTCATCCCTAGACCTTAAGGATATGAGGTGGAAAGTGATGCCAGTACTTCTACTCCACCCCGTTAACCTCATCTCATGACAAAAATATGAGCGTGAGAGTTATCTAAAGAAACCACCTATAACTCGAGAAGTGATAGGACCCTAACCGTTAGTTGTTTTTTTTTTTTAAAAAAAAACTAACAAGGGCACGTTGGTACCTAAGTCTTATGACATTGGTACCAAAGTACTGGTACCAAAGTCTTAAGACTTAGAGACCAAATTAACGTAAATAACCTTTTTTGTGTGTGTAAAAACAACATAAAGTATGAAAAAAAACACAACTTTTTTGGTATCTTGAACAACATTAGTACCTAAGTCTTAAATATTGGTACTAATATCAGTAAGACTTAGGTAGCAACGTGCCCTATTAGTTGTTTTTTTGGTAACTAAGAGTTAGGGACCTATCATTTCTCCCTGTAACTTCTTTTTTTTTTTTTTTTAACGGGGTTTCCCCCTGTAACTCACATTACATAATAACATAGTAAAGAAAAAATTAATTCCTCCCTACTAAGCACACTCGACATAATTAAGAATTTCCAAAAACAAAAAGAAAAAAAAGAAATAGAGGATAATTCCTTCCATTGTCAAGACTTTATCCTCCCTCAGCGCGGGAGAGTGAGAGAGAATCAGCAATCAACAGTCAAGAATGGCATCTGTGTTTCTTTCTTCAATTCCTCCCATTTTCAACTCTCTCTCCAAACCAACACCTCAAACTCTTTTCTTTAGGTACTTTTATCTCTCTTTTTTTACATGCACTTTTTTTCTTCCTTTGCTTTTTTTCATTGTTGTTGTTGTTGTTGTTGTTGTTGTTGTTGTTGTTGTTATTGTTGCTAATGTTGTTGTTGTTGCTAATGTTGTTATTGTTATTGTTATTGTTATTGTTATTGTTGTTGTTGCTAATGTTGTTAATGTTGTTGTTTGTTGTTGTTGCTAATGTTGTTAATGTTGTTGTTTGTTGTTGTTGCTAATGTTGTTGTTAATGTTGTTGGTGTGTTTTGTTATGTGATAACCTTGTTTTCTTGGGTTACAGAAATCAGATAAATTTCCCTGTTTTCCAGAAAAATTACAAATCTGAAGGGAATTTCATTGCAAATTCCAGCATTTCCTCTTCACCCAATTCAGAATTTGGGTTTTACAAGAGGGATTTGTTGCTCTTTGGCTTCTCTACTTCCCTGACCTTAATCTTCCCTAACCTTGGTAAGCTTATTTTTCTGCATTTTTTTTTTGCTTATCATGTTATTTTTGGTATTTAAAAAATTGGGTTTTACTCTGATTTTTTCAAAAATTAAAATAGTGCAATTTGGTTTGGTGTAATTTTGTAGGAATTGGTGCTGAGGAGGAGGTGAAAATGGCTAATTTTGTTGATGATATAAATGCATATACTTACTCATATCCCCTTGAACTTCCCTCCAAAAAGCGCGTCTTTAAATGGTATGATTTCTTTTTTCTTATATTATTGATTACATATGAGAACAATTGTATGATTTGAAACTCCAATGCTATGTTGCTTGGGTTAGGAGAGAAGAACTTGGTACTAGTGGACTAGGTTGTGGGAGTTCATCCTTATGATTTAATTTGATCTACTAATAAGTTTTGTATGATGTATGGTCCTTTGATTGGATTAATCTTTTAAAGGTCTACGACTTCGGGTAATACTCCATCTTTTTTCTATAAGGCATACACGAGATTCAGGGATGAACTTTGACACTTAATTACTCATTTACTCTCAATTTGTTTTGATAAAATTTAGAAGAAAGTAATTATATGAGAGTATTTTTTGACGAGTCTAATGGCATGGTTTTGAATACTTATCTGGAGCTTATCGTCCTCCCTCAAATAACTCCATCCTTGTGTCCTTGTAAGATGGTTGTACACAGTTCATCCTCCTGATGCCTTCAATCTTGAGATATCAACTATTATAAACAAGTCTTTTTGAGGCATACATTGATTGGAACAATAACTTACCATATGTTGTTTACTTCTACTTTTTAGAGGGGTTAAGCTTAAGCCACGAGCAATTATAATTAAGGGCTTGTTGAAAGCTTATATTAACCGTGTACCACCGTGATGCCAAAAAGGATTATATCTTTCCTTATGTTCTATGTCCACAATTAGTCTTATTTCCACTTCGAATTGCTCTTGTTCTTTATTTTTGTTGGTGCTAATGAACAAGAGAATACATGAGAAAGAAGGTAATCTTGTGTTTCCTTATTACAGAGTGAGAAGAAGTAGCTTGTGCTTCTTATGACATTTTAGTCTTCGTTGTTTGCTTCCACGAATATAATGAGCTACTTCTATTGCGAATCACTTCTTTTTGTCCTTAAATGTAGGGACCTGACTCTTTTCATCTATTTTAAGGGTGGAATCCAGAAAGCCAGAAAGGTACTCATCAGCTGCTCCTCTGTCACGTAAGTTAGTCTTTTGCCTCACTCGCCGCTTAGAAGATATTCATTGAAATTTTGCTGATTTTTAAATAAGTAATCTTTCTTTAATTATTTCTGAAGGTGATTAATATAGTCATGAGTTTCTGTTTTTCAACCCTATTACACTCCACATGTGTCTAAATTGTACTGATGAGATATTGATATGGATTAATGAAGCTAATGCGCGGCTGCGTATAGTGTCCGAGCGTGTTGACTTTATCGACAACCTCATCATATCTGTTACGGTGATGACCATAAACCATCTTCCTTCTTATGAGTATCTATTTTATCTCGACATATTAACTGACTTGCTATATTGATTCAGATAGGTCCCCCCAATCCAGAGTTCTTGAAATCAAAAGATAAGAGTACATGGAATGCAAAAGATGTTGCTGATTCAGTTTTGTCTGACAAATCCGCATTGGTAATTTGCCTTTTTCTCTGTTGCTCTTTACTTGGCATGGAATGAAAATGTGAGTGATCTGGTTCTGTCTTCTCTGACAATGCAAAAAAAGTGTTTGAGAAAATGTTGATTTAATGAATAAAAGAGATAGATATTGATTGTAGAATTCTATCTTAACCAGAATCTAGTTATCCGCGCGTTAATTCGCTGAAGAATGCGAATGCTTTCGGTACGCAGGAACCACAGGCGATGTCATTAGCAGTCATTTTGTGATTGACTTTTGTAAATCTGTTTCATGTAGCCTACACATAGTGCTAGCTGTATCCTTTTTAGTTACGAAATGACAGTAATATGACTTAAGAGGCATCCATTATCGTATTCCCAAAATGTCAAAAGTAGATAGACCAGGTTGCTGCTTGGCAATATGAATATTCGATGCATCCCTTAATAAATTTAGTTTGCTTATAGGCTTGAACTAACAAAGCTTTGAATGTTTGCAGCGAGTTACTTCAACTCAAAAACTGGCTGAGAGCTCCATACTTGATGCACATTCAGATGAAGTAAATCCTCAGAGTTCTGCTTCTTTGATGTTTTAGTTGACCATTAACATCTACAGCTATTACATATAAACTTTCTCGGTCAGCTTTTAGAAACAATGTTGATTTTATACTTTTACATGTTCTCAGGTTGATGGTGAACGATACTGGTTATATGAATACTTAGTCCGAAAATCACCAACCAAATCTGTATGTAACTTTTCATCAAATTGAATTCAGTGGGTTTTTTTTCAATTTTGATATGCGACTTTATCCCTCCCACCATAATCTGTAGGCCCGGGAGTCGAACAACTACAGACAATATGTCGCTGCTACCGCTGAGCGTGATGGTATGTCCCTTGTCACTGTGTATGTGACATGCCTATAAAACCGATATGTTTCTGCTGCACGGATTAAAGTCCCCACAAGAGAGCTTCCTCTCTTTGACTTACATATCTTCAAGTAGAAAAACAAAATTAAGAGCACTGCAGATTAGTTTTTGCAATAAAAAAAAAACAAAGGGGAGGATGGAAAACAATATTGTGCTGTGCCATATTTTTTACAGTATCATATTATTCAGAGCCTCATCTAACTCATGCAAAATTGCAGGCTTTTTATATACTGTGAACGCTTCAACTCTGAGCAAGCAATGGGAACTTGTAATTTCTCTTCCCTTAGCTTTCTCACCCTCCTCACTTCGATATGGTTGGTTATGATCATCCATAGTTCTCATTGAGTTGTTCTTATGGTCGTGACTATTGACTATTTGGTGCAGATGGGACCTATTGTGAAGAGTACGGTGAACTCCTTTCGGCTTCTTCCTGCAACCGAAAATTATGTCCCTCCTTCCAAGGATCCTTGGAGATTTTGGTGATTATGCTTTTTGATCAGTCATCTAGTGCTAGTGGCCTCTTGCTCAGTTCTGTATGTGGGGGAAAACATGAGTCAAAGGCATATTGATGATATTTCCTTTGCCTTATGGAGTTTTGGCACATTTCAATTTATGTTCTTGATCTGAGCAGTGCAAAAATTTTCTGATACACGACATTGAAAGAGAGTTGAATGTATATCAGTATATGTAGTGGCTTTTATGTTTCTTTGTGTTGCCTGGGGAGAATTTATTCATGTTGATTTATGGATGAAATGTTAAGCAAACACATACATGTACATCTTCATTATTTCAATAGCACTTAATGAGTAAAAGTTATTTCGAAAACCGGCACATGAAACATCTGGTATTTCTTATGTAGTACTATCATTTACTATCATTTAAGTGAAGTATCCATTTACTATTTAATGTTTCTTTTAACGAGTAGTTTACTAGTCTAATGGTCTAATTGATAGGTGATAAAGAATAGTAATTTTACATGCCAATCCTGTGTTGCAACACGATTAACATCACCATTCTCAAATGTAACAAGTCCTTTACGTTTGATCAGTTTAGGATGTGCCACACCATTCAGCTCTAACTCCCCGCTCACAGCAAAATTCAGATTCATCAATTGCAAATCCACTTGTGGATTTTTGATTACTTGTTCCGTTTGCTTCCCAACTTCAAGACTTTTCCTGACAATGCCAGAGGTAACGCAGAAATGAGCCTAACAAGCCAAGAAACGAATATATACTACTCGGGACAACTTGAGTAGAAATTCATGGAGGCCTGAGCTTGGCTATCTTCTAATACAATCTTAATTGAAGTAAAACCAAGAACATAATGTGTCAGCAAGAGCTCAAATTTAGGTCAGAGGTACCTGAGGGTTGAAAGAAGCTGGAAGTTGAAGTCCCTGGTTCTGAGCCAAAAAACTGTGAAACATATCTTGCAGCAACCAATCGATTATAAGTGTCCTTTGGGAGTCTTGTTTGATTGGATGGCAATCTATTTAAAGGAGCAGCTCCAATACGCTTATCATGTGGTAGATATGCTTCTCCATGACTCAATTTTATCTTCCCAGAAATACTAGGTTGCAATATCGATCCAGCTATTTGCAACAGTGTGTCAACCTGTCCACTATAAATCAGATCAAAAAATCAGTCTTGATAGGAGAATGCAACAATAGTTGGAGAACAGAGTAGACTAGAAATACAAGTGACACACAGCAGAAGATACTTCTTCAAATCTGTAGGGAACAATTTCGATGATCCCACCATCAGTCCACCTACACCAAGGTTGTTTGGCATACAGCAGATTCATAATTGTCTAGTGCCGTGTGATTGAACGAACTTTCAGCGCATGTACATATTACATATATATGTGTTGTATCAAGCAATGTCCCTGTGTGTTTACGTACATATAGTAATTGAACAAGGAACTTTGGTTTTGCAACTAATCAACGATAGTTAAAATCAGATGATGCAAATGATATGGTCTTACTGATTCTTACACTGAAAAATCGGAGAAAAGTTTTCTGTTACACCAAGTGCTCAAAATATATAGACAATCCAACTACGCATATCAATAGGCAAAATCTTGCTTAATAATCAGAAGATGTCAATAACACTACATTAGCCATGGACTGTTTTTCTGCCTCATGTATTACATTTAACGATGACTTATTATGAACCAGTAGATGATGATGTACGTGCACCACTGCCTCTAATACCACCACGTTGTCTCATTAGCATCCTTTCGTCTAATTGGATCTCCAGCAGCTGAAGAGTCTCCATCACAATTTTCATGGTATCTTCATGAGTACAAGCCTTAAGACACACCTTTTCAAATGCTGCCATCATCATGTTGTACCTCTGTCCTTCTTCAGTCTTGAAAGGATCATGATATGCAACTTTAACCCTCGTATGTCTCCTTTGAATGTCCCTCCGCCATCGCCTCACAATATACTTCTCTGGAACCTCATATATGTGGTGCCTATCGTACACTTTGATCAAATGCCTACACATTATTCCGTGGCTCTCAAATAGCTTGCATTCACACCAAGCTTCATTAAATTGTAGATTTAATCTAACACTATATGAACACCTTTTCTCTGTGGGAATCTCCTCCCTAGTTGATTCATACACTCTATCTTGAACTGTGTGCTCAACAACATGTTCAGACACATTTTTCCTTTGTACAACATCTACGTACAACATACTCATACATTCCACTTGCACCTCTTTTAATTTTGCATTTGTGTACAACTTCTGAAATACCTCTTCAAAAGAAAACCCTGTTACAAGTTCCTGGGTGTACCTACTTGTGTTTAAGTCAGCTTCCCTTTCATCATTGGCTTTTGATTCCATTATATTGCAATAACTTTCAGCAAACTCGTACAATCGAGTATGCTTGTTCACATACCCTTCAAAGAAACTGTTAATGCTCTCCGACCTTTGAGTTGTATTCATTCCGGCCCAAAATATGTGTTTTAAGAAAGCCGGAACCCACATATTTTTATCATGATACAACCCTGGTTATACATAATTCAATGTTAATATGACAGCAGAAAAAGCAACTGCTCACAGAGGCACAGAGTAAAAACTCAACTGGAAAAAATAATTGCCCACTTACAGTAAATTGAATAGAAAAAACTGGGCGATGCGGGGTCTATAGGAGTAAAATGTTTCATTATGGCATTTTCATTCACATTGTTATAATGTTATGGAAGTATATAAAAACTCCAGAGTCAAGATTGCAACTAGTACAAACTACAAAGGCTGCTTCATTGAAACTATAAAACAGTGCAACTGTGTTGTCCTTATTCCAGTTTCGTGATAATCTGACATTCATCACATGGTAACTTCCTATGAATCGGTATTTAGGGGGTAAGGGTATTTTAGGGGATCTATTAGTTCGCTTGAGAAATAAGTTAGATAGTTTGTTAGGGAAAGAAGTCTATATATAGTGGTAATGAGAAAGAAGAAAGTATGTTGAAAATAGATGAGAACTTGGGTGAACTTTTAAGAGTTCAATTGGGAGAGAATCAAGCCTCTCGAAAGCTTGAATATCTTTACATTTTGTTGTATTTTCAGTTATTAATCAATCTAAGTCCATTTTCTTCCCTTAATTTCTCCATTTTTGCACTATAATCTGTCCAAGCTATGTTAATTTATAGCATAACTCTCAAATGCAGATAAACCTAATGTAAAGGAATATGAAAACACTTTCTGCTACTTTAACAATAAGGGTATGACGCACAAAAATGTAAAAAACACACAAATTTGGACCTATAGGACTCTACATGACATCCAGTAATTCTGTCTAACACACAACAAGGAAATTAAAAGTTCAACCTATTTGCAGTGACCCTTTGCTTTTTCAATGTAGAAGTCTAACATGGCAAGAGATAAAGGTAAAATAGGACTTCTAAGTTAAAACTATCTAGCAGAGACTAAAGTCTCTTTAATGAACTTTATCAGCTGGATTTTAATAGAGCACAGAATGATGAAGCTCAGGTAAACATTATATCATGGAACTCAGATAGCCAATAGACAATTTGTGAAGTAACAGATCATATATGCAATATACAGACAAACAAGTCTTTCAGAAACAAAAAGACCTACTGCGCAAATCTTAGAAAGTACATATATATAATAGACATGAGAAATAATATTAATATTACATACCAGATAGCCACTCATTGTTATCAAGTCCGTAAGCATACACTGCAGATGTCCAATTGATCTCAAACTCTTCCGGGCTCAAGCTATCATAGATAGCATTCTGCAAAACATCCTTAAATTCTTGGTAACTCTCATATACACCAAGCTTCTCACTAAATTTTTGGAGAATGAGCCACAAGCACCATCGATGGCAAGACTTTGGCATAGTTATGGATAAAGCCTTCTTCAGAGCAACATCTTGGTCGGTCAATATGGCAACCGGGGCTTTTCCTCCCATGCATAACAACCATGTGCGAAACAACCACTCAAAAGTCTCTGTGTCTTCACGTGACACTAATGCACATCCGAGCAAAATTGTTTGTCCATGATGGTTAACACCCACAAAATTGGCTAATGGCAACTCATACTCATTTGTAAGGCATGTCGTGTCAAAATAAACAACATCACCAAACTCTTCATATGCAACTCTACTTCTCGCATCAACCCACATCACATCTTTCACACAGCCCTTGTCATCTAGCCTATACATGTGAAAGAAATTCATTCCATCAGCACTCATTTTGTTATAAAAGTTCATCATGGCCTTTGCATCGCCATCTTGCCACTTCAATCTTTTTGGTTTCACAAAAACACTGCTGAAATCACTTTCAGTAATCTCCATGTTTGCAACACCACTCCTATCTTCAGCAAGACCACTCTGAATATCCAGTACCTTAGCCCCTGCAGCATGGTCGTTAAACAACTTCATATTCACATGACAACTCCCTTCTTCATGTCGATTTGGATTGTGATTTTGGTGCTCAATCACAACCTTCTTAACTACCCATTCCTTATCCTTATTTGAAGTTGCATACATCATAACCGGACATTCACATTTCTT
Organism: Beta lomatogona; assembly: GCA_947646795.1. Classification (NCBI taxonomy): domain Eukaryota; kingdom Viridiplantae; phylum Streptophyta; class Magnoliopsida; order Caryophyllales; family Amaranthaceae; genus Beta; species Beta lomatogona. Next base: position 457,360 of record CANSNZ010000263.1, read on the forward strand.
AGTCGCCACTTCTACACTTTTCGAACCCAAACTCCTCCTTGACTTACCAGAACATTCACACTTCCAAGTTGATTTCTTTCTAAACTTTGCTGCCTCACCTTCCTTTTGATTATATGTCCCGGCTATACGAACGACACCAAATCCTTCCTGTTCCCCATACATTCTAAAGTATATATCAGCATCTTCCCAAGTTGAAAACACCATGCCAACTGCAGGCAGAAGAATAGCTTCTTCCAACACATTACTACTACACACACTTTCATCCGAAGATGACTCACTTTCATTAGTTCCCTTCTACATTTACACAAAATCAAAACATACACAAGATCAAAATTAACATTAACAAACCCTACTACATGAACTGACAACACAAGCTTCTCAAATTTCCTCAACACTAATCATTTCTCAATGACAATGCAAACCCACAAAACATAATCAATTATATGAACAACAAATTGCAAAAAAAATCAATTCTTTCAAAGAAAAATAGCTTTAATTGTAATAAAGATTATTTAATTTAACTTGCAATTACAATATCTTAGAATCATTCTTTGTTAACATAAATAACATACCTCGAAGTTCATTTCATCTTCTTCATCCATATAAAAAAGATCATCTATCTGATTAGAAATTTCTTCCATTAAATTCTGTTTCTACGATTTTCAACTGAATTCTGAAGTTGCCGCAGAATTAAAGCTCGTAAGTAAAAAACTAAAAAAGAGTGAAACAGTTTTTGGGGTTCAACAGTAAAACCCTCATCTTGCTCTTCCCGCCTTTTCTTCCACTTCTATTATAGCTTCTCCTAAAATATTGAAATTACCAGGTTACCCCCATTTCTTGGTTTCCGAAAACACTTCATTATGAAAAGCAAAAAAAAAACTAGCTTTAAGAATTTTTAGAGTACGTGGGATGCAGGTTTTAGAGTATAACGAGTTTTTAGGTACAGGCTACGCTCAGGTAATTAAAATTTTCTTTTATCAAAATTTTACTATAAAATGATAACATCAAATAATGACTTGGTTTAGTGGTTAAGACATTAATATATAAGCTTGAATCATGGGATCAAATCTTATACCATACATTTTCTAATATAGTAGTAGTATAGATGTGTATATATATAGGTATTATTATCAATAGTATCAGAATCTAGAAGTATATTGAAATGTATAAATTAATATTTATAGATTTTTTAGGGAGATTGTGTTCTTAGAAAGTATTGAGTTAGTAATCTTTGTCTTTTATTAGAAAATGAGGAGGACATTGGCTCTGTTTGGCAATACTAGTTGAAAATAAACTGAAACATATAAGATAAAGTTGGAACTGATAAGGTGCTGGAACTGATAAGGTAGCTGTCAGCTTAACTGTTTGGTAAAATTAGTTACTTAAGTTGATAAATTATTTTGGGAAAATTAGTTGATATCAAAATTTTAAAAAGATTTTTCAAAATTTCAGTCACTTTATCCTGAAATGTTAAAAAATTTAACTTATCTTTACCTATTTATTTTTACAGTCTCTAATGCACGCCATCTTTGACGATTGATATATCTAACGGTTTTTTCACCAAATACCCCTGACAAATAAATTTATTCACCAAATACCCCCACTTTTTTCAAAATTCACCAGATACCCCTGACCTTTCAAAAAATACCAAAAATGCCCTTTTTGGCTAACGGACGTTAGTGCTCCGTTAATTAATTAACTAATAAACCTAATTAAACCCTAATTAAACCCTAAAACTCTAACTAACCATCCTCCCACCCCACCCTTTGACCCACCACCCCCCCCCCCCACAACTCCAACCCCACCTGCCCCCTCCCCCCCCCTCCCCCGCCGCGCGCTCCCCCTCCCGACCACCCCCGGCCGCCGCCGCCCCCCCCTCGGCAACCCCCCACGCAGCTCCCCTCCCCTCGACATTCCGCAGCTCCCCCACCCCCCATCGACCCTCGCGGCTCCCCCCCACCCTTGTCGATTCCACCCACCCTCCCCCACCCCCGTCGAATCCTAACCCCACCCCACCCCCCTCACTCTCGCCGGCCCACCAACAAACACCTAACAACATCAACTCACTCACTTTGGAGTTACCGGAATCGGGTGGGAAGAGCTTCGAAAAGAAAATGCCGGCGAGAGTGAGGGAGGGGGAGGGGAGGCGCGAGGGACGGGGAAGGGGAGGCGAGAGTGAGGAGGGGGAGGGAGGCGCGAGGGACTGGGGAAGGGGAGGCGAGAGTGAGGGAGGGGGAGGGGAGGCGCGAGGGACGGGGAAGGGGAGGCGCAAGGGAAGGAGAGAGGGAGGGGAGGCGCGAGCGAGGCGAGGGGAAAGAGGCTGCTTAGGGAAAGGGGGTCCGCGGGGTTTGCGGGGGGGGAGAGGGGAGGGGGTGGGGGGTGGGGGTGGGGTGGGGGGGGTGGTGGGGCTGGTGGGTCTAGGGTTTTGGGGGTAGGGTTGGGGGTTGGGTTAAGGAGAGTTTAGGGTTTAGTTAGGTTTAATTAGGGTTTAATTAGGGTTTTTTAGGTTAATTAGTTAATTAATTAACGGAGCACTAACGTCCGTTAGCCAAAAAGGGCATTTTTGGTATTTTTTGAAATGTCAGGGGTATCTGGTGAATTTTTTTAAAGGTCAGGGGTATTTGGTGAATTTTGAAAAAAGTGGGGGTATTTGGTGAATAAATTTATTTGTCAGGGGTATTTAGTGAAAAAACCGTATATCTAATTACACATTAGTAAAAATTGTGAAAAGTTGATATTCTAAAAGTTTACATTAGAACAAATCTAACAAGATGTCATATGACTATATTTTTATTTATATATTAAATGAAACGTAGTCAAACCTAGATTTAATTAATCCCTTTGGTTATTCGGGTGACTTGCTCATCATGAAATGGTGATGCTCACTAATCACTACCCTTGATGGGTGATAGCTAGAGTCCTATGGTTATATATTGAGAGTTTAATTATATAATTTTCCACATTAAACATACTGTATATTAATTTAAAGATTGCATTTTGCAAACATTAATTTGTACATAATCTACAATTTATATATATAATGTAAAGATGAGTAATCTAGCAAGAGTCGTATGATTATAAAAGGTTACTATAATTTATAACACCTCTCCTTGACATACCATTAAGTCACGAGGAGCGCGAAAACTATCGCTGAAAGAAGCTTATATTAAAATATGTACAAAGTCGCACCCAAAAAAATATGTACAAAGAACATGTAGTCCAAACATATCACCTTTTTTTTTTGGGAAATAAACGAACTGATATTACTTAAATGTTAACGTTAACATCCTGATATCCCTGGTCAGGAGGCTCAGGTTCAGGCACATAAGTCACCATATTACAACTTTCTAAGTCAGCTAATAAATATTTAATACATTCCGGGGGAGGGGAAGGTAAGTATTCTAAAATATTATAACTTGTCCTCCCTTTTGCACTTCGTGCTACAGCATCAGCAAGTTTATTAACATTTCGTCCTTCATGTTGAAGCTCGATTCCTATAAGATCTTGGAGCAACAGCCTACATTCATATATTACATCACGTAAGTTGTTTTTAACATTGTTAGAGTTCATAATCTCACCAAGTGCATTTCTGCAATCTTTTGCGATTATGCACCGAACCCATTGCCTTTCCTTCGCCCATTTAAGAGCCATAAGAATAGCCCAAATTTATGCCTCTTTAGCATTTAAACAAAAAGTAGCCAAATACACACCTCCAATCCAAGAACCACTGTAATCTCTACAAATAGCAGCTAAGAAGGATTCATTCGATCCATAAAAAGAAAGAGCCATCAACATTAATTTTTAGTTGGGGGTGAAGGGGAGGAGACCACGAGGAGAGAGAGAGAGAGAGATTGGCGTTAGGAGCTTGACCCACTTTAGGTTGGTCTCTAGAATAGAACCATTCAGTGGCGGGCCAACAGGAATTTTTAATAGTAATGGAAGAGGGAATATTTTTCTTGTTGAAGACCCAGGCATTGCGCCTAAGCCAGAGACCCCAAATGGTGAAGACAAAAGATACATTAGATGGCACCAAGTTATTCACGGAATTTCTAACTGTTGTGATATTTTCTTTGAGCCAGTCATTTAATAGGAAGGGAGTGAGAGTAGAAACATTCTCCTTAGACCATATATCAGTAGCTCTATGGCAAATCCGAGGAATATGGTTCAAATCTTCCACTTCCCCGGGGCAAAAAGGACAATGGACCTGGTGGGGATTCGTAATAAAAGAGATATTATCATTTGTAGGCATCCTATTCCACACAATTTGCCAAAGAAAGAAGAGGTGTTTGGGATCCAGTCCCAGGAATCAACATCATGCAAAGGAGAAAGATATTCCGAAGCTTTCTTAGAATTAGAGGACCCAAGATGAGTCCACAAAGAATAAGTAGAATCCTGATCATTAAAAAAAGATATGGCCCTAATTCTATCAATGATCAACTGGGGAAAGTAAAATGAGGAGAAGCTATTAATATCATGATTTTTAATGGAGTTGAGGCACAAAGTACTTTCATTTCTAGGGAGAGGGCCATAGATTAACGAGCGTAAATTATCTCCGTTAAGCCAATTATCATACCAAAGATTAATATTATCCCCCGTCCCTACACTCCAAGCAATACTATTCTTATACAAATCCCACCCGACACCAATACTTTTCCAAATGTGAGAGCCTCTCTTGAAACTAAGAAGTTCAAGCCTATTATTAATATATTTATCCCGAATAATACTTGACAATGATACAATGTGGGCGGCCAATATTATTCGGGATAAACAAAATTTACAAGTTAAACCATTAACAACCTCCAATGCAAGTTGAGGTTTCATCATGTGATCCTGCAATCCTATGGATTTAACAGAAGAAATTAAACCCTTAAATCTCATATAAACTTCTTTGCTTCAGCTAAGCCAACTGACATCCACATACATATATGGTCGAGTACAGATAAATGGATGGTATGAGGCGCAAACTCGAGAAGCTCTTTATTGGCTTCAAAACAATTAATCAAATGAATGATATTCTTATTTACATAATCCAATCAGCTCCTTAGAGTAATGAGTCCTAAACCACTTACATCCATTGCTTCTCTAACCCTTATCCACATGTCTTTATGTTACACCAAAAAAAGGTACAATGGAGCACTTATGAACAAAGACATGGTTTTCCAGTACAAAAATGGGTACTTTTCTATGTACAATATTCAATTAATTCCTACTCGAATCGCTATTGCTAAATTCCTATTTTCCAACCTTGCATTTCTGACTAGATTCATGAAGCAGGCAAACCAATGAGCTAATCCTGTGACGTAGTAGAATATTCGAAAAGAAGTCGTTTGGAGGGTACAGACTGTAGCAGCACCCTTAGGCGACTAGTAAGCTGGTATATCAACGTCCATTGCATTGCCATCTCTGAGTCTTTCATTTGTCTAACAATTGAAGCCTAAGAAGGAAGAGCATTTCGTAAGTTGCAGGACAAAGAAAGTGAGAAATGAGCAATGCTTAGATCTTACACCCGGTGTACGCTCTCAGTTACATGTTCTTATCATTAGACCTCTATGTTCAAGCTGATAGAATATAGAGGCATCATCATATATGCTATAAAACAAAATGAAAAAGGGAAAAAGAAATATATATGTATATATATATGTATGTATAATTTCAAATCTCACCCTTCTTCCCAAAAAAACATGCCTTTTGGTACTTTAGGTGTAATCCCAAGTTTGGCGGTACGTTCTCAATATGATACTATGAGCTATTAATCTTCCTATATACGACAGACCCAAAATGCATTAGCAAAGACAAAAAGGAACATGGACATGTAATACAACAGAGCATGCAGCTGCAATGAAAATAATGTGTAGCCTAGAGCATACAGGAGGTAAAGTGCCAGAATGAGGCCATTGGTCAGGACATAATGTCTCTCTCTCTCTCCACCCCCCCCCCCCCCCCCAAAAAAAACCCCCATCCCAAAAAGAAAGTAGAATGGATGGCAGTATAACCTGTAGTCGTTTGCCAAGTTGCACTTCGACTTCCGTGCCAAATGATATATTGCTGGCCAGAGACTTGAGAGGATCAACAGTTGGGTCAACAGACAGGAGACTCGGGATTTGTGGTGCATAAACAAGCCTCCATCTAGCATGCCCAAACTCACCCTTCCCCTCAATTCTTGGCATTAAAGTTTCAAGAGTAGCAGTTGCAAGTTTCTTGAGTGCAAGCTGGCCATCACCTTCCAAGATTGACTCTGCCAGTTGACTTTCAAATACTCTAGCAGCCTGGAGAAAATGGAATTAATCATCAAAAAAAGACAGAATTTGAAAAGACAAGACCAGGTTTTTTCATGATGAAAGATTTCTCAAAAAGATCAAGCAGCATATAACTATCAATATAAATTTATCAGCTAAAATGATAGAAAACCATAGAAAGACCAGTTGAATATTGAATGAAAAGCGTATAAATGTACAATCATATCATCCACAACAAAAAAAAAACCACCACCAAACATGCAAAAAATTACCTCAGTAGGAGAGAGAACATCCTGTTCAACAGAGCGTGTAGAGGTCACTACCAATTTTTCATGCCAATTACTAGCTCGGCCTTGAATCCTGAATTGCCACTCTGAACCAACTAAAGCAAGATCCAATGTCGGGTCCAATCCATTATCAGGCTCAAACTTTGCAGCATTCAAATGCTCTCGTTTAAGTCTAACCTGAAATATATGGAATGAAAACATGAGTATGTAATATGTATAGCAGAATGTAGCCAGATAGACATTAGAAAAGAATTGAACTTTACCTGTGTTGCAACAAGATTAACATCACCATTCTCAAATGTAAGAAGTCCTTTAGGTTTGATCAGCTTAGGATGCGCCACACCATTCAGCTCTAACTCCCCGCTCACAGCAAAATTCAGTATCAAAGGATAGACTATTTTCAATTCTGGTCCAAGAACAAGCTTCAAATTGATCAATTGCAAATCCACTTGTGGATTTTTATTTACTTGTTCTGTTTGCTTCCCAACTTCAGACTGTTTTCCTGACAATGCCAAAGGTAGCACAGAAATGAGCCTAACAAGCCCAGAAATGAATATATATATTGCTCGGGACAACTTGAATAGAAATTCATGGAGGCCTGAGCATGACTATCTTCTGATACAATCTTAATTGAGGTAAAACCAAGAACATAATGTTTCAGCAAGAGCTCAAATTTAGGTCAGAGGTACCTGAAGGTTGAAACAAACTGGAAGTTGAAGTAGCTGGTTCTGAGCCAAAAAACCGTGAAACATATCTTGCAGCAACCAACCGATTATAAGTGTCCTTTGGGAGTCTTGTTTGATTGGATGGCAATCTATTGAAAGGAGCAGCTCCACTACCCTTATCATGTGGTAGATATGCTTCTCCATGACTCAATTTTATCTTCCCAGAAATACAAGGTTGCAATATAGATCCACTTATTTGCAACTGAGTGTCAACCTGTCCACTATAAATCGGATAAAAAAATTAGTCTTGATAGGAGAATGTCACAATAGTTGGACAACTAAGTAGAATAGAAATACAAGTGACACCTCATACAACCAATGAATTAAATTACAAAAATGAACACAATGAGACAACGAAAGAGGTAACAAGCACCCACCTTAATACATTTTTCGCCCTTACTTCCAGGTCTTCACATTTCAAGTCAATCTTATCACCAGGGGAAGCTTCAGCTGTTGTGAGGGGAAGGTTCCCTTTAAGCAGTAGCTTTCCTCGTCTGCTAACCCTACTCTCCAAGGAGCTGATGCATAACCTATTGGATTTCACAAGAACTCTACCACCCAAGTTTGTAATAGGTTTACGAAGTACTGGTGAAGATATAGAGGCCCTGTGGAAAGTGGCAGATCCATCAAGCTCAGGTTGTTCAACAGTACCTCTCACCTAGTCAATTGAAATAAAGCACATGTATTAGAGATGCAATTTACAAACTAGTTCATATATATATTTTATTACGTCCTTTTTTGTGCTAGAAATGGATGAAGAACGCAAAAGATCCAATAAACAAACCTGGAGCATGATTTCTGCATTACCGTGAAGCCAGTTAGCATAAGGAGATAAAGCAGTTAATAACATCATTCCCCCATCCTTTATATCAGCATCAACTCTGACTTCTCCAGCATCTAATAAGTTCCAGTTCAGTCCCCTCAAACTTTCAGCGAGCTGCATATCCCAAACATCTTCATTTCTATCCTTTGAAGCTTTTTTATCTGCATCACCATCACCAGGCTCTCTACCTTTAATTTTAGCCCAACCAGGACTCCAGTTTGATCTGCCACCATTAGTAGCTGTATCTTCTTCTTTTGAAACACCGTTGTGCACAAAAGTTACTGGAATGCTTCCTTGAACATGAACATGACCATTTTGAACAATAGGTTCAAACTTGGCATTGAAGAGAAAACGACTTCCTGAGGTCAAGGAAGCAACCACTTCTGCTCGACCAAGATCGATACCTCCAATAGCACCATCCAAAAGCCTTACTTGAACATCACACTCTGGTTTCATGAGATTTCCTCGTAGATCCCCTTCCATATGGAGTATCCCTTTCACAGGTGCTAAAAATTGCCTTAATGAAATAATTGCATCTGTGGTTGAAGATTCAATGACCTGCATAAGCATAGGTACTAAACTAACAGGAAAATTGAGAACTGCAAAATGAAGATTTGTCTTGAGTCCCAACAATGTCCCATCTGCATGAATGGTGGCATTGTCCTTCTGGATGAAAATCTTTTCAAGGCGTAAACCATCATCATGACTGTATGAACCAATTGCTTGAACATGCTGTGTTTGGTAAGCTCCCCACTCCCAGTCATCCCGTGCAAATCAAATTCTGCCTGGAAAGCAGATTAATTTAAGCTAATTGTCAGCATGTAATGCCTCTAACTCTACAAACTGAGAACGCAGACGTTGTTCAGTTAGTAAAAGGCCATAAAATATACATGAGAATAGGAAAAGCAAACTGCAATGTAAAGCAGATGGAACCAAACTCCAGTTAAAGCAACAAATTAAAAGATACGGTCAAACTACACAACCACCAGATGGAAGAACAAGAATGCTACTGTCAACAGGCGGACAGGCCCCATCTTTACAGACGAAGACAAGTATAAACGGTCTGGAGTCTGGACTCTTCTTTCTGTTTCTTTATTTTGCAGTCTGTCCCCCCCCCGGCGCCTCCTCTCTTTCTTGATTAGCAAACATGAGCAATAAGCACATTGACCTCAAGGACTATACTTGCTTGTAGATAGCATTACATTGCAAAAGCCACCACCACCGAGCAATATGGATAACAATGGTGGCGTTCGAAACTAAGGAGAAATTTCAAGTAAAGAAACTTTATGGATACAAAAAATACCAGGACTAATATAGAAAAGCAATGAACTGTTATCTTTTACTCCCTCTTTAATATAAAAAATTCTACACTTGACATAAACAGAAAGCATCACATCTTTCTACATAGTATAGCCTATACTATTTTAGCCAATGAGAGCTAAAAACACACAAGAGATTAATTTTAAAACATAACACAGATCAACTTTACAGTCACTTGTCGTTGACAAGAAGAAAGAACATCGTCGCCAACCTGAAAAAAAAAAACGATTCCACCCAAGGAAATCTATATCAACACTCACAGACATAGACTATCTCTGTCAAAGAGCACAAGACAAATCTGTACATGACTTTTCAAGTAATACGGCCTATGAGACTCAGACATATACAAGTGACAGGCACATCGGGATTCAATATTTCGCACCTGGAGGCCGCGTGCTATAATTGGACATGGCAGCAAGGAGCCAAGGACACAACATTCATGAAAATATCCCTAATTCAACATACTTTTGCGTGTCATTTCACATCACAAATACATATTTAGATTTACTCGTTTGCTAGTTCTGGTTAAAATGCTTATTACAAGCTCATTTCCTAGCATATATGGCATAACCTTCTCTTTGCTTTCCCTCTATTAATTAGTTTTTTTCTAAAATATGTGTATCAGTGTCAAGCACACTTTCCCTCTATTAGGTGAAGCAGCGAAATTGGAAGTCTCAGGTAAGTGTTGCATAGCCTTGAAAGAGGATTCATTTTCCAACATAGGTACTCATGAGTCAAAGTAACATAACTTACAGCAAGGGTTCAGAAGTACCCTACCACTGTATCACCATTTCCACCACCACTTGCATCAAGAGATCCATGCCAGAGGCCTTTGAGTTCAGATAAACCTGGTAGACTTAGATCTTCAGGTACAACTTCGTCAGATGAAGTATAATGTCTCCTAACGACCTGAAAATTCATAGTAATTCTACCTTAGGGTTTGTTAATGAAAAGGAAAAAAAAGGAACAATATGCAACATAAGTATATGGACATGGTACCAAAAAAAGAAAGAACTGTAATTCATCTTCATCAAATCGCACTACTTCACTTTTGCGCTTAACTGAGATGAACCACAAACATGTTTGCTAATTAGAAGTAAATGAGAGAAACATGCAACTGTCACAGCACTAATTTTATTTATAGACTAGCTTTTATTTCTATTAAAACTGGTGCAAATATTTAAGGACGGACTTACCTCAAGCAGTTCTTGGAGACTTCCTTCACTTAAACCCACTGATTGCAAATTTTTCATGAAGAAATCCTGCAAACATTTTGAAAGAGAGAGAATTACTTCGGCCATATCAGTGCCTGCTACGGAAGGGAAACACACTGCAGAATTCTGATCTTGGGTTTCATGAAGCTACTGCCAGTGAGGCATAAACTAGTGGGTGAGTACAAATATGCACAGGCTTAATAAATTACAGTAGTGGAAGTTGAGGAGAACACATACAACAAATTTCAGAATATCGAAATATGGAATATAAACGTTAAACTACTCAGGTAATTTCTAAAAATTGCGTAAGATAAATACATTAACGCCCTCTTACAGGGAACACAAGTACAAACTACCCCAAAACCCCCCAACCCCCTGGAAGATGGAAGCGCTTACCACCCTCCCACTTCCTCATTCTCAAAATACTCAGGTAATTAGATGAAGTTCAAAAACAAAATTCTTAGCACTTCCCTACGTGTTTTAGATTTTACTAAGAGAGAGAAAGTGACCCATATTATGAGGTGCAGGTGCAGAAGTAAGAGAGAGAGAAAGTCATTCAAGAGGATGAAGATCCTTTTCATGGAAAGTGGAATATCTATTTAAAAACATCAAAAATAGGGAAGTGGGATATCTAAGTTCAAGCAGATGGAGTAACTCTTTCAGCTCCATAACAAATGCACAGAAAGGTCTGCCTAGATATTGACACCAAACACCATGGTAAAATTTTGTGGAGCTCAATTATGGCCAAATAATTGTTCTTCCTTTGCCTTAGAGTATAAGATTAAACCTTTGATCTAGAGTGAACAGCAGGGTCAGTACTCCGGGAAAGGAGCCTTGCAAGTGGAAGCATTTCAGCAGCTTCAGCTCGAGGAACTTCAAGTCTCATTCTCCATCGACCCATTGATGATATAACACTACCCAGATGCCCAGCCATTCCCTTGCTGAAAAAACCACCACTTTGCTTGGGACTAGACTTTCGGTCTCGTGTGCCAGGTAACACATATTCACCTTGAAGCTCATACCGGCTGTAGCTTTGTTCCAAAACAGTCTTTTCGACAGTAATCTAGAGTTGACAAGCCAAAAAATTATTAGTTAAAGACTTCACAGTTGTGAATGCAGGGACAAATTAAATTAAGGCCTCACCCTCCGTCACACATACATTAAAGTACTACAAAATAATGTATGCATCCATAATGCTGATTGTAGGTGTGCAATATATGCAGAAGTAGTGACTAAGCATAAGACAGTATATCAGAGGATTAAAACAGTGCAACAATTGAATTCAAGTTTAGGCAGTCCGCTTTAGAGAGGTGAGGTCTCAGAAGTGGAGCATGTACGATGTTTTTTCGAGCTCAATGCAGCACACATCCTGTGTCTTTGCTCTTCAGAATGTTAATTTCAAAAGAGCCAGGTCCAAATTCATGCTAAAACTGAGAATTTCTAATTTTCTAGACACTCATTCACAACACATGCTACTCCAATTTACAAATAAAATACGTCTCTCCTTATGCTTTGATTTTCTTTATCTTTTGCCAGACAATGATATACAACAAGCTAGCATTGAATGAGAAGACCTCACAAGACATCAATAGAAATGAAACAAGAGGATGTGAGATTTCCATGATTTTACAGCAGTTCCCTTGGTCTCCACTTGGACTCACGCCTAGCAGGTGTTTCGGAATTGAGGGGTGTATTCCTCTGATATCCAGCATGATTAGCACACTTTGTTTTGCACTTCTACTAAAATGAACCACTATTAGTCCTCTTTGACTTAAACATCTTATATCTATAAATGAAATTCAATTTATTTTTTTGAGGTGGATCAAGATATTATCAATACAAAATTAGGCCTGTCGATAATAATTACATACCTACTATTAACCAGTATTAAATGGAAAATATTTGTCCGCAATGTGAACACTCACAGGAAAGAAAGTACAACCTCTATCCCTAAAGGATTGCTACATTTTAGATTGTCCCCGAAACATTGCTCCATCACCTTATAAGGTAATATGGTCCCCACAATCCCTCTCTACTTAAATCCTGGGCCACATACAAACACTTAAAACTACCTACCCACTCCCTGAATATCCATTACGATTGTCTGTACAATATGGTACTCTTTATAAGGCAGGGGAAAGCTTATATGTCCATAACAACTTTTAAACATAAAAAAAAAAGAGTTCTCCGAACCTCAATGATTATACAAAAATTAGGGATGACTTCATGGGAGAACCATCCTAATAGTGAGAACCAATAGCAGGGAAAAAATATCCTTCATGTTATCCAAAAGTAGAAAAGAACAAACAACTACAGCAGTGGCATGGCCCAGTCAGGGGCTCCCATGTTAACATCAGATCACTCAAGTATTTCTCCAGCACATACAGCGTACTGATGCTATAACCTCTTTCTATCCTCTTCACCCCCAAGCACCTCCTTGCCCTCCCAATTTGCCATCTCTCTCCTCTGCTCTCCCCACTTTGCTCTAGCCCTCTTCCTTACTCTCTTCCTGGCCATTGCTAAGCTACATCCACTTCCCCTGTGGACATACAAAAATCCTGACCAATCTAACCCCAAGAAACATGGATCAAAAGTCCTACCAAGCAACATCAAGGCTGCAGGTGGCTGTAGAGTGCGTAAGAGCCTAACAGGTGGGGAAGGGGATAGATAATTTGAGTTCTTCTATTATTATTATGTTTTTAGTATTATGTAAAGTTTCTATATAACAGAAAATCCATTAATGTGACATATGACACGCACGATAGTTTTATGGGTGACTTCATCTCAACGACAGGATCTTTGCTTGCTTAAATCTCATCTCAAGATGGTTCCCCATGATCATACATGTAGAAATGTAATTCAAGGGAAATATACAACAATCAGTCCGCATGAGAATTCCACAATTACTGAGGTCTATATTCCTGATGTTCGCAATCTTACCCCTATCATTCAAGGCTAATAAGGAGGAGAAACAAGTACCCAAAAAAAGTTAAGATCAAAGAAGTAACGAAGTAGATGAGAGGCAGAAAAACAGAGAAATGTTGGGGAAGGACGTAACCTCCAATCAAACTACACCAAAGGTAGTAAAGGTCCCACTATAGGGATATGCAAAGCGGCTCCTAGGACAATATAATTTGCACAACGATAACCCTTGTGGCAAAATGAGCTGAGTGTGTTCAGACGAGAATAATTCATTTTCTTGGGAAGTTTAACTCTCGCAGAGGTATACGTCGCCCTACTATTTGTCCACGTAAACCAGCCGCCCATAGATTCATATACAAGAAGCAACAACACTGTTCCTTCTAAGCCATCACTCGCCTAAGAAGATCATAGGTGTCCAATTTTCTTTGTTGGCCTCTTATTCATTTTCTGGAAAAATAGTATATGCAAAATTTACAGAATTTGCAAAATATCTTGTCATATGTTGATATTTTAGGGATAATATTTACAAAGTTCACTTTGAAGACATGTAACTTTTGATACCACAACATTTACGTTCTTTATTTATCATTCCCTACCTACCGCAAAAATCTTGTCATATGATGATATTTTAGGGATAATATATACAAATCACTTTTGAAGACATGTAACTTTTGATACCACAACATTTACGTTCTTTATTTATCATTCCCTACCTACCCCAAGCATAAATTCAAAATCATGTAAAGTGAAAGATAAGACAAAAAAAAACATAAACAAAATAATATATTTTGTTATGCGAAGATGGCATGCTTGGTATTGGAGAGCAGAAAGAAGCCAGTTTAGGAACTCACGACATCTCCACTCCATCTGACAGCAACATCCAAGGCTTCACCTAAAACTCCGCTAAATTTCGGCCGCAGCACGGAAAGAACTCCGAATCCCCTCCTCTTTTGAAAATTCAGTTGAACTTCAGCCTGAAGGAAAAAGAGAGCCATTTATTTCAATAACAAGGTAGACACTGTGCTTATGTAGTTATTGAGTTCTTATAAAAAGGAATGACATGACTTACCCTCTGCATAGTTCCCCTGAGAGAAGCAAGCTCTAACTCATCCAACGGTAAGTTCCGAATCTACACATAATTACATACACAAGTAAATTGCTTACATTTACAGAAAACATGTAAAATAATGCGGCCATAAGATTAAAGAAAATAGAGGATATGCCTCTAAGTTAGCTGATTGCTCTGGTTGATAGCAAATATTCGCTTTCAGTTGTCCTTTCTGGAGCGAAAATGACAATGATTTTCCTTGAGATTCTTCAGCTGTGTGATCTAATAGTCCTACAATATCCAGAGAAAGACTCTCATCTGGCCTTCCAGTAGCATCCAGCTGAATTGCAAATTTATCAGTCAGAATAGGTCTATTGATGATTAAAAGTAAACCCCGAAAAAATGCTTTGATGCAACAATATTTGAGAAACAGTGTGGGTTTATACAAATATCACCAACTCAAAAAGTTTTCATATCTTGATGGTTGAAGATAGGCGACAACTGATTAAAAGAAGTTAAGTTGCTATCTAAATGGATAGCTAGAAATGGAGCACCAATTTGACTATTTGTACCACTTATGCACCTCAAACATAAACTAAGCACAGTAATCCTTTTGGTGTCAATCACATGCCTACCAGCACTAAACTATACATACATACACATATAACTTAATCTATGGTTGGTGCTACATTTGACATTGAGTTCAAAAATTACCTATGCAGCAACGGAAAGATCTACTAATACTCATTTGAAGCACTTTAGCCTTCTGAAACTTTAACTAGATGATCAAGTTAATTTGTAATCTATTTTGATTTAGTAAGGCGTACATATAGTCATGAAGAATGTATGCCTGACACAAACTGAAGTTGACTCCTCTTAAATTTATCTGTTGGGATAGAGTTCCCAAAGAAAGATCACCTCATGAATTCTTGTTGAAATTAGTATCTTTTAAATATAGAGCAGGATTATTTTCGGAGGGCGTGAGAAAGTGTCCACTAACTTCTCGCTTGATTAGCCTTTAAAAGTTTAGTTTAATACAGAATACTGTGCCGTGCAAAATCTCTGCAAGCATAAGTAGAGGCAACTAAGCACCTCTCGTCAAGTGCCCTTTTGAGCTGCTCTTTTGGTGAGATGGTACAGAAGGTCTAGACAGACAAATAAGGACTGCCTTCAACTCTAGGCCAAGTTGTTCAGCTACTAGCAGGATGCAGAACTCTGGCATATTCCTTACGAAATCTGCAGCTGCTCCCCCATAGTTAACTATATAGGGAAGGCAGAACTCACTCTATTTCCATTCTTCTTTCGCCTTTTGCAGAATGTAAGGGTCTTATCGTTGACCAACTAAGGCTATAACTAGTTGCATTGCTTTGTTATTCCAGTAAGAGCCATAAAGTATTAAAAAGCTAATATTAACAGTTTGCATATCTAATTGTTCCCTGTATTCATACATAATTCCTTTACAGAATAACCAAATTACTCTTCCTCCACCTAGAGAATAATAGAGGAATCAAGTGTTCGGAACAAATTCCATGTGCCCCATAAAGGTGAACATAGAAATTGAATAAATGTGTCAGTATTAACGCAGAATACCTCACACGGGTATTATGCTTAATGCAACATAATACCAACCAAATGAATGCTATATAAACACGACACAGAAAAGTGTGTAACAGAGAGGCCCAAGTAACAGAAAACTGTTGACAGATTCATCACCCACTATATGCAGCATTAACAGAAAAGCCATTGCATGAATATTACTAAGTCAGATGGTATAAAGTTTTGATTACTACAAAAAGTTACCTTGATACGATCACGTGAAAAGCTCATATTTCCAGCCAACTGAGGAGCCAGCATCAACTGGTTGAGCTTCAGGCCAGAGACTGACACATCACCTACAAGACTATCCATATTTCTATCACTAGCATTCCGTCCATCACCAGGAGATTGGTCAGTAATATATGAAGTCCCTGTAACCTGCCCTTGAAACTTGATTCTTCCGGTTGCTTTAAGGTTCACAGGTCTTGGAGAATCAAACGGATGGGACGAGAGCATATTAAAAAACTCAAACCCACGCATGCGTAAGTCTAATTCAAGTCCTTCCATGATAAAGGCTTTTGCCGTCTTCAAGTCATAATCTTCTTCTTTTGACCAGCTTTCTTCAGGATAATACGTCAGGACTTTTGTATACAAATCAAAAGCAACCGAGGAAGAATTAACAGCAATATAGTCATGACAGATTATGACATCTCCTCGTGCATCAACAAATGAACCCTCAGCTTTTGGTGCATTCCATTTAACATCAAATCTCCTGTATTTAGAAAGATGACAGATAAGTAAAAATGCTATATGATAGAAAATGTAAGCAGCAATTGTGAGAATTGGCAAGTTTGAGGCTAAAGAAGCAGCTTTCAGAAGTCAGAAAATGGATTGATATCATTTGGAGACAAGGGTCAAAAAGTGTCACATTGAAGAGAGTGATCGTAACACAAGTTCTCATCTGTGTGCAAACAATAGAGACAAGCTCTCTGCCATTTCATAGCATCCTAGATGAGGGAGGTCTATTCTGAGGTCCTCCCAATAAGAGGGGTAATTGTACATATATATGAGAACGTACCATGAAGAGCACCCTGTAAGCCCACTCATTGATCACCTCTCTCTTAACTTTATTTATAAGGAGGCAGAAAAATTAGAGAAACCTTTATCAGAAGAGGAAACTTGAAAGGTGGTAAATGATCAGCAGAGAGATAAAACTCCAGCACTTCCGCCATATTCATAAGATATATGAAAAGACTTGCAGCATGGAAATGAAAGCTTTTCTCAAAGGGGGTAGAATGACACCTATTAGAAACACCAATTTTAGTATGTTATGTTCATAATCCTGGTTAGTTCAGCTCCAAAGCTAGAAAATATGATCTAGTTCCTATGGGCTAACAATGATTCTAATAAGGGTTTCATTGGGTCAACTCAGAAGATGTGTGTCACTCCCATCCCCAAGCACGGTGAAGGTCTTAGCATTAGGCCAACCCGTACCATGAAAAGACATCTTAAAGCAAAGTGGCTAACATCATTATGCTCAAATATAGTAGAGAGGTTAGTGCGGTGGAAGTGGAACCAAAAAAAATCTCTTCATCACACAGAATCAACATTTGAAGATCTAGTTTAAAAGGACAGCATGTCTTCAAGCCTTCAGTTGTTTCAAAATAAAGAGTGGTTCAGCAGAAGATGTACTTTTAGCTTGGAAAAGAACGATGAACAAAAATTATCTTCCTGAGGCAAGGAAGATATGTGTGTTGCAATAGGCGGCACTCAGACAGAAAGAAACCAATGGACTTTTAACTTTTGAGGGTAGAGTTTATCTAAGTCAAGCTTTCAAGCTCGAGTCAAGTATAGCTGTATAAGGTTCTGAATGGCCTTGATGCTTTTTATTTTTTGGTAGATAAATTGCTTCATGAAAAAGCTCGAGAGCTGGAGTCTTTTTGTCTACATCCCTCCTTTGTATATGAACAACGCCCCCATGGTATTTTATATATATGTTAATTCTATCCATGTGCCAGTTCATCAATGTCTATCTGTATCTATCTAAATCTATATTATATAAACAGAAATTGCAGCAAAACCACATTACTTAAAGACGTGAAATGTAGGGGATTAGAGTCTTAACGGTTTTAGAAGGGATCCAGAAACTTTCGTCTCGCCCTTCAGTTCCCCCAATTTCATAGGTAACAAATCCAGAAAACCAGGTATATATCTATGCAGAATTTTGTTGAAAGATAAACTTCCAGAGAGATTCACATCCAATGCTGTCTCATCTACCTCGGCCTGTTCAAAAACAAAAGAAAGCATGTTCATAATAAAGCAAACAACTGGAGTTTCCAAAGGAAATAAATATCTTCAATATAGTAATGTAAATATTATAACCCTCAATATCAAAAATTTAGAGATCTCAAGGTCACCAATCCTCTTGAACTGCCACCAGCACAAAAAAGCTGTAAATGAGCATACATTTAAAGGAAAAGAATTTTGAAGCCAGGATAAAACCTTCAAAATTAGAAAATTAATTTGCAAAACGGAGTCGAAAGAGGACAATATATCCTGTCAAAGAATTCAATACAAGAAAATGGGGTCCAACGATGCATATCATTAAAGGGATAGGCCCCAAGAAATTCTCTTCAGAATGGAACCAAAGGGAAGCAAGGTAAAGCACTCTATCCCGCAAAAGGGAAGCAAGACAAACCAGTCTATCCCACAACAACACCCTGTACATAAACTATGGAGTATCTCGATTACTTACCCAAACCTACCATTATTGCCTTATTCTCATAAATATAGTTAATTTTATGTTCGTAGATAAGTCATAAAGAATTAGTTTAGAAAGACATCAAGGGAATTTCATCAATATACAAAACGAGGGCTAAGGGAAAAAGGTTTTAGCCCTCAAGCTATCATGGAGCAATCAATCTACAAAATCAGGAAATGTGAAGTGTCATACTGAGACTAAAAGTTTTTTCCTAACATAACGGAAATTTAAAAGGTGCTTCCCAACCGATTTTTATTACAGAGTTGTTTCATAATTGAAAAATGATACTTGTCTATCACAAACTGGTAGAATTTGAAGGAGTAAATTAGAAGAAAAAAAATTTAATGTAACCAACATAGCACCACATCTCACTAGTACCCTACTAGGCTCCAGCCTATGGCAAGAAAAGGTATGGAGAGGTCAGATGTCAGACATACCCTGCAACTGCAGAGAGTCAGACATTGAACTAATCCATTATAATCTAAAGCTGAAACACTATCAAATAGTTACTCATTCAAGTCTATTAAAACTTAAAACTATCTGAAGAAGTGCAGCAAATTCGTTTGATTACAATAGTTTGTTGAAATTCCTGGAAAATTGCAGCCAGTTTGTTTGATTATCATATATAATGACTAAACAATACATTACCTCTGGGCAAATCCAAGCATTCCCTGCCCCTCGGATTTCACCACCATCCACAAGGCTAGCTCGGATTCCATACAAATCTGCAATCTGTTACATAAAAAATTTGAAGTGATTTGATTTGACTTTCGTTCTAATTAATGAAAAGGGAGGATGACATCAACAACAACAACAAATAAAAGTTAAAGCATGCCTAGCTACATGATATGGAAATAGTCAATGAATCAATCAATATTTAAGTCAAAAATTCTACTCTAGTTAGTAGGATCTGATTTCCATTGAGGAAAAATCCTAGTAAACCAATGTTAACCTACGAACAAACAGACAGTCATGATAAAGCTAGAATCAATCTTCTTAAAAAGTCAAACAATACAATAAGATATATATCCCTATAAGATTCAAACCACGTAAAAGATAAAAGGACCTACTACAGGCATGTTAGTTCATTATGTTGCCAGAGAAGGGTTACAAATGTTTAAAGGCCTTCAAGTTAGATAAATGTACACGATAGAACATCTTATGAGACCACTGTTTCACAGGTAATGCTATAAAGTATACTACCAAAAATTCCACAAGTATAATTGATCCAAAAACTTAATTTCCGGAATTGAGGTAAAATAGATCACATAAAAGAGGCATTTCAGCCTGGTACGACCTAGCTCGAGGATATCATTCAATGGAAGTGCTGGTGTCCTTGATATATCAGTGTGTCTGGTATGCAAACTTACCATTTATGCAGAAATCATACTTGACAATTATGCAGAGTGTTAAAATTCAGCTGTTAATATATCAAGCTAGTTTTTCAAATTCACTTACACAATTATCAGTGTTAAAGGTGAAATTAGCTGACAAATAAGAGCATGGAATACGATCAATTGCTGCCACAGCACCAGCATCTTTGCTTTTTACTACTGCTTCAGATGCAGATGATGCAGGAATATCAAAAGCTGAAGGACCCATCTTTCTTGCAACCATTCCACTGCCCACAAAAATAGGAGCGTCCAGTGGGCCTTGACAGTTGAAGATAGCAGTCACAAATCCAGCCACCTGTAACCAAACACAGCATTTATCCCCTCTATCTATTTGAAATCAAATAAAACAAATTAAAAAAATAAAAAAGAAATGTGTGCCAACAGAAAAGTGCTAAGAACCAAGATGATTCTTAGCTAATTTCTCAGCATAACAGCAGATTTAGAGGAATTAGAAGGAGGACTAATGAAGAATTTACGAGAAAATTACTAAGATATGATTGTATTGATGATTAACACTGATTACAACCTAACCAACATTCGAAAGATTGGAGCTCTCCCAAGTAACCATTTCCCTCACTAAACTTATCAATTTTCAAGATCCTTTCACATTCTATGTTGCTCTAAATTTATACTATTTTCCCTAACAAACTATCCAACTTATTCCCAAGTAAACTAAAGAAGATAATATCTAAATCACCCTCCCCCCTAACATGAGTTCTTAGCAAAAAGTTACATCACAAAAATATGCTTCATACATATGATGATGCAACCAACTTTTCATCCGTTCGTATGTTGTCTCCATTATATTTATCGGTTATAATTTGCTTCCTCAGATCTCATAAAATCAATTATACTATTCCATGTATCCTTTTTCGTTAATAGAGGCTACAGCAACATAGCCAATTAATTTGTGTTGCTAATAGAGCAACCAGCACAGAACATCTCAGAGTATACAAAACTTTTTGATAAGCATCTTTGAGCTCACAGATTTTGGAGCTTATAGACCCGGTGTTGGACATGAACTTCACACCTCATCACTCCAAAAGGAAGAATCAGGCACACTATAGGAATCAGTTACTAAAACATATCCCCTGAAAATTCTGACAATCATAGGCAAAAACTAGGATTAAGAATTATCAGCATTCCTTCTGAGAACCAGAAACTTCACTGGTTAAGAAACCTATAATTCAGTTCTGAGCGGCGCTAGTGCCTCCTAAACTCCAAGAATGATCCAGCTCCCGGTCCTTCAAGTCAAGACTCAAGTTATTCATATGTGATATGCCATATGACATTATGTATTCACACGTACCTTTTGAGCAATAGACATTGCAGATTTTTCTTATCAAACAATTTCGCATAAACACAAGTAAAAAGTTTACAGTTTACACCACTTCAACTTTAATTAAAACAGAAAATCCACAATTTATAGGCAACAATATATAGAAGCAAAAAAGCTATAACATTGCATCGATCATGAAATTCCAGCAGAAGTCACATTTAAACACCTAAGCGCACTTTGGTTTGGTTTCTGTATGACCATATCTGCCAATTCCAAGTGAAACTAGCAACCTATATAACTTTATAATCTTGTCATGGAGCTAGGTCAGGTTAGACACTCCCAAGTCCACTGCATATGAGAAACCAGCTGACTCAGAACCAGTAGATAAACAGCCTTGCATAAGAGACGATCTACTTACTGGGAATAACAAAGGCTTCATCTGGAAAGTTTTCATAAGAGCATTTACTTCAACACAAGGAACCTGGACAGACAGAAGACATATCAGAACTCTGCTTTAAATTGACTCCATCCAAAGGTAACAGAGAACAAAATGACATGCTATAAATCAAGCAGAGAGGTAGTGCCTTGATTTGTAGCAGTTTAAAAACACTTTCTTAATGACTGCACAAAAGTATATTGCACCTTCCTATTACTAAAAACTAGTCCTCGTTCAAAAAAAACCGTGCAGGACTCCACGGTTACTGGAACAATACCTGGCACATTAGATGAAACTCTCCTTCGTCAGGATGAATGCCAAAATCTCCAGAAGCTTCTAAAGGAACACTTCCAAACCAACCATTTGCATTGTGCAAAAAGATCCGTTGACCACGAAAGCATAAACTTGCTGACATGTCCTGGGGACACCAACGATAACATCTGTAGTTAATTACACTGCAATTTTGAAATGCACGAGCTTTTTATCATCCAAAATCAGAGAAACAAATCAAAAGGATTTTTTCAAACTGAGTCATTCTATCATAGGTAATTAAATGATTAGGAATGGTATTTTAAGTCAGTTTACCTTATCTTTTTGTAGATTCCATCTCTCCTTAATTGTGCATTAAACCTTTAGACACACTATATAATGAATAAGGGAGTCCAATGCTTAAATAAATTAAAAAAAACAGAGCCTTGATCCTCCAACCACTCTATAGTTAGTTGCTTTACCATATTCATAAAACTTGTTTCATGTAAAGCAGTATAATTTAGGGGGCTGTCGTTTAGGGGGTTAAAAAAGGGGGGTTTTGAAATCTCCTTTTCCCCTTTCTCAGTTTAGTTTACCCCCTGTCAACTAAACTGATTTCCACCCCACTCCACAGATTTTATATTAATTTAAACTCCTCCACAGCCCTAGAACGGAAAACCACCATCAGCACCACTACGAAGCCACCATGGTTGAACCACCACCACCATTAACACCTATATAGCCCAGCTCTACCAAAACTCCACTCCCACAACCAACCACCAACAGGTCACTAACACTGGCACCACCAAGCACCACCCATTCCTCTGCAACCCTTCCCTTTTTCACCAGAATTCCACTTCCACCAAAATCCACAACACTGACCCCACCACGACGATCCCAGAACCACAGTCTACCACAACAGTCTCACCAATATGGACCATAGACATACTATCCCACCACCATTGAACCCATCTCCAAACCACCAACACGATCCCAAACAACAAGACCCACCATCTTAATTTGACAATACCTTACAACCACTACACTGCACCAACTATCAACTAACAAGTAACTAGCGAACCATAACCCTCACACAACCACCAATCAAACCAAAATCACCATTGCCAGTACCACAACCACCAAATCATCACTAACACAAGCACACCACCACTAAAGTGAGAAGAGAGGGGTTATATATATATATATATATATATATATATATATATATATATATATATATATATATATATATATATAGAGAGAGAGAGAGAGAGAGAGAGAGATAGACAAACATGTTTCTCTTAGATTATATTCCAGCTTTTAACGATCAAATTCGACCAAAGAAGCTCCAAATCTGGACTTTTATGGTCGTAATTGACCATAAAAGCCTCTCTACTCCAGATTTTTGGCGGGAAGGCAGCGATACCATTGGAGACTTGGAGTAGGCCACGATGGCAAGTTGTGGTGGAGACTGGAGAAATATGGTGGCGGTGTTTGTAATGGTGGCCCATTATGAGGTAGTGTTTCTAGAAGCTGAGTGGAGGAGGATAGATAATGATGGAGGAGGATTTATTACTAGCCTCTACCAAACACAATAATGTTTTAGTTCCTTTGCTCTCTCTCTTACCCTTTGCTCTCTCTTACCAAACACACTAGGGAATTAGGGGGTATGAATTAATTGCCTTGCCCTTTCTTGATTCTATTCAAATCCTTAGTAGTGAACCATATGGCCCCTTAGAACTACTTAGCAAACCCTCTAGTATTTATTTGGACAAGAATTTCACAGAATGAAATGAAAAATGTGAACTAAGCCTTGTCCTATAAGGGTGCTTGGTGCTTAATCTCTGCCTATGCCCTATGGTCCTTTTCAACCCAGCCATATTTGGTCCAATTTCTTTACTAAGCATGCCTTATGGGGTAAGTGCTCTCCTCGTTGATGGGGACTTGAGTATTTTTCAATATGGTTGCAAGAGAATGAGAAGTTGTAGGATTACTAGTAGCATAAAGAATTTTGACTCATGGATTCATGATTGTGATTTGTTGATTAACATCTCGAGGATTCTCAATCTATATAAATAGTGGTTCGTGACCATATTTCAGCCCCTAGGTTAGATTAGTCCTTTGCACTAAGAAGGGATCAAGGAGTTTCTAAATTTGGTGCAACTCTTGGGTAACAAGGTGATTTCTCTATCAGTTTCCTATAATCTAGAAGTTTTGTTCACTATGGGTCCAAATCCAAGAGCTTTCCGTTCTAAGAACATGTGGGTCACCATTCAGATTTTGGAAAGTAAGGAGTAAGGGAAAGATCATAGAATGGATGCTTGGAAGAAAGTTTCTTAATAAAATGTCTTAAGGTTTGTAAATATATAAGGTAATCAAAAATGTGCATGTTTTAGATACGGAGACTACTTAGGACATCTCTAAGGGTGAGTTGTTAGAGTCTTAAAAAAAGGGGTTATTCAGAGATGAATAAGATTGCTCCCCTTGAATAATTTTCGGAGTAATAGAATTTGAAGGAGAGGATTAGGAACCAAAAGTTAAAAGTGAAGGTGGGTAAGGCAAGAGTTACTAATTTTCTCTTCTCTAAGGTAATTGATAGTTGGGGAAGTTTCATTAGTGAACTTATACATAAAAGGGCAGGTATGCCTTTATGGATCGAAGGCCATTGTCGAGGACATCCTTTAAACTCTATAATTATACTTTTGAGAAATTTGAGGCCTATGTCTAAGGGTTGGATCTGGTCACCGTGCAACATCTCATGGGAGAGCAAGACCTCCAATAACTATGACATACGCAAGACGTGGAAAAAAGAAGAACTGGGGTGAGAATGTGGAGAGTAACAGAATTACAGAGGATAATTAGTGAGGTGGCAAAAAGGTGTCAGAGGGGTGAATCATTCTGTTAGTGATCCTTGTCTATATAAAGAATGGGTCTAGAGAGAGAGAGTTTTTATCCAGAAAATTGTTGAGTGAAGTCAAGTTAGTAGGAGAGCCTTGGCCTCTCGAATGCCATGTTTATCCTGTAATCCTTCAGTTTTGTTAATCAAACTATCTCTCTCTCTCTTCTTGCTGCACTAATTTCTTACCTTCCTTCCATTAATGTTGCTGCTGTTAGCTTGTGTGAATTGAGCAGACCCAATTCATTACAAATTGGTATCAGAGCAGAAGATCGATGGCACCCCCCACTACTGCTCAAAATGCGCATAGGATGGATCAGTTGGAGGCAGAGGTTGCCGACCTAAAAAACTCCATGGCAAGCGAAATTGCAGAAGCTGTGAGGAAGGCAGCCATGGAAATGCAAGCAACACTAACGAACCAGATTTCCACCAGTATTGATCTCGCTGTCACTCGTTTGGAAAGTCGGATTGATAGATCGAGAGAAAACCAAGAAGGGTTGATCTCGTCAATTCCTGCTGAGCAAACGAAATTTCATACTGAGGTAAGATCTACCATTGTTGACCTCAAATCTTCTCTCCCCACGCAAATTCCACAGACTGATGGCATCATCTCGCCGATACTAGAGTCGGAGAGGGAGGGTTTTAACAGCAACAATTTGGGGAACAAGGAGGGATTCATATTTTCGAGTGGGAATGGAGGTGTGGGGTCGGGTGGTGGACCGGGCGGGGGACGATTAGGTGGAAATCAGGGAGGGAACTGGCGTTACCGGAAGTTGGACATGCCTTTGTTTGATGGGCAAGATCCGGATGGATGGATAGTTAGGGCGGAGAGATATTTTCGTTTTTATGGCTTGAATGAAGAGGAGAAAATGGAGGCGGCGGTGGTTGGTTTGGAAGGAGAGGCGCTGTCTTGGTATCACTGGGAGCGGGGACGGAAGGTGATTGGGGGGTGGCCGGACCTCCGAGATCTGGTATTGCAACAATTCCGGCCGGCGAACTCAGGGTCACTATATGAGCAGTGGATGGCAGTGACACCTGGCCCGGGTCGATCTGGACTACCGGAGAGATTTTATCAAGATGGCAGCCACATTGGAGAGGGTTCCTGAACGTATTTTATTAGCTCAATTTTTAAATGGGCTCGAGGAGGAGTTAAAGGCTGAAGTGCGTCTTAATGGGCCAAATAATTTAGATCAGGCTATGGAGTGGGCAGTGAGAGCTGAAGAGAAACTTAGGGTTTCTAAAGCTGTGCAAAATCGAACTGGGCTTGGATCCTCTAAGTGGGCTGGAGGAGGAAATAACATAAAGGGGAATTATTCTATTTCCACCACACCCAAATACAACCAACCCAACACTTCTCATAACAAGAGCTGGGCCTGAATGTCAGGCCCAATTTCACCTTCAAGCTCCCAGGGATCAACTGCGTATTCCAAACCAGTAGGTGAGGTTCGAAGACTCACTGATAAAGAATTACAGGAGAAGAAAGATAAGGGACTCTGCTTTAGATGCGACGACAAGTGGTCCCTTGGCCACCGTTGTCGCCGCCGAGAATTGAGCGTCCTACTCACCCATGGCGAAGAAGACGATGATGAGGAGGAGATCGGAGCAGAGGGGCTGCGAACCTCTGTTTTTGAAGAAAGCCCAGAAGTTTCCCTCAACTCAGTGGTAGGTCTCACAAACCCTAAAACTATGAAGTTATTGGGAAGGATTAATGGGGTCGAGGTAGTGGTGATGATTGACCCGGGAGCAACACATAATTTTGTCTCCCTGGCCACGGTGGAAAAATTGGGGTTGGTGGTTTCACACTCCAAAAGTTTCGGAGTTTCATTGGGGAATGGGGAATCGGTGCAAGGGGAAGGTGAATGTGTAGGAGTGGAGGTGAGATTGAGTGGGTACACTGTGAAAGAGGATTTTCTTCCCTTCAAATTGGGTAACTCAGATTTAATACTTGGTGTACAGTGGTTAGAAAAATTGGGAAATGTGGTGACGAACTGGAAGTTACAAATTATGCAATTCCAGAGAGGAGAAGAGAAGGTGGTGCTAAGGGGTGACCCATCCCTTAATCGTTCCAAAATCTCCCTGAAGGCTATGATTAGAACTTTGAGAAAAGAAGGGGGAGGAGTCTTACTTGAGATGAGTCAGATGGAGGGGGCTGATCAGGTGGATAAGGAGGAAATAGGCAGGAAAGTTCCAGAGTATTTGAAGCTTGTAGTGGAGCAGTTCAGTGGTGTGTTTGCCATTCCTAAGGGACTGCCACCCAAAAGAGGTCATGAACATGGGATTTTGCTAAAACAAGGGTGGGAGTACGACCTTACCGGTACCCTCAATACCAGAAGAATGAGATCGAGAAGTTGATAAAAGAGATGCTCGAAGCAGGAATCATACAACCATCCAATAGTCCATTTTCTAGCCCGGTCTTGTTGGTGCGTAAGAAGGACGGGTCGTGGCGGTTTTGTGTGGATTATCGAGCATTGAATAAAGAAACAGTGCCGGATAAATATCCGATACCAGTGATTGAGGAGTTATTGGACGAGTTACACGGTTCCATGGTGTTCTCCAAACTCGATCTTAAGTCGGGTTACCATCAAATTTTGTTGAAACCAGAAGATATTCATAAGACGGCGTTTCGTACTCACGAAGGACATTACGAGTTCTTAGTAATGCCCTTCGGTTTGACAAACGCGCCCGCAACATTCCAATCCTTAATGAATGAAATATTCCGGCCCTTCCTCCGAAGGTTTGTATTGGTATTCTTTGACGACATACTCGTCTACAGTAGCAGTGAGCAAGAACATGTTACTCATTTGGCCATGGTTCTGCAGACTTTAGAGGAACACCAGCTCTACGTGAATTATAAGAAGTGTGAGATTGGGCTGCCAGAGGTAGCTTACCTCGGTCATAAAATCTCTGGTAAGGGCGTGGCTGTTGATATGGACAAGGTGCAGGCTATGGTGGACTGGGAACAGCCTAAAAACTTACGGGAGCTCCGAGGATTTTTGGGATTAACCGGGTATTACCGCAAGTTCATAGCCAACTACGCACATATTGCCCACCCCCTTACTGCTCAGTTGAAGAAAGACTGCTTTGGGTGGTCCTTGGAGGCTACACAGGCTTTTGACACCTTGAAAATGGCGATGACACAGGCCCCGGTTCTGGTGATGCCGAATTTCCAATTACCCTTTATTCTAGAGACGGACGCCTCAGGTTTTGGTGTGGGTGCAGTCCTGATGCAGGAGCAACGTCCGATAGCATTTTTCAGCCGCATATTGGGTCCTAGGGCGCAAGCTAAATCGGTGTATGAAAAGGAATTGATGGCGATGTGCTTGGCCGTCCAAAAATGGAAACACTATCTTTTAGGGCGCCATTTCATCATACGGACGGATCAACAGAGTTTGAGGTTCATCATGCAACAAAGAGAAGTTGGGGCCGAGTATCAAAGGTGGGTTAGTAAGTTGATTGGCTTCGACTTCGAAATACAATATAAACCAGGAGCTTCCAACAGAGTGGCGGATGCCTTGTCCCGCAAATCACATGGTGAGGTTGAATTGGGAGCGGTGCACTGTAGCAAGAGGTGGAGGAGGATGCAGTATTACAGCAGGTCATTCTTGATTTGAAGGAAGGGTTACAAAAGCATGTGGGGTATTCGTGGGAGGAGGGTAGACTTCTCTACAAAGGAAGGTTTGTCATTCCTAAATCTTCCTCTGTTATTCCGGTTCTGTTGAAGGAATACCATGATTCTCCGGTCGGAGGACATTCCGGGGACTTAAAAACCTATTTGAGAATAGCAGCGGATTGGTTTTGGCAAGGCATGAGGAAGGAGGTGACAGCTTATGTTCTGAAATGTGCAGTGTGCCAACAACACAAATCGTCTAACCTTCACCCAGCTGGGTTGCTGCAACCATTACCACTTCCAGCCATGGTTTGGGATGAAATCTCAATGGATTTCATTGAAGGGTTACCTCGCTCTAAAGGGTATGACACGATATTGGTCGTGGTCGATCGGCTCTCCAAGTATGCACACTTTTTAACTCTCAAACATCCTTTCAATGCTCTCTCTGTAGCTGAGCTATTTATTCGTAACATTGTGAAGTTGCATGGTTTTCCTACCACAATTGTGTCGGATAGGGATAAAGTTTTTATGAGCCGATTTTGGAAGGAAATGTTTCGTTTACAAGCCACTAACTTACATCGCAGTACGGCATATCATCCTCAGTCGGATGGCCAATCTGAGGTCGTTAACAAGTGGTTGGAGTCTTACCTCCGCTGTTTTGCGTCTGGACAGCCACGCACTTGGGGAAATTGGTTACATTGGGCTGAGTTTTCTTATAACACTTCCCCTCATTTGGCAACAAAGATGACCCCTTTCAAGGCTTTATACGGTAGGGATCCACCCCACATTCTCCGTTTAGGCAAGGGTCATACTCCGGTGGATTCTCTAGAGGATATGTTGATAGAAAGGGAAGCCATCCTGGATGAATTACGTGTCAATTTGATTAAGGCTCAGCAAAGGATGAAGAAATATGCTGACTTGCAGCGTCGTGAAGTGGAGTTTGAAGTGGGAGATCAAGTTTACCTGAAACTTCAACCTTACCGGCAACAATCTCTTGCTCGTCGCCCGTTTGAAAAACTTGCAGCTCGTTTCTATGGGCCATACACTATTGTTCAGAGGGTTGGGACCGTAGCCTATAAGCTGGAATTGCCAGAGCACAGTAAATTGCACCCGGTCTTTCATGTTTCTCAGCTTAAGCGAGCTGTGATGGGTGATGCTCCTGTACATGCTGAACTACCACCAACCATCTCCCCTGACATGGAATGGGTGGCTGAACCTGAGGAGTTGTTGGGTGTACGTACTGTAGGCCAAGGAGAGAGCCAAACCACTGAAGTTTTGATTAAGTGGCAGCAGCACCCTGAATTTGAGGCAACATGGGAAGAGTTCCATTCAATCCAACTTCGTTTTCCTCACTTTCACCTTGAGGACAAGGTGAGTCTTTGGGCCCGGGGTAATGCAACATCTCATGGGAGAGCAAGACCTCCAATAACTATGACATACGCAAGACGTGGAAAAAAGAAGAACGGGGGTGAGAATGTGGAGAGTAACAGAATTACAGAGGATAATTAGTGAGGTGGCAAAAAGGTGTCAGAGGGGTGAATCATTCTGTTAGTGATCCTTGTCTATATAAAGAATGGGTCTAGAGAGAGAGAGTTTTTATCCAGAAAATTGTTGAGTGAAGTCAAGTTAGTAGGAGAGCCTTGGCCTCTCGAATGCCATGTTTATCCTGTAATCCTTCAGTTTTGTTAATCAAACTATCTCTCTCTCTCTTCTTGCTGCACTAATTTCTTACCTTCCTTCCATTAATGTTGCTGCTGTTAGCTTGTGTGAATTGAGCAGACCCAATTCATTACACACCGATTTTGAGTATTCAAAGCGCTTGATCTAAGAGGCCCTTTGTGAGGAGATCTGTAATGCAATCTTCAGCATGAAGCATGAAGTAGTCCCCAGGATCTGATGGTTCGACCTGTCCTTTTCTAGGTTTGTAAGGATGTAGTATAAGAGGATCTAATTAAGGTGTTTCAGGAGTTTTATAAGATTGGAGTGGTGGGTTAACATATGTCTCTAAAAACTCATTCAACAATTAATTCTCTGAAAGTTAGAAATATAGAACCAACAGCCTCCTCAGTCATCGCGCTATATAAAATAGTAGCCGGGGTCCTTTCGAGTAACTTAAAGGCTGTCCCTTCTACGCTAACTTCAAATGCAGGCAATGATTTTATGAGAAATCAATAGTCTTTGGTACTGTGTTTGTGCTGTGCCTAATAAGAGTATTGACCAGGCTAGGAGAAGGCTGAAAAAGAAAGCATATGATATCACTTAGGGTTTTACAGAAAAGGTGATGGAATTTAAGGGCTTTGATTTTAAGCATTGGAAGTGATTCAGAAAAATTGTCTTCACTTGTTTCTCTGCTAGTAAATCGGTATCACTAGAGGTTTGAGACAGGGCGATCCTCTTTCCCTTTTCGTCTTCGCTTCAGTTGTTGATTCTTTGGGCCCTTTTATTAGTGGGGGAGGCTTTCGGTTTTGTTCAGGGATTGCATATCTGCATTGGGGAAGGGATGGAAGAAATTAGCCTCATTCGGCAATTTGTTTGACTATCCCGTACTAGTTGTTTGTATTGACAAAATCAGTCATTTGCTGCAACTAATGTGTAAAATAACCAACTATTAGCCACTAAAAATGTGCACGAAAAACTTTGTACACACATAATTATAAGCTACAAATTCAAGTTCTAAATGGGCATTCTTATTGAAATAAAAGGAGTAATAAATGAACTCACCTTCAACAAAAAAGAAAAAAAGACAACCAATACGGTTTGATATGAAAAGACAAGTAGAAACACTAAAATTACTGCTAAATCATGAGTGTATTTGAGCATCATATAAGTATCATCAATGAAACAACATCCTCCAGATAAGAATTCACCAAAATCTCAGCACTCAGAAACAGAAAATGCACATGATACATAGAGAAGCAAGCAGCATCAAAATATATCCATTAAGATAAAAGGAAAAAGAATGCTGCTGTATTTAAGTACGCAAAATATAGTAAGAAAAAGATGGCAAACATACTGAAAACCATGAAGGTGCATCCAATATCTTAAAGGACAACTCGGTGACATCCAGCTGACCATGTAGGTTGGGAAAACTTTCCCCACTGGACATGCAAATGTGGACCTGCAAAAAATATGACATATCAACTTATGAAGAGATGAAACATGCCACACTTATATCCACTTTACAACCCAAATCGACTACTCCTCTTGGAAAAAACCCTCTCCTAATTCAAGGTGAGGTATGACCTTGATCCAGCAACAATGCAAGAAACTACCGAGACCCCCGGTTGATTGAATTCAGTTCATATTCGATTGAAAAGATATTCAATCTGGTTCAAATTACTCGAATCATCATATATTGTTCTAGTGTCAACTAGCTTATCATGGAAATTCGATCAATATTAGTCAAATGAAGTTACAAGTAATTGGGTAAGAGTCCAGGTCCAGACCCTCAACTACGTCTTAGATAAAACACAGTTATACAAAACATATGCATTCTGATTTCAGTAAATTCATGTATAATGTTTAATCTGATCGAACTGGTAGCACGTCCTCATATTATACACACAATCATTCACTGACAAATTCAATTACATGGGAAACAAAATTATGAATCACTAGGAAAGAAGTGCCTAGATAGATACTTAATCCTCCTCAAGACACATAGCAGTCCTGTCTCCACCACAAGCAATATGAATTAAACCAGAGGCAACAAATCTTTTCTAAGAGGCAGATAAGCACCTCACCACTTGCTCTTCCTTTAGACCATGCAATTGGAATTTCTAAGATCCTTTCAAAAAGCTGTATAGCAAAATAAAAAAGAGAAAACCGTCAATACAAGTTAAGCATATAAAAAAATAATATGAACTAATTCCAGAATTTTGCACAAAAGTCAGCATATACCTTACCGGAACAAAAAGGTTAATAACTTTCAGATTGGCATGCCACTTTTGCTCGATAATATCAACAAAAACATCTATAGATAACCAGCCACCATCATCAATTGCACTCTCTGATCGCCACATCTTGCAATTTCCTGTAAGTTGCACATGTACTCGGCTATAGTGATTTTGAAACTTTATATGCCCATCAACATTCTCCATCTCCCTATGAAGAACAAAAAGGTAGAGTCTAAGTTAACAGTATGGAGACACTATTTACCAAACAGAAGGAAGACGAGGAAAGGTCTCTCCAACAATCTTAATTTCTTAGGAGTATGGTTGATTACATCTGGAGAATATACCTCCAAAAATCTGGCTTGCGTCGTACTGACTACTGAGTGTTGCAGTTCTTACTGTAATTAAAAATAAATAAATTGGGGGGATATGAACATATATCTTATAACAAATCACCAAGGTACAATATTTAAACCATCAATGGAAAATTGAAAATAATTTTTTTCAGTAAAAAAAGCCATCAATCATTAGTCATAGCAGACAACTCGTCCCTTAGTACATGCAACATCCACCACTAAGGCACTAAGTCAAATATATTGGCTTACATTAGAGAGAAAGACCTTGCAATTTCTCCTATTCTAGAAGTGCCAAAAGATGCAGAGAGAGTACATGCTAAAGCCCATGTACTTTTTACAATTATTAAGCAACACTAACGTTCCCATGATATAAGAACCTCTAGATAACCACAAAAGTAAAGTACGACAAAGACCGCACACCATGACATCAACAATTGAAACTTAACAGTAAAAGCTTATGCCACATAATCAGAAAGAAGTAAAGCAGTACAGAATCAAAATCTAAATCACCTTTAACCTCAAATTGAGAAAGACAAAGACCGCAGCAACAAGCATACAAAAGTACTCCCTCCGTCCCCCAAAGGACTTACCATTTCTCCTTTTCACACTTGCCAATGCGCGTTTTGTATCATTAATATCTTTAATTGCATATTAGTAAAAAATATAAAAATTGATTTCCGTAATGTACTCAGTGAGACGAATCAAACAAAACCCCATGACTATGTTTTTTCTTATATATTGGAAAAAATTTAGAAAATTTTCTTTACTTATGAACAGTGCCAAAATTGAAATTGAGAAGTCCTTTGGGGGACGGAGGGAGTACTAGGCAATAAGATTGTGGTAGCGTTCCCAAGTCCAAATCCCCTTCCCACTATTATACATACATCTTTATCCAGTTATCATACCCTTCACCTCCACAAATCAAAAGAGAAGGGAAGGGCTGTAGATCCCACATATCTAAATTAGATGTTTCTTTGCCAGAATTAATATTAAAACTATAACACGCTGATTTGAAGGAACATAGGAGGGGAAACCTTTCTCAATAGCCCCCAAAACTATGATGCGAATCCTAAAAGAAGATAATAAGATAATTTACAACATACGACAGTAAGCAATTTGAGAAAGGTGCCTCAAGATAGAAGAGGAAGCTAAAAATAAGGCAAGCCATGGCAATTGCATCCTGCATAAACTTTCTTGTTCTCTTGTTCTTCCTCATTTGCTCTTTTCTTTGTGTGTGTTTGTGCACTTTTCCTCTATCTTACCTCTAACAGCAGTACACCCACAGATCCATCTCATATCCTAACAAGGAGGGTTTGTACTAGGTCGCAATGGCACACTAAAACTTAGTTGAACTTCCCGAACTCATTACTTCCTTATGTCATAAAATATACAGTTGAACCTGAGTAATGTATTAAGGTAGGGAAACACTAATTTTAAACACCAAGCATACATTTCTGCCGGAACAGTCAAGAGTATCCCACATCTAGAAAAAAAATTAAACCATAGTCCAACAAAAAGCATGACATCAGAGGTACAGGGAACAAGAATTAATATGCAACAGAAAGCTCAAAGTATTATCCTACCAAAACAATCATTGAGAAATTAGCCATCGATTTTCTAACCATTGAACAAGCTATTTAGGGAGTAACTCAGCCATAAAATGCAAAATTTTTACAGAAACGAATTTACCTCGGTTCAGCATCCCCATATCCAAGCAACATCAGAGTTCCTCCTTTGAAATGAACAGAATCAAGAGTAACTGGTAGTGTTTGATCAATCCTTTCTGCCCCAATATTATCCACTTCTTCAACTATTTCTGTGACAACATCCTCAAAATTATGACCCATGCCATTCTTCAACTTTTGGAATGAACCAGACACAAGATAAGAGAATTTTTCTCCAATACTTCCTGAAGATAAATATGAGCTTAATTTTGTACTCAGAGGCCATGAAGATTGTGCATCATTACCCACAGTTGAATGCTCTTGATTCACAGTAGCTTGATCAAATGATGTAAGATTGCCTTGATCAGAAGGTGTGCCTCTGATAGACTCAAAACTTTGGTCTTCCGTTCTGTCTGATCCATTTGACAGACTTTCCTCTCTGCTTATAACATCAACGCCTTCTGGACCTCTGCTACATATATCAATAGCGTCCTCTTTTCCAGCGACATCAACATTAACGATGCGTGGCAATATGCCCCTGGTCATATCAGCATCATCCACTAGAGGACTAGATGAATGAGACGAATTGGACAGAGCCTCATTCACAATCTCATGGTCCAACGTCGAGGATAACTGTGAACCATCAGCATGATCTTGTAAAAATGAGCTTTGAGTGCTGTGACTTGACACTTCAGGCATCCGATAATATGCATCTTCACTTTTGGCATCATCAACCTCACTACGATAAGTGGATGGCCTACTGATATCATGTAAATTTTCTGGAGAAGTGTATCCCTCACTTGAACTTAGAGACTGAATAAGGTCTCCATGTCCAAGACTTTGGAAGTACAAGACAGCTGCAGCAGCACTTCGCTCAAGAATCCTTCTTGTAGCAGTATCCCCAGAAAGAGAGAGGCCTTTCCCATTGGCTTTCCTTTTAAAATTCGGTATTGCTGGACCAAGTACTCGAGAAAGGGACTTGAGCCTTGAACTAGGAGGACTTACACCAAACGACTTCTCCAAATCATCATGCTTCACATCATATGGAACACCTGTATCCATGGAATGATGATCCCTCCGATGCATCCCTTCATCCCCACAGAAGTTTGACTGTTCACTCATCGATTCTGTTGAACCGTTTTTACTTGCCTCAGCATAAGCTTCAGTAGAATTAGAGCCATGGTTAGGCACAATGTATCCTGCCTCTGCAGCTTGCCTAGCTCCATCATCTCTTTCTCTAATCCAGCAAGCACCTGCTTCTTCTCTTGCAGCTCTCCTAATCTTCGTACGATTGTCAATTCCTTCTTCTGTTGAGGCATGCTTCTGCAAAGTACCTTCAGTATAGGGTATCCCCAACCAAGTAAAATCCTTCTTTTGTACAACCAACAATGTGGGTTGAGACAAAACTGCATCAATCACAACCTTTCCCCTCCTCAAGCTAGCAAAAGGATGAATCCGGAGCTTTATTGTGGGGGCCTCACCACATGAGAATTCTTCTGAGTGAGGGCCAACAGAAGAGCGACTCCAACGTAATGCTCAAAGGTGAGATTCTTCGAACCTTGCCAAAATCAACTTCACGTTGGATGTATTCACTTAGTGCTGAACAAACAGAAGGCAGCAACTTCAATTCAACATACTCTTTTGCCTTAGCACGGCTATACCATAGCAACAGGCACACCCCAGATATGACTGCTGCAAAAATCGAGCACCTAAAGAGAAGTAGCCCTTCTTGCCACAATGGGGAAAGAGATTTCACCAGCTCTTTGCCTCGAGAAAAACGCTCTTTCACATAATTTACCCTCAACCCATTTCTAGATTCAACATCCTCATTCAAAAACTTGACAATTTTCCCATAAATTTGAGGAAACCAAACCCCATTTGGTGGCCAATGATTCTTCCTCCAACATCTACATCTTAATGAGCTTCTTCTATTTTCCGGCAGCCGTCTTCGTCCCAAATAGACAAGACTACTATCCTTTCTTCCATCTAAAGAGCTACAAATGGGTGTCCCAATAAAAGGAGAATGAAGCTTAATGCTCATCCTTTTTCCCTCTCAAACACCTGCTCCAATTCATTGGTGGAACACTAATATAACCTTGCTTATAATCCCATTAATCCAAACTATTGCACGATTCCTAGCAAAATTCAAATCCTACCCAACAAAACAAAGAATCAAACAAAGTAATTTAGCATATAATTTTGAAAATATATCAAATAAATGACTCTTTTTTCTACTTTCTACCCTTCAAACCCAAAAACCCACCTCAAGTAAGCCAAGATTCTTCAGAAAATTCTGGAAAAAAAAGGAAATTTCTGGGTCCCCTTAAAAAAAAGGTAGGAAATTTCTGGGTTTGGCGGGCAGAATTTCTGGCTTTAACTGAAGTGAATAATCTAAAGAAGCATTGCCAAACAAGTAATAAAAAAAAGTACGTAGTAAAGAAGAAGAAAAAATACAAACCTGGGATTTCTTTCCCTGCTAATTTCTTCTAAGAGAGAGAATTATAGGCTCTTTGTATTGGGGAGAAACTATGAATTATAATATTGATTTGTATACGGAAATGAGTACCATTCATTAGAAATACAAAAAACATAAGAAGGGGAGACACTCACCCTGTTTTTTGAGCAAAGACGACATGTTGATTCGGAATCGAAAATGAGAGGGTATCTGGTATCACTTGAGTATCATATTTTAGTTACGAAAATACCAAGCTTGGCTCGGCTCACTTCCACACCAAGATATTTAAGGTTAGGGTGCCAATCCGAAGGTGTATACGATTGGACCTTCTTCTAGGTGTGCACGGTACAAAACGGCACCATTTTTTTATTCCAATGAACATTTGCAATTTTGGAATGAACATTTGTGGGACCACTTCAATTTCTCTATCCTCAACTTTTTTCACCTATGTGAGTTGTAAACCAATAAACATCCAGTTTATTCCAATGAACATTGTAGTATAATGAACACAAGTTATTGTTGATTGAACATTTGCAATTTCGGAATGAACATTTATGAAAAATTTAGTGTAATAAACACAATCTTTCTGTTAAATGAACAATTGTAATTTTGGATTGAGCATTTTCGACTTATTCCAAAATTCAGTGTGTACGAATTTTCAAAATTCAAAATTGCCGCTGATTTTCAAAATTCAAATTTCAAAATATGTTTCAAATTTACTATTGTTCATTTCTCACTTCGTTCAACATACTGTTGATTCAAATTGTTAGTTTGTTCATCCAAGTTCTTCAAAATGTTCTTTCAAATTACTTATATGTTCATTGTGATGAATATTTATGTTGTCACTATTATTCTTTGTAATGTACAAATATGATTCTGCAATGAACAACATACTATCTATAATGAATAACCCAACTGAATAGTGTTATAATTATCAACAAAATAAGTAATTACAAAAGATGGTTAATTCAAAATGTAGTATGTACCCAAAGGTAGAAATATAACCAAAATAATACAGTATGTCTCATATGAACACCAGGGTCTTACTTTATTGCTAACTAAATATTATTGAGTTCATTAAGAATATATTCTTGCTTATGAGCTTCTTCCCACTTTCGATTGATTTGATTTGTGAGATCTCGACACCATAACGTATCATTAGTTGTTTGAACTAGTCGAATTGAACTGATACAAGAAAGGAAAGAGCAGTAGTTAAAACAAAATTATTCAAGTTTATACTACAATGACCATAATCTTTCAAACATACAATGAACACATTTTAATAATACAATGAATATGCTCCCAGACACATGATAAATATATGAACAAATATAATGAGCATGTGACTAAAATGATTTTAGGGAATACATGTTAGTAATACAATGACCATCAGCCTAAAATTGTGCACATTGTACTTGTATATAGTACAATAAGCATCACATAATCATACAAAGAACATTTGAACAAATATCACACATTTGTAGACAAATATAAGATCATTAACTCATCATTAATTCATATCATTTCATTGAATATATTACAAACACATAATGAACATATTACTAGAATGCAACGAACATCTGACTGACATGTGTTTCAACGAACATATGCTAATAGGATAATGAACGTATGTCATAATTCATGTTATTAATGCAATTAATATATGTAAAAAAATACAATAAACATATGAACAAGTATACTTAACATCTGAACAAACACATAATAAACATATGGCTAATTATAATAAACATATGGCTAATTATAATAATCATATGACCAACACGAATTGAATACATTATAATAATACAACGAACATATATTTACAATACAAAGAATTATTACCTGGGTTTTGCTGCCTTTTTTCCTAATGTCGAACTCGTTCATCCCCTTCATTCACTGGGCTCTCTCCTTCGTTCATTGGGACATCAATTGCAAAGTTGTTTTCATTTTTTCACAAACCACCATCAAGATCTTCACCATAAAAGAAGGGAAAAGAATAAGAAACGTAAGTGCAAAATGTAAAAAGATGTTCTCTTTTCTTATCATTTGCATATATCTAATACCTTATGTTGTCGATTTCCCTTTGTAACTCATTGTGTTCATATTCATGTACGAAAATTGTGCAAGAATTTGAAGAATTTGATGAGAGAGGTTAGAGAGATGTTGGAGGATTTGGGAAGAAGAGAGAGAAAGTCTATGAAAATTTGCGTGGGAAAATGAAAGATAAATTAAAAAAATAGGTTTTATGTTTTTCGGTGTTCATTGGAGATCAACATATGTCCATTTCGTGCGTCGTTGGTTTAATGAATCTGCGTTTTATGCTTTGTAATGCTGCGTTTTGGACCGTGCGCACCTTCCTCTACATCCAACCGTGCGCACCATCGACGGTTTGAGGTTAGGGGTTTGAATCCACTAAGTATGCGGCACTTGGAAGAAAAGTCTCTTACAACTCCCCTCCTTCCAAGTGTCTGGGCCTTTGGGTTGCGCCTTGTGTGAAGGCAATCCAGAGGTTATTCATCTTACAAAATCAAAAAAAAAAAATCGTTATGGAAATTGGCTAAAATTAATATGAGCTTTTTACCTTCATTTTTTTAAATTAATCTACGGTTTTTTCACCAAATGCCCCCGAGTTTTCACGAAATTCACCGGGTACCCTCGCACTTTTGAAAATACACCCAATACCCCTCAGTTTCAACATAATACACCCAAATGCCCCTAATGACTAACGACGTTAACCGCCGTTAGTCTTAACTCTAATTAAATCCTAATTAGCCTTAATTAACCTAATTAAACCCTAATTTGTAACCCTAAACCTTAACCCTAACCCTAACCCTAACCTAACCCTCCCCCACCCTCCCACCACCCTTTTCCCCCACCCTCCCCAGCCCCCTCCCACCACCCCTTCCCCCACCGTCCCAACACCCCTACCCCAACATCTTTCCCCCACCCTCCCGCAGCTCCCCCCCCCCCGTCGACCCTCCCGCAGCTCCCCCCACCTCTGTCGAATCCTCCACTAATGGCGGCGTCGAGGCTCATCTCCGCCAACCTCCGCCGCACCCAATTCTCTCTCCTCTGCCCCTTCCTTTCTTCTCTCTCCTCTTCTCCACACAATTCTCCACCATTGTCGACCACCTCAAACTTCACTCTCCTCTTCTTCTATCCCTCCACAACGTTGTTTCGGTACTTCTCATCTCAACCATCGACTCGGACTTCACTCATCAACTCAACTCGGTCATCGAGTCGAGCTCCAAAACTTAGGGTTTATCGACGGTTCTCGGGTTTCCAATGATGCGAGCAGCCTTCTAGATGATTCTATTCTTCCGATTTGGGGGAGGGGGATTCGACAGGGTGGGGAGGGTGGGGGATTCGACGGGGGGTGGGGAAAGTCGACGGGGTGGGAGGCTGCGGGGTGGGTCGACGGGGGTGGGGGGCTGCGGGAGGGGAGGGGCTGGCTGGTGGGGGTGGTGGGAGGGTGGGGGAGGGTTAGGGTTTAGGTTTAGGGGTTAGGGTTTAGGGGTTAGGGTTAGTGTTTAGGGTTAGGGTTAGGGTTAGGGTTAATTAGGATTTAAAACAGAAAATTAAGGTTAATAACTAACGGTGGTTAACGCCGTTAGTCACTAGGGGCATTTGGGTGTATTATGTTGAAACTGAGGGGTACCAGGTGTATTTTCAAAAGTGCGAGGGTACCCGGTGAATTTCATGAAAACTCGGGAGCATTTGGTGAAAAAACCGTTTAATCTAATGCAAATCTTTGATTTTTAATATTTTTTATTGTGCAAAAGTAAAAATTATAAAAAGTTGATAGTTTAAAAATACACATGAATTTAACAAGATCCCACCTGACTCTATGTTATAATAACAAGAAAATAGAGTCGGAATTGGTTGAGAGTAGTGACAATTTAGTCAATGTAAACTTTTAAAGGAACTCTAGTGTGTTAAACAAATATTAGTATCAATATTCCTTTCAAAAAAATTTCAGTATTAAAACATTCTGGTTTAAACTTTACTATTAGTTGTCAAAATAATATGGGACTCACTGACTATATAATATTTTAAGTATGTCATGCTCGAAAGGTTTACAAATTAGTAAATAAAATCATGTGTGTTAGCATATTCAAAAAAAAATTATGCTTTAACGATAGCCATTTTTAAAAATTTTCTGGCATTATATACTCAGAATATACAATCATCGGGGATCTCCATATGCTTTTACACAATTAAGGTTAAATTTCATATAATTCATAGGAGATAGTTTAGTTCATAGAAGTATTATTTTGCACATATTAGTGGAAACTCAATTATATTTAGCTAGTTTCCATTTTATTTAGGCTTTCTTTTCATTAGATCGTTTCAATATAAAGAACTAGCTTTTTATGCACGCTATGCGTGCGGCGACATTTTGGGAATAAGTATAACTCAGTAGTAAAACAAACCAAAAAACAAAAGTTCGTATCTTAGTTCACCTCCATTTTGTGAATAAGAAATATTGAAATACTTATAATAATAGTATTCAAAAACACGTTAATAAATAAGTATAAGTAATGAAATTGCATCTCTAACTAATATTTTTTGTCAAAGTTCTAAACAACCCCATGAACCATGACAAAAAGAGACAGAAATAATGCAGTATCTTTTCTCTCTCTTCAATTCTTAGCTACTCCCCCAATTCCCAAACCCATTTCTCTCAATTTCACGCAATTCTTTTTCCCTCTCTATTTAATTGAAACAATGCAGTCCTCACTTTTTCTCTCCTTTTCATCATATTCCTCAATTTCCCCCAAATTAAACCACACACTCGATTTCTCCGCATTCTTAGCTAAACCTCTCAATCTCAATCTTCGCTTATGTGGACTTCGAAGAGAGCACTGAGTTTCTCAGTGAGTTTTCGCCGAGTTCAGCTCCCGAGTCGCCGAGTTCACTCTCCTAAGACCTTCGATTATGATCTCGTCATCATTCGAGCTGGCTTTGGCGGTCATGGCGCTGCTCTTCGTGCCGTCGATAAGGTATTTTTGAATATCAAGTATTCAAGTTGATAGGCTGAAATTCGATTATGGGAACAAATTTTTTATTTTGATATATGGGTTGAAGTATTACTTTCTCAATTTTTTTTTTATATCTGGGAACAAAAACAATTCGTGTTGAAGTATTTTGTCTCAATTTTTTTTTAATATTTGGGCACAAATTTGAAGTTATTTTTTTGACAAAATTTGATTTTTTTCCCGACCATTTCCAATGTAATTTAGATTTGAATTTCAACTATATTTGAATGGAATTTTAAATAAACTGTAATTTGAGTTTAATTTTTTAAAAAAAAAAAAATCTAATAGAGCACATATATTCGTAAGATTTAGTGTAATTTCAGTTTAAATTTACTCGAACATATTACATATTCTTAAAATTTACTGAACATAGCACATTACACATACTTTTATTTTCAATAACGAATTGTGTACCTGATTAACAGTAAAATATCTGCAAATTTGAGAATGTCGTATTTGAAAATGTTGTGAAGCTCCAATCTATGAAGCGAATTGATTTTTTTTTTGGTTTGAAGTTTGTGTTTGTAATTGAGTTTGTGTTATGGAAAAATTTATTTGAGTTTGAATTTGAGTTGTCTATGTAATGAGAATGCCGTATATTTTTTTTGTTATTATTTTTTTTTGGTAAGATGAAGGGGACTCACTTGAGGGGGATAAGGGGAAATCCTCAAATGAGTCCCATGAGGTTTGATCCCTAGACCTCAGGGATATGAGGTGGGAAGCGATGCCACTACTCTACCACCTCAATCTTATTTTTTTTTTGTTATTGTATGTGGTATTAATTTGTGGTAAGTTCTTGATTATGAATCCTTTATTTTGATTGAATCTTTTTTATTGGAAAATTTATGTGATTGAGCATTATATGAGTTGATTGAGTTTAATAGAGATTTGATTGATTTTTTTTTGGCAAGTTTATGTATGGAATTGGATTTAATCAATTGCTTGGAATGTAATATTTTATGTTGTGGAGGGCAATTAAGTGAATTCCTAGGGGGACACCATTGCTCCCCCTTTAGCTTATATAATAGAGATATAGAGGTGTCGTAAAAAGAATAAGTAAAAGTAAGCAAAAGTATCATTATGCAAAAAACATGTATCTGCAATGATAAATGCAAGTACATCTACGAAAAAACACATGAATATTCCAAAGTAACGCAATTAACAAATTTAAGTCAAAGTGTTGCAACTTTTAAATTACAACAGTCGAAAAGAGTACAGAATATTTTTTTGGATTATTTGCCAAGAAAGAGCTCAACTATTCCCCATTTACTTTTATAAGTCCCAACTATTGATTATTCTCTGTAGGTCCCAAGTTTCACAGTTTGTGATTTTTATAGGTCCTTATTTACTTAGAACCGGTTAAGCAGGTT
Source organism: Beta lomatogona (assembly GCA_947646795.1). Lineage (NCBI taxonomy): Eukaryota > Viridiplantae > Streptophyta > Magnoliopsida > Caryophyllales > Amaranthaceae > Beta > Beta lomatogona. Next base: position 500,870 of record CANSNZ010000263.1, read on the forward strand.
AATTTTTTTAAAATGTGAGACCCACCTCTTCTCCTTCCTTCACTTCTCCTCCTCTGCATCACCAGGCCGGAAACACCCTCACTCTCACTCCCTCTCTCCTCCCAACCCCACCCCAACGTCCAGCCTCACCCCTTATTCTCTCTCCTCCACCCTCATTCTCTCTCCTCTACCTGACCCTCTCGCCTTCTACCTCGCACAAGAAGCCGCCGCAGCCGCAGGCGCGCAAGTCGCCTTCGCATACGACCGGTTTACGGTTCTTCTCCTCCTTTACACCGGCGACTCACCGGAAACAGAGCGCAAAGCCACCCCTGCTGCCCACCGACCTAGCCTCAGACCCGTCAACCTCTCCACTCTCCTCCCGCACTCTTTTCTCTCTCACGTAGCATCTCTCTCCTCCTCTCCCGCTGAACCCCTCTCTCCTGCTTGTACCTTCCCACGGGCCGGACAATCTCCGGATTCCGAGCGTTCTCCAACCACCGGCGCACCACCTTGTGCCACCAAGCAACACGACTCAATTCCCGCCAGCCTTGGTCGCAGACTCAGCCCTCCTTTCCTACCTCCTCTCACTCAATTTTACTTACAGGCCATAATGCAATATCCTCCCATGGTTTCTTGATTTTGAAGAACATCCTGGATTTTTTTTGCACCCATGGTGAGATGAGAGAAAGGAGCGAAAATGGCGAGGAAGTTTACGAGAGATTCAAAATGGGGGTGGGGTGCGAAGCTGGGGAGGGGGTGGGGGGTGGGGGTGGGGTTGGATCGGGGGAGGGGGTGGGGCCGGGATGCGAACCGGGGAGGGGGTGCGAACAGGGGAGGGGGTGGGGCTGGGGTGGGAGCGAGGGGAGGGGGTGGGGTGAGGTGCGAAACGGGGGAGGGGGTGGGGTCAGGGTGGGAACGGGGAGGGGGTGAGATGAAGATGAGAGAAAAGGAGAGGTAATAGGGAGGGGCGACATTCAACCTGCTATAGCGGGTTGGTTCCCTCTTGGGTCTTATAAAAATCACATTATGTGAAACTTTGGGGCCTAGAGAATAATCAATAATTGGGACTTATAAAAGTAAATGGGGAATAGTTGAGCTCTTTCTTGGCAAATAATCCTTTTTTTTTTTTGGTAAGGAGAATTCCCTTGCAAGAAGGGGGAGAAATTGGGGATCCTTCTCAACATGACACGCATTTAGTTGTCTTCCCATACATATCGTATCATTATTGAAAAAACATATCACTTCATCATCAAAAATAAGCGATGAAAAGTATCAATTTACACTATTTTGGGTCCACAAGCCAAGCTATTCACAAATTTAATTCAACTCTTACAACTTTTTAATTACAAAAAATTATAAGCCGTATAATAGCATGTACACATATTCAGTTGTCTTCCTATACATATCGTATCATCATCAAAAAAAAAAAAAAAGCAATTAAAGTTACTAATTTACTTTTGGGTCCAAAATAGACACAAATTGAAGTCAAATTGTTACGACTCTTCAATTACGAAAATTAGGAGTATAGAATGCGTACATGACACATATTCAATCGTCTCCTTGTACATATCGCATCATTATCAAAAAAAAAAAAATAAGCGATTGAATGTACCAAATTACATAGTCTTGGGTCCACAACCCAAATAAACACATAGTTAAGTCAAAGTGTTACTCCATCTTTTTTTTATCTTTCTCACTTGAAATCTTGACACTATTCATAGTTAGAGAGAATCTTCTCAATATTTTTCAAGTTATAAGATAAAATATAGTCATGTGGGGTCTTGTTTGATTTGTCTCTATTAGTACTTTATTAATATTCAATCGTTATAATTTTTACTAATATATAACGAACTATATTTAAGTTTAAAGAAGTGCATTGGGAGAGGTATACATAAAAGTTAATAAAATAAAATAAACAGAGGGAGTACATCTCTGTAACAGTATATTTCAAAAGGGGTATTTTTAAGTAGATATATTTTAGTTCAACTTAGGCTAAGTTCTATTCAACTTATTTTTGCTTAAGTTAACTGAATTTAATTTACTTTTGCTCAACTTAACTTATTTTTGCTCAACTTATTTTCATTGAACTTATTTTTGCTGAACTTAACTTATTTTTTGTGAAATTTAGAGTAGATTTATGTCGAACTTAACTTATTTTATCTGAATTTAACTAATTTTTGTTGAACTTATTTATTTTTGCTAAATTTTAACTTACTTTTACTAAAAAAAATTAATAACCTGAGGAAAATATAACCTTAGTTGAGATGTAAGTGTATTTTTAAGTACCAATATATGTGTATTTTTTAGTACACTATATCTTGCTAAGTAGATATCAAGTACCAATATATGTGTTAATGTGTATTTCTCAGTACAATAATTAATAGTTGGGTTATTAGACAATAACTCATAGTTGGGGTCATTAAATGCAGATTGGCAATAGTTGAGAACTTGAGACGATTCTAGTCCATTTTCCCAAAAATTTAAATACTTCCTCCGTAACGAAATAAGTGCAATATTTGCCATTTTGGGATGTAACAAAAAAAATGCAACAAGTCCAAAACATATTTGTTTTATTAAAAAAAAATCAACAAAATTACAAAAATGTCATTACTCAAGAAAATAATAATCTGATCATAACATCCAAATTTTCATTACATTTACAACTCAAATTAATTAAACTTAATGTTCCCCTCATCATCACCATCACCCACTCATCATCACCACCCATCTTGTTTTCATCACCACCACCAACCTTCGCCTTTCGCTCTCTTCATTTCGGTCTTCTCCCAACCTTCGCCTTTCTCACCACCACCAACCTTTGCTGCCTCTCTCTTCTCTCTCGCTCACTCCTCTCAACACTAGAGGAAAAAAGCCCAAGGGCTGCGGTCAAAAAGGGCCCAAGGGCTGCGTTTTTTGACCGCAGCCATTGGACTAGCAGCCCTTGGCATTTAAGAAGGGTTGCGGTTAAAAACCGCAGCCCTTAGCGCGTTAAGGGCTGCGGTCAGGGCAAAAACCGCAGCCCTTGGTGGGTTAAGGGCTGCGGTTAAGGGCAAAACCGCGGCCCTTGGTGAGTTAAGGGTGCGGTTTTGGCCCTTAACCGCATCCCTTAACTCACCAAGGGTGCGGTTTTTACCCGAACCGTAGCCCTTGTGACCAAAAAAAAAAAAAAAAAAAATTTTTTTTTTTTGCATTTTTTTGTCCTAAATGTTCCCAAACAGTTATATATATATAAAAGTATCATTTTTCATTACAAATTATGTTATTTACACAAATATAGAGAAAATAATAACTGAATTACACAAAGAACTTCTCTAGATGACAAATAAAACCAAAATCTCCGCATCAACCGGCAAGTTGGAGCTACCAGCGCCATGGGTGCGCTCTCCGTATTCCATATCGGTATCACTTCAGCATGAGACATCCGAGATCGGTATGTAACCGAGATGTCAAATTTCAAAGAAGCGAAAGAATGTTGCTCTTCTATGATTAGAAATCAAACTAATTCTATCTTTAATACGCCAAAAAAAAACAGTGGAACTCTAGAACTCACAAATAAGAAATGTAAGATAGACCAAAGCAACTAGCTCAAATAAAGAAATGTCCAATCATCTCAGAGGAGCACATAATAGTACAATATTAGGCCAACACACGATTATACATGTCAAGCCCTAGCCCTGGAGCTTAACTCTATAAGCAGTTTAACATCCTCCACCAAGGTAATAAAGGAGAATTGGAGAAGTGAAAGTCAGAAAAAAAATCTCCAGCTAGGTTTGACAACATAAAGATGGCAACTAATACCATAAAGTCCATATGCATACCATGACTCTAGGATTTTTCGAAATGTACCGCGGCAAGCAACATTATCACCTAAATGAGCAAGAAGTCTACCCCGTAGGCTTAAGAAAAAGAGTACAAGTTAGTAAGAAATAAGATACAAGAAAATCGGGGGAAAAAAGGAGCTTAAGAGAGAGGAATTGGCAGACATTACATAAACAACCACAGGTTATCATGTAGGGTAAAATTACACATCGTACTTTCAAAAATAGTTAATTTATAACAGTCAGCAAAGGGTCATAAGATAACTTTAAGAGGAAATTCATTCAGTCATGCTCTCAGTCTTAATACACAAGAATCATGAATTATTTGCTCACAACTAACCTGCCAAAGAGCCATACAAACAGCAGTAATTAGTCGAAAGCATGAATTAATTATCATTAACTTGTTGATAAGGACGATACTGACAAGTGATTTATTTGTTGGCTTTCAAAGTGAATCAAAAATCCTATATAGAAGTTAGAAGGGTCATTAAGGCATGCCAAAGCAAGATTAATCAAAGACCGCAGGAAATCAAAAGGCAGAACTAGGTCTAAAACTTTGGAAGCCTTCATTACAAAAATAGAAGCAGCTGCAACATAATATTTCCTGTATATAGAAGGATTCAAATTTTTCAGAAATTTTCATCTCATAGTCTCATACCCCTCCAGAAGGACCTTATTGGTTTATATATTTTGTCTTGTTTTTCCTTCTCTCGCATAATTTTCGGAATTCATCTTCGGTTGGGGGGAAGGGGGGAGTGCAGACGGGGGCAGCGGTGGGGGGAGTGCAGCGGGGGAGTGCGGGGGCGGAGTGCAGCGGGGGAAGGATGCGGGGGCCGGTCGGGGGAGTGCAAGCAGGGCGGCGGTGAGGGGGGAGTGCAGGGGGGAGGGCTGCAGGGGCTAGTCGGGGGGAGGGCCGCGGGGGCTAGTCGGGGGAGTGCGGCAGGGGCGGCAGTGAAGGGGGGAGTGCAGTAGGGGGAGTGCAGCGGGGGAGGGGCTGCGGGGCGGGTCGGGGGAGTGCAGCAGGGGAGGGGGAGTGCGGCGGGGGTGGTCGGGGGAGTGCGGCGGGGAGGGGGGAGTGCGGGGGGTGGTCGGGGGAGTGCAGCGGGGAGGTGGGGCGGGGGGACGGGGGGACGGGGGGGAGGAGATAGTTCAAGTCACCATTGCCAAAGGAGTTAGTTTTATTGGCTTTTTTCTTTTTTGGTTTTTTAGTTTTATTTTGTTAATTTTTGTTGTGATTAATTATCAATTGCTAGAAAAAGTGAACATAATATTATTATTAACTTGTTAGTGTTGGTTCAAAACTCTTTTACCAACATTATCTTATAATCCTAGTTTAATTATAACAATTAAAATCGCAATTTATCAAGTACATTAAATAATCTAAACTCTTAACCTAAAATCACAAAAAGATAAAATTACCAAATGCATAAGCAGCTGCCGGACTAAACTCGCTTCGAACCGTCTTATCACCATCTGGATACCACGAAATATCATCTCCTCTCTGATACTCTCTCTCACTAAAATCAAACCACCAAAAGTAATCAAATTAAACAAAGATCTAATTCACTAAAATCAAATTAAACATTCACATTCTGATTCCCTGTCTCTTAAAGGTGCTAACACACAATCTCACAAATGAAAGAAACAAACTTTCGCCAATTTAAAAAAAAAAATCTCAGCAGAACAAGGGTTTGTCAATCTCACTACATTGATTAACCATTTCCACACAAGTTATAAATCAGAAAGTACTAGATGAATACCATTTTGTCAATCTCACTTTCCCTTGTCGATTAATATGAACCACGAACTGAATCTGGAAATCACATTCCAATTACTACATTGATTAACCATTTCCACACAGCTTATAAATCAATCACATCTCATCTCATGTTCAGAGAATCGATCAATTTCAGTCAAAAATCAATGATTAACCATTAGTGCATAGGTTGTGGAACTTTTGAATTGTATATATTTGATAAGTTACGAATTATTTCTCATACATAACCTCAAATTTATGTCAGCTTGGTTCCATCAACCAGTAAAGCAGCAAGTGCTCATTTAGATATGAAGCACACCAAGCAGTAGGCACACCAAGGGTTTTCAAAACAAGACCAAGTTCAAAAACAATTTAGTTACTTAGAACAACTCAACAAACTAATTTTATAATTTAACTTAACTATATAGAAAGTGATCGGATTTTATAATTTAACTTAACTCAACAAACTGATTTTGCTATTATACCAAAGATTCAGAAATGGGTTTGAGGAGCAAGTACCCATACAAATTCAGAATGAAAAGAGAGAGATTAGGGAGCTTAAACCTTGATAAGAATGCCTCAAATTGATTTGGGTGCACAATGGCGACAACCAACATTCGTACAACGTGCAGCAGTGAGATGAGCACCAACGGAACCGCGGCGGCGGAGTACAGCCAAGCAGATGTTGAGGCAGTAGCAGCAAGAGCGGCGCACCACCGACAGAACTGAAGAGAGAAAACTTCTTGAACTGCGCACCACTCTTGCAGATCTTTAACAACGACGGCACGACCACTACACCTCCACCACCGCTGGTTTGGTTTTGTGTGGTTGTTGGTGAAGATTCACAAAGAGAGATAATGAAGAAGACCCCTCGCCAGCGAACCACCAAACGTCATGAACCCTCGCCGGCGAACCACCAAACGCTGTGAACCCTCGCCGGCGAAGAAGTGTGAGAGGAGAGAGATGATGCGGTGAGAAGAAGGGGGATGGGTTAAGGGGAATTAGGAGGAGAGAGAAATAGGGTTCAGCGGTGCTCAAGGGAGTAACGCGGGGGAAAATGGGAACGGGTGGGGTTTTATTTCATTTTTGGGTTGTTGAAGGGCTGCAGTTAGCCCAAAAACCGCAGCCCTTAATTTAAGGGCTGCGGTTTTTGAATTAACCGCAGCCCTTTTATCAATTAATCGCAGCCCTTAATTTAAGGGTTGCGGATTTTGCATTAACCGCAGCCCTTGCACTGCAGCCCTTGCGTTTTTTTCCACTAGTGCAACCTCCTTCAATTTTCATCTTCTTCTCTTACTTCGTTTCTCAGTCGCCTCTCTCTCACCACCATCAACCTTCGCCACCTATCTCTCTTAACTTTGGTTTGCGTTTTTTTCTTAGATCTGAATTCGTGGGTTTCGAATTTAGGGTTTTCGAATATGGGTTTCAAATTTGGGGTTTTCGAAATGGGGTTTTCGAATTTCGATTTTTCGGATTTGGTGTTTTGGTTCAAATTATCATTTGGGGTTAAATTATGGGTTCGAATTCTAGGTTGGGTTCGAATTCTGGGTTGGGGTTGAATTTGGTGTTATGGTTCAAATTCTGGGTTGGAATGTCTGGTGTTTGGGTTTTTGGGGTTGAATTTTGGGTTTTTGGGGTTGAATTTTGGGTTCTTTTTGCTTGGTTAAATTTTGGGTTCGAAAGTTTGGGGTGAATTGGTGGTGGTGAAGGTGGTTGGAGTGGTGGTGACAACGTTGTGGTGACGAGGTAATGGTGGTTGGCGTCGACGAAGGTGGTTGGTGTGGTGGTCAGCGATTGTCGGTGGTGAAGATGGTGGTTGGTGTGGTTGTCAGTGGTGAAGGTGGTGGTTGGTGAGGAAGGTGGTGTTTGATAATGTAATATTCTCTCTCCTTCTTTTCCCCTAATATACCACCTAGAACGCAATTACCAAATTCTCTCTAGGAGTATGTGCCAATGCAGTTTGTTGCACTTATTTCGTTACGGAGGAAGTAGAATATCTTTGTTTAGATTCTTTATTCCCCATTATCAATTTATTTTCCGATAGTTTTTCATTACATATTGCATTTTAGTTTTGTAAAAAGAATATATTAACAGCAACTTAGTAAAAGTTAGATGGAGAGGGCTTCACCGCTACAAAGAAGTTTTGGTTCTTGATGCAATATTTTACAACTAGGTAAATTCCGAGCATTAGTGATCGTCTTTTAAATTCAATGAAGAAAAATAGAACCTAACTTCTAAGTAAATTAAATTCTAAAAATATGGTCACTAGTAAAGAAAATTAAGTTTATCAATGCATGTTTTTTTTTCTTTGTGCAATGTCTAATAAGACCTTTGCTTATATCTTCAACATAATCATTTATAAATAATCGAGAAAAATTGAAAATGCAAAGAAACTCTAATGGCTTTTATCTTAATACTTCATATATTATATTTCCTCTATTTTTTTCCCACTGTTTTCACTATTCATCGACCAACTTTAGTAAGCTATCTCACATCATTATATAAGAAAGAACTAGCTTTTTATGCACGCTATGCATGCGGCGACATTTTAGACATAACTATTACTCAATAGTAAAACAAACCAAAAACGAAAGTTCGTATCTAAGTTCTCCATTTTGTGAGTAATAAAGATTGAAATACTTACATCATTGCATGTTCTACTCATCACCCAACTTATACCTCTTATAATCCAATTTACATTTTACATAAAAATCTTAATCAACCATCCGAAGCTTATTCATACCTATACCTCTCACCTAGTCATAAAATCCTCATTTTCACTCACATAACATCACTTTCTCTTTCTCTTACTTTCATAATTTTACTCTGACCGTAGTTTTGTACTATTTCTACCTTCCAAAAATTGCAATTTTCTTAAATTTTTCGCCAAAGTTCTTTACAAAAACAATACTTCCTCCGTTTTTTATTAGTTGCAACACTTTATAAAAATGGAAATATCAAATTAGTTGCAACACTTTTTTTTCTTTCTTCTTTTAGTAAGTTTTGAGGTGTGAAATGACCAAAACACCCTTACTAATGTTTTTAATAAAAACTTAAACCACCCTAATAATTCCCATTATAAGTTAATGTAATCAACATTAGAGTGAATGATTCCCACCAAAAATCTAACACCTCCCCAACTACCAGATTCATTTCATCTGTCTTCAATTAAACCCCCAACCCCTCGCCTGACTTCATATCATCTTCTCACTCTTCATCTTCATCCTCTCGTCTCTCACATAAACCCTAGATCTAGAATTTTCCTCTTCCTCTCTCTCATCATTTTACTTCCCTGAATTTTCTTATTTTTCTCTCTCCTATCCTCATTTACTGATCTACTGTTCTCTCACAAAAACCCTAAATTACACCCTTGAAAAATCCCCAGAAAAATTGAGTCCCAGATCTTTTAGATTCAACCATGCATGTCCCAGATCTTTCTCCTTTGACTGATGCATTTTTTAAAACTAATGATCCTGTTGAGTCCGACTTCATTAGCCATATGATTGAGTCCTTCCAGCATCAATCGCCATGGCTTAAGCGGTTCTTGAAAAGTGGGGAAGCTGCGACGATTCTAAAACCCTACGCTTTGAAGGCTTCGCAAAAAGTTGTTGACGATTGTAATGATTTTGAGGATACGGAACGCCAAATGATTCTTCAGGCTTTTGCAATTTCATGATGTTCAAGAAGCTGTGGATTTGGATTCTTTTGTTCAGGAACTTGATGTTGATTCTCCTGACATTCCTTTTGTTGATTTGGTAAGTGAATCTTGGGATGGTGTTGCTGGGTTTGAAAGGGAGGGGGATGTTGATGAGTCATATTTATACATAGATTTTAGGTTCATTTAGGTTGCATTTCAAGTTCAAATGAGAGCATTTAGGTGCATATTTGCATGATTTACTCAAGTTTGGCTATACTGCTCTCCGTTTGCTTGTTTTGATGAATTTCAGGTGATATTAATGCAAATAGACTATGGTTGGCTAATCTTGAGTTAAGCAAACATGAATAAAGAAGGTAGATTGCATGAGGATCACAAAGCATCTCTCTGGGATTTGAGTTAGAATGAAGCAAAGCATTGCTGAAAGAAGTGCCAAACCTGACTCTTGTATACTCTTTTACTCATAACTTTTGATACACAAATGATAATGGATTTATTCCAATTGGGTTGGAAAGTAGACTTGAATATCTTTCCAACGATTGGTCACACGCTGAATTTCGACGAGAGACGAGAAAATTATGAAGTTTTGAAAATGAGCAGTATTAGTATTTCTTGCGGGCCCGGTCGGGTGGATCGTTGTTTTATTTTTTCTACGGGTTTTGACCTATCAACCGCCCGATCGGGCGAAATCTCCCCGGCAGCCCGGGCGGGGCGATTTTTAAGGAGTTTTAAGCGCGTGTTGCGCTGACTCTTATTTTCTTATAAATATTTATCCTTTTAGAGTTGAAGGAGGACGTTTTTACATTATAGTTTCAGCTTTAGTTTTGCTAAGCACATTTTAATTACTCAAGAACCCTAGAATTACTCTTTGCCATTTTTACATTGGATTTTCAATAGAAGTGGGGATTTTGCAAGATTGTTCTACATTGGTATTTCTTCTCTTCTCTTGTTATTCTTGTTCAATCTTTGATTATTGATTCACTATGTTTTCTTGTTTCATCATGAATATGTTTCCTTTAATTATGATTGAGTAGTTTATTTCTTGGGTTAAGGGGATCCATGAATATTTATGAAGGGATGTTTATAAAGTATTGATTTTTGATGTTGTATGTTGATTTTTATTGAATGTATTATCTCTAATCAATCCGATTTGGCCAGATTTGATTGTTATAGTATTACAATATTAGGTTATGCGCCGAGAGGTATAAACTTGATATTAAGGCTAGTTTCAATAGGTAGAATTGGTATTAATAAATTGCGAGAGCCTGTTAATATCATTCTATGGTTAATTTCGACTCGAGAGAGGAAATCAACCTGTTTGACTGCGTTATTCATTATTGATTATTGTGTTTCATACTGGAATATTATTCATTGGTGAACCTACGCCCTAGATTTTATTTTATTGATATTCTTGATATAGTTATTGTCTAGTTTAGTATAATTACAACCAAACACTCGTTCCCTATAATCTAGATTTGATCGACAATTAGGAAAAGAACACTATTTCTCTGTGGATTCGACCCTACTTCCCTGACTACTATTTGTTAGAGGACTTTAGGATTACTTTTGATTAGGTGATACGACTTTAGCCTGTCAAAATTTGGCGCCGTTGCCGAGGAAACGATTTTGTTTAATTTTTAATTGTCTTAGAGTCTAGATTATTCCTTGTCTATACTAACCCCCATTCTAAGGAACATGTGTTCCTTAGAATTGTATATATATATTTTTTTTTGGTTTAAATCTCCTCTGATTGTGTTATAATGGAGTGGAATCACCATTATGGAGCAAATTTTACTGATTGTCAGGGAAAATATGGTTATAATTGTTGGGATGGTCAAGTGCCTGATTATGATGCATCTTTTGATTATCCGAATTCTAATTTTTGTGCATCTTATGATAATCAATATTCTTCCAATCCTAACTTAGATTATAATGGATTACCATATGCTCCCTATGAGTCTTATGTGCATACTTGGAACTCCCCTCCCCAATTGGACTTGCATAACTATCCTCAGCAACAATCATCACAGTGTATTACAGATCTTCTTGATTTAATGAAACAATTGAATGAGTCCGACAAAGAATTCAGTGCTAGCCTTAAGCAATTGTGTGACCAACAGAAGTTGATGGTTAATCAATTACCAGGCATTCAACAAATAAGAGACCAAAATATGTTTTCCTATGATGATGATGATTGTGTTGAGAATGTCATATCAGTGGAGAATGGTGATTATATGACTCCCGATATCGAAAGGAATGATGAGAATGAGAATAATATGGATAGGATGAATGCTTTGGTGGAGGAGAAACTCTTATTTACAAACCACTTTGAGCCTATTTTAGAGGGTGGTAACATTGTAAGTGAAACTATAGAGGTTGAACCTATAATTTCTTGTCCCCGTATTCCATTTTCAAGAAGGCTTGATCTTGTTTCTTCCCATCCTATTTTATTTCCCTCATATTTTCTAAAAGGGCCACCATTAAAAGATACATTTGGCCAAGTTGACATTGTTGATATTCTTTCCTTGAGATCTCTGGTGTCTACACAACAGATACAGGAAAGTTATACTTTGTCTTCCTTTTCTCCATTTTCTTTTGATTCTTCTTGTCTTCACTTTTATTTTGTTCCTGCTAACATTATGTTTGTGAAGATAGATGTGCTTGCAATCAAGCCATATCTTGTTTTTAGTGACATGTTTGCAGGAGCATTTGATAAGTTACTCAAGGCATTGGATTCTTCTGATTGAGGTTGAAGTGACGTGCTTTTGGTTGTGGTGGAAGTGTCAATACTGTTTGGCATACTCTATGTTCATTATCCGCCTTTTCTGTGAGTTGTATCCTTCCCTTTTCTTTTTCTTCGTTGTTCTTCTTAATGTTCACATTGAGGACAATGTGAAGTTCGGCTTGGGGAAGGATGTCACTTCGTGCATGTTAGTTGCATACTAATTTAGATTTATTGCTTTAGTAGGATTGTTACATGGTTTGTACCGCTCATTAGGGGCGAGAGTTTACATGTAACGAAAAATGTATCATTTTCTTAGTTGCATTAGAATTTATTTTTTTTCATTTTAGATTTCATATCATGTTAGTTTGCATCTATGAGACTATTGCTAGCACTTTTTGAGAACCTTGTTGATATTTCACTACACCTCCTAAGCATCATTCATCTTGTTCATGATTCTTCATAGCACGATTGTTTTGCAATTGATTATTTGTGGTAAGATTGTTTGATCTCTCTCTGGCTCGATTTAACTTTACTATGCAGACACCTTAACCCAAGTGAGCTTTTGTGCCTATGAACTGGCGTATCCGTGTCAGTTCTGTTCTTTCATGTGTGAATAGTTCCTTAGTTGTCGGACTTATCTTGATTTTGACTTGGTACTCTTTGATGTGTGATAGTGTAGACATTTTGATATGATTGAGGCATTTTTTTTCATGATCTTAGCTACAAAGTTATTATTGTTTTCATATTATCCTTTCTCTATCCCTATTGAGCCTTTCTGACATTGTTAAATTGATATCTACATTATAAACCTTTGACCTCATTTGATTCTTGTCCCAAGCCTTGCTTGAGGGGAGCGAGTATTAGTTTTGGTTTGGTTGTATTGAATGATAAAGCTCGATTTGTGGTGTAGTTGGATGGAAAGTATGTTTAGTGAGCTTGGAAATTGAATTAAAAGTTTGAAAAAAAAATAAACAAAAAGAAATCAAAAGAAAGTTTGTGAAAAATGAAAAAAAAGTGAAAAAAAGAGTTATGAATAAAGTGAAAGAAAAAGGGTTATTTTTGAATTTCTTGAATGAACAAAGTATTGGTTATATTTGGAGATTGTTGGTTGTTGCGTGGAGTTGTTATGACCTTTTTTGGGTCATGTTTTCAGTTACATGATGCTCCCCTTTCTTGGTTTCCACCACAATTTCTATATTATTTTCCATACCTTTAACTGCAGCCTCGTTACTACCCTTTAAAGTCCTCTTGATCTTTATGTATTATATTATTTCATCGAAAGTGAGTCAAAGTTAAAGAGTATATGCTTCATCTGAGTCGACTTGATTTAGGTTGAGTGTTATTTATTATCCCTTAAACACATGAGAGATTTGAGTGCATATGACCATAGTGAGGTCTGTCAGGTTTAGTTAAATCTAGCTTGGGGGAGATGGTTTGTGGTATGTTTGGAGAGTTGATTGCGATACATAATATGCTATGCGGCTTTGTTCGATATTGTTTCGATGCTTGTGTTGTGTAGTGGCTATATCTCTCTGGTTTCAGTTGAGTGTTTGGCTCTTTTGTAGTCTCGTATTATAGGTGTTTTTCTTCTCCAATGTCTATATCTTATTGCTTGAGGACAAGCAATGGTTTAGCTTGGGGGAGTTTGATGAGTCATATTTGTACATAGATTTTAGGTTCATTTAGGTTGCATTTCAAGTTCAAATGAGAGCATTTAGGTGCATATTTGCATGATTTACTCAAGTTTGCAATACTGCTCCCCGTTTGCTTGTTTTGATGAATTTCAGGTGATATTAATGCAAATAGACTATGGTTGGCTAATCTTGAGTTAAGCAAACATGAATAAAGAAGGTAGATTGCATGAGGATCACAAAGCATCTCTCTGGGATGAATTTGGGCTAGAATGAAGCAAAGCATTGCTGAAAGAAGTGCCAAAACTGACTCTTGTATACTCTTTTACTCATAACTTCTGATACACAAATGATAATGGATTGATTCCAAGTGGGTTGGAAAGTAGACTTGAAGATCTTTCCAACGATTGGTCACACGCTGAATTTCGACGAGAGACGAGAAAGTTATGAAGTTTTGAAAATGAGCAGTATTGGTATTTCTTGCGGGCCCGGACGGGCGGGATCTTACCCGGACGGGCGGAGCGCTATTTTACTTTTTCTACGGGTTTTAACCTGTCAACCGCCCGGGCGGGGCGATTTTTAAGGAGTTTTAAGCGCGTGTTGCGCTGACTCTTATTTTCTTATAAATACTTATCCTTTTTGGAATTTTACTTTTAAGGAGTTTTAAGAGCCTGTTAATATCATTCTATGGTTAATTTCGACTCGAGAGAGGAAATCAACCTGTTTGACTGCGTTATTCATTATTGATTATTGTGTTTCATACTGGAATATTATTCATTGGTGAACCTACGCCCTAGACTTTATTTTATTGATATTCTTGATATAGTTATTGTCTAGTTTAGTATAATTACAACCAAACACTCGTTCCCTATAATCTAGATTTGATCGACAATTAGGAAAAGAACACTGTTTCCCTGTGGATTCGACCCTACTTCCCTGACTACTATTTGCTAGAGGACTTTAGGATTACTTTTGATTAGGTGATACGACTTTAGCCTGTTAGATGTTGAGGTAGTTCAGGAGGTTCACGAAGTGGTTCGGGCTCCGATGATGAAGGGTGGATAGAAAAGGGTCGTTGTTGCTGAAGCTAGGGTTCCTGATCTTGGAATAAGAAGAGTTATTGTGTGTGCCCTGAGGTGTCCTGAACCACATTCTGAAAGGAAGAAGAAAGGGAAGGAGAAAGTTGGCACCAAAAAGGGGAAGGAGAAAGTTGTGGAGGGGATTGCTGCTCCTAAAACACCTTCTGTTGGTGTGACTATTGGGAAGGAGAAAGAGCATGATATTTTTGTTGAGGATGACTCCAACAACTTGAGGAGGTTCAAAGTTGTGGAGGATTATGTTGAGAATATGGATCCTGGACCAGATATACCACTGAGTCCCTGTGTTTCTGATGAGTGGGATCCTGAATTTCATACTTTCCTCCTTCTTCGCAAAGGAAATCCTCCTTCGCGTTGAGGTTTTGTATCTTTCACTATGCCTTTTTTTTTTATGCATGATTATGATTTGTGTTGATGCCCCTGTTTTGTTTGTTTTGTTGTCATGCTTCTGTGTTTTGGATATTGATTATGATGATACTTGGATTTAGCTTATGATGATAGTTGGATTGTGATTATGATGATTGTTGGTGTTGATTAATGCCCCTGTTTTCATTATGATGATTGTTGGTGTTGATTATGATAATTGTTGGTGTTGATTAAGGCCCCTGTTTTATTGGGTTCTTGTGGGCTGTTCATTATATGGTGTGGATTGTGCTTATGATGACAGTTGGATTTGTGATCTTTATGATTGTTGGTATTGATTAAGGCCCCTGTTTTATTGGTTTCTTGTGGGTTGTTCATTATATGGTGTGGATTGTGCTTATGATGACAGTTGGATTGTGATTTCTATGATTGTTGGTGTTGATTAATGGCCCTGTTTTGTTGGTCATTGAGGATTTTGTTCATTATATGGTGAGGATTTTGTTGTGGGCTATTCATTCTCATTTTGACCATGTTTTGCTGCCTTTGTCATCACCATATTGGCAATTGAGTCCCATGTCCCATGAGTATACAGAGGGTAGGCTTATGATGTTAACCACTATATGGATTGTGATGATATGTGATTATGTTCCTCCGCTCCATTGTCACTTAGGAGTCCCCTTAATAATTTGTCACCCAAACATCCAAATGATGAAGGGACTCATAACTCCTTGAAATCAGAAACAATTGCTCCATACTTTACAAGTATGTAGAGTATGTTGAGGTGTCAATGTTTCTGTATTTCTGTATGAGTTACACTAAAATCCCTGATGGATGTAATGAAGTTAAATGATGAGCATGTTTAAAGAAACAGGTGACAATACATGTTTGCTTATGTTGCCATTCATAGAGTCCCCACAATGATTTGTCACCCAAACATACAAATGATGAATGGACACATAACTCCTTGATATCAGAAATAGTTGCTCCATACTTTACTTGTATGTTGAGGTGTCAATGTTTCTGTGATGATTTCTTTATGAGTTACACTCAAATCCCTGATGGATGTTGCCCTTCATAACTGATATGCCACAAAGCTCAATTTAAAACAAAAAAGTTGGAAATTCACCATTGCATTAACAAAAAACATTAACTACACTGCTATTTCAAAACATAGTCTTTAACAAAAGTATAACGGTTTTTTCACCAGGTACCTCTGAGGTTTCGCGAAATGCACCAGGTACCCTCGTTGTTTCAAAAATGCACCAGATGCCCTTGTCATTTACATAAAATGCACCAAATACCCTTAATGATTAACGGTGTTAAGTTTCCGTTAGCTTTTAGGGTTAATTAACTCCTCTAACCCATCTAACCCTAATTAAACCCTAATTAAGGCTAATTAACTAACTAAACCTTAACTTCTCACCCTCCCCTAACTTCAAACCCTAACCTAACCTTAACCACCACCCCCCCCCCCCCCGTAAAAGCCCCACCCCACCCCCACCCCATGCCCCCCGTCGATTTCCCCACCCCCCCCCCCATAACCTCCGCACCCCCTTCCCCCCCCCCACCCCTCGCACCCCCTCCCCCACTCCCCGCAGCCCGGATTCTACTTCGCCTAGTCCTCGTCGAATTCCCCAACCCTCCCCCACCCCTCGCCGAATCCCCCTCCCCCACCACAAGCGAATTCCCACCCTAAATTTCGCAGCCCAGCTCGCACCCATGCCCTAAAATCGCTCGGAATACCGCTTAATTTTCATCTTCTAAACCACTCGCTATTCAAGAAAAATTGAAAAAAAGACAAAATCGGCTTTCAACGGGAATTCGATGGGGATGGAGGAGTGGGGATTCGGCAGGGTGGGGGGAGGGGTATTCGACAGGGTGGGGGAGGGTGGGGGGATTCAAAGGGGTGGGGGAGAGCGGAGGGTCGACGAGGGTAGGGAAGCTGCGGGATGGTCGACGAGGGTGGGGGAGCTGCGAGGGAGGGACCGCCGGGGGGGGGGGGAGGAGGGGGTTGCGGGGGCGGGGGAAGAGGGGGTTGTTGGGGTGGTGTGGGGAAGGTTAGGGGGTTAGTGTTTAGGGTTAGGGTTTAAGGTTTAGGGATTTTAGGATTTAGGGTAAGGGTTTAGGAGTTTAAGGGTTTGGTAAGGGTTTAGCGGTTTAGAGGTTAGGGTTAGGGTTAATAATGACAAAATGGTAAATAAAGCTAACGGAAACTTAACACCGTTAATCATTAAGGGTATTTGGTGCATTTTATGTAAATGACAAGGGCATCTGGTGCATTTTTGAAACAACGAGGGTACCTGGTGCATTTCGCGAAACCTCAGGGGTACCTGGTGAAAAAACCGAAAGTATAATGCACTAACTGCATTAACAGTTAGTATACTATACCTCCTGAATGTATACACAAAATGTACTGATGCCCATATTAACTTCTTTAACCAAAAAACTATACCTCCTATATATATACCAAAAGTATACTAACTTAGTTGACCACCTCTGTTGCCCATATTAAATATTGTCTTCATGAAGGTACTCCAAAGCTTCACCCACATTTATGAAATTCTCATTTAAATATTTCACTGCTTCATCAATGAGTTGTTGATCAACTGTAACATTTTTAGGTAAAAGCCATTGCCTTTCAAGTTTTCTTTTTCCATGATGAGGGTTCTTGAAGTTATTCCCTGCTTTCACTTTAAGCACTTCCACCATCACATATTGAAGTTGCAACCATGTGTACTTTAACACCTAAGGGTCAAAAAAATCATAAGCATGTTGCACCTTTAAAATGAGATCATCTAGGTTTTTAGGGAATAATTGGTATTACAATGTTTGAATGGCTTTAAAAAAACCCAAATCTAAAACATTAAGATCAGGACTTTGAGCTGGTTGGCATATTAGTTTGATGTTGAAGCCATTTTGGGTAGCAGCTGCAACAAATGCAGGGTCATCCGGTTGTAGATGGGGTCTTGCATTATCTTGTTGGATGTATATTTCCTTTGATACCCCTTCTGGCCAACTCCTCATTATACATGGGATGACTTCATTAAGGAGCATGTTTCTGATGACTTCTTTGGTTATGCTTTCAATTGCCTTTGTTTCTATTGTGCCTGCTGGTCTCTTTAAAGTGTTGTACTTGGCTGCAACTCTCTTAACAAAAGGAAAGATCCCAAATTTTCCATCATGGATCATTTTCCCTTCATTGTCAAAAATTGGCCTAGAAGTCACTGCCATGAACATTGCTTTTATCTTGTATCACTTTGACTAGCAACACCTATATAGATCATCCTCCTTTGGTAGGAGGTAGAACCTCCTCATGTCTGGATTTAAGTAGAACCACTTCTCATCCATGTGTATCACATTCCCCATGGGCTCAAAAGTTGGTGGTTCGTCAGTTGATGCAGGCATTATGTGTTTTAAGACCCATTTCATTCTCTCAATCTTGTGATTTGGTGTAAGTGTTGGGTGGTTGCTGCTTGTGTGACTTATGAGTTTCCCTTTTTTGAGCAACATGTACACAGTAGAGGGAGGAACTTTAAGTGCTCCTGCAAAAGACCTCACAGTTGTCCTTAGATGCAGAGGGACTGACTGAAGCCAATCCTTTGCATACTCAATTGCTTTCCTTCCACATTTTCCTAATTTTTTGGATCTAACGTCAATTACTCCTCCCAATGATCTCTGTGCTTTAACATCTTTCCATATTCTATGTACTGTTGATCTGTTAATAGCAAATTTAAGTGCCATTTTTTTCATTGTTCCCCAAGGTAACTTCCCTTCATGTTCTAATGTGAGAAGTTCATCAACTAAATGCCTTTTTCTGTCTACACTCAATTCAATTTTTCTGCTTAAATTACCTTATGTATTTGGTTGCTGACCATCTTCATGTTGTTGCTCCTGGGTTTGCTGTGAATCACTGTCCATGTTGTTGTTGTTGTTGTCAATTGTTGCTGCATCGTTGCCATCTTCATCCTCACTGTCACTGTATGAAGAACTATCACAGTTGAGTCCCATTTGATACAGTTGCAAGTCATCCTCCAACTCCTCAATTTCAAGCAACTGTTGAATGGAAAAGAGTCCAACATCAAACTGCTGAAGATCATCAACCGAAGGCATTTCCAAGAGCTGTTGTGTGTTGTTCATTTTGTTGCTGCTGGTTGAGTATATCTGCAACTTGAAGGATTTTTTTTTGGGAAAATACAGTAGATTTGCTAATTACTTGTGTTGTGTGTGCAGTGATTAAAAAATGCTTGTGTAATTAGGTGATGAAGTTCATCCTCAAGTTTTTTTTAGAGAGGAGGGATGTAAAAAACAGAAATATGAATTTGAAATTGGGGGGGAAATTTTAAATTTGGTGCAAAAAATGGCTCAGTTGACTTGTCCGAAAATTGGTGGGAAATTCCCTCCATGTGGTTGGGCCAAATCTGATTTAAGAGGTGGTTCCTCTTTTCTCTCTCATACTTTTCACATAAATTACCACATGCAAATGTCCCCACTTTAGCTAATTACATATCCTTCAACTCACCTAATACTCTTAACAAAAAAATGCATTGGGAACCACAAAAAAAAAGTGTTGCAGCTAATTAAAAACGGAGGAAGTACAATAATACTCTACACTGTCTCGCAAATCTATAGATACCAATTTTTTTACGTTTTTGTTGTTTTTTTTACTCCAAGGTTTTCTTCATTTATAGGATCTTTGATTTTATGGTTAGTTTTTCTAGGTTCCTTTTGATTTTTTGATTTTCGGATTTCTTGAGGTTTATTTTTTTCATTTTGAGTTTTGAAACTAACGAACTTTTTCCATTTTTTTGGAGTCTTGAGCTTTTCTGTTTTAGTTTGTAGAATATCTCTATTTCATGTTTTGTTTGTTTAATTTTGGTGTGGCAATGACAATTTCCCACAACGAAAGAAGAAGCATCATGGTTGAAACTTAATGGAAGCTTGATATTTAAAATGCTTGTGTAATCAAGAAAACTTGGTAAAGTGGAAGGTAATCGTAGAACTCTTGATCTATGATTTACATGTGTTTATTTTATTTTTGTTAGGTAATCTTTGCAACAAATATTTTGTTTTTTTTCCTAATATTATAGTGCATCCATCTTCAATTTTACAATTGTGTTTGTTGTGAATTATACTTTTATTCATCAATATGACTCTTTTCCCTCTATTAATGTCCTCTATTAATGTTATAAGAAAAATTGAATTTTTTAAAATTTTAATTTTACAATTATAATTGTCATGTAATTGAAAGAAATTCTAAGAAATTTTTCCTTTTAGATTCGTTTTTTATTGTAATTTTCAAACTCGATTGTATTTGTCTCGGATTTTCTTTTATGGGATTTAGGATAATTTATTTTTTTCAATTCTAATTTTTATGTATTTTTTTTAAAAAAAAATTCAATAGGCATCAGCGAGTTCTACATTTTTTCCCAAAATTTGTTGTTTATACTCTTTTTTTTAAAAAAATTAATTTTACAACTAAAAAAATGTATTACTGGGATTACCGACCTCTATCGGCTGTTTGTATTTCGATTGATATATTTTATTGCAAAACTGGAAAGTTTTTTTCATGGCTATCAAATTAAAGTTTTGTTCATGGCTTTCACTTAACATTTCTAAGTGCTATTCATAGTTGTCACATTTTTTAGGACCATTATTTTCTCATCTAACTCATTCTTTTTCTTGTAAATATAGAGTGAGAATCATGTGCTATTGAGCAAGAAGACAAGTAAATAAAATACGTACCTTGATTCAAAGTGTAGTATTCAGAATTTGAGAGTGTTGTTGCAAGCAATTCGGGAACACTGATGTTTTTTTTGAGTTTATGTTTGAAATTGCCATTTTTTTTTAAAGAAACACCTTTAATTTAAAGTTTTTTGTCAGAGACAACCTTTTAAATACAACTTTTTGCGAAAGACAACCTTTTTAATTATTTTGGGAAACTTCAGACCTTAATGAATTTTTTTTTGTCAAAAACAACCTTGACCAGAAATCCAGCGTTGACTCATCGGATTTTGGTGTTGACCATAGTAAATGAATCACGTGCCCCTCACGTTATTTCATTCATCCCAAATTTCCCCCATTTCCTTCCCTTTGCCCCCCCTCTAATAATCTCACCACCACTCATCTCACAACTCTCCATTTTCAGTTCTTCCTTCCTCAATAGATCACCGGAATTAGCTCCTGAATCCACCGGAAAAACATAGCCCAAACAAGCCTCAAGGATCCTCTCTCTCTCCTCTATTTCGGGCCACGCCCCACGCACCACCACCGCCCACAGCACCACCACCGCCTGCCACCTTGTGATGTAATGTGTACCACCTGCAGCACCGCTCCCCGCTGCTACCGTCGTTCCCCAGCCACTGACGCACCTGTCCGCCACCCTTCCGCAAGCCTCGCCTGACCTCCCTCTTCCCCGTAACTCCTATCTTCTCTCTCGTTGGCACCTACGCACTCTCCCTTGCTTCAATCTCTCTCTCTCTCTCTTCGAAGTGAGTGCTGAAAAGCACCACCCCTCTTTGTCTCTATCGTTGCACCCTCGCCGGATCCCCACGCCACCGTCACGCCGTCCAGACGTCAGCTTCCCTACTGCTACATCCAGCCTTACTCCCACGCCTTTTGCTGCACAAGAATTAATTGAACGCAAACTGGCGAATTTTACTGCGCAAGAATTAATTGCCCTGATGATGCACTGTGCACACAGAGAAGATCAAGAATTGGAAATTCTAGATGCTTTCGGAAAAAATGGAGAATGGAGAACAGAGAAGATGGTTGAGATGATTAGGGGGAAAAGGGAGGGAAATGGGGAGAATTTGGGATAAATGAAATCATGTGAGGGGCACGTGATTCATTTAGTATGGTCAACACCAAAATCCGGTGAGTCAATGCCGGATTTCTGGTCAAGGTTGTTTTTGACAAAAAAAAATCATTAAGGTCTGAAGTTGCCCAAAAAAATTTAAAAGGTTGTCTTTGACAAAAAAAACTCTTTGATTTATTGTATTGTTCAATTCAACATTAATTCTGTGTATTTTATGTTTCAGTGTCCTATTTTGTTATGGTAAATTTTTTATTTTATTATTTTGCTTAAAGATAGTTGCTCAATTTGCATTGATTTTTTTTTTTTTTTTTTTTGAGGGGAAAAGCAAGCTAGATTAATTCAAAGACAATTTGTCCATGAGTACATAGGGCGCCACTTCCGAGGGGGGAAACTAGCTTAGCTAAGTGATGCGCTACAAAGTTTCTGTCACGTGTAACATGTGACCAAACAAGAGAAGAAAAAGAAGAAGAAGAAGAAGCTAAAATATCATGTAAGATAATATCAAGATCTGAAAGGTAGAGAGCATTCTTTGATAGCTGCCTAATTACCACTTGACAATCCGATTCAAGAATAATCTCTTCATAGCCAAAACGTTTTCCAAGTCTAATGGCCATTTGAATTTTATTGAAACTAGCAAGTTTTTGCAATGTAGAAGGGTTTAAATGTCAAGTTTTTGCAATGTAATATTTATGTTGTGGAAAGGCAATTAAGTAAATTCTAAGGGGACATTATTGCTTTTCTTTGGCTAATATAATAGAGATATGATCAGGTGGGATCTCATTAGATTCAATGCGAGAACTCCAAATATTAAATTTTTATAATTTTTACTTAAATACAATTAGAGATATTAACTTTCAAATAAACGTTTCTTCAAATGTGAAAAAAGCAAATAATACAATTAAAAAAAACAGAGAAAGTAGATAGTTTTGGTGTTTATTATGAGGTTAACGCAGGAAACATTTGTGTTCCAATAATCTCCCCACTCATAAAAACAGACCACTCACTGTTTCAGAGGAACACACTGTGTTTTTGTCACGATCAAACCACATCAATAAAATGCTAGAACCTTCACCTTCGGCTAAAGAATGGATCCATCATCACACTTTTTTCATTGTTTATAACCACACTTTTTTCATTGTTCACTAATGTTGGTAACACAACCCCAGGATACAAACTTAGAAACAAAAACACATTACAGATGAGAACTATTGATCAGGTCAAATTAATTCACAAAAATTGGCTTCTAAAAGTATCAAACTCATCCACAAGGACACAATGTACACATTACCGGTATCTGCTCAACCAGATTCAAGTAACATTTAACATAAGATTTTCGATAAGAAACTGTTCCAAAATGGTAGTATCACATTATAACTACGCAATAGTAAAGACCTCAGAACTCAGAAGCCAAAAATGGAGAAAATTTCCTGACTACATAAACAAGGCGGTCCAAAGCAAAAGAACATCTATCCAAAAGTAGAGCAGATCCCCCAGAGTTTATTTGTGCACCAGCAATGAACGACCAAACGGGAACACTTTGATCTGTGTATGAAAAAAACATTCATTGTTTACCGCACAGGTTGCTGGTTGTAATGGTTCTTCTCTTTCTTCTTGGCAGCAGCAAGCCTCGCACTCCTTGCAGCAGCCTCTGATGCAGCTGCTTTTGCCGGAGTAACCATTTCTTTACTTGATTTCTTCTTCTTTAAAGCAGCCACCTTTTTTAGGCGCTCTTTCACATCGAGAGAAGTTGCATCCTCTTCTGGCTGTTCAGCTCCAGCTGATTCATTTGGCTGAACAGTAGCCTCCGAGCTGTTAGGCTGATCTTCAGCTTCCTTTGTTTCCTTGGAAGTTTTGTCCTTCTTTTTCTTTTTCTTTGCACTTTTAGACTCTAAAGCGCCACTATCCTTCTTCTCTCCATTCTCCAATTCCCCTTCAACCTTTTGCTCCTCTGTTTTCTTCTCTTGTGCAGCATCTACAGTAATTGCATGCAAAGAAAAAAAATTAGTGGTTTGAGAAGCTCTAAAACCTAACACGAGAACACAACAAAACAAACATTGCCACCAATTCAGAAATCAAAAGCTTTGATTCATGTAAACAAAACCAGCAATCCAACAAAACACGGGAACATATCACCAATTCCCCATGACATTCGCCACTCTCAATTCATTCTTTCACGTCTTGATTGACGATTCATCCTCTTCAATAATCACTCGAAGAACAACTAGTTATTTCAGAAATCAAAAATCAGAACTGTATCGTGCATAGTTTGCAACTTCATAAAAATCATCAAGCAACCATATCTACTAGATTTACAGCAAACATTTTCTTCAATTTTTTCTCCTCTTCTAGGTGCGAGGCAAGCCAGCTAGGTTGTTAAAGGCACTGACACAAGTAAAGATCGCTAACTGAAATTCACATACCTTGACCATTGCTGCTCTGAACTCGAAAATCGGCAAGAAGAGCTTCTAGCTCCTCAAGCTCCTTCTTCTTCCGTTCCTTCTTTGAAAGCTGCCTCTCGGTTTCTTTTGGTGCAGCAGGAGCTTCTGGAGCTTTAGTAACCACTGGCTCTGAGTGTACAGGAGCCTCTGTTTCATGTTCATGCTCTTCATCAACCTCTTCATCACCTAAATCAAGCATATCATCTTCACTTTCACTCTCCTGAAGAAGAAAAGAGGACATCAGCTACCCAAATGCAAGAGGCACTAAAACAAATTTTAAAATAAAACAGTCATATACAAAAAGTTAGCTGCCGTGACTGACACCTTCAACAGCACAGAAATCAACCAGAAGATCAGAGAGTAAACCACACACAATACTGTATATATGTCTGAAGCTCTGCATGAAAGAGATACGTAAAAAAGGAAGCACACAAACATCAAAGGAAATCACAAAGATGGTGTGTCTGCAAGAAAACACACAAGGTTCCAAAGAAGAGAGGCATGTCAACAACCATTGTTGCACATATATCAAAATGCTAAATAGCATTTAACACCCCTGCTATATTTGCCAACAATGAAATATAGCCCCTCAAGAGAATGACATATATACTTGGTTGCCTGTGGCATAATATAATACCTTTTGCGGTCATTAATGCACCGCACAGTAAAAAGAAAATGTGAAGTTACTCTTATGCACCTACATGTCCTATAAACCTAGAGAAATTATTTCCTATCAACCCAGATGAGGTTATAAACGACGCAGAAGCATGGCTATTAGCAAACCAATAAAAAAGGCCTTCCAAAGAAAAGTTTAACGCACAAGAACTCCATGAAACCGATAATACATAGTTGCTAACTACATGGAGGTAAAAGCAAGATCTCACAGAATTTGTGCTGTGCCCGTTAAGCACACTTTTACCAATTTAAAGGCCCATGGCTGACATCAATGTATATATGGAGCCAGTGACTTCATTGTTACAGGCAACTGAAACTTACAAAGAAGCAATCACTTCAATATAGTGAGTGTAGAATAAACTATTAACATAGACCATCTCCTGAGGTTCACATGATTAAGCATGAGATGCATCCAAAGACCAGCACCTTTTTTTTTTTTTTTTTTTTTTAAAGAGTCCAAAGACCAGCACCTAACCAGATAGTGTTGCGCTTAAACAGCTCCAACAAATAAAACAAAAACAATGAATTGAACGTCTTCCTTTTTGCTAGCAACAATGTCTTACAACCACAAGTTGCACCAAGGAGCACAAAACAACAGTCTTCATTTAGCCCCCCTCAAAGAGATAGCACCTTCACTGCAACCCTACATTAAATCTTTCACAAAGTACAGATACAATAATTTCCTAACTGAACCAGGAAAATGATTTTCATCAGTCATCACGGAAAAGAAGCTTAGCACATGCATTCCAGCTATATGAGGCCTTATAATTATTAACACATGAATTATCTATTAGTTGCTAACAACATATAGGTAACATCAAACATCCTTATCTCAACAGTGTAAGGCACAATATACAGTTAGTAAAATTGAGTTATATCCCTACCAATTAATTAAACAAACGTGTCGGGGGACAGCAGTTTGCAAACTAACAAAATCTTCCAGTTGTGGAAGAGGCAAAGAGAGCAAAGGATGAAACTAGCACACAGTACACTCTTTGCCGACTTTTTCTCACACTAACAGCCCTAAAGCAATTTATCATCCTTACAACCAACAAGAACAAGTATCACCACTAATAAAGCCAAAAGGATAATGATATCAACATAGATAAAACGAGGTTCGCTTAACCAAAGTCTTCAAATTACTACAGTACCTAAAGAATCTTTCTCATACCTCATAATTGTTATCATCAAAAAAATTCACACCATATAGAGCCAAAAAAAGGTTCCTTCTGATTTGACCAATTAATCATTACACTAATTCAACCAACACAATATACCTTATTTTTTTTGGAAAATAAAACTAACACAGTATACTAATACACCAAAACATGTAACTAAGGCATATTTGTATCACAAATCATTTGACTACATACATATAATCCAACTAATATTCTACACACACAAAAAAAAGTAAACAGCAAGCAATATATTAATAAACTCATACTCATACAAATTAGATTTACAGTAATTCAACAAAATTACAGACAAAATCAAACCTCTGCAAGGGTACTGGCCTCGTCGTTAGGCTGCGAAGCCGGGGCGCCCCAAATAGACGGCAATGGAGCTGTGGTGGTGTAGAAATCATCATCATCTTCGTCCTCAACATCAGCCCATGACTTGGCGTTCAACGGGGGGGGTTGCCAGAAAACTTGAGGATCTTCCTGCTCCTTCACAGCAGCCTTAGAAGAGCTCTTACTGCTGCTACTCTTGCTCTTATCCTTGTTCTTCTTCTTCTTAAGCGTATCGAGTGCAGCGAAAACATTCGAGTTGTTGATAGTAATTGATCCCTCGTTCTTCCTGCTTCCTCCACCCACCATGTTCTTGTTTTTCTCTTTCTCTTTTCAAGACTATACCCACAACTTTTTGAGCTAATTCAATCCTCCAAATAAAAAGGAACAATTGTTCAACAGTTTTATTAGGAGTGTGGAAATTACGTTTAGATATTAAGGGGATTTTCTTTCTCTGTGAGATTAAATGAAATTCTGGGTTTTGTTTCAAAGTTGAAGATCTACAACAAGTTTGAATCTTTCCAAAAAAAGAAAATCCAAGAACTATTATACAAGAACCACAAACACCAAACAAACAGAAATTCTAAACTTCAAATTTCATAAAAACAGATCAAAATTCGTTCACTTAAAAAAGGGAAAAAAAAGGGTATTTCAATTAGAAAGATTTAGATTGATTTACAAAAGAACGGGATAAAAAAACAAACTCCCTGGAAAATCGACAATCCCCGGAAATAGCGATGTAAAACAATCAGGATAAGAGAATCGAAAATTAGGGTTTGTGTTATCGATTTTGAGAACAATCAGATAACGGATAAAAACCTTGATTTTTCGATTTGAGGAAAGTGGGGTTGATTGCGAAGCGAGTGATGAAGAAATGCGATAAAATTGGGGACTCGCTGTGCGAGGGTGTTTGTGTTTTAGGGTTTGTGAAAAAAAAATTGGGGGAAAATCGATGGTGAATAGGAGCGATGGGAAAGGAATGAGTGGTGAGAGATTATAGATTGGCAACCGAGTCTAAATGTCATGTACTATATATGTATGGGCTCTTCTTTAGCTTGCTAAGATAACGTATGGGGTAAAAAATTTAAGGCAAAGGGTATAATCATCGGAGTTCGACTTGGACATCATCTCTTACGATATAAGGCAAAGGATATAATAGAGCTCGACTTGGACATGATCTCTTATAACATAAGGCAAAAGGATTTAACCAAGTTCGACTTGGACATCATCTCTTACGACACAAAGCAAATAATATACTCGAGTTCGACTTGGACATCATCTCTTACGACTTAAGGAGTTTTTTGTTTCAATTGTAAGTGAGTCAAGTTACTTAGATGGGTGGATGTAAGGGGGAAAAGGTAATTGAATAAAGTTGTCTAGTTGAAGTTTTTTTTATTCTTTAATATTTAGAAAAGGAAAACTTGACAAGAACAATCTCAACTATGGGGGGTTTCGCCATTTTCAGTTCAATTATGGATTATTTTTGAGCAGTCGCAACTCGCAACTATACACCATTTTTTACATAATTGAACTCAGTAGGTAACTGACCTCCTGTAACATGTTACTATTGTCACGTGCTTATGACCATTGAAACACATGATGTTTTATTTTTACAAAATCCTTCCCTTGACCTAGTTGAGGTCAGTCACCTTCTTCGTTCCTCCCCCTTCCAAAGCCACCCCCACCATTCTAGCCACCCCATCTCAACCACCATCCTTTTTTTAACAACCCCCTTCCTTAAATCTCTTAACTTTGTCCTGGTAAAGCTTTCTTCTTTTTCTTTGACAAGTTATCACTCAAGAGCACCAAAGACAAAACCCAGCGAAAAGAAAAAAAAAATCATCAATTTTTTGCTTCAGACAGAGAAATCTTTGCTCTTTTGATTGAAAATTCAATAATAATAATAGACACCCATCTTTCAATGTAAGGAAAAAAAACCTTGTTTTTCAATTTGGGTCTTTACCAATTTGTTAAAGTTCTTAGCTTTTAAGCTTGAATTAATGGTGAAATAATTGGGTTCTCTTAAAAATGGGGTTTTATTGAAAAAAGTAAAACTTCAGAATCATCATAATATTGGGAGAGTTGTTATGTTCTCCGTGTCACTATTCAGCTCTTCCCAATATTAGAATTGTTAGGGGGAGGGGATTTCAGGTTAGAGTGACACTATTAAGTGCTTAGATGATGAGTATTGTCCTGAACCAACTAATGTCGACATTAGTAAGGTTGCTGCTAATTCTTATTACCAGTCATTGTTGCAGAAGACTACTGATCTGGGCAATGTTGTTGAAATCGAGATTCTAGTTTGAATCGGAAACGACCTTTAGAATCGAATCGTAAAATTGAATCTTAGAATCGTAAGATTCTACAAACATGTATAATCAAGATATTGCACTCTATCTTCATTGAATATGTTAAAATTATAAGTTAAAAGACCTAAAAATTGAAAAAAAAAATTGTTTACCCACTATATTGACAATAACAAACAATATATAACTATTATTTTATTGTTAGCATGATTTAAATTTGCGAGGTTTTCGCTAGTCAACTGAAATGTATAGAATCGTCTAGAATCGTGAATCGAATCGTCTACCATATTTTGAATCTTAAAATAGTCAGATTTTAAGATTTGAATCGCGATTTTAATAACTTTGGATCTGGGTCATATTTTGTTGAATATATGGTCCGTCAACTAAAAATTTCCTACCAGGATAACTTTCATAGCTTTATCTTCTGTCAATGTTGTTGTTGATCTAATTGCTCAGAGGATAGAGCAAGATTAGCTATGTTTCTTTCTTAATTCATTTTTGTTGGTTTAGTGTGGAATTTGTAGGAAAAAGTGAAATACAAGAGAGGGATTGTTGTGGTTTACATTGGTTCTTTAGAACAACAAATTTTAGGGGTGTAGGAGGAGGAGGAGGAGGGGGAGGGAATTTCAGGGGTGGCATGGAAGGAATGAGGTAGAGGGGTGGCAGGGGAGGAAGAAGGGAGGAGATAGAGGATGAAGAAGAAAACCGATTTAAGAAATAAAAAAAAAACCGTTAAACAGGTCATCAGTCAACTAGGACCAATATTATAAAAATGATGCATAGTTGGGACTGCTCATAAATAATCCTTAATTGGGACTGAAAATGGTGGAATGCTTATAATTTAGATTGTTGTTGTCAAATTTTCCTTTAGAAAAAGGGAATAACTCAGTTGGACTTCTTCTCTTACGGCTTAAGAGTCTTTTAGTTCAGTTCAAGTAAATCAAGTCTCTTTGGTGTAAGGGGAAGAAAGGTAAGTGAATTATCGTTATTTCTAGTTAGGTTTCTCGTCACCTCTAAGTTTTGAAAACCTTACCGTTAGACCAAAAACGATGAAGTATTGAATCGGATGGCTAAACATTGACTTCAACTTATTATATGAGTCGTATCCTTGGTGTTTTATACAACCTCCGTTTCATATTAATCTACACACTTACACTTTTCACGCATGCCGATGCACTATTTTGAGCCTTTATTTCTCTAATTTTGTATTTGTAAAAAATATATAAAGTCGATATTCTAAAACTACATATCGAGACGAATCAAACAAGACCCCACATGACTATATTTTCTCTTAACCATAATTCACAAATGATAGTCAAAGGAAAATTTATAAATAGTGTCAAAAGTGAAAGTGTAACTAATAATATGAAACGGAGGTAGTATATGGAAGTTGGGACAGGTAACATTGTAATAATCCGTTATTCTAGAGTAGTTCAACGAGATAGGACATTATTAGATGCCTTAATTGAGCTTCATAATATTCGAATTGGGCTTTTGCCTTTTTCATTAGTAGATTGAGCCCTTACCTCGTCAATGCAGAGGGGATTTAATCATGATAAACTGTCGT
Organism: Beta lomatogona; assembly: GCA_947646795.1. Lineage (NCBI taxonomy): Eukaryota > Viridiplantae > Streptophyta > Magnoliopsida > Caryophyllales > Amaranthaceae > Beta > Beta lomatogona. The sequence continues at coordinate 531,202 of CANSNZ010000263.1, forward strand.
ATGTTTGCTTTGGAGACCACACTTAAATTAGGTCGCCAAATCAAATGTGATATAAACATCATCATCCATATTAAACGTTGTTGGAGTTATGTTATGTGAACCCAACTTATCTGTGTAGACACATAAATCTCCCAATACACCTCTTTGAACTTAAATATCTTTCATTATATATTAGTATCAATAATAACGATTGACTATAATTTTTCTTTGAATTGAGAAGATTCTCTCTAACGATGAACGTGTAAAGATTCAAAGTGAGGAAGATAAAAAAAATAGATGGACTATTCTGGTGTTTTAATTAGTGATATGCTTAATATTAGTCTATACACTAGCTAGGTTACCTGAAATCAAGGAAAATATTAGGAGTTTATGATTGTGGATCATTTTTTCCTTTTTGTCATTTAGGTAACAGGGGGAAATAATTCACGAGGCATATATAATCTTTAGAATTTTACTAAAACTAAAAGGACCATAATGAGTTAACCAAAGGAAATAATATGATGAGGAATATGAAAAGGATATGGAAAGAATATTGAAGAACGAATAAAGATAAAAATCGGGAAGAGAATTTTGAGGAAGGGAACAAGCGTCCCCCGGTAGGTTTGTAATTTATAGTTTATTCAAGTGCTTACTATATCACATAAATGATATTGGTTTAATGGTAAATAATGCAATATAAATCTAAATGTTCTAAAATGCAACATAAATGCATCTAAAAACTATATATAAATATGACATATCACTCATCTAGTTTTCAGAAGTATTTTTTATTTTTTTTTCAGGGAATATGATATGACCAATTTTAAAGTGGAAGATTTAATTGACATTTTAATTGATGAAAAACTTATTGGGAACTATTATATCAACAAACTTGATATATTAAATGGGTAAGTATTCTAGGGGTGGGACGAAATATCATAACAATAAGCTTAATACTTTTGATGATGATGAAAATCATGTATGTGTTATTGGGTTTGAGAGTGAGTGGTTAAATCAAGATGTGTCGACTGCGTTTTTAATTAGGAAAGGTTATTTATATATACAATTATGCTTAGTGCCATAGTAGTAGTTGTCATGAGGATAACTATTTGATTGGTTCAAATTGGATGAGAATTTCACTGTCACTTGTTTTCATTGTTAACTCTACTGATGCTCCTTTTGAAGTTGCTTGTAATGAGAATATAATAACTGAGATTGAGAATGGAGAGTTGAAATCTGGTGAATTAGTTGGAAATAAAGTAATCCTTAATGCATTGCATCATCTAAAGTATGACATCACTAAAAAAGAACAACTCGAATTGAATAAATTTGGGTCTAAATTAGGGGTGTTCATCTCCCCGCCCTAAAATAAAAAAATAGACTGATATAACTTGGTCCAATTTTTTAAAAGTTTCGGTTTTTCGGTTCGGACGGTTGGACATATTTTTATTGTTTTTCAATAAATTTTATGTTAAATATAACTTTACTATTTTTTTAACAACTTTTTATAGATGATATATCAAAAAGTTATTATTATATTAGTAATAGCGATATTTTTTAAATATTAAATTAATATTATTATAAACTTAAAGATATAATGCTATTTTTAAGTGAAAAAAAGCAAGATGAAACTAAAAATCGAGTTAAACGATCAAGACCAAGATCAAACTAGCTTTTTACAATCCTTTATATGTTTCAGAAATTTTGAATTTTTCAATCATCCTTTATAGTTCATAGCCCATATCTATTACTATATACTAAAAGAGAATACATGGTTCAGTTTTCCCACCAAAACTATCCTACGTGGCATATTTTGGTGATTCTACATCCCGCCTAAATGCACAGATGATGTCATGCTTTTTAAAAAAATGAACTTGCTTTTTTCACAGGAAAAAAGTTGTCTGGCATATTTGTTTCCAATAAAAGCATTTATGACTATCACATTTTCTTTTGCTTTATCTTCATAATCATGGCACAATTCACGAATATATCCCTACTGCTTTGGTAACCACATTATTTCCCTTAAGTTTTTTATTTTCCCCAAAAAAAAAAAAAAAAAGCTTTTTTCTGGAATATTCTTTTGAAGAGACTTAGATCTGGCAATTGCTCCATGATTCTTCGTCTTCTTTCATTGTCTAATTCCATCTGATTCTCAATTCTGTTCTGTATCAAATAATTTCCTCTTTCTACCCCAATGAATTTTCTAGATCTCATTAATATCTTCATTAAACCTGCATTTTTTTATCTACTCTCACACTCAATTCTTTATCAAACTCACTCTTCTTGCTTCCTCCACTAATTTATCTTTTCGATCCTTCTCTCTCATCATCTCAAGTATACTTCCTTTTTTCTACTGTAAAACATACCTCCAGTTTTATATTTTATTGTTATTTTGGATTTGGCTGTAGGTTGAGAAAGAAAAGTAATTCAAACAAAAGCTATGGAGGGTTTGGGTTCTTTTTTTTTTTTTTTTTTTGAGAAAAATCGAAAATTAAAATGATGATGAAGGATTTTTGTAGAAATTTAGCCTTCCTACTTCATAACCAGGAAATGATTTCTTCCTCGACAGATACAGAGATATACTGAAGCCTCAACAACAAATTAGATGAAGAACAAAATGAACCCAAAATTGACTCAGGTACTATTTTGTTCAATTAATATTTTTTCGATGTTGAAATTTATAATTTTTTTCGTTTCGTTTGTTGGTCTCAAAGTTGTTTCAACTAATTCTAACATAAACATCATATTTCAAGTTTATGTTGATCTTTTCTAATTCTCAGTCTAAGTTTCTTTTTTTTTTTTTTTTTTTTGGAGTTGTAGTTAGAGTTGAGATTAACACCATTATATAATACTTGGAAGCCATGACAGGTATATTCGAATGTCTTTGTCCAGGTGGAATTTAGATACTAATGTCTCCCTTTCAATAATTTACTTCTACTGTTTTGAATTTTTCTTATAACTTTCGTTGAATCATTATATTGCATATAGTTGTTTAATTTGAAACATTTACATAAGATTACTTAGGAAGCATATAAATTGATATAGTTGTTTAATTTGCATGCCTGAATTGTAAGTTGGTAGCTTGAAATTTGAATGATACATAGATTCTTGTCTTATATACTTTAAAATTTGTCATTTTGTTCTCTCTCAGTATAAAAATAAGCATATTAAAATATTATAATTGCTTGGAGGATTTGCAATGTTGCTTTGATAATGTGTTACTATATAACATCGAGGTTTAATAATGTGTCATTACATAAGATTGGATGTGTGTTTAAAGGAGATTATTAGGAACCTAGATTCTGGTGAAGGTGTAAGGTTTGAGCCTACAAAGTTGTTTGGCTAAATTTAAGAATAAAGTTGTAGGAGGTAAATTTTTCTTCTACATTAAGAAGAGGGATAGATTTGGTTATAGGAAGTCTAAGCTTGTGGTGGTTAGTACTCCATGTTGAAATTTACTGTTTATTTTTCCCTTTACGAGGTCTGATGCTTTTGCCAAGCTTTTATGGTGGTAATGCTTGCTATGGATCTCCTATTATTGACTTTACAGAAATCATTTCAATGTGTCAATGTGTTTTTTGAGCAATTTTGATGGTGCACATGGAAAATTTTGTGCCATGTAATATCTAATTTTGATTTCCTTTTTGTGCATTCTTCTTTCATCTCTCTCTTTTTAACTATACTTTATTTACCTTTTGCAGCATTGCAGGTTAAAGAAGTCCTAATTAACTCACATAATTTTAACATGATGCATCATGCATACATGTAAATCTGTAAACATTTATGTATTATTAGAATTATTTTGTTGTTTTCACCGTATTCTAAGGTGAGATTGTTTGAAAAAGGTCAGTGTTATAACAAATAGCATCCTCATTACATTATGATCTAAGTTTCATTAAGTTAATGGATTAATCTTTGGATTTCACTATATGATTTTGTGTGTATGTTTTCCAATTGTAGCAATTAAGGAGGCCACTACCTGATAAAAAGATAATATTTCATATATATTACTAAGAGTTTGTTCTCCTCAATATATTAAATTAATTTTGAGCAAACATAAGTTAACTTCAGTACAAAAAAGTGAAGTTTAACAAAGATAAGTTTAAGTTAAGTAAAAATAAATTAATTTTAGCAATGATAAGTTAGATTAAGCAAAGAAAAAGTTCAACAAGAATAAGTTTAGCAAAAATAAGATAAAATCCAGCAATGATAAATTAAGTGCAGCAACAAAAGTTGAGTAGAACAAATCCTACAATGGTATTTAATTCTTTTATATATATTTATCAATAATGAGTAGTTAATCTATCTTCCTTTTGCTAAAAGTATTCAAATTGGAGCCATTGTTTAAAATCTATGTATGAGGAGTTCATAAAATCCGGTATTACAAATATTTTTTGTTAAAACCGTGCATCGCACGGGTGCTAACCTAGTAAGACTATAAGTTGAAAAAAAAAGCTCATTTAATTCTATCCATTTTTAAAAAATATCAAGTCCATATATAACCATATTACACAATGGGCAAAAGTCCAAAAGACAAAAGCATTTGAATCTCTATTATATATGGGAACTCTTGAGGACTTTGGTGTCCACCTGACTTTCCTAAAATATCCTTTAATATCACCGCGATGTTCGCGCACGCATCGCGTGCAAAAAATACTAGTGACAATAACGTGAAGCCGTGAAGGAAGAGTTTGCTATTAAAACCCCATATCATCTTCTTTCTCCTCACTTTAGACTAAAATCAAAACCCAACTTATTTTCCTCTCACTTATTAAACTCACTAAGACCTAAGGTATTGTACTTTACTCGACCATAGTTTCCACTTTCCACGGCAATGGCGGCACGGCTGCACGGCGACGGATAAGCTCAATAAACGCCGGTGGCTGGTCAGTTCACTGTACTCAAACTCCGCCCCTGATTCGCTTACTCCCCTGTCATTTCTCATCTTAATTGGAATTTCAAAGTTGATACTTGATACAGGGAATTAATTAGTCTCTTAGATTTAATTATTTATTGTTATCTTCAATTGTTATAATCTCTTTTAGTTTTTATAAACTAAATATATGTATTTGAGTAATTTTACATTTGAGTGGGTTTACATTATTTAGAATTTAATTTTTTTATTTGTCTTTTTTGGGTTTTGACTTGTAAGTCAATGAGTTAATTGCTAAACTAGTAAATTTCTTAATCTTAATGAATGGTTAATAATAAGAATGATCTTGCAATAAAGAACAGCAAGGGGACCTTGGATTAGTTTGTTCAAAAGTTAAAAAAAAAAAAAAGGAATGAAGCAAGTTCTTCTCAACCTCAAATATCCGAAGTTAATCAAGAGTGTTCTTCTCCATTGAATGATACACCAGAAGCTCAAGAGACCGAAGATGGATGGATACCCACAACACATGGTACTAATTAGAGCTGATCAACTCCAGCCCAGTCCGGTTTTTGGGCGGGCCTGAGCAGCTTTTTTGGGCCCCAGCCCGACCAATTTTTTTTTGGGCGGGCTTTAGACAAGCCAAAAAACACTTTTTAGTCTAAATTTTGGGCCCGGCCCGTTGTGGCCCGCAAAAGCCCGCTCGGACCGGCCCAAAATACCGGGCTTTGGGCACAAATTTTTGGAGCGGATTTGGGCCCGGCCCGGCCCGGTCCGCACAATGGGCAATTTTTTTTGCGCGGTCCGGCCCGGCCCATGATCACCTCTAGTACTAATACATTTGCATCAACAGAGAGGGAAAACCAATTTGATGTCAATTATCTTCCACATGATGCGGCCAAAAGAAGAAGAATTGTTGATTATCATCCAATGGACCAAGATGCAGTAAGGAAAGAATATATACAAAGAGGTGCTTTCAACCAAGGAATCACACATTTTCTCGAGCTAATTTCGGAGTAGGTCAATTGCGTCTCTTTAATACCTCTTGTTTTAAGAAATATACTTGTATAGTGTTTGAAAAGAGGTTGCATTTTGCTTCATATGCTATTTGTTTAAGAATGAAACTATAAAAGCGGCAGGAGGTGATGCATTTGTTATAAATGACTTTAGAAGTTGGAATAGACCAATTAGGTTTAAAAAACACATTACTGGGGTTACGAGTGCTCATAGTCAAACTTCCCAAAAGTTCGAAACTTTAAGAAATCCAAAATCTTCCCTCTAATCTTCTTTTGGCAAATTTTCTGACCAAGCCAGAAGTGAGTATCGAGTCCATTTGACCACTTCAATGTTTAAGACTTATTTTGTGCCAGAGATTAGACTTTCACGGTCATGCTGAACATGAAGATTATAATAATAATGACAATTTTCTGGAACGTTTGCACTGGTTTGTGGGAAAGAAAATTGACGATGTAAAAAACATTGTCTTGAAAAATGCACCTAAAAGTAATCAAATGACTGCACCTTAAATTAAAAAAAAAAACTTATTAATTATTGTGCAAAAGAACTACTAAGGCAATTGTGGAAGACATTGGTGAAGATTATTTTGGAATATTAGTACAGAAGTCAAGTGATGCATCTCATAAGGAACAAATGGTTTTGTGTGTTCGCTATGTTGATAAAAAAATGAGTGATATTAGAGCGGTTTCTTGACATTGTTCATGATATACGACTGCTTTGTCTTTTAATAAATTCTGTGGGCAAGGATATGATGTAGCTAGCAATATGAAAGGTGATATTAATGGCCTTAAAACTTTGATAAAGAATGAAACTGAATTTGCATTTTACATTTATTGTTTTGCTCACCAGATTCAATTAACTCTTGTTGTTGTTTCTAAGAAAAACAAATCTTGTGGTTGGCTCCTTGATACACTTGGGGATTTGTTAAATGTTGTTGGAGTGTCGTGCAAACGAAAAGATATGGTAAAAGGAAAACAAGTTGAGAAAGTTACAAAGGCTTTTGAAGAGTGTGAAATTGAGAACGGAAAAGGTTTAAATCAGAAACTCGGTTTAGGTAGGCCAAGTGACACGCCGGGATCACATTATAAATTGACGCTTAATGTGATTGTCTTGTATGTTGTGATCCTTGATATGATTGGAGATGATGCTCGAAAAGCCGACAATGTGAATTTTGCCATAGAGTCTTTTGACTTTATTTTTATATGCTGCACTTGATGAAGACAATATATATTTGGGATTGTGAATGAACTGAACAAGGCTTTGCAAAAAGGAGATCAAGACATTGTTAATGCCATGTTACTTGTTACTTTAACTAAACAAAGATGGCAAAACATGAGGAAAAATGGGTGGGAATCTTTCTTGGCAACAACCACTTCTTTTTGTAACAAAAATGGTATTGATGTTCTTGATATAAATATTGTGTATACTTCTTCAAGAAGAAAATACTACAAACATTCATCATTTTCGGATTGATTTATTTTTGGGAGTAATTGATCTTCAAATTCAAGAGATCAATAATAGATTTGATGAGGTGAGTATGGAGTTACTTATTTGCATGGCTTGTTTTTTCTTGTTGATATATTTTCTTCCTTTGATAAACAAAAGTTGCGTTGGCTTGCTGAATTCGGTCGTGACGAGTTTTCAAATATTGATCTACTAAGTCTTGATGATCAACTTGAGAACTACATTGATGATATGCGGAGGGATGAGAGATTTTGGTGATTGAAAGATCTTAGTGAACTCTCCAAACAGCTAGTTGAGACAAAGAAGTATCTTGCGTACCAACAAGTTCATCTGCTCATAAAATTGGTGTTAATTCTACCCATGACAACTGCTAATGTCGAAAAAGCATTCTCCTCGAATTATGTGAAAAATAAGTTAAGAAATAGTATGAGTGATCAATTTCTAAATGATTGTTTAGTCACTTATATAGAGTGAGACATCTTCCCCCAGATTAGTGATGATGATATCATGAAATGATTTCAAGAGATGAAGAGTCGCCGAGAGCAATTGTAATTTTATTTATGTATTAAAAACTGTAACACCCCGTAATTTTCACCCTCTATTTTTGGTGTGTGTTTATATTAAAACGATATTTTTTTTTTTGTAAAAATGATTAATTTATTATTTAAATTATTTTGGAACGTGTTGTGAAAATGTGTATATATTTTAAATGTTGTGATATATTTATATATATTTTTATTTTAAGTTGTTTGTTATTTATTTTAAAAGTTATATTAGTTTTGTTATCTATTTAGGCAAAGTTATTAAAATCGCGATTCAAATCTTAAAATCTTACGATTTTACGATTCAAAATAAGGTAGACGATTCGATTCACGATTCTATACATTTCTGTTGACTAGCGAAAACCTCGCAAATTTAAATCATGCTAACAATGCAAATAATAGATACGGTTTTTTCACCAAATACCCCTGACAAATAAATTTATTCACCAAATACCCCCACTTTTTTCAAAATTCACCAAATACCCCTGACCTTTAAAAAAATCCACCGGATACCCCTGACATTTCAAAAAATACCAAAAATGCCCTTTTTGGCTAACGAACGTTAGTGCTCCGTTAATTAATTAACCTAAAAACCCTAATTAAACCCTAATTAAACCTTAAAACTCTAACTAACCCTAAAACCCTAACTAACCTAAACCCACCCTTTGACCCACCACCCCCACAACTCCAACCCCACGCCTCCCCTCCCCCTCTCCTCCCCGCCGCCGCGCCTCCCCCTCCCCCCACCACCGACATCCGCCGCGCCCCCCCCCGTCGACCCCTGCGGCGAGCCCCCCCCACCTTGTCGAATTCCCCCCCACCTCCCCCCCACCCCCGTCGAATCCTAACCCCACCCCCTAAACAACCCACGCAGCCCCCACCCTTCCTCCCCCACCCCCGCGAATTTCGCATCCATCCCCACCCTCGAGCAATCTTAGGCAAATCTGAGATTTCGGATGCACCGGCTTTTTTCGCGGAAATCGAAGGGGTTGGGGTGTTTTTCGTGGAAGTGGAACAACCTAGAAGGAAGGTCGGCGGGCCGGGAGGGGGGGCTAGGAAGGGGGGGTGGTGAGGCGGAATGGGGAGTGGGTCGCGGCGTGGGTTGTTTAAAGGGGGGGGGGGGGGGGGCTGCGGGGATGTCGGGGGTGGGGGGAGGGGACGCGGCGGCGGGGGGAGGGGGAGGGGCTGGTGGGGTTGGAGTTGTGGGGGGTGGGGGTGGGGTTAGGATTCGACGGGGGTGGGGGAGCTGCAGGATGTCGGGGTAGGGGAGGGGAGGCGCGGCGGCGGGGGGGGGGAGGGGGTGGTGGGGTTGGAGTTGTGGGGGGGTGGGGGTGGGGTTAGGATTCGACGGGGGTGGGGGAGGCTGCGGGATGTCGGGGGTAGGGGAGGGGAGGCGCGGCGGCGGGGGGGGGAGGGGGTTGGTGGGGTTGGAGTTGTGGGGGTGGGGGTGGTAGGGTGGGGGGGTGGGAGGGTGGTGGGCTTGGGGGTGGGTTTAGGGTTAGTTAGGGTTTTAGGGTTAGTTAGAGTTTTAGGGTTTTTAGGGTTTAATTAGGGTCTAATTAGGGTTTTTTAGGTTAATTAGTTAATTAATTAACGGATTACTAACGTCTGTTGGCCAAAAAGAGCATTTTTGGTATTTTTTGAAATGTCAGGGGTATCTGGTGAATTTTTTTAAAGGTCAGGGGTATTTGGTGAATTTTGAAAAAAGTGGGGGTATTTGGTGAATAAATTTATTTGTCAGGGGTATTTGGTGAAAAAACCGTAATAGATATATGTTGTTAGTTATTGCTAATATAGTGGGTAAACAACTATTTTTTCTAATTTTTAGGTCTTTTAACTTATAATTTTAGCATATTCAATGAAGTTTGAGTGCAATATATTGATTATACGCGTTTGTAGAATCTTACGATTCTACGATTCGATTCTATAGGTTGTTTCCGATTCAAACTAGAATCTCGATTTTAACAACTTTGTATTTAGGCGTTTAGGATGCAGTTTTGTCGCGTAGCGTTTTTGTAACGTTGTTGGACCGACTTGGGTGATGAAATGTTGCATCGCATGTGGCATGTCATACTGGCCGAAAATCAGTAATTATGGTGTGGAGGATGAAGAGTTTTGATGCTCATTAAGTTAATCTTTGGATCTCTTGTAACCCCCTATTTAATTCCCCATTAACCCACCTTTATAATCACCCATTAAACCATTGCTTAATGAGGTTATTAATCAGGTTTTTGCTGCATTCTAACCCCCATTTTCGCCCAACCCTTAGAGAGGAAGAGAAAGAGTTCTTCTCTCTTCTCGGATTTTCGTCCATTTTTGCACACTTATTTTGTTTGCATCATATCTCCTTCGTTTCTTATCCGAATTGAATGTGTGAGTAGTCAAAATCCATCTACTCGGAAAGATCTTGCTCGTGGTATAATTTGTTTTTGAAGAAAGGGAAAGACGCGACAGCAGTTTTCGTTTCAATCAGTCGAGTCATCCGGTTTTTGTTCCCTGTCACACCTTCACGAAATTAACATATCCGGAGATCTAACCGTTGGATCATTCTCAAATTTGGACAGCACGTTTATACCATCCTGTTCTTAACTTGGACCGGAGCGATTCTGAAGAAAATCTTTCAATCGCCGAAAATCATGGTCGGACCATAACAGCACGAAATGAGATTTTTCAATGTTCAAGAAGAAAACGCCTAGTGACTTGTTGCTAAAATTATCGTTCGTTGTGCTTTGGGGTTAGAAGATGAATTTGATTGTATGTGTAACTCTTAACAATCTCTTTAGACTCAGCTCTCCTCCCGACGTTCCAGGTAACTAGTAGTTATCTTAAAACGATAGAGATTAGAGTATTTTTCGGCATTAGATTATTACGCTAGGAATTGTTTAAAATACTTTTTGAATGAAATTATTGATGAAATTTGATGTGAATATACTTGATGCATGATGTATGAATATTGTATACATAAAAATAATTTTCGTCTGAGTTTTAGTATTTATTTGATTTATTTGGTGTTTTGTGCATTTTTGGCTTATTTGCTAAATAATTATTGAACGAATGTTAAAATTGCTGAAATTATTTTTAGTGAATCATGTTATATGTGTAGTATGTATTTCATGCCTTGGAATAATTTTTTCCTACTGTTTACAGTTTTATTTAATTGATTTATCTGTTTTTGCATTTTCGTGTCTGTCAGTATATTAATCGTGAAAATTATTTATGGAGGCCGAAAAATTCATTTCTTTGTATATTATGTATAACCGTGAGTTTATTCATGTTATGCAAATTTTTGGTAATTTTTAGGCGTTTATTTTTATTTTTAATTATTATATTGGCTTTATTGGGTATTCTGTAAATTAACGTTTAAAAATACTTTTAGAGTCCGAAAATTATAAATAAAAATTGTACCATGTCAGTAGAGACATTAGGGTCGTATGATAATTTTTGTGTTATTTTACTAATTGTACTTATTAGTTTAATAATTATTATTGGGTTTTTGTTGTGAATTTGAGGATATTCTTTTAAATTATTTAAGAGCTTTTTAATCAGAAATAATTTGTGATCTTTTATGTTCTTGGATGCTGGTGTTTATTAGGTTGCTGTAAGTATTATTGGGTATCATTATGTTTATGTTTTATTTACGTAAAAATGATTAATTGTGTGTACTATTCATTTATTTAATAAGCCTTGGAGTTAATTGGTGATGCATTTCTGATTGATACTGTTAGTGCTGTAAAAACTATTTCGTTGTTATTGTTGATGCTTAGTGATGTTCAAAGTATTGTGGTTGAAGATATTTGTTGTAAGTTTGTAAGTTACTACTTTGAGGATTTTTGAAGAATTACTTTTGATGAATTATGGGTATAAGGGCGGGTGGCATCCCTTTTGACGAATATTTTTGAGCTAAATGATACTTTCATGATATTTATGATTTTATTTTGAGATAAGAATATCCGGTGGGATAGATGTAGTCTCCGGTGAAGAACATGCCAACCATCTGATTTGCGAACTAGGGGTACACCTGGGTTAATTGTTGTCGTCCGAGAGGTCAGAGAGTTCTGCGTGTTCTACCCTGCATCGGGAGTTTGGCCATTCTTAGACATAGGCAGTGGGGAACGTAAGCCCATAGACTGACCTGGAGATTGTGATCTGACAAACCTTAGGAAGTGAATTGCGATTCACTGGCGTTCGGTTTCTAACTCAATAACTGATTTATCTATGTTTTTATTATTATTGAAGTACCCTTGAGATGATTTATTCATTTTATCTTTTGTATTACTTGAGAGCTTTATGATTTCGGATGCATGTCATAGTCGTCTTAACCTTATGTTTCTTTCTTATTAATCTATGTCTGAATTGTACTTTGATTTCTTTTGTTTTAGGAGAACTGCTAGTTACTCCCCACTGATTGTGGATGTTTGTTGATATATTTTGCAGGTGATGTTGATGGGAATCTTCTTTGGTTTTGGGCTCGGGTTGAGATGTGAGCATTAAGATGTTAGATGTTTTAGGCCTAGACTTTTAGTTAGTTGAAGAGTTATTTTTATCTTTTGAATATTACTCTAATTAATTTAATTTATTTATACTATTTACTTATGTTGGTTTATCACTTAGTTATTTAAACACATTTCTTGTAGTAGTGACATTCCCAGAAGACGATGTTTCCGCCATCGTCCTATTAATACTATTATTATTTCTTTCTTTTCAGCTTTGAAGTTCTGGGGTGTTACAAAAACTGTGTTATCTTTATGAACTAATTATTATTTTTAATGGATTGAATGAATTGTTTAACTTACATTATGTATGTGTGAGCAGTGAGTTGTGACATTATTATAGTGCTTTTTTCTTCCAAAAAGGAATTATGATATGAAGTTAGGAATTTTTTTTAGACCCCCATTTTAAAATTCATATATCCGCCACTGGTAGCTCGGGCCTAAAAACTATAGTTGATATCTTATCATGACAAAAACGCCATAGTATAAAGTTCATAGAAGTCCTAAAAAAAAATCATAGAAATACTTTAGTTTACATATTCATTCCAATTTAATTTCCTCTATTTTCAGTCTCAAGGATTGCTTGTAAACTAGATCTAGGCCTGGGCTACCCCCGAATAATTATAACTTTCATCTATTAATATTTTACTTTAAAGTGATAACATTAAGTATCAAGTTGTTTAGTAGTTAAGTTTTCAATATATATATGCTTGTGAGCACGAGGTCGAATCTTATACAATGCATAATCTATTTTTTTTATTGTATGTGGATTATATGGAGTCGAACACTTTAAGAAAAACCGCCACACAAAAACGTGATATAGTTCATTCTTAAAGCGCCACGTGATATCGTTCATCAAAGATATGTTTAGAGCATTTTTTTTTTTTGAGGAATATGTTTAGAGCACTTAAACAAACGACACATGGCAAACGAATACAATTTCCAAATACGCACACGTGGACATATTTACACGCACTCTCAAATCAACCACATCACTACAAATACTGACAAAAGTGTATTTTAAGTAATTAAAAAATTCCACCATGTCACACAATTTTATACGAGTGTACATACATTCAATGCTCTCGCATATAGAGGAACAAAATTCCCTCTTCTTTCTTCTTTATAAAGCTGAGTGGCATTTCCAGTAATTTTTACTTCATTTAGGGTAAATGATTTTACCTTAAAAAGGAAAAGTTGAATAAAAACTTTCCTTACAATATTTAATTTAATTTTTCCAATTTTCAGCTAACTACTTCACAACGTGTCCCCACTTCTAACTTCTAATCTCAGCAGTCCATTACTTTCTCTATTTAACCGTAAGAAATTAAATCCAACGGTTCATATCATTTTAACCAAATAAAATAAAATCGCAATAAATTTTTATGATTTTTTTTAGAAATGTTTTTTTTTTTTTACTTTTTTTGTTATTTTCATTTTTTCAAATCTAAACTAGTAAACTCTCTTTACTCTTTCTCTCTCACATATGTGACGCAAAAACGAAACCCTAGCTCTATGTTCTATCTAGAAAAATCCCTAATTAGTTGCGAAATTTGTTAAATCAAATTGGGGGTAACGTCGGAAAAAGCTCAGATTTAAACCCTAATTTCTGAACAAACAACGTTGATCGCTGAAGATTTTGTGATGTTGAAGGTATGGTTTTTTTTTTTTTGTGAATTTTTTGTTAGCATGCGGTTTTAATTCGAGTTGTTTTTGGTTGGATTATGATGAAATTAGGTTTAATTAGGGGTTAGATCTTTAGCGGTAGAGTGAGTTTGTTTTTAATTTTTTGATTTTTGAAAATGTTGAGAGTTTGATTTTGATTTTGTTGATGATTAAATTGCATTTTTGTTGGTGAATTTTGTGGTGTCAGATCTGAGGTATTTGGTACGGACATGAATGGTGGACATGTAGGTTGGGGATTCTGGGTTATGCTTAGTAGATTGACTGCATGTTAATGGAAGATAGAGCAGAAAAGACTCATGGTACTGAGAATGCTGAGAAATCTATGTCATTGGATCTGCAAAGGGTATATAATCAGAAGCCCTGGGTTTCTGCTGTCAAAAAGCGTGGTTCTGGGAACGGTAGTAGAAGTAGTAATGCCGTGAAGCGGAAACTTGAGTCTGATGATCAGAATGAGGCTAGGAAAAAGAGTAAAAAAGAGGTGTTCTTGAGTAGTTTGTCGTCTGGGAAGAAGAGTAAGAAGAGTGCTGGTGGAGTGTGTGAGGGTAGGTTGAACCCTGTGGGTGCTGCCTCGGTTAAGCTAGAGCCACAGGAGGATGTGAGAGGGGATGGTGGTGGCAGTGGTTTAGGTGGCATTTCTCTCAATCTAAATAGTAATGTTAATATACCCAAGCGCCCTCGAGATTTGATCCGAAGAAAGAAGGTTGAGCCAGATGTTGCGTCAAAGCAGGAGAGACCATCGAGTAGTATAGGAAACTTGGGTGAAAGAGGAGGCAAGTTGAATGGCACTTCAGACTGTACTTTGTCACAGAATGGCAATGCTAATGGGAAATTGCCTCAGAATGGTGAATCTGAGGGTACTTCTAATGGCAATGTCGTAATGAAGGTCAAAAGGAAAAAGAAATCTCATGATCATAAAGAAAATAGGTCTAGTGGTCCTGACTTGCTCCGGCATTTGAAGAGAGATGATTCTCATTCCTCTTTACATGATGATTCAGTGACGAAGAAAGCTAGAAAAAATCGTAAGAAAAAAAAAGAAACCAGAATCGAAAGCCCTGTGTTCACAGTGGAAGCTAAGCAAGAGTCAAGTAGGATTTGTGATGATTCTCAGGATGACGAGGAGAATCTCGAGGCAAACGCAGCTAGGATGCTTTCATCCCGCTTTGATCCAAGTTGCACGGGGTTTTCTGTTGGTGGCAAGAACTCTAAATTGCCTTCTGCAAATGGCTTGTCAGCATTAGTCTCTTCGAGTACGGAATTGGCTACTACACATCCACATTCCAGGGATGAGTCAGATATTGCATCTAGTGATGCTGAAGCCAGAGTTTTACGACCAAGGGATCAGCAGAAAGTTAAGGGGCTATCAAGAAAACGTCGTCATTTTTATGAAGTTGTATTTAGGGATTTGGATTCTTATTGGGTACTTAACCGAAGGATCAAGATTTTCTGGCCATTGGACCAGAGATGGTATTTTGGTCATGTAATTGGTTATGATCCAGATAAAAAACTTCATCATATCAAATATGATGATCGTGAAGAAGAATTGATTGACCTGCAACATGAGAGGTTCAAGCTCTTACTACTACCGAGTGAGGTGCCTAGTAAGGCTGCGAGGAAAAGATCAACAGCACATCCAAGAAAGGGGAAGCATGGGGAAACTGCTGATATAGAGGAGAAGACTAATAGCAGCTGTATGGAATCTGAGCCCATTATTTCATGGTTGGCACGATCTACTCATCACAAATCACCGCCCGTTGGAGTAAGGAAGAAAAAGAGAACAAAATCTCAATCATCCTCAGTTTTAGAAGTGAAAATTGAGCCATGGGGCAGCTTGGAAGTGGGTTCTTCTGGGCGTCATACTGATAATTTTGCTTGTAGTTCTGCATTGCCAAATCATTCAGGTGATACCATAAGGGAGAGCAGGCTGACTGCAGATAACTTTCTTTCGAATGATGATAAAGCTCCAATAGTTTATTTTAGGCGGCGATATCACAGGAGAGAACAACCACCATCTAATGTTCTTGAAGGGGGTTTGTGCCTGCTGTCAGAGAAGTCTCCAGTACATGGAAATGCACCTGAATTTGTTGATTGTATAGACCTGGATGTTGACATGCCATTGTCGACCAGTGAGTGTGGGTACACTGCTAAAAGATTGTGCAATGATGAGCTTATTTGGGACATTGATTGTTCTGGTCTTCTAAAGCTGATTACGCCAATAAGAAGTTTAAAGGTGTTTAAGTTTGATTTGAGCTTTCCTGTGCAAGGTGTTAGCAGCAATATAGTTGGCTGGCAGAGGTACATGTTCATGCTTCAACATGGTACTCTGATCTCTACATGGCCTATAGTCCATCTGGAGATACTGTTTGTTGACAATATTGTTGGTTTGCGGTTTCTCCTGTTTGAAGGTTGTATGAAGCAGGCGGTCTTTTTTGTTTTTTTGGTCTTGGCTATTCTTCGTCTATCTGAGCAGAAAGAAATGTATGATGATCAGCAGTTCCCTATGACCTCAGTCAGGTTTCGATTTGCTGGTTTACCTTATCTTGAAAAGCAGCTCGTGTTTACGTTTTTACAACTTTATTGAGATGGCAAATTCCAAGTGGTTGTACCTAGACAGAAGGCTGAAGAATCACTGTATGCTCACCAAGCAACTGCCACCATCTGAATGCACTTACGATAATATTAAAGCACTCCGAAGTGGTTGTAATCAATTAAAATTGAGTAATGTTTCCCGAAAACCCTCTTCAGTGATGGTAAGGACTCTTTTAATCCTTTCTCCTGCATAAATATACTCTTTGTTCCAACTTTTTTTGAATTTTGCCATGGGCAATGTTCTGAATATCTATACTTTTTTCATTTATTGGTACCACCTTGTGTTCCTTCCATGGCCATATTAATGCACCACTTACAGAAGCAATAGTAACAATTTAGGAGTGAGTTTGCATATCACTACATGAGTGCACCATTGTCAATATGACAGGGCTTACATTACGGAATTAGCTCATTTATTTGAAGATGTTAAAATACTTGCCAGAGGAAGTATACGTTAAGAATTATTTTATCGATTTCTTGAATAGAAGACAACAGTCATGGATTCATCTGGTGAGGAGATTATGTTCTTTAGTTTTCTGGGTGCTGGGTTTGGGCATGATGGGGTGGGAAAAGGAATGAAATGATGAAGTGAAGTGGTTAGCTATTGCCTGGCCTGTATCGGTTGTCTTTTTTTAAGTGTTGTAAATCTGTGATGTTGTCTGCCTTTCCACGAGTTATCTGAATGCTAATGGAATGTAAGGGAATTTAACATACCAAGAAACTTCTATCACCTAATAGTTCACTTTTATTTCTATTGTCTCTGATTATTGTTTTCTTCAATTCGTTTGATGTGTATGTTTTTTAGGTTGAATGATGCTGAAATAGTGATATTGATTGAGAATCGACTTTTACTGAAGAATTTTAGCTCCTATAGGAAGATATCATTACCTATTAATGGGCTGATTACTGTTAAAAGAGTCACTAGGTCAGGTTTCACATATGATCATAGGGATTTATCTAGAGCATGTTTGGTTAGAGAATTACCAGATTTGGTTATGGAATGTATTCATCTTTCGGTTATTAAGCGTCTTGGTACGAGTTTGCCCTTATCTGATTCCGGTACTTCATGTAAACAAACATCCCTGTTTTGTTTTCACTCCCCAACCTGCTGAACCAGAATACATTATTTACTGGAAACACAAAGCCCATATTTTTCTCTCCCTTCACACTGTCTTAATTCTTATCTCCTCCCTCCTCGTTGAAGCTTTTGTAGATCGGCCTTATCTTTATAGGGACGGTGGAAATGGCTGACTGCCATATTTTTTTGATGGATTATCATCATCTTGAAATTTGTGGATTTTAGTCTTATATCTGCTTATTAGTATCAATTTTTTTTTTGGGATATTTCTTAAATTATTGTTCACTTTCTCTCTGTCCTCGAAAATCTGCAATCAAATAGTATATCAAAATCTGAATTTCTTATTTAAAAGAAAAAACTGCATGTGAACATGATGAAAGAGCATCATGGGCAAAGTGATTCCATACCTTAGCTGAACACCTGAACCAAACACTCCATAGAAGAAACCTTTACCACAACCATACCTCCTTTTTTTTTTTTATCTAATTGACTAATTCCATTCCCTTTCCATTCCACAGCTTGAATCAAACATGCTCTTGGAAGTTTTATCTTTCTTCTGATTTTACCCTCTCTCAAGATTATGCCACTATGCCGCTGCTTATGTGGAGCCTGTAATAATTTATTCAAAACCTTACATTCTCCTATTCAGCAATTGTATAGCTTCTTACCATTAGTTTGCATTATGGAAAACTATCTTTCTTGACTGAGCAAGTGAGCATTTATCATCTCCCCTCTACATGATATGGCATGTAAATGTAAGAATTGAATTGACTGTTAGAAACCTTGAGTGATTTCCTGATCCAATTAAGGATAGATAGACATTAGTTTGTGTTGTATCTTTCTTTAGTTAGAAGAATTATTGGATGTGTATTAGGAGTATTATCTAACTACTGTTCCATGTTGGTCTTTCTAGTTGAAGTTTAATTTCTTACTATATCTATCCTTCTCCCTTCATAAATAGTAAGTTTGGAAGTCCTATTGTCTGATAGGCAAAGCTATGTTGCTGTACTTACTGGTGCCTGTCCTAATACATGGATCTTGTTATTTAATCAGAACTTACAGAAAAGATCTAGGCAGCGGGGCACTAGCTTTTCTTCTAGGAATTCTGCTTGTATCAAGTTGAGCTGTCTAGCTTTTGATAGTGATGATATACTTGGAAGATTCCCTCCATTTGCTCTTTCCTTTGGTGCCGCACCTTCATTCTTTCTTAGTCTGCATTTGAGGCTACTAATGGAACGCAGCATTCCTTCGTCCAGCTTTTGGGATCAAGATCCTGTATATTTGATGGATCATCCAGGTAATGAGGGTGGGTTAGTGGCTACTGACAAGCTTCGGATTCAAGAGAAGTCTATTCTTTCATCAGTTTCTGTAGGGGATAATTCACTGGTCCATCCAAATGATATATCCGAGTTAGACTCTTGTTCAAACATAGATCTTGACAATAATCTCTCTGTGGATCTTGCTGAAGCAATGACTTCTAAGCCTTCCCTTGGCTCTGAAGATTCTCCAGAAAATGAGGTTGATAGCATGCTTCAGCCTGATAAAAGAAAAGCTCAGTTAACCGAGAGTGAGCACACTCTTTCATCAGCACAGCATTTAGATGTCGATAATCAGCGTTGTACAGTAGGAAACAAGGTGAAAGGTGGACCTCGTAATGGCATGACCACTGAACTTCCTGTCCAAGGGGATACTGATACTGGTGTGCAAAATATTCGAAACACTGTTGTTTTAGCTTTGCGTACCAATGGTGGAGTATGCAGTCCAAAACCTACTGCTTCTCAAAGTATGTGGGACAGGAGCAGAGATGGTAATTCCTGCTCTTTAGCTTCTGCAAGTATGCCGACTGGTTGGATTGATGGGAAACAAGACTTTCTCCTTAGTGGTTTTGGCAATGGACCTAAGAAGCCACGAACTCAGGTTTCATATTCTCTTCCATTTGGAGGACAGGATTATAACTCTACGAACAAATTTCATCATTCAAAAGGTTTTTCTCATAAACGCATCAGAAGAGCTAGTGAGAAGAAAACATCTGAAGCTTTTGGGACTTCTCAAAGAAATATGGAATTGTTGTCTTCTGAGGCAAATATTTTAATTACGGCTGGGGACCGAGGATGGAGAGAATGCGGGGCGAGAATTGTGCTTGAGCTTTTTGATCACAGTGAGTGGAGACTTGCTGTAAAAATTTCAGGGGACACAAGATATTCTTACAAAGCCCATCAGTTTGTGCAACCTGGAACAACAAACCGGTATACTCATGCTATGATGTGGAAAGGAGGAAAGGATTGGATTTTGGAGTTTCCAGACCGGTCTCAGTGGGCAACTTTCAAAGAGATGCATGAAGAATGCTATAATAGGAATTTTCGTGCTGCTTCAGTGAAAAATATTCCCATCCCTGGAGTTCGTTTGATTGAAGAAAATGATGATAATGCTCCTGAGGTACCGTATATTCGCCCTTCTCCGAAATACTATCGTCAGGTGGAAACTGATATCGACATTGCTATGGATCCATCCCGTGTTTTATATGACATGGACAGTGATGATGAGCGGTGGATCATTAAACATAGAGGCGTAGAATTTAATGAAAGGGGGTGTGGGGATGTCTCTGATGAGATGTTTGAGAAAACAATTGATGTGCTTGAGAAATTTGCATATGTCAAACAATGTGATCTCTTCACTTCAAATGAATTAGAGGAAGCCACGGCTGAGGTTGGGCCACTTGAAGCCATAAAGATCATTTATGAACATTGGAAGGAGAAGCGGCAGAGAAAGGGAGTGCCTCTGGTTCGGCATCTACAGGTATCTTCTAGTTGGCTAATTGTCCCCTTAATGTTCTTGAAATTAATGCATTTTCATTTTGTGAGGAGGTTCACTTTTGTGACGGAAAACGATTTCTTATGACAATTCAATGTTATATACTTCCTCTACTTCTTTTAGATGTAACATTTTCCTTTCTTGGTGAATGGACTAAACATCAAATGTTGCATCTAAAAAAACAGAGGTAGTATAAATCTATATTCATTTGCTTCATTGAATATTTTTTTTAATGTGAAGTTTTAGAATAACGGGGATACATTTGTAGCCCCATGAACCTGAACTGGTTCTGTCCATGTGATGCCTACAAAGAAGCAGTTGCTTGCTAATGGAGGTCGTGGTATATGCTGAAATTTATCGTCCTCCTTGTGCACCTTTTTTTAAATTTTAAAAAAATGAATTAATATGAAAAACGAAGTTTTGGAAAGCAGGAAAGAGAATTAAGAGGTAAGGATAAGAGTACCTTAAGTCTCAACCAAAGAAACTGTAGGAGTTCACTTGATAGAGGGAAGGGAACAGAGTTGAGAGTTTTCTTTCTCTTGGTCTGTATGAGATTGATGCCTCTATTGCTTTTGGCATGCTACCTTGTTGATTTCTTGGTGTGCACTTGGGATTAATTTTTTTGCTGATTGAACCCATGAAATGTCGTGCCTCTTCTAGAAAAAAATTTTGAACTCCATCTCAAATATAATTTAACTGGTATATTGGTATGCTATGTAGCACAGGAACCACTAGGTTTAGGATTTTGGAAAGTTGGAAACAAATTTGTTTCGGAAACAAGGGTGGTGCATTTATCCATCTATTTTCAAGGTTCTTTTGTAGGGAAGTTGCTGGGGTTTCTGGAACGAAAATGTTTTGAAAACGGGAAACCTCATGACACAGAGGTTTCCGCACTTCAAGGGTGGTTTGTATTACAGCTTCAGGGAATCCTATATCTGGAGACACCGAGACAGTGCTGTTAATATGGATGTAATAGGGTGATGCAAAAATGTGAAAGGTCCAATCTTTTAATTTTAATAATTTATGAGTGAGAGGCTTTGCTAATTGCCTTGCATGCTGGATAGTTCATGTGAGTTGAGAGTAATGCAAGGATTAAACTTATAAAGAGTCATTACATAATTATAGGATAGGGTAAAAAAGAGAGCAATTTGAAGCCACGGTCTTTATAGTGTGTGATGCATCATGTCTAATTTGTTATGTTTGACAAAGATACTGATGAGGGTATTCCTTAAAAAGGCTAGTAATTTGGTTATTATCCATGGCGTCCTGAACTCTAAATAGAATGGCGTGTGTTTGATGCAGCCTGCATTATGGGAGAAGTATCAGCAGCAAGTGAAAGAATGGGAGCAAGTGATGGCAAAGAGCAACATGGTCATATCCAGTGGGTTTCAGGAAAAATCTTCAACCATTGAGAAACCTCCAATGTTTGCTTTCTGTTTGAAACCACGAGGATTGGAAATTCCTAATAGAGGGTCGAAGCAGAGGTCACAGAAGAAACTTCCTGTTGGTGCTCTGAGCAATGGAATTCCTGGAGATGCGGAAATTTTTCATTCTCTAGGTATCTTTTACATGTTTTTTTTTTGGCCGAACTAGCCCTTGCCATTTTTGCCTTCGAAACTGATCTGCGATATGAATATTTACAGCTGGACGGAGATTAAATGGGTTTGCTTTAGGGGATGACAGAGCTTTCTACTCTGCGTATAATCAGGGCATGTCTGATTCTTCTCCTGTTCTTCAGGGATCAACAAGGGTGTTCTCCCCCAGAGATCCCGGGACTGGGGGGTACTTTTCATTGAGTAGTGATGGGTATGAGAGGAATCATTACCCGAAACTATATAGAAACAAGTCGAAGAAGTTATGCTTTATACCATCCTCCAGTGATCAGCTGCCATTTTCTTCATACAGCCAGAGGACACCTGCCAAGAGAAGTTCAGCTCAGTTATGGAGCTCTTCCGAGTGGCCCAGTCAGATGCGTTATCAACCTGATGGGTTTCAAAGGCATAACTTTGATCAACTGGACCCATCTGAGCTTGATGAGTTTAGGTTGCGTGATGCAGCAAGTGCTGCTCGACATGCCGTCACCATAGCTAAAATGAAGAGGGAAAATGCTCAGAGAATGCTTTGTAGAGCAGATCTGGCAATGCATAAGGCAGTCGCTGCTATCATGACTGCTGAGGCAGTTAAAGCTTCATGCAGGGAGCCAGGTAGTGATGTTCAGATGAGTGAGTGAAACCTTTTCCTCATCTGAAGAGCTTGCCTGTCACACTGGATCTCTTCTCCCAATTGTATCAGGGGATTGAATATGATTGCCGGAAGGATTGGTTTTATTCCCCAGATGACTGGAATTTGTAGATACACAAGTCCTCTAACATGCTATGAGCTGACTCAGAGGGGTGTCTGAAACTTGTTCTTTTGCCGAGTTGTGCCAGGCTTTTCAGATCACTAGATTTAGTGTATCAAGGCAGTATCAATGGGTGGTTTGCTATTAGTTTGCTGAGCTGCTGGTTTTCTCATTAACTGAAAAGTCTGAAACCCTCCCTCCTGTTTGTGCAGGTAATGGGTGCATGAAATTTTTGTTTCCATTGTACAGAATTTTTTTATCTCTTCTCCATTCCCTCTTATAACCTTTAGTTCAGCATTAAAGGAGCGTGCTAAATAATAGAATACACTCCTTGAGATGTTGTTAGAACATCTGATTGGATTCCTTTAGCGGTTGTCTTTTTATCCAGAGCACTATATAGGAGAAATATTTCCAGAGGGTAAAGAATTGTAAGTAAATGCTTTGAAAGTTGAAAAGTATATGAGAGGCCTAATATCCACTGCTTCTCTTTCCATATCTTTCATTTAACAGCTTCAAGTGTTGCCTCGTTTTTATATCTTTTTCCTGGTAAATGAGTGAAGTTCGTCTTGAAGAGCAAATGATACATGTTTGTGTCCGTTACTATGTGTGATCAACCCCTTAAAACACTGATATTGCTGTTCTGATTTCGTTTTCGTAGTATCTTTGTTGGGTGCTTATTTTCCTAGGTAGAACAAAATAGCAATTCATTGTATGCATTCACTGAACATCAGGTCCTATTTGCAGGTTTCTTAACTTTTCTCAGTCTCTCTTGTTCTTAGCTTTATATGTCTGCACGTCAATGCAAAGCATAATATTCTTCTTTTCCTCATGTTTTTATGGGGTAATGATCTTGTGGGTGTGTAGATGCTTCTTCTTTGCTCTTGGAGCCAATTATTGTTCCAGTTGTGGCTTGTTGGACTGTTATCTGTTGGTGTTCTGGGGGGACCCAGAGTGGGAGTGAGAGGGGTTGTTTTGTGTGGGGTAAGAATAAAAAATGCTCCGCTTGTTGCCTTAACTTGGTGACTCCATAGTGTGCATGAGATAGTACATATTTGTTACTATTTTCATCCTACTCCCATGTGTAACCCTTACATTATCTACTCCATGCACTCATGTGTATAGGACAGGGGAGAATGTGAGGGGGTAAAATTACGCGTGGATGTAAGGTGAACATCCTGCACATTTGTTGCATGCTCGTGGTAGCATATGCAATTCCAGTCATTTAACCCAACATGTCAATGCTGCGATCTTGTGTTTGGTTTAATTTATCCCTGGGAACAACTTGATGAGTGAGTTTATATGAATAGGCCATCTTCTGTGTTTTTGAGTATTATCTTGCTATTATTGGGAAGTTTCTATTCGTAGCTGGGATTATTTTTGCGAAGTGGCCTTTTTTTTTGGTCGATGTCAATTTTCATTGGTTAGTTTTGTTGATAATGGATATTTTGTATCACTTAGTGATCGTATTGCCTATTTCAGTTGTGTCTTTGTGATGCCGCAATGAAAGCTAAGGTGAAGTTAGCGTGCTGTTATGTAGAATCCTGCTTGGTTGGCATTGTTCATTTTCTGTTCTGCAAGAATTTTGTGATTTTGTTTCAGTTAAGATTCTCGGTGAAGCCATGGAGTAGTCATTTGGTGTTGTGATGCTGCCGAAAGCTTTGTTTGTTTCTTCTTTTTTTTTTTTTTTTTTTTTTTGGTACAGAGGAGGTAATTCATGTTGTAAAGTTAATTGTAGACACGATGGGTAATGCAAATATTTAGTGCATCTGTTGCATAAGAAGGATGTTAGGGGAGATACAATGAAACAGGGCAATATTTATCAGTTTTTATTACTTGTGTGGGTTGCTTGCAGTATTGGTTGGGCTGTTTGCTTTGTATTCAAGTTGCGAAGCAAATGTAAGGTGGACACAACCGCAACAATAGTAGCTTGGTTTGAGCTGTATTCTTGTTTACACCTTACTTGAAAAAAGTGTGTTGATTTTTTCAGAAAAAGCCCAACTTGTAACTTTAATAACAATAATATATGTACACATAGAGATCAAATATGTTTTGATCAAGTATGTTTTGATCAAGTACCATTACGTACAATAGCACGTGATCCAGGTGCTTAATTACAAAATAAGTGCATTATGAATTTATGTGATGCCTAGTTTCATGGTAAAGCGCAAAATGGGGGTGTTTGATGTGTGGGAATTGGATTTGGGGCTTATAATTGGTTTGTGCCGATTCATAAAAATATTGGCAATACTTTATTTGGGTAGTAAAAGAAATAGATTGAGAATAGATGACAAAATTGCCCAAATTAATCAAAGACTTGTGCTGGTCCTTTTTCGCTTCACTTACCAAAATTAATCATAATTAACCAAAATTAATAGCAAATTGGTCATGTTATTCTCCTTTTCAATTTTTTGCCCATGAGACATGCCTCCCTATGTCTTATTTTTCGTAAGTATTGAGGTCATCAGTGGCGGATGTACCCTTTGGATAGTGGGGGCTCGCTTGCTGGAAAAAAAAATGAGATTGAGTACTTTAAAAGAAACTAATAAACTAATCTTGACAAGCAGTTGAAAAGACCCCACTAAGAAGGAAAAATGACCTTGCGTACAACTAGCTAGCAAATTGCTACAACTAGATAATTAATATTCCACCTAACATTCCTATTTTCTAGGAGTCTTGAAAAGTTGGAATTAAATAACAAAAAGAAAAAAATAGAAACTCTTCACTGCTATCCTTTTTTGTGCGTACAATACTTGCTTCCTCTTTCTCTATTAAAAGTAAAAGTTTGTGACCATCACCCACCAAATCAAGAATTCAATATTTCAACATTCCAATTCAAGTATTCAATTGCAAATTGTAGTGCAGTACTAGAACTTTTCTGTCGCAGACCGTGCAGTCTGTAGACCACAATCACGGCACACATATAATATTTTTATGGAAAAATTGACAGTAGATGTCTGAACTTTAAGCGATAATTTTTAAAAAGTTTGAACTATTGATTAACCTGTGTAGGTCCCAACTTTAGGGGGTCTTAACTTTTAGCGGGCCTCGATGACTTCAAAAATGACGATTTTTTTTAAATCTCACCTAGTTCCTACTTCCCTCCCTCAATTAACCCTTCTGGTGTGACCCAAGTTTTACAACTTATGACCTATTAAGCCAGTTTCAAGTCACTAAGGCCCGCTAAAAGTTAAGACCCCCTAAAGTTGGGACCTACACAAGTTAATCAATAGTTCAGATCTTTTAAAAATTATCATCCAAAGTTGAGACCTCTATTGTCAATTTTTCCTTTTTTTATTTACCCAATCTAGAGTGTGTGATGTGTGAATGTTTTTTCTAGGAGATAGGCGTGAATTTTTTATTGTACAATACTTTTCTATAAATTGTGATTTGTATGTTATATGGGTTATTATAATTGTCTGTGAATTGAGTCAGTAAAATTTAACTATATAAACTTAAAACCTAATTTTTATCACTTTGATATTATTGATATAACCGATACCCTAGATATTTTGAAACAAACAACCTACTAAATCTAAAGGTTTCACTTTCCATTCACCTCATTTCCCTTTCCCCTTGGTGAACCAAATATCCTTTAATTGTTTTCTAATATCACTAGTTGTGTATTTATACAGTAGTGTTACTAAGATAATTAGTTTTTATAATTAACTTTGATTTTATAGATTATGGACAAATTTGTGATAAGAAAAAAAGGCACCAGCAGAAGTTGGCCCGAGTCAAAGTGGATCCGCCACTGGACTTGCAACTCCAAACCCAAAAAGACACATAGTAAATATTAAAAAGTGACCCCTCTATTATATTTTTCTAGATCCGCCACTGGAGGTCATATAATCCCCTCCCATTTCCCCCAAAAGTTTCAATTCCACTAAACAAAAAAGGAATATAAAATTCAGGCTTTAATTTCCCATTACCTGACTTCTATTCCCACTAAATAAATAGACCCTAAGTATATACTTCAAGTTTAATTTGAGTGTTGAGTTGGTTTATTCCCATTCCTAACTTGGCACATGAAGAAGGAAGATGAGATAAAAAAGGTTGAGAGGAAACAAGCGGCTGAATAGCAGGCACAAAGGCTCCAAAACTAATGTAGAAAAATCTAAGTTGTACTCCCTCTCTGTATTTTTTTATCTTTCCTACTTTGACTTTCCACGTTTGCCAATGCACTTATTCTACCATAAATATCTTTCATTACATATTAGTAAAAATTATAATAATTGAATATTAATAAACTCCTCATTGAAACGAATCAAACAAGACCCCACATGACTATATTATTTCTTATATATTGAGAAAAATTTAAAAGATTCTCTCTAATTGTGAATAGTGTTAAGATTCCAAGTGAGAAAGATAAAAAAATACAGAGGGAGTAATGTCTTATCGGGTGTTACATCTATATAATACTATAAAGCAATAAGGTTTTGCCTATGTGGCATTCAACCAAGTAATTATGCCACGTGGATGCTTGATTTTCAAGACTTTCTCTTTGGCCCGCCATTTGTCAAGCTGTAATTGGCCTAATCAATATATTAAATGTGGGGAGAGAATATGAATTTATGTATTAAAAGGAAAGAAATCATCTTTATATAAATTTAAGGCACACAAATGGTAACTTATATCAAAATCTATGGTACTACGTCCTAAAGTAAAGAATAATATATGTTACAAAAATATTTAATAATCCTCAAATCAAGGTAAAGCTAAAAACTTACCATAGATATTTTATTTGTCAAGCCAATTAGATAATCTCAAATCAATTACTTTATATAACATCAATTCAATATAAATTGAACCATTTTTGTTTGTTAAAAAAAAAGGGAATATTTTGATCATACTAAGATTATAGCCCTAATTTATCAAAACCAATGATAATTATAGTAGAAAATCAAAATTTGAAATTTTTAAATATTTTTGAAGGATTCCCCTAATCACTTTAATATTGATTGAAATTTAGAGAAAAAAACAGTTTAAGAACTACCATAATCCTGTCTATATTGCTATGTTTGTGCGTTGAATGACAACAAAAAAGGAAAATTACAATTAGATGTCCTTGATTTGCGCATATGTTACGGATTTGCACTAGTTATGTATTGTAGCTTATTGCATACACCAAATAATATACATTTATAAATAGGGTCAACTTTACTCAATGAACTATATAAAAAAAAACATAATTCCCATTCCACAATCACAAAACTCAAATGATTCCACTCACATTTTTTATTATTCGAAAACAATTGGTGTATTAACAAAAATAAAATTATAGAAACTCGAAGTAAATTTGAGTTCATCAAACTACAAAACTACCAAAACATGATGTTGGAATTAAAGCCTCAAAGTATGTCATTCTCATGGAGTATTTCTTTGCTTGCTTTTGTTCATGAAATACCCAAGTCCCACATGAAAAGAATATAAAGGTCATACCTTGTTTATATACTATTATGTTCCCTTAAACTTTGTTGAGCAATGGGCTAGAAGAATGGCAAACCACACGCGCGCCGGCCGGGCCGGGCTCGGGGGTGTTTTATGATCTGCTTTATTTTTTGGGATTGTTTTTCCGAGATCTCCTTTGCGAGATTCTCGCAATCAGTTTGTAACGGCAAATCATTTCTTGCAGTTTTTGACGCAGCTATTACTCCTTAATCTTCTCCCAGAATATTTCATTGCCGGTTTTCTTTGCTTCTCTATTCTATATAAACCTTCTTTCTCTGGTTAAGAAATATATATAATAACAATTCTGTCTTCCTCTCTGCACATAAATGCTCTCCTAAATTTCGGGCTAAGTTAAAGTCACTCCATCCGTCTGCTTGTGAGTGCACACAAACGGGCTGCCGTGTGTTAATCCTGGAGGGTGGTCACCGGGAGGAAGTTTGCACCCGTGCTGTGGCGAAATCACCTTTAAGGACAGTGGATCTCTCCAAGTCACAACATTTTTTTTCCTTGTTTCCTTTTCCAAGTAAGATCATTCTAACTATTTCTCTGTGTTTCGTCTCCTTGCGTGTTAGTTGCAACAATCTTAAAGGTGAATTGTATTATTTTGTTGCTATGGCATCTCATCTGTCAATTCCTGATATGTCTAAGATTGAGTCTCTTGAGGGGGAAAACTATAAACGTTGGGCTGTCGGGGTTAGGAAGAAATTGATGTGGCTTATGTGCTTGATGATCCCGTTATTCCTTCTGATGAGACTGAGAAACTGGCATATGAGACCAAATTTGCTAAGGATGACAGAAACTGTAAGGGGATGTTACTACATTATATGTCCAATGCATTGCTTGATATTTACATGACTTTTAACCATGCTAAGGACATCTGGGATACCTTAGAAAGGAAATATGGAGTTGATGATGCTGGAACCAAACGCTACTGTATTAGTAAGTGTCTTAATTTTATGATAGATGATGAGAAATCCATTATTGAAGCGCGATCGGGAAACTAAACGCGGCTCCGGCGAGCTTGGGTCCGACGAGATGGAAGGACGAGAGAGAAAAAGGAGGGAGATCGGGTTTGAGAGAAATAGAGGGGTTTGAGTTTGGGGTTTCTCACGGGGAGGAGAGAGAGAAATGGGTTTTGGGGGTTTCTTTAAGTGAGGGGAGAGAAATAAGGGGGTTGGGTACTTGGGGTTTTTCACAGGAGAGAGAAATGGGGTTTTGGGGTTTCTTTCAAGAGAGAGAAATGGGGTGGGTTTCTTTTTGGTGAGGGAAATCATGAGAGAGAAAGAATTAAAAATTCATTTGGTTCTTTAAAATCCAAAAAAATATAATTAATAATAATAATCTCATAAAACAAAATATATTACAAACACTACAATTATTCCAAGCTCAAATAAAATAAGAATTTTCAAAACATAGTTAACTTTATAAATATAATTAACGCTAATTAAAACGCTCTTAAAAATCGGGGTATTACATACTACCACCCTTATAAAAAAGTTTCGTCCTCGAAACTTGCAATAAGTTGATCGAGGAAACAACAAGCTAAATTCATTTAGACAAAAACCAAGATCTCAGGCTTTTATGGCTTCGTTAGATATTCAGCCTCCATTCCGCCATCATCCTTTGTAACTCTACTTCAACTCGACTTGCGAAATCGAGGAGCAAAGAAAACAAAAGGGGAAAACTTGTTGGCAATGAATTCCAACTAAATCATTTAGTGAGATCTCGTTTGAAATTCAGTTGGTTTCTCAAATCATATAAGTTTTGTAAAATACATACTTTAAGTAAACGCATATCATGAACAGACACAAGTCACTGCGAGTGGTGGGACGCGGTCGTACGCGCTACCAAAGATAAAAGTTTATTTTCCTTCTTTCCAATACAGATAAATGTAAGTGGCAAGTAGGGTCGAATCCACAGAGACTTGGGGACTAACTCGTGCTTATAATAGATCAAATGGGGGTTTTGGGATTAAAGAATTGAATAACTAAATATGAAGAACTAAAGAACAATCAAAAAGTAATGTAATCAAGAAGAGAAGAATCTTGAGTTCGGTTAGTGGTCACTTCGATTCATACTATTGATCATTGGTTTCTCAAATGTGTAACTTTACTCTTAATTACTCAAAGTTGGAAATCAAATTCCTTTCCCTCAAAAGTACCGTTAAACAATCACAATCAGATGATCATAAAACTTGAACTAAAGATTAATCTAATCTAATCAGATATTAAATTCAAATCAATAGAACATCAACGAACTAGGAAACAATGAGCCAATTAACAAATTGCTAGCACAACATATTCAAATTGGAACTTGTGATTTCTCTAGTGATTAATCAAGAATAATCAGATTCATTAATCAAACCCTAGATTGCTACTCATGAAAGAAGAACAGATGAATCGGCATCAATTCTAAATCCTAGCAAATGATAAATCGAATGTATAAACTAGTAGTACTCCTAGCAATACATACCACAATCATAGAATAAAATCAAGAAATCACAATTATAATTAAGAAAAAGTTAACAAAGAGAAACCTCACAATAATAGACCGAAGCTTGATTAACCGTTCTCAAGACTAGATATAGGCTACAATCGACATAGCATCCATCAAGCAAATCTTCAAACTAATTATTCGAAACTCAACAAGGAAGAAATAGGGATTAGGGTTCTTCTCTCTATCCTCTCTAATTCCGTCCTGAAATTCCCAAGACATCCCCCAAAAACAACGTTTTTTTCATTAATAAAACCTAAGGAAAGCTGAAAACTGCTGAAGAGTCGTAGCCGCGTCGAAGTGCGCGAGTCGGGCTCTCCTAGTGCGCGAGTCGGGCCTTCGCTCCTGCCCAAAAATCCAGCCTTCGCTCGCAGCGCGCGAGTCGGGCAGGTCTTGCACGCGAGTCGGGCACTCGATACTGTCCAGCATATGCTTCCGCTAGATATGCGCGAGTCGTGCGGTGAGGGCGCGCGAGTCGGGCATTGGCTGCTGCCAAGATTGTGCTTCCACTCGATATGCGCGAGTCGTGCGGTGAGGGTGCACGGCTCGGGCATTGGCTGCTGCCAAGATTGTGCTTCCACTCGATATGCGTGAGTCGTGCGGTGAGGGCGCGTGGCTCGGGCATTGGCTGCTGCGCATGATATTTACTGCTCGATGAGCGCGGGCCGTGCGTGTGTGGTGCCCAGCTCGGGCACTCGCTACTGCCCAGCATCCAACCTTCTCCACAAACGCTCTAGGTGGGATCTTCATCGTCCATGGTGGACACACAATGCCGTAGAGCTACAAAGAGGTGAACTTGGATGACAACCATCAAAATCTAGACTTCAAGGAACTTTGTGAGCTTAATCCACCTGTAAATGATCAAGAGCATATGGAACCACAAAATGTCCTAAAATCTCCTATAATACTGCAAATTCATCATAACTCCCTCTTCTCCACACTAAGGTATAAATGAGTAAAACTCTCCTTCTTAAACCTTAAACCTTAGTAAAATGGACTTCTCAACACTCTATAATCGCATATAACTTGGTCACATCAGCGAGATACAACGAACACATTCAGAGGTAACTAACAAAGAAAATTGAAGGTACCACATCTGGAGTAAACAAATTCACATAGCACACGCAAAAGCGCAAACTCTCCAACGGCATGGTTCATTTATACCTAACTTTTTAGCCAACCCATTAAACCTATTTAAAACCTTTACGCTACGATATGGAGATCATAGCGTACCTAAATCTAACCTTAGCTTGCTCTGATACCACTCTGTAACGCCCCGACTTTCGTCCATCCTTATTAAGTTAATTAATCAGGATTATCAGCGGAAGAACTAGCTTAGTCGGTGCGTTACCGCCGTACTTTCCACTAGGGGAAAATACAAGGCGACATTTAACATTAACTTACAGGGACATTACTTTGATTTGTCACTCTCTAAAGAAACACTTTAATAATAGAATACTATTTTCTAGAAATTTCGGCAGAGTTTCCTCTGTAAATTGGACAACCCAAAATGGGAAAAACGTTTAAGAAACCTGTTACAAATAAAATATTTCCAAATCCATAACTCAACGCTTTCGCGGAGTAGCAGCTAAAGAGAATCAGGAGCACTATTGCTCAACCAGAACAAGAAATGAAACTAAATCATTAATTATTAACTAATACAAAGTGGAACGTCCTCGCCTCAAAAAGAACATAAAACAATCATAGCTGAGCACTTAGTACGTAACTGCTTCTATCTTGGAAAAGATGCTCCAGAACTTCAACCTGAAACTATTGTAACACTGCCACCCACCAAGTGATAGGCCACAGTAGTGACAAAACAAAACATTGACAGACACATCAGCACAACGCTGAGTACTAACCCATAAAACATTCTTAAAACATGCTTTGGTGTCTACGACTCTCACGTAATTAATACTTTCACATCATTCATCACAACATCACCATAATATAACAACATTCACTTTATTCATCATCTTTCATGACTTATAAGTTCTCACAGATATCATAGCAGAGTCGTAACATCATCATAGTTCTTTCATATCAAAGCGGAAGACATATTTTCATATCATTAGACAATAAACATTCATAAACCTATACTTTAAGTCATGCAGGATATCATAAATCATCATCATCTTTCATTTACTTAATTAGTAATGACCGTACCATCTTAATAACATAGTTATTTCATAGCATTCGTTCATAAACATCACTAATCATCATATTCATAAAACATTTCATATCTCCTAATCAAATCATCGATAACATAATGTGTGAAATCATAAAACATAATCGCAATCATAATCATACTTTCGTAACATCAAAGTCATCATACTGCATAGCATTAAATCATAAAATCACCTACATAATAAATATTTCATTTAATTTCAAAAGTTTCATCATTATCTTTTCATCTTTTAGCTTGGTAACTGGCGAGTATAGACATGTGGCTCCTTAAGGAGTACCGCATGTTATGCTACTACTCTATTTTGGTGCGAGCGGTGTATCCAACAAGCGTAACATTATACTGCCAGAACCTCTTTCACTTTTATTTATCATGTTTCGTTTGTTTAGCATTCATCGGCATAAGCCATAGATCTTTCATGAATCATACTTGAGCATCAATAACTCATAAGATCATCATTTACGAAACTCATTCGAAAACAAAATTAAGTATCCCACAATCCATATAAAGAATCACATCACAAAATCCTTAACATAATCATAAACATCATTTCACAAACATATTTCGAAGGGAATCGTGGGTGTTAGCAATAGATATTACTTTCTATACTTTCAGATCGTTTCAGAATGATCATAACGTAAATTTTACATAATCGGAAATCGTAAGCATATCTCATACCTTTAAGTACTTTTAAGAATACATAACAGAAGCATAGCAGAAGCATATCAGAAGCATATCAGTCTTTTCGTATTCTATATCATTTAAAAGTCACTCATACTTTGAGGCTATTTCAGAATTAAAAGGAATACTTTGGCATATTCAGAATACATGAACATATATCATAGCAAACATTTCATACTCCGTCATTCATAAGAACAAGAGTCATCTTTTCATACTTTTCCATCCCTTATGAGACAGAAAGTACTATTCCATACTACATTCATATAATAAGCTTATTAGTGATATAATTCCCATAATCGACTATCGTCATTAAACATAATTCGACTCTAGACAGTTCTCACAATAGTCCAATGATACACTTTCTTAGCTTTCCAACTTACTAAAATATAATAATAAACCTGATATAGTTAACAAATGTACTTTAAATGTCATATAATACCAAGAGATTTGAGAGTCAATATATTTTCTCAATTCTAAACATGGTAAAGCTGGCAAATGGCTAATCAAAACACTTTTGGAAACCTTCAAGTTCATAAACTTAATAGGACATGAACAAGGTAAGTAAAATTTACATTCTTTATCATCTCAATTCATCTTTCAACCATACATATTGAACACATCATTCCATAAAGGTAATTAAGTAATTCACTAAAACTTCTTAACAAATATCTTAAGATCTCCTCATCACATAGTTGCCAATAATCCATCTTTAGTAATTATAACACACCATAAATTAGTCTAAATTCCATAAATAGTACAGTTTTAAGCCACTAAAAATGTCATAATTCACAAATATAAGTTTACTAGGAAATCAATAGAATGATTTCTAAAACATCAAGTACTATTGTTTTTATAGTTCACCTAAATCAGTTCCATCAACTCAATCAATTTCATCAATTCAATCAATTTCATCAACCAACTCCAATTTCATCCAAGATTAATATTAACCAAATCTTACAATTAATTAAAGTAATACCAGAAAGAAATTAGCATGCTTGTGACACTTATAATAACACAAGAAATCAAAGCACCAACTCTTAATACCCAAATTTCAGAATTCATAGTCTCAATAATAACACCTTTAACATGAGGAGAATAAAAAAGAGGAAGAAGGGGTATAGTACCAACACGGACAACAACATAAGGAAGGAGATGCGAGCAAGGAAGAGAGAAGGACGAGGTGATCGACACACCGGCGAGCTCCAACTCGCGGTGGCCAAACCAGGACCACGGCGGTAGCGCCGCCTCAAAGCAGCAACAACACAACACGCAACAACAGCAGCAACGAACGGAGGAGAGGGAGACCAGGACCGCCACCAACGACAGCACCGGCGTGAGCAGGGGAGCTGGCTCAGCAGCAGCGCAGCGCGATCCGGAAACTAAACGCGGCTCCGGCGAGCTTGGGTCCGACGAGATGGAAGGACGAGAGAGAAAAGGAGGGAGATCGGGTTTGAGAGAAATAGAGGGGATTGGGTTTGGGGTTTCTCACGGGGAGGAGAGAGAGAAATGGGTTTTGGGGGTTTCTTTAGGTGAGGGGAGAGAAATAAGGGGGTTGGGTACTTGGGATTTTTCACAGGAGAGAGAAATGGGGTTTTGGGGTTTCTTTCAAGAGAGAGAAATGGGGTGAGTTTCCTTTTGGTGAGGGAAATCATGAGAGAGAGAGAATTAAAAATTCATTTGGTTCTTTAAAATCCAAAAAAATATAATTAATAATAATAATCTCATAAAACAAAATATATTACAAACACTACAATTATTCCAAGCTCAAATAAAATAAGAATTTTCAAAACATAGTTAACTTTATAAATATAATTAACGCTAATTAAAACGCTCTTAAAAATCGGGGTATTACAGAATGGATCGTTGACACAGGAGCAACGAGGCACATCTGCACCAACCGAGCCATGTTCGATCAATATGAAAAGCTGGAAGGTGAAAATGTGTTAATGGGCAACTCTGCTTCAGCAAAAGTCAGCGGCAAAAGGAATATTACTCTCAAACTCACTTCTGGAAAATTACTTACTCTTACAAATGTACTTCATGTTCCTGAAATGCGTAGGAATTTAATTTCTGGAAGTGTGTTAATTAGGGCTGGTTTGAGGTTATCTTTTGATTCTGATAGACTTGTTATCACCCATAATGGGGATTTTGTGGGGGAAGGGATACCGTAATGGGGGGCTCTTTGCGATTGATGCTACTGTTGAACTCATGAATAAACCTGCTTCTACTTCTTCTGCTTATATTGCTGAGTCTATTGATTTATGGCATTCTAGATTAGAATGCAGCCTCTATAAAACGGCTGAAACACTTGAATTTGATACCTAGCTTCTCCAATTCTGATTTACCTAAATGTGAAATTTGTGTTGAAGCTAAATTTGCTAGGAAGCCTTTTAAATCAGTTGATAGGAAATCTGAACTTCTTGAACTCATTCACTCAGACTTAGGAGACTTTAAGAACCATGAAAGTCTGGGAGGGAAGAAGTATTACATAACCTTTGTAGATGACTTTTCCCGTTACACTGTAGTATACCTTCTAAAATCTAAGGATGAGGCAAAGGTAATGTTTTTAAAGTACAAAGCTGAGGTTGAAAACCAGTTGGATAGGAAAATTAAGAGACTTAGAAGTGATAGGGGAGGAGAATATGATCCTACTTCCCTTAAGATCTTCTGTGAACAAAATGGGATTATTCATGAGTTGACTGCCCCTTATACCCCCGAACAAAACGGTATAGCTGAAAGGAAGAATAGAACCCTTAAGAACATGATGAATGCTATGTTGATTAGTTCTGGACTTCCTGATAACATGTGGGGAGAGGCCATTTTATCTGCTTTCTTGAACCGTGTGCCACATAAGAAGTTAGACAAAACCCCATATGAGATGTGGAAAGGTCATATCCCTAAACTCAAATACCTGAAAGTGTGGGGGGTGTCTTGCTAAGGTTGCCATACCTTCTTTTAAGAGGGACAAGATAGGGCCAAAGACTTGTAAGCCTATATCTAGCAAATGGATCTTCAAAAAGAAGTTAAAGCCTAATGGTTCAATTGACAAGTATAAGGCAAGATTAGTTGTGAGGGGCTTCACTCAAAAGGAGGGAATTGACTATTTTGACACCTATTCCCCAGTTACTAAGATTGCTACCATTAGGACTCTGTTTGCCTTAGCTGATTTACATGGCCTTGCAGTGCATCAAATGGATGTTAAGACTGCTTTCCTAAACGGGGACCTTGAGGAAGAAATTTATATGGATCAACCTGAAGGATGTGTAGTTTCGGGTCAAGAGCACAAGGTGTGTAAGCTAGTAAAATCCCTTTATGGTTTAAAGTAAGCCCCTAAACAATGGTACCAAAAGTTTGATAATACCATAACTAGTTTTGGGTTTCTTGTAAATGAGAGCGATACTTGTGTTTATTCTAAAAATGACTCTCGAGGTTGTGTGGTCATCTGTTTATATGTTGATGATATGTTGATTTTTGGGACTAGCTTAGATCTTGTAAATGAAGTGAAATAATTCTTAAGTACTAAGTTTGAAATGAAATATATGGGTGAGGCTGACCTTATTTTGGGAGTTAAAATTTCTAGTCTCCTCATGGTTTCAGTTTGAGTCAGGCCCATTATGTTGCAAAGGTACTTAGGAAGTTCAACTCCTTTGATGTTGATCCAGTCAGGACCCCTTATGACTCTAGTATCCACTTGGTGAAAAATAAGGGAGACCCTGTGAGCCAATCTGAATATGCTAAAGTAATTGGTAGCATTATGTATTTGATGAACTGCACCAGACCTGATGTTGCATATGCTATTAGTAGACTTAGCAGATACACACATAATCCTAGCAAGGATCATTGGGGTGCTTTGCGTCGTTTGCTTAGATACCTTAAAGGAACCATGGACTGGGGCATTCACTACTCTTCTTCCCCTGCTGTTTTAGAAGGTTATTGTGATGCTAATTGGGTATTTGGAAATGATGAGATTAACTCTACTAGTGGTTTTATTTTTACCTTCAGTGGTGGTGCTATTTCTTGGAAATCTTATAAACAATCTTGTACTGCTATGTCAAATATGGAATCTGAGTTTGTTGCACTTGAGTTGGCAGGAAATGAAGCAGAATGGCTTAGAAATTTGCTGAATGATGTTCCATTGAGGGGGAAACCTGCTCCTTCGGTTGCACTGCATTGTGACTCTCAGGCAGCTATTGCAGTAGCAAAGAACAATGTCTACAATGGAAAGAAAAGGCACATTCGTCTTAGACACAAGGTTGTCAAAGATTTGATAAGCAGTGGAGTGATATCACTAGACTATGTAAAGTCCGAAAAGAACTTAGCGGATCCGTTTATTAAAAGCCTTTCTAGAAATGTAATTGTGGATGCATCCAGAGGGATGGGATTGAGACCCATTTGAAATGTAATAATGAAACCCTACTCTATGCAAATAGAGTTCAAGGGGCAACATTAGTAATAAAGGCACTTGTTTATTTCTATCCCTCTTATGAAAATTGTGTTGAAAAGTGCTTACCACTAGTGATTGAGTGAGCAAATGGCTCTTAATGAACCCATATCCACAGTTGTGTGGTGGTGTGTGGTGGTACACACTTGATGAGATTCACCTACTTAGATGTGGAAGTGGGGCCGCTTCCTATGAGAAAATGTGTGTCATTTCTCTAGAGCATCTATGAGCATCCAGGTAGGCGTATGGCCAGTATAGGCGCCACATTGATCGCAGAGTGACTACTTCTTTTAAAGATGGATGTGTCTTTTAGATAAAGGTTTTGAGTTCTCTTAAGTTCAAGGTGAACATCACTTAATTGAACAAGATTTCCAAATCTGATTCACTATGTAACACCCCCAAATTCCATACACGTCTAAGCTACGTTGGCATAATAAAATCAAAACGTTACAACTCCTTAATAAGAAAACTACATTGCAGCGGAAATAAAATATTTACTTTAACTACAACTCGGGAATCACCAAGGACCCCTTTTTATTCAAACCACAAACTAATTACTTCCTCCGTTTCATTTTACTTGCTACACTTCTCAATTCACGGACTCCTAGGCAATTTTTGGAGAAGAGAGAGGTAGAGAGTAGAAAGATAAGAGACCCATGTGAGAGGAGAGAGATAGAGAGAGTTTATTGCCCAAAAAGGAAGTGTAGCAAGTAATATGAAACTTCCCTATATGGAAAGTGTAGTGAGTAATTTGAAACGGAGGAAGTAAGTAAATCATAAAAGTCTCGTAATGCTTAATTTAAAACACTTTAAAGTTTCAAGACCAAGATCTATCCCCGTTATGCTCAACATCATGCAGCAACACCAGCACACCTAGTCTGCTCCCCATTGTAGCATCAATGGTTCATCACATGTCAACAAACACCCCGATAATTCTCTCTTTTCAGAAATACCTTTATAATATAAAACTTAGATAATTACCCAAGTATTATCGCCCGTGTGATAACGTATCTGTTTATTCAGAATTTTGCAGCGGAAAACATCAAACTAAACTTTATAAATATATACTACCTCCGTCCCAGAATAGTCTGAACACTTTCCTTTTATGTTTGTCCCAAATTAGTTTGAACACTTCTTTTTTTGGCATGGTCCCACTATTAATATATTATTTCTTCTACACATCTTTGGCCCACACTATACCTTTATCAATAAAAAGCTACCTAAGTTTCTCTCTCCTCTAATAAAAAATACCCCACCAACTCCTATCACATCTACTTTTTAAATAAAATAACATTTGATAACCACACTACAACTTATCACCTTAAACTACGTGTCCCAACAAGTGTTCAGATCTTTCTGGGACGGAGGGAGTAATTAAATAAGTACTTTATAAATAAACCACTCTATAAATGTCTATCAAACCAACTTATAATAATAAGTTTCTACTGATGCAGAAAACATGATATAGATTTACACAAGCTCTCCATTCCCAGATTCCCCAATGATGCTACATCTGCGAACCTGTAAATGTCAATGCTCTAGAGAATCTGCTCACCAAAATTGGGTCATCACGGGATCAATAAGGCAAAGCCATGATCAACACATACAAACAAAGCACGTAATCAGCAAAGCTGAGTACTACATAACAATACATAAACAATCCTAATCATGATACTAAGAAATCATAAACAGGGATAAATAATAATACAACAATATAACATTCTGCAGATAACTTCTACTGAACTAAACTTTAATCATTTTTTACTATTTTAAATGGAATAGTTATTGGACCGAGTTGTCTAACTAAAAACCAGCCTTCACCTAGGAAGACGAAATACGGGCGCGACTCCGTATTCCATAATGACCTGCGATATCGAGAAACCTTTGAATAAAAAGAGGAACGGTGATCAATCCAATTCCCAGAAAAAGCCATGGCACGCTCACCATGTACCCCAACTCCTGATTGTCCAACTTCAGACGTGCACCAGCCTAAAGTTTATTACTATCCAAGTTACACTTTACGTGATTTACAATTTATTACTTGTTATGACACACATACAAGCAACACAGAATATAATTCAAACATTCACAACTGAACTTCTTTTATCTTAGGATTTAATAAGTGATCACAACTTACAACCCAAGACATACCTTCTTTTAATCTCAACTTTCTTATTTGTTGAACCTAGCCAACAATCAAACTTACCTTTAAAAAGGCATACTTATCAACTTACCAAATAAGGCCCACGGTCCTCATAAAGTAGTGAAAACAATACTTGTAAGGGAACACATGAATAATCATGAATCAATCTTAACAACATATTAATTCCCCCGTGTGAATTAATAATTAAAGTTCCCATCCACATGCTTGCATCAATAATCCATACAAACATGACAATTCTTTACTCATAATAAATCTAATAATTAACATGCTTGCTCACAGGCATAAATCATGTAGAAATCAATCATACTAGAAATCACATATAAACTTATAAAGTTTCTATACATGATACTACAACTTTTTCCTCCTTAAATCATATAATCACACAAGTATGTACGTACCTTGTGTAAACTAGTCGACTGGCCACTTTTAACCCTTTAAAAATCTCCTACGGAATACTCTCCGCCTAGAAATCAAATATAACTAAAATCAATACTCTTAAATAAAAAGACAGCAACTTTAAAATATTTAAAAACCCCTTTAAACATCTTCAAAAGTTGATTTTACTATCAAAAATTCCATTACTTTTAATTCCTAGCATAGTACTACCATACTAGTAATTAAAATTCTTAAAACTCCCTAAATAAAATACTTCTGAAATTCCAGCAACTTATAAAATCATATAACCCTATTTAAACCAACTTAAACATGCTTAACATCATAAATTAAATCAATCTCATAGTATATAATATGCTACTATGGTTTTCTAATAATTAACACCCTAAAAATCCATGCTTTAATGATTAAAACTTCAATCTAACAATAATAAACAAATCTGAATTTTTATTCTTATAATATATAATATATATGGATCAAGATTATTTATTAAAACAGTAAATTAAAATCAATAATCATGATTAACATTAAAATAAAGCATAAAAACATAGTCTTTAATGGAAACTTGAGGAAGAAGAAAAGAAATTAACCAACAAAGCAAAGAACCAAGAGGAAGGATGAAGGCGCCGAAACAAAGAACACCCAACAGCAATTCGGTGCACAAGACTTGCGATTTTGAAGGTTTTGTAACGTTTCTTGTCGAAGAAGAAAGCGTTACTTGAAGAAGAAGAAAGAAACTTGAGAGGAAGAAAAAGAAAAACGGTGAGGAGAGAAGAACAAGTGTGCCGTGAGTTTTGAGAGAGGAGAGTGAAAAATAATCTTTGTGTGGTAAAAATAATTGGGCTTAAGGTATTTATAAGTAGGGTTTCCTTTTGGGCTTAGGAAAAGGAGATTGAGTTTAAATAGAATTCGATGACAACTAGGATTGATAAATGAGGACTCCTAGCATCAATATAACTGCGCTTTCCTAATCTACTTAGAATTTGGGTTCCTCAAGTCCATTGGACTTCTTTTCTAAATCAAATTCATATTTCAAACGTTTTTCAAAGCATGCCTAACTAAAATATTTTCAACTTTCTTAAATCCTTAAAATAATTTCATTTGACTTTTAAAATAGTCAACCTTCTTTAAATAATAAAATCATTTAAACTAAAATATAAATATACAAATACTAAAATATATTTATAAAATCCTTTAAAATTATGGGGGATTACAGTCTACCCCCCTTAAAAGAAGTTTCGTCCCGAAACTTGACACGAAAACTCACATATTTTTCCAAACTTGAACTCAACTTTTCAAAAGTTTACAAAGAATTGTGCCACTTGTGCACACTTTTGCTAACATCAAATACTTGTGTTACTTATGAACACGCTTTCTTATCGGAGAGTCTATTTCTTTAGCAACAACATGTGCAAATTGCCCAAAATAGGCATACATATGCATAAAAATCTCATAAAAATAGACTAAAAGCGCGAAATTTATCGCATTCTGTCCCCCTTAAAGAAAACGAGTTACGCCCTCGTAACTCACCTCAAGGAACAAGTCTGGATACTTCTTTTTCATCTTATCTTCGGCTTCCCACGTTGCCTCTTCAGATTCGTGGTTAGACCAAAGTACTTTCACGATATGGACATCCTTCTTGCGTGTACTACGCACTTTTCTATCGAGAATCCTGACAGGCCTTTCCTCATATGTGAGGCTACTATCGATCTGAATTCGTTCAGGCTCTAGGACATGACGTTCATCAGGAATATAACGCTTAAGTTGAGAAATATGGAACACATCATGCATCTTTTCAAACTCCATTGGCAATGCCAATCTGTAGGCAATTTTCCCAATTCACCCCAAAATCTCATATGGGCCTACATACTTAGCACTTAACTTGCCCTTTTCCCCAAATCTCATGACTCCCTTCGTGGGTGATACTTTCAAGAACACCTTATCACCTATAGCAAACTCATCTTCGCGTCGCTTCAAGTCAGCATAACTCTTCTGTCTATCTTGCGCAGCTTGAATTCTAGCCTGAATCAATATGACATTCTTAACAGTTTCCTCAATAAACTCTGTCCCCAAGACTATATTTTCACTAAAGTCATTCCAACAAATGGGGCTTCTACATTTCCGTCCATATAAGGCCTCAAAAGGTGCCATCTTAATGCTCGCATGGTAACTATTGTTATAAGAAAACTCAATCAGGTCTAATTGGTCCTCCCAACTACCTTGAAAATCAATAGCACATGCTCTCAACATATCCTCCATCGTCTCGGTTAGTCCTCTCGCCCGACCATCGTCGCAGTGGTGAAAGGCTGTACTCATCTTCAATGTTGTCCCAAAATTTAATTGGACCTTCTTCCAAAATTTCGAAAGGAATCTAGAGTCACGGTCAGAAATGATATCCTTTGGAACTCCATGTAGTCTCACCACATGCTTAACATATGTCTTCGCAAGTTGCTTCTTCTTCCATGTCTCCTTGATCGGTATGAAAACGGCCGACTTCGTCAGACGGTCCACAATAACCCAAATAGTATCATTGCCATTCCTTGTTCTGGGCAAAGCAGTTACAAAATCCATCGATATGGAATCCCACTTCCATCCCGGAACCTCTAATGGTTGAACTTTCCCCATGGGTCGCTTGTGATCTATCTTCACCTTCTGGCAGGTTAGGCACTTAGACACATACTCAGCTACCTCTCGCTTTATGTTTGGCCACCAATAGACAACCTTAAGGTCTTTATACAACTTGTCACCCCCAGGGTGCACAGAGTACGGTGTATTATGGCCCTCATCCATAAGACGTCTCTTAAGCTCATCACATTTTTGTGGTACACACCACCTTCCTTTAAACCTCAAACTACCATCATCATGGATCTGAAAATCACCTTCTTTACCTTGCTTAATTTTCTCCTTGATCTTATCTAGGTGCTCATCCCCAACTTGACCTTCTCTGATTTCGTCTAGAATGGACAATCCCAATGACAAAGCACTCAACCTTGCCTCGATCTCCCCAGGATTTAGAATTTCTAGGCTAAGCCTTTGCATATCTCGACACAACTCCTCAGGAACTATCAAGGCGTTCATGCTATGACTCGACTTTCTACTCAGCGCATCAGCGACTACATTTGCTTTCCCCTCATGGTATTGAATGTCTAAGTTATAATCCTTTATCAACTCCAGCCATCTCCTCTGCCTCATGTTGAGGTCTTTCTGGGTAAAGATGTACTTCAAGCTCTTATGGTTTGTGAATATCTTACAAGTTACCCCATACAAGTAGTGTCTCCAAATCTTCAAGGCGAACACAATGGCAGCTAACTCTAGATCATGGGTAGGGTAATTAGCCTCATAAGGTTTCAACTGGCGTGAAGCATACGCAATCACCTTCCCATTCTGTTGCAACACACATCCCAAACCATTCTTCGAAGCATCACTATATACCTCAAATCCCTCATTCCCATCAGGTAGGGTCAAAACAGGTGCAGAGGTTAAACGATCCTTCAAAATCTGAAAGGCTTCTTCACACTTTTCACTCCACTCAAATTTTGACTCCTTTTTCATCAAGTTGGTCATAGGTCTTGCTATCTTCGAGAAATCTCTCACAAATCTTCTATAATAACCAGCTAGACCTAGGAAACTTCTGATATCTGACACGCTCTTTGGAGTTGGCCACTCACT
The DNA here is from genome assembly GCA_947646795.1 of Beta lomatogona. Taxonomy (NCBI): domain Eukaryota; kingdom Viridiplantae; phylum Streptophyta; class Magnoliopsida; order Caryophyllales; family Amaranthaceae; genus Beta; species Beta lomatogona. The sequence goes on from CANSNZ010000263.1 coordinate 575,540, forward strand.
CACAGCTTGAATCTTGGCAGGATCTACTGAGACTCCTTCCTTAGACACATAGTGACCCAAAAATGCTACCTTCTCCAAACGAAACTCACACTTAGAGAACTTGGCATACAATTGGTTCTTCCTAAGCGTCTCCAATATGGTCCTCAAATGCTCATCATGCTCTTTTTCATTCCTCGAATAGATCAGAATATCATCAATGAATACAACCACGAACTTATCTAAGAACTCATGGAAAATCCTATTCATTAAGTCCATAAATATGGCAGGTGCATTGGTTAACCCAAAAGGCATTACAGTGAACTCATAATGACCGTAACGAGTCCTAAATGCAGTCTTAGGTATATCCTTATCAGCTACTCTCAACTGGTGATACCCCGAACGCAAATCAATTTTCGAGAACACGATCGCTCCATTTAATTGATCAAATAGGTCGTCTATTCTAGGCAAAGGGTACTTATTCTTAATGGTTACATTATTCAATTCCCTATAATCGATACACAACCTCATACTCCCATCTTTCTTCTTGACAAACAACACATGAGCTCCCCAAGGTGATGCACTAGGTCTAATATAACCCTTATCGAACAATTCTTACAACTGCGTCTTCAATTCACTCATCTCCGGAGGTGCCATTCTATAGGGTGCTTTAGATATAGGTGCAGTTCCAGGAACTAAGTCTATGGTGAACTCAACAGCTCTAACGGGCGGCATACCCGAAATCTCACTCGGAAACACATCCATAAATTCATTCACAATCGGAACATCTTCAATATCTACCCCGGCCTCTTGACTCACATCTTGCACACTACAAAAATATAACTCACACCCCTTCTTCATCAACTTCTTTACTTGCATTGCGGAGATAACCCCAAAGTTCTTGGATTTCCCAAAACGTCTATACGAAGTCAGCTTGCCCAAAGGATTCCTTAAAACTACTTTCTGAATTTCACAATCTATTTTGGCCTTGTATAAACTTAGCCAATCCATCCCCAGAATTACATCTAGGTCTCCCAGATTAAACTCTATCAAGTCAGAAGGAAAAACACTGTCTCCTATCTTTAGAGGCAAGTTTCTAAACATCTTGGTACACCTTATGGTCTCACCAGTAGGTATACTAACAGGTAAATCAATCACTTCAAAATCTACTAACCCCAGACTTTTAATAACAGACGACGAGACAAAAGAATAAGTCACCCCCGAATCAAATAATGCTTTAACTAGCACTGTGTTAATAGAAAAAGTACCAGACACTACGTCGGCAGATCGTTCAGCTTCATTGCGACTCATCACGAACAGTTTTCCCGGACCCTTGTTCTGGTTGTTCTCACTAGCAGGCTTGTTATAGCTTCCTTGATTGTTCTGTGCCCCTGCAGGCTTCGAACCTTGATTTCCTGACTGGATAAATCCAGACCTCACTTGGTTACTACCCCCATTGCCATTTTGCTCCTTCTTTTGCTTAGCAAAGCACTCATACTCCCTATGGCCCTTCTTCTGGCAGTAGTTACAAATCACTAGGTCCCCCTTACAGTCTCTACCAGGGTGGTTGTTGCTACACTTCTTGCAGTGATACACTCTTTCAGCTCGGCCCCTATTGCGGTTATCCTAGTTGTTGTTTCCTTGGAAATTCCCATTACCATTCCTACTCTTCTTGAAATTCCCCTGGTTTCCCCCAGCATTAAAGTCCTTCATCTTCTCACCTACCACAAGATTCTTTTCATCCCATCTCGACTGGAGTCCATAAATATGGGCGGCTCTCCCATACACAATATCTAGGGATGAAAAGGTCTCACTTCCTAACCCCAGTTGTATCTCATCAGTCAACCCTTGCTCAAATCTTTGAGCCTTCAATTCCGCAGTAGCTACAACCTCGGGTGCAAACCTCGACAGTGCTATGAATTTACTGTAGTACTCAGAAATGGTCATACTACCCATCCAAAGGTTAATGAATTCCTGGGCCTTCTGCTTCCTCATAAACGCAGGGTAAAACTTCCCTCTCAAGGCAGTCACAAAAGCATCCCAATTGAATCCTTCTATAGCACTCAATCTAGCTCCATTCTCCCTCCACCATAAATCAGCCTCATCCTTAAGGTACTACACAGCCTGACCCACTCTCAAATTTTCAGGGCAGTTCACAACCTCAAAAAGTTTCTCAAACTCCCTAATCCAGTTTTCTAGGAAGGTAGGGTCAGCTTGTCCCTTATAGTATGGTGGCTTAACCTTAGCTAGCCTTTCAATCATATCCCCGGCACTCTCAGGACGCTCAGCTCTCTCCTGAGTCAATTTCTCCGCCAAGAGGCGAATAGCAGCAGCTAGATCGTTGTTGTTAGCCATTCTACTTCGGGACCTGTAAGTAACATAACCCTCCTTTAGGTTCCAGCATAACTCACATTTCCATCTAGAAAGGCAACATTTGATTTGATCATTAAAGATCGCATCAACAGACAGTTTCTCAACTAGTTCCAAGTTCAACATGAAATGTTCTCTAATAATCACATAATCATCCATGTAAAATATATTCACATCAACATGCAAATAGAAACAGGCAAGCAAGAATATAATTGCATAATGAAAAAAAAAATTATTCCCATTACGTGCCCAGAATAAATTTTTACTCACTCATATAATTAAGTAATAACTTTTATTCTTCCATAACGGGTATTTAAATGAAATAAATGTTGCTATAATATTATACCTTCCTAAAAGAAAACCATGATTGTAAAAAAAAAATAAAACTATGCTATCACTGTTGGTTGACTAACCAACTGATTATAATATACAATTTCCTCTAAACGCAACAAACTATAAATAGTAACCTAAGGTACCACATTATCATTTTTGTCCTCAAATTCTATGTACAGCTCAGGTACGAAGATCTCATCTTTAAACTCATCTATGTCCTCATCATAATACGCGACATATCTCCTTTGTCGTTTAGATCTCCTTGAAGGTTGAGGCTCTTCATCCTCTGACTCCGAATCAGTTTCAAACCTGAACCATGCACGATATATATCTTTTCTAGTTTGGCCTCTAGCATGGTCGAACTCCACAATGAGCTCATCATCACTGGTTACTTCCCTCCTTATTAGAGTACGCATAGTCCAATCTAGACTGGTATAGTTATTGTCATCAACAGGTGCAAAGTCCTCATCACTTTCATCGTCACTCAGGACAATGGGGTTATAATAGCTTCCTAATCTGACAGACATGATTAATGAGCTACAACAAATAAATATATTCAATAACATTTTTAGTACTCTCCCTGCACGCAATTCCCAACAATAATAATAAAAAGATGCCATCAACATCATAGACACAAAATATAACAATCAGCAAGGAAGAAACATATAAACAGTTAGCAGGGAAGAAAATAATCATGAATAGTTAGCAGGGAAGAAAAGTATTAGCATGCTGAACTAACTATTCAATGCAGGCATATAATATTTCTATCCTATATGCCCTTCTTATACTACCCATTCTCACAATGCAACAAGTAAAACTTCAAAGGCATGAAAAATAATGCAGACACTTTTATAAGATAATAATAATAAGTGTCGAAAAAAGAAAAAGAAAAATTTGCGACTAAAAAAAAATTTCGGACATCTTAAGCCAAAAATAAATTCGAAAGGAAAAAAAAATCTATATATATATTTATTTATTTTTCTCGGACAATAAATAAAATAAATATTGCGGACAAAATAAAAAAAAATTCCGAACCAAAATTTTTTTTTTTCGAACTCCTCTAAAAAAATTCGGTCCTCTTAAAAAAAATTTCTATATTCAAAAAAACATATTCCTATAAAATGCATAAGTATGGGAAATTCTAAGAGTTTATTCAAATAACTAGTGAGTTAATTAGGCGCCTAAAAGTTTTGAAAATAACCTAAAGCTCCCAGATACCACTTTGTAACACCCCGATAATTCTCTCTTTTCAGAAATACCTTTATAATATAAAACTTAGAGAATTACCCAAGTATTATCGCCCGTGTGATAACGTATCGGCTTATTCAGAATTTTGCAGCGGAAAACATCAAACTAAACTTTATAAATATAAATTTAAATAAGTACTTCATAAATAAACCACTCTATAAATGTCTATCAAACCAACTTATAATAATAAGTTCCTACTGATGCAGAAAACATGATATAGATTTACACCAGCTCTCCATTCCCAGATTCCCCAATGATGCTACATCTGCGAACCTGTAAATGTCAATGCTCTAGAGAATCTGCTCACCAAAATTGGGTCATCACAGGATCAATAAGGCAAAGCCATGATCAACACATACAAACAAAGCATGTAATTAGCAAAGCTGAGTACTACATAATAATACATAAACAATCCTAATCATGATACTAAGAAATCATAAACAGGGATAAATAATAATACAAAATATAACATTCTGCAGATAACTTCTACTGAACTAAACTTTAATCATCTTTTACTATTTTAAATGGAATAGTTATTGGACCGAGTTGTCTAACTAAAAACCAGCCTTCACCTAGGAAGACGAAATATGGGCGCGACTTCGTATTCCATAATGACCTGCGATATCGAGGAACCTTTGAATAAAAAGAGGAATGGTGATCAATCCAATTCCCAGAAAAAGCCATGGCACGCTCACCATGTACCCCAACTCCTGATTGTCCAACTTCAGACGTGCACCAGTCTAAAGTTTATTACTATCCAAGTTACACTTTACGTGATTTACAATTTATTACTTGTTATGACACACATACAAGCAACACATAATATAATTCAAACATTCACAACTGAACTTCTTTTATCTTAGGATTTAATAAATGATCACAACTTACAACCCAAGACATACCTTCTTTTAATCTCAACTTTCTTATTTGTTGAACCTAGCCAACAATCAAACTTACCTTTAAAAAGGCATACTTATCAACTTACCAAATAAGGCCCACGGTCCTCATAAAGTAGTGAAAATAATACTTGTAAGGGAACACATGAATAATCATGAATCAATCTTAACAACATATTAATTCCCCCGTGTGAATTAATAATTAAAGTTCCCATCCACATGCTTGCATCAATAATCCATACAAACATGACAATTCTTTACTCATAATAAATCTAATAATTAACATGCTTGCTCACAGGCATAAAACATGTAGAAATCAATCATACTAGAAATCACATATAAACTTATAAAGTTTCTATACATGATACTACAACTTTTTCCTCCTTAAATCATGATACTAATCATATAATCACACAAGTATGTACATACCTTGTGTAAACTAGTCGATTGGCCACTTTTAACCCTTTAAAAATCTCCTACGGAATACTCTCCGCCTAGAAATCAAATATAACTAAAATCAATACTCTTAAATAAAAAGACAGCAACTTTAAAATATTTAAAAACCCCTTTAAACATATTCAAAAGTTGATTTTACTATCAAAACTTCCATTACTTTTAATTCCTAGCATAGTACTACCATACTAGTAATTAAAATTCTTAAAACTCCCTAAATAAAATACTTCTGAAATTCCAGCAACTTATAAAATCATAAAATCCTCTTTAAACCCACTTAAACATGCTTAACATCATAAATTAAATCAATCTCATAGTATATAATATGCTACTATGGTTTTCTAATAATTAACACCCTAAAAATCCATGCTTTAATGATTAAAACTTCAATCTAACAATAATAAACAAATCTGAATTTTTATTCTTATAATATATGATATATATGGATCAAGATTATTTATTAAAACAGTAAATTAAAATCAATAATCATTATTAACATTAAAATAAAGCATAAAAACATAGTCTTTAATGGAAACTTGAGGAAGAAGAAAAGAAATTAACCAACAAAGCAAAGAACCAAGAGGAAGGATGAAGGCGCCGAAACAAAGAACACCCAACAGCAATTCGGTGCACAAGACTTGCGATTTTGAAGGTTTTGTAACGTTTCTTGTCGAAGAAGAAAGCGTTACTTGAAGAAGAAGAAAGAAACTTGAGAGGAAGAAAAAGAAAAACGGTGAGGAGAGAAGAACAAGTGTGCCGTGAGTTTTGAGAGAGGAGAGTGAAAAATAATCTTTGTGTGGTAAAAATAATTGGGCTTAAGGTATTTATAAGTAGGGTTTCCTTTTGGGCTTAGGAAAAGGAGATTGAGTTTAAATAGAATTCGATGACAACTAGGATTGATAAATGAGGACTCCTAGCATCAATATAACTGCGCTTTCCTAATCTACTTAGAATTTAGGTTCCTCAAGTCCATTAGACTTCTTTTCTAAATCAGATTCATATTTCAAACCTTTTTCAAAGCATGCCTAACTAAAATATTTTCAACTTTCTTACATCCTTAAAATAATTTCATTTGACTTTTAAAATAGTCAACCTTCTTTAAATAGTAAAATCATTTAAACTAAAATATAAATATACAAATACTAAAATATATTTATAAAATCCTTTGAAATTATGGGGAGTTACACGCGACCCTCCACAAGCACTCGAACCACCAGACGCGACGTGAACGAACCGCAGCCTTGCGCAAAACTTCCGGCAGCGTCTACGAGCAGCCGGCGATTTTTGTCACTACCCGAACGCCGGCGAGGGGAGGTTCCCAGATGCAAGGGAAAAGAAAGAAAGCTAGAGAAGAGAAGGAAGAAATAACGCAGGAGAGAAGAAGGAAGGAGGAGAGAGAAAAAGATCTTGAGTAAAAACGGCTGAGTTAGAATAGGGTTTTCTAATTCTTCTTTTTTTTTTCTCTTCCTTTTCTTATTTATAGTATGAGAAACCTTAGTTTATTCGGATTTGTTTCCAAATCGAATTCTGATTTATTATTTAACAAAAACCGAATTAAAATATAATTAGGTACAAAAGTAGGTTGTATATTTAAATTATAACTGTAGGCTTACCTAAACTATATTATAAAATACTTTCACTTTTACTTTATATCTCTTATTTATAGTAAAATAACTCCCAAAAATACGGAGTATTACACACTAAGTGTTAATTCAAGTCGTAAGACATTAACACCGATGCATTACTTCTTTTTCAAGCCCGGAATTATTTATTCCTCTTTTCTTTCTTCTAACTTTGATTCTTGCGGGGGATTGTTGGAATTAAAGCCTCAAAGTTAGTCATTCTCATGGAGTATTTCTTTGCTTGCTTTTGTTCATGAAATACCCAAGTCCCACAGAGAAAGAATATAAAGGTCCTACCTTGTTTATATACTATTATGTTCCCTTAAACTTTGTTGAGCAATGGGTTAGAAGAATGGCAAACCACACACGCGCTCGCCGGCCGGGCCGGGCTCGGGCTCGTGGCGAGCGCGGGAGTGGGCTGTGGGTCTGCGGCCTGTTTTATGATCTGCTTTATTTTTTGGGACTGTTTTTCCGAGATATCCTTTGCGAGATTCTCGCAATCAGTTTGTAACGGCAAATCATTTCTTGTCGTTTTTGTCGCAGCTATTACTCCTTAATCTTCTCCCAGAATATTTCATTGCCGGTTTTCTTTGCTTCTCTATTCTATATAAACCTTCTTTCTCTGGTTAAGAAATATATATAATAACAATTCTGTCTTCCTCTCTGCACAAAAAGGCTCTCCTAAATTTCAGGCTAAGTTAAAGTCACTCCATCCGTCTGCTTGTGAGTGCATACAAACGGGCAGCGCTGTATTAATCCTGGAGGGTGGTCGTCGGGAGAAAGTTTGCACCCGTGATGCGGCGAAATCACCTTTAAGGACAGTGGATCTCTCCACGTCACAACATTTTGTTTTCTTGTTTCTCCTTTCCAAGTAAGATCGTTCTAACTATTTCTCTGTGTTCTGTCTCCTTGCGTGTTAGTTGCAACACATGAAACAATCCATGGAACTGTAGGTAAAAAAAAAAAAGGAAAAAAGAAAAAAGAAAAAAGAAATACTTGCATGCAATAGATCCGAATCATTTTGAGTGATGAAGACCTTCAAAGTTTCTTATTCAGACTTTATCTTCCTGCGATATTTAATTGAACATGCATAATAAGATGTTTGAACATCTATTCATTCGGTGTCTAAGAACATCTATTCATTATTGAACATGCCCACCACCATTTTCTCTACATCTCTTTTTTTTTTTTTCCTTCCATCTCCCTTTTTGTGAGTTTTTTTGGTGGGTGTCAATAAATGTATAAATTAGAATACCTTGGTCTATTCTTCTCAAAAATTGAAATGAGAAGTTATAATTTGTTTTTTTGTCCCCCAATTTCTTCTATATCCACCCTCATCTAGGAAGACTAAAATGGTTATCTAATTAACTGAAGAACATTTATCATGCATAGACTATGAAGGATTTCTCTACGAGAGAGGGGGGAAGAGTAGTGGTTTTTTCCCCTTAAAATAATTAATTCAAATAAGTTTATTTCAATATAATCCAAATAACTTTAAGAATGTACTTGGGAAAATTATCATTAAATATATCATTATATATACAATTCATTATCTTATAGTTTATCAGTTTTTGACAATCTTGAAATACTTTTATGTATGCAATAACATTAGAATATAAAGTTCTTATAACAAAAAGAATTTTGTGCATTTTGCATGGTTCAAAAAGTATTACAATTCTAGAAAATATTATCTCTTAATCTTCTACAAAAATAAACAAATATATATTAAAAAGTCATTGAATATAATTGGGGTGAATGATATTGAGCATTGAACAAAATGTGGGGGGTCAATCTACTCAAACTAAAATTTGGAGTCTAAATTGCACATTTTGTGAAGGTGAGAAAGCTTGACTTGCAATATGAAATGTTTGGGCTCATTGAATCAGCAGCCCCATAAGGAAGCACAGGCCTGCTAAAGCATGGGACAGGTGGCAACTGTGGGTCCCACTTGAAAGTTGACCTAATCACCAGTATTTGGGGTACCTCTAAAAGGTGAAGCAATCATTACCTGAAAAGGTAACATGCCCATTGCTACCAAAAAAGGCCCATCTGAATAATGTTTCCTGTCTGGGAAATCCCCAACACTATAAAAACCAACTGCCTCATCAATGAACAAGTATTCAATTATCACTTAACAAACTAGAGCATCTCTCTCTAGACTTGACTTCTCTCTCTACCTCAATCACATCTGACTTGAGCGTCGGAGGGGCGATCCCGGAAACACCCCCGGGGTAGTCTGACCTTGTTTTGCAGGATTCAGGCATAAGGACATCGGAGCTCAGGCGAACAATCTTGGGGCCCACATCACATATCTCATCCAATCACAATCCTCAATTTCTTAGCAGAAACAGTTTGGCGCCGTCTGTGGGGAAGTTACAATCAAAGTCGCTTCGCCACCACTTAGTAAGATCGATCCTGCAATGGCCCCAGCCAAGAGCACTCGCACTCGCCATCCCTCAGCACAGGCTCAGAGGTCCGAGAGGAGTCCATCCCCATCTCTTCAACGAAGGTCTGAACGGCCCAAAAGGCCGACCGTTCAAACCCTTGATCATGAAGAAGCAGAGCATTCCATAGAAGACAGGCAGGACCCTTCCCGTCAGCTACAGCCCGCTGACCCCCATCCTATATCCACGGCAGATATAAACATGATAGCCGCTCAGCTCCAGCAAACTTTGCAACAGAGCCTGATAGATATCTTGGCCAACCTCGCAAAGAAGGACGCCCTCTTCACCCCCTAAAGACCAAGCCCTGGTCCCTTCCCTTGAGGGCGAGAACCACGGTCGGCCTAGCCTGGCAAAGCAATCGGGGGCAAGGGAATACGGCCCAACGGTCGGGCCGCCGATCAAGGCAGGGGGAAGGAGACCGACGCGAGTCTAAAGGAAGATCAGCTAGGCCTGCTGAAGATACTCACATATCCAAATCCCCTCGGGGCAATGTGGGTCAAAAGCAAAACGATGCCCGACACTTCCTCAACGAGAAACGCCTCAGCAAAGGTTATGATGCGAGACACATATTAAACAAAAAGGCCGCTCAGCGCGAGGGTCATGGTGATTCAGCGCAATCGAACCCCATTCGGATCAACAGCGGAGCACTCAAGTTCATGGTCCCATTCAGCCAGGCCATACTCGAGACACCCAACCCGGGAAAGGTCAAAACGCCCTCTGTCGAACCATTCGCGGGTCTAACCGACCCGGATGATCACATGGCAACATACAAAGCTCAAATGAGTGTTCAGACTGGGTGTGAGGCCACTTGGTGTCGCTTCTTTCCGACAACACTCAAAGGTCTGGCCCTGAGCTGGTTCCAAGAGCTCCCAGCGGGGATTATAACTGATTTGTCGATCCTCGAAGACCTATTCATCCATCAATTTGTTGCGGGAAAGAGATAAAAGAAAACGAGCCTCCACTTAATGGGAATCAAGCAGGAGAAGAATGAAAGCCTGGCCGACTATATTAAAAGATTCAATGAGGAGTCATTGAAGATTTCAGATCTGCAGGATGCGGTAGCATTCGCTGCCCTAATGTCTGGACTCCAGCCTGGTCGGCTAAGGTGGTCCTTGGCCGAAAACGAAGTTAAAACCTTCTCTGAGGCAATGACTCGGGCTCAAAGATTCATCCAAGCAACCGACATATGCCGTCACTCAGACGATGGGAGCAAGAAGAGGAAGGATGAAGGAAATCCCAGGGATCAGTCGAAGCAGCAGAAGACGGGTGGTCGGGCCGACAGCATTCAACGACCATGGCATCGACCCCCGGTTCCAAGAAAAACAGGAGAGAGATATACTTGGACATAAAAGACAAAGTCACTCTCCCTCGCCCACCTCCCATCAAAACATCAGCCGCTCGAAGAGATAAGAGCCTTTGGTGTGAATATCACAAAGAATGCGGGCACACCACTAAGGATTGTAGGGAACTCAAGAAATCCCTTAACAACCTAGCTGATCAGGGGAAGCTGAACCGATACCTCAATCATTCTAGTGAAGAGAAGGGCAAGCAAAAAGTCGGTCAATCCAACAGTGGAGACACGGAAGGGTTCATCGGAGTCATAGCAGGTGGCTTTGCGTCGGGAGGCCTAACCGGCCGATCACGCAAAGCCCATCTCCAAAGTCTAAAACATCAGGTACTCGATGTTAACCACCCCCGACCCGACTGCCCTATAATGACATTCGGGGAATCCAGTCGGCCACTACACACGCCCCACGACGACCCCTTGGTCATCGAGCTCAAAGTGGCCAACACCCGAGTCAAACGGGTCTTTGGTGGATAGCGGATCCTCGGCCGACATAATCACGTTGGAGTGCCTCAGGAAACTGAAATATAATGAAAAGGATATAACCCCACTCAATCAGCCACTCATAGGCTTCGGGGGAAACTCAGTACACCCTGTCGGATCTGTAAAGTTGCCTACTCGGATAGGAGAGAAGGGCAAAGGAAGAAGCCTACCGATTGACTTCCTAGTGGTGGACATCCCTCTGCCATATAACATCATAATGGGAAGACCAACTCTGAACAAGGTCAAAGCAGCAATTTCCATTTACCAGCTTCTTATGCTTTTTGAAACCGACGAGGGTAAGGTCGGAAGGATCCAAGGAGATCAGCAGGCAGCTAGGGAATGCTATACGAACAGCTTGAAAAGAAAGATCGACGTCCAAGAGGACTCGAAGAAGAGAAAGCGAGAAGATGGTCAGCCCTCAAGTGGCCTCGGGGTGTATTACCGAAAATCCCAAGCAATACGAGCACCCTCAGCCAGTCGAGGAGGACGAAGAAGTCACCATTGATAAGGAGCATGGTCGGACTCTGAGGGTAGGCAAGGCCATGGACCCTCAGACAAGAAGCGAGATTATTCAGGTTCTGACAGAGTACAGAGACGTATTTGCTTACGAAGCCAATGAAATGCCCGGACTCGATCCCAATGTGATGTGCCATGAGCTTAACATCAAAGAGGGGTTCGAGCCGATCAAGCAAAAAGCCGAGGCATCAAGGCCCCCGAAAGAAATGCCGCGCAGAAGCAGCGAAGTCAAGAAATTGCTCGAAGCGGGATTCATTGAACAATGCCAGTACTCAGAATGGTTGGCCAACGTGGTCCTGGTCAAGAAGCAGAGTGGGGCTTGGAGAATGTGTGTGGATTTCACAAACCTAAATAAGGCCTGTCCCAAAGATAACCACCCTCTGCCCAAAATTGATAGGGTCGGGTCGACTCAATCGCGGGTCACGCCTTCTAAGCTTCATGGACGCAAACGCGGGGTATCATCAAATCCCGATGGCCGAACAGGACCGAGTCCATACTGCGTTTATCACCAACCAGGGGGTATATTGCTATAAGATGATGCCCTTCGGGCTGAAAAATGCAGGGGCAACATATCAGCGCACCGTCAACAAAATCTTCAAGGACCAACTTGGTCGGAATATTGAGGTATATGTTGACGATATGATCGTCAAAAGCAAAGTCCATAGCCATCACCCCTCTGACTTAAGGGAGACCCTCGGGACGTTGAGGCGTTTCCGCATGATGCTAAATCCGAAGAAATGTGTCTTCGGAGTGAAAGGGGGTAAGTGTCTCGGATTCCTAGTTGATGAGAGAGGGATCGAAGCAAACCCCGACAAAATCAAAGCTGTAATAGAAATGAAGCCTCCGCGGAATGTAAGAGAAGTACAACGCCTAACCGGTTGCTCAGCCGCCCTCGGTCGCTTCCTATCCCGCTCAGCGGATAAGAGCTTGCCCTTCTTCAGAACTCTGAAAAGAAAAGAATTCACTTGGGATGACAAAGCCGACCAAGCCTTCACTTCCCTAAAAGAACATCTCCTAACTCTCCCAAAATTGATCTCCCCCGTGCCGGGGGAAACATTATTCGTTTATTTGGCCATTTCAGAATACGCGCTCAGCGCTGTCTTGATAGTCGAAAGAGAAGAAAAACAACACCTAGTCTACTTCGTTAGCCACGCCTTGCGAGGAGCAGAGGCCAAATACAGCGAAGTGGAAAAAATGGTCTTTGCGTTAGTAATGGCTAGTCGGAAGCTCAAACCTTACTTCCAAGCCCATCCTATAAAGATCCTCACTGGTCAGCCGCTCAGGAAGCTCATTGAAAGCAGGAACCACTCTAGTCGGATGACCGATTGGGCGGATCAGCTAGCTGACTTCGGGTTGGAATATGAGCCCAGGAGGGCGATCAAAGCCCAGGCTCTGGCTGATTTCATAACAGAGTGCACCTCCAGGCCCTCAATCAGCAGAAGGATCTGCTCCCCGAACAATCATGTGGGAAGTCCTCCGGCAGCCCAGCGTCAACGCCAAGCAGCAGCTTGTATTGAATCGGACATCCGAATGGATGGATGAGGTAGTCGGATATTTGAGAGACGGTAAGCTACCAGAGGATTGCAAGGAGGCTGATCGGATCAAACACAAATCCGGATGGTTCCTATGGCATGAGAATCAGCTCTACAAGAAGTCCTTCACCCATCCCCTGCTTAAATGTGTCACCCCGGAAGAAGGAAATTACATCCTCAGGGAAATCCACCAAGGGGCCTGTGGGAGTCACCAAGGAGGGAGAACCATAGCTGGAAAAGCGCTCCGAGCTGGATATTACTGGCCCACTCTGAAAACCGATGCTCAGGAGCTGGTGAAGAGATGTCCATTCTGCCAGATCCATTCTGACATTCCCCGAGCACCGACCACCCCCCTAACAACAATTCAAGCAGTCTTGCCATTTGACAAGTGGGGCATGGACCTACTCGGACCATTTCCCCCAGCCTCAGGTCAGAGAAGATTCCTGATTGTCGCCATTGACTACTTCACCAAATGGAATGAGGCCGAACCACTCTCCTCCATCACGGATAGACAAGTTCAAGCGTTCATTTGGAGGAACATCATCATCAGATTCGGAGTCCCCAGAGTCCTAATCTCCGACAATGGGCGACAATTCAACAGTGGCCCTACTAGAGATTATTGTGCTCGGTTCGGAATACACACTAAATTCTCGGCAGTATCCCGACCACAAACAAACGGGCAAGCCGAATCGGCTAATAAGATAGTTCTCAAGGGAATCAAGAAATCCTTGGAAGCTGCCAAAGGAGCATGGGTTGATGACCTACCTGGGGTCCTGTGGTCGGCCAGAACTACGACAAAAGAAGCAACAGGTCACTCGCCATTCAACCTTGTGTACGGGAGTGAGGCTGTCCTACCAGTCGAAACAGGCATCCCTTCCCCTCGGATGACCTTCTATGAGTATGAAAAGAACGAGGAAGAGAAACCTGTCAACCTAGACTTGTTGCCAGAAACAAGGGGCAATGCGCTGCTAAAATCCATTCGGTACAAGCAAAAGGTCAATCGGATGTTTAATCGCCGAGTGAGGACCCGCCCAATCCAACTCGGGGACTGGGTTGTTCGGAAAGTCGAAGCCACCGGGCTCTCACACTTGAAGGGGAAACTAGGACCTAACTGGGATGGCCCATACAAAGTCACAGAAGTCATCAAGCCCGGCACATTCCGACTAGAGTCCTCCGAGGGCATCCCTCTTGCCCGACCTTGGAATGGCGACAACCTTAAGAAATACTATGTATAAAATTTTGTTATTTGCAATAGGGGCATACATTGTAAAAACTCAATCATAGCCGGTCGGCGTTTTGCTAATTAGGACTTGACCAGTCAAAAACAATTGGAAATTTTTCAGTCCATAGCCGGTCGGCATTTTGTAAATGATGAACTTAACCAGTCAAACAGTTCGAGTTTTCTCCTGCAGAATATTGTTGGTCGGAATTTTGAGCAAGCCTATCGGAATTAAATCTGGACTTAGCCAGTCAAACGGTTTAAATTTCTAATGAAAATTATTGTTGGTCGGAATTTCGACTTTGCAGACAAGTCAGGCGGATTAAAAAGTTAGTCAGACGATATTGCAATCAACAAATAAGAAAAGAAAAGACAGAATGAGAAGACAAAACGACCAAGTTCCATTAAATAAGGTCGGGCGTTACAAAGAAGAAACAAAAACGACTAAGTACAAAGGTAGCCTAAGAGCTAGAGGGAGGGGGATCAGTTACACTCTCGGCATTCGCATCAGCGTTATCGCCGACTAGCTCCTCCTCCCGACCGACGTGGTCGGCCGCATCAGCATCATCATCAACATCATCACCATCGACGACGTTGACATCTACTCGGCCCTCCTCGTCTTCTTCGTCTTCTTCACCCCCCTCGGCCTTCAGCCGAGCCAAAATAACCGCATTTTCAGCATCGATCGACATCTGGTAGCCCGACCAAATGTCCGTTCCAGACCAGATTTAGGTAAGACTCGGCCAGGACCTTCTTCAGCCGGTCGAGAGCCTCGTCCTCCCCCATCTTATGAGCGGCGATGCCGACCTCGTTGGCATAAGCCTCGGCAGCAGCGGATTTCTCCTAGTCGGAGAACCACTGCTCCTCAGTCTTAACTTGGCCCTCCAGCTTCACCAACTTGGCCTCAAGTCCGGCCACCTTCTGCTCGACCGCGGTCACTTTGGTCAGGGCATCATCCCTGGCAGTTCTGGCCAAATCTCGAGCAAGGGTGAGGTCGGCTCTCTCCTTCGCCCACTTCTCGCGCTCGGCGGCAAAGCCCTCCTGATCCTTCTTTATAGCAGCCTCCGCATCCTCAAGCTTGGACTCGGCAATTCGCTGAGCCTCTTTGGCCTGGTATACCTCATCAAAGTGCTTCTTGGCCTTCTCTTTGAGGCCGTCAATTTCCTCAGCCAAGCTCACCCGATTCTGAGCCACATTGGACATTCGAGCGGAAAACTGAAACGAAAGAGAAGGATTAGAAGTAGTGGAGTAAAAAGTAAAAGAAAAGGGTTAAAGATTGCTTACATCGAGCCACGATCGGAAGAGCTCGTTGGTCTCGTGAGGACCATGAGTAATCTCGATATACTCCCGGTCGGCGGGAGTGTATATATGCTCAAGGGCGGAGGTCCACCGCTTATCTTTCTCCCTCCGGCTCAGCCCCGGGAAGGGAACGGCCGGCCTCACCGCACCCCTCGAGCTATCCCCAGGCAGGTCCTGAAAAGGGGACAGAGGAGTGTATTGGGGGCTCCCGACGGGTCGGAAGTTGGAAGAATGCAGAGAGATGTCACCCCCGTCGGCCTGCTGGGCAAGGCTTCTCGGGCTAATGACCTCTACTGATTTACTCCTTCGGGCTTCCTCTAGCTCGGCCTTTGCCCTCTCCCGCTCGGCTTTCGCCCGAGCCACCGCCTTCTCGGTCTGGGCCACTTTGTCCGAAGACCGCTCCTTCCTCTTCTTGGTCTTCGGTTTTGCAGGGTCCTGAAGGAAGAAGCAGACAGTTAGTCATCCTAATAGATGATCGGTCAGCCAAAACAAGTAGCAACAAGAAAAGGCTATTCTCACCTTGAGAGGGGCGGGGACTTTCAACGACTTAGCCGCGATCTCGGCCTTCAGCCGAGCGGCCCTCATAGCGGCCACGTTCAGTCTATCTGCCATCACTGGGTCTACTTCGTCGATATACGCTCGGGCAGGTTCTGCAAATTCGAAACAAAGAAGAAAAGAGTTAGCCAAAATAGAAAGCCAAAAACTAAAAAATCGTCATACCGACCACCCAAAGCCTCCTCCCCGGCAAATTACCCTTTGGGAAGGTCGAGCTTAGACCCATAGCCGAGAGAAAATGCTCGTCTCGGAAAAGCTTGCAGTCGGGCAGCCATTGCCCGGGTACGAATACCTCGCCCCCGTTGACGATCCTCGCCTCGGTCTGCATATAGCAGGCCGCGGCTCCTTCCTTGTCATCTAGATCACCCACTCGGTAATTCAAAGCAACGAGGGGTTCATCCGAGGGCGGAACCAGAGGAATCACCCAGTCCCCGCCAAAATACACAAAGGCGAATTCTCGGCGGAACCCTTTCTGGGAGGTAGGGAGATTGAGGACGGTTCGATACCCCGGTCGGATCTGGAAGCTCCACCAACCTGGTCCGTTCTTGGCTGCCATAACCTCGACCAACCTATACAGGTGCCTCCATAGTTTGAGGGTTGGTCGGACGTCAATGAGATTGCACAGAACTTGGAAGGCGCTGATTCCGCCCCAGGAGTTCGGGGAGACTTGGCAGATCGCCAAGTTATAGGCGTTCAGCAAGTCCTTCACGAAAGGGGTCAAAGGAAACCGACGCCCCATATCCATGGACTTATAGTACACTGCAACGCAACCGGGAGGGGGCGAGATTACGGTATGGTGGGCCTCTGGTCGGACCAAGTAGAAGGGGTCCTTTATTTGAAACCTTGTCGCTGTACACCGGAGGTCCTCGGTCAGCGATTTAATCACCCCCGGCTCGGGAAAGAATAAGCCTGGACCTCCTTTTGGATCAAGGTCGGGATATTCCAATCCCCGACCCGATGTAGATGCTTCTCCTGCTCCCCTCGGCATGGCCCTCACTACATCAGAAGATAGATACTTATCAAAGTAACTCCTTGAAGGAGGATAGGCCAATGAAACCTCCCAAGGGAAGGGAATGACTCCCTCGGCTTCATCCTCCACCGAAGAAGACGGACTCGGGAGAGAGCAACCGCGTCGGGCACAGCTCGAGGGTCGGGACAGGTTTACTATCGTCGACACCCGAGTTATTCCCATCCCCCTCACCTCCTCGGCCAGATTATAGGGAGGTGAAGCCGGAGGTGTCGACGACTCGGACGAATCTCCCATTATTTATTAACAAGGGAGTCGGCCGAGGTTATTCGAAAGAAAAAGAAAGAGAAAGAAAAACTTAAAACAACAAAAGCGTACTTGGTCGGACGGAGAAACTGGGAGAGGAACTTGAGAAAAAGAGAAGATTTGGAGATCTTTGGGAGAGAGAGAATCAGGAAATAAACAAATGATCCCCAACTTCTCTCTCCTCTCATACATATATAGGAATACATCGGGGGATGTGCAACGCAAACCCCCCCGCGTTGCCTAAATGGGCCTCAAATTGAGGCCCAACTGGACCTGCTCAGCCCATCTTGTGAAGGGTCCAGGCAACTCGAGCCAAAAGCGTTCCGAACCCAAGGAAGATGAAGCGTTGAAGGTACTCATGGCGCCTCTCTAGCTCGGCCAATACCCAAGGTCCCAACATCCCAAGCATCAAGAGGGGCCATGTCACATCTCAGGACAGGCACATGCGGTCGGGCAAGCTAGGCGCGGCCATATCACCCGAAACGCAGAAACCCACTCGGACCATCTTGGGGCTCATTAGCCCCTCATTCGAGTGGCACCACACCCTACTCGGCCAACAGGAGTTTCCCTCCTTCGCCAAGTCGCTTCTATACGTGGTCGAGTACAGCCAAGTATCAGCTAGCACCCACTCGGACCAACTTGAGGCCCATTAGCCCCTCATCCGAGTGGTCATGTACCCTACTCGGCCAACAGGAGTTTCCCTCCTTCGCCGAGTCGCTTCTATACGTGGTCGAGTACGGCCAAGTATCAGCTAGCACCCACTCGGACCAACTTGAGGCCCATTAGCCCCTCATCCGAGTGGTCATGTACCCTACTCGGCCAACAGGAGTTTCCCTCCTTCGCCGAGTCGCTTCTATACGTGGTCGAGTACGGCCAAGTATCAGCTAGCACCCACTCGGACCGACTTGAGGCTCATTAGCCCCTCATCCGAGTGGTCATGTACCCGACTCGGCCAACAAGAGTTTCCCTCCTTCGCCGAGTCGCTTCTATACGTGGTCGAGTACGACCAAGTATCGGCTAGCACCCACTCGGACCAACTTGAGGCTCATTAGCCCCTCATCCGAGTGGTCATGTACCCTACTCGGCCAACAGGAGCTTCCCTCCTTTGCCGAGTCACTTCTATACTCGGCCAAAAATGGCCAAGTATCAGTTGGCACCCCCTCGGATCATCTTGGGGCTCATCATCCCCTCATCCGAACGGCTCCATACTCTGCTCAGCCATATATAAGAAGGGACCCGGTCGGCATCCTCACCATGAGGCAAAAGATGACTAGGTCGGCCTATCTGCATCCAGCCAGGAGGTAACCCGGTCGGCATTCCTACTTCCAACCAGGAGGTAACCCGGTCGGCATTCCCACTTCCAGCCAGAAGGAGACCCGGTCGGCTCAGCTACTTATAGTCAGAAGGGGACCTGGTCGGCCTATCTGCCTCCAGCCAGGAGGTAACCCGGTCGGCATTCCCACTTCCAGCCAGAAGGAGACCCGGTCGGCATTCCCACTTCCAGCCAGAAGGAGACCCGGTCGGCATCCCTACTTCCAGCCAGAAGGAGACCCGGTCGGTATTTCTACTTCCAGCCAGAAGGAGACCCGGTCGGCGTATCTGCTTCCAGTAGGAAATAGGATAACTGCTCTTCCGCCACAGACAGGCCCCCCTCCAATCAGATCTCCGTGATCCCCTATCTATGGCGTGGGGCTAATTGTTTGGGCTCATTGAATCAGCAGCCACATAAGGAAGCACAGGCCTGCTAAAGCATGGGATAGGTGGCAACTGTGGGTCCCACTTGAAAGTTGACCTAATCACCAGTATTTGGGGAACCTCTAAAAGGTGAAGCAATCATTACCTGAAAAGGTAACATGCCCATTGCTACCAAAAAAGGCCCATCTGAATAATGTTTCCTGTCTGGGAAATCCCCAACACTATAAAAACCAACTGCCTCATCAATGAACAGGTATTCAATTCTCACCTAACAAACTAGAGCATCTCTCTCTAGACCTGACTTCTCTCTTTACCTCAATCACATCTGACTTGAGCGTCGGAGGGGCGATCCCGGAAACACCCCCGAGGTAGTCTGACCTTGTTTTGCAGGATTCAGGCATAAGGACATCGGAGCTCAGGCGAACAATCTTGGGGCCCACATCACATATCTCATCCAATCACAATCCTCAATTTCTTAGCAGAAACATGAAAGACTAGCTTTTTTTGCACGCTATGCGTGCGTGTCATATTAGCGTTTTTTTTCTCAATTAGTTATTCATCAGTGTTATAAATTTTTTGATTCAAACATACATTTGTAATTTTTTTTTTTATGTTTTTCTTAAATCAATGTTTCGTTGTTTTTTTAGTTTTTTTTTTTTGAAATTAAAAATTAATTCATTGATTCAAAGTCATACGACATCTACAATAGAAGTCAAAACTAAACAAATACATATCAAAATGAAATAAATACAATTCTAATATCACAAAACCACGATCGTTGAGTAGATCTAACACTTCTGAAAACCCCCGTCTTTCACATCGCTGTCTGATGCAGCCTTCTGCAAGGGGTCTATCGATCTTTTGTAGTTTTGAAGTAGAACTGGATCCAATTCAAGTGATTGTAAACGAAGTACTGACATCTGTTGCAATTCTGCACAAATTTCAATCAACAAATCAACCTCTTGAATTACACAAAAACCCAAAAACAAAGTCTCCAAACTCTCACATGGAGAGAGATAAAACCCAATATATGGGTAGATATAACCCAATAAATGGGTAGAAAAACTCTCCATTAAAGAGAGACTGAAGTTTATTAGAAACATTAACAGAAAAAACAAGTAACAAAAGGAGAAAAGGGGCTTACCACCGCCCAAAAGGGTGGTGGTAGCCCCTAGGTTGAAAATTAGGGTTTTGTGGGAGAGGAGAGAGAAGAGAGAAAAAAGGGAGAGGAGGCGAACAATTTTGTTGGGTTCCGTTGGTTTTTTTAGTTATTTGTTCATCATTATTCAAATATAGTATTGAGAGAAGGAAATATAAAGAAGAAAAAATCTTGTGCTCAAATAAAGTGGAAGAATTTGTGTATCAGGTTTAATCGTTGAATATTAATAAAGGGGAAGAATTTGATTTATATAACATAGTTTACCGAATAATAATCAACATTTATGTTTTAGAATATTATCAGTATAATTAGTAATATGAAATTCAAGTATTTATTTATTTTTTTCTTCTAATTGTGTCACTCATGTTATATTGTAAATTTAATTTTTGATTAGAGATTTTCACACATATGCAAGAAGAGGAAATTATTCTCCTTAATTTAATATTCAATTGAAATTTCAAATTCATTTCCATTATTAAATTGTTCAATATATATGGAAAGTAGGAAGAATAAGAAAAGATTATTTAGTATATATGGCAATTTAAATTCATTAAGGGTATATGAGACTTTTTGTAAGGGGACAACATCTTCCTCCCCCCCTTCACTTATATAATAGAGATTGACATTAAATTTATTTGGTGAGATTGAGTTAATATTAGGATAGAGAACAAAAAATGAAAATGTAAATATGCATAATTTTGTGGGTAAAAGTATATTAGATGTAATACAATTATATGATAAAATTAAAGTTTGTTCTTTTTAATCTTAAGACCTTTTAAAACCATGATGGGTGAATATGTAATCCCCCATAATTTTAAAGAATTTTATAAATATATTTTAGTATTTATATACCTATATTTTAGTTGAAATAATTTTATCATTTAAAGAAGGTTGACTATTTTAAAAGTCAAATGAAATTATTTTAAGGATTTAAGGAAGTTGAAAATATTTTAATTAGGCATGCTTTGAAAAAGGTTTGAAATACGAATTTGATTTAGAAAAAAAGTCTAATGGACTTGAGGAACCCAAATTCTAAGTAGATTAGGAAAGAGGAGTTATATTGATGCTAGGAGTCCTCATTTATCAATCCTAGTTGTCATCGAATTCTATTTAAACTCAATCTCCTTTTCCTATGCCCAAAAGGAAACCCTACTTATAAATACCTTAAGCCCAATTATTTTACCCTACACAAAGATTATTTTTCACTTCTCTCTCTCAAAACTCACGGCATCCTTAGTCTTCTTCTCTCCTCACCGTTTTTCTTTTTCTTCCTCTCAAGTTTTCTTTCTTCTTCTTCAAGTAACGCTTCCTTCTTCGACAAGAAACGTTACAAAACCTTCAAAATCGCAAGTCTTGTGCACCGAATTGCTGTTGGGTGCTCCTGGTTTCGGCGCCTTCATCCTTCCTCTTGGTTCTTTGCTTTGTTGGTTAATTTCTTTTCTTTTTCCTCAAGTTTTCCATTAAAGACTATGTTTTTATGCTTTATTATAATGTTAATCATGATTATTGATTTTAATTTACTGTTTTAATAAATAATATTGATCCATATATATTATATATTATAAGGATAAAAATTCAGATTTGTTTATTATTGTTAGATTGAAGTTTTAATCATTAAAGCATGGATTTTTAGGGTGTTAATTATTAGAAAACCATAGTAGCATGTTGTATTATGAGATTGATTTAATTTATGATTTTAAGCATGTTTAAGTGGGTTTAAAGAGGGTTTTATGATTTTATAAGTTGCTGGAATTTCAAAAAGTATTTTATTTAGGGAATTTTAAGAATTTTAATTACTAGTATGGTAGTACTACGCTAGGAATTAAAAGTAATGGAAGTTTTGATAGTAAAATCAACTTTTGAATATGTTTAAAGGGGTTTTTAAATATTTTAAAGTTGCTGTCTTTTTATTTAAGAGTATTGATTTTAGTTATATTTGATTTCTAGGCGGAGAGTATTCCGTAGGAGACTTTTAAAGGATTAAAAGTGGCCTGTCGACTAGTTTACACAAGGTACGTACATACTTGTGTGATCATATGATTAGTATCATGATTTAAGGAGGAAACAGTTGTAGTATCATGTATAGAAACTTTATAAGTTTATATGTGATTTCTAGTATGATTGATTTTACATGTTTTATGCCTGTGAGCAAGCATGTTAATTATCAGATTTATTATGAGGAAGGAATTGTCATGTTTGTATGGATTTATTGATGCAAGCATGTGGATGGGAACTTTAGTTATTAATTCACATGGGGGAATTAATATGCTATTAAGATTGATTCATGATTATTCATGTGATCCCTTGCAAGTATTATTTTCACTACTCTATGAGGACTGTGGGCCTTATTTGGTAAGTTGATAATTTATACTTTTGAAAGGTAAGTTGATTGTTGGCTAGGTTCAACAAAATAAGTAGAACTGAAATAAAATGAGATTGATCTTGGATTGTAAGTTTATGATCACTTATTTTAATTCTAAGATAAAAGAAGTTCAGTTGTGAATGTCTGATTTGATATTTTTGTATTACTTGTGTGTTATAATAAGTAATAAATTGTAAATCACGTAAAGTGTAACTTGGATAGTAATAAACTTTAGACTGGTGCACGTCTGAAGTTGGACAATCAGGAGTTGGGGTACATGGTGAGCGTGCCATGGCTTTTTCTGGGAATTGGATTGATCACCGTTCCTCTTTTATTCAAAGGTTCCTCGATATCGCAGGTCATTATGGAATACGGAGTCGCGCCCGTATTTCGTCTTCCTAGAAAGGCTGGTTTTAGTTAGACAACTCGGTCCAATAACTATTCCATTTAAAATAATAAAAAGATGATTAAAGTTTAGTTCGGTAGAAGTTGTATGTAGAATTTTACATTGTTATGTTATGATTTATCCCTATTTATTATTTCTTAGTATCATGATTAGGATTGTTTATGTATTGTTATGTAGTACTCAGCTTTGCTGATTACGTGCTTTGTTTGTATATGTTGATCATGGCTTTGCCTTATTGATCCTGTGATGACCCAATTTTGGTGAGCAGATTCTCTAGAGCATTGACATTTACAGGTTCGTAGATGTAGCATCATTGGGAATCTGGGAATGGAGAGCTTGTGTAATTTAATTTATCATGTTTTCTGCATTAGTCGGAACATGTTATTATAAGTTGGTTTGATAGACATTTATAGAGTGGTTTATTTAAGAAGTATTTATTTATTTATTTATAAAGTTTAGTTTGATGTTTTCCGCTGCAAAAGTCTGAATAAACCGATACGTTATCACACAGGCGATAATACTTGGGTAATTCTCTAAGTTTTATATTATAAAGGTATTTCTGAAAAGAGAGAATTATCAGGGTGTTACAGAATATTAATCATTGAACAAAACATGGAGGGTAAAAACTCTATGTGAAACTTATGGGTCTAATTGCATAGTTAGTGATCAAAGTGGGAGGATTTATCTTGCCACGTGAAAATGACCATATTTGTTAGGTGAAAGTTAATAGTAGGACAAAGCAAAATAATGGGAAAGTATATTGTATGCTTTGTATGAATAATTTTTTTTTGAGAAGTAAAAGTATGACTAGAAAAAGGAGCAGTTAATGTCCATAGTATTTCATTCACTTTTATAAATTACATAAGATAATTTAAGGTGAATTATCATTAAATATACGACTCAATATCTTATAGTTTATCAACTTTTGACGCAATCTTTAAATATATGTCTGTTTGAGTTTTGTTGGAATATAAATATTCTTACTAAATTGAAAAAAAATCCGTGCATTTTACACGAGTCCAAAAGCTAGTTCCTATCAGTTATTTGATTTCAATTAGAGGAGTATTACATGAAATCATGTTACCAAATGAAGTAAGCTTTAGTATTGCCTATGTTTTAGCTATGTGTAAACCTATTTAAAAGGCCTCTTTGTCTAGTGAAATAATTAAGCAATTTACTTTACATTGATTTTCTATTATCTCATGTGTGACTCCTTGCTTCTAGTATCGACAAATTTTGCTTTAGATTACTATGGAATTTTTTCCCCATATATTGTTAAAGGGAGTTTTAATCTCCTTTATGCGCCAAAGTTACAATTATTTCCCTGCATATCGTCCACATAGGACAACACACCAGTTCTTTTTTTATTTTCGGCAAAACAAACCGCTACTGGCAGTAGCGGTTAACGTTAAAGCAAACAGCTGCTAGCAGTAGCAATTAATAAGGGAAAACTGCTTTGAAATATTTATTGATCTCACATGTCACTGTCACCACTCTCACATGTCACTGTCACCACTCACCAACTTTTCTTCTTCCTTTTTGTTTTACCTCATTGTCAATAAGAAGCAATTAACCGCTACCCATTGTAGCGGTTTGTTTTAACCGCTACTTAGATTAGCATCTTAATTTAGGTAACCGCCAATTTGAGTAGTGGTTCTACGCAAGTAAAATAAAAAATCTAATTTCTCTCGTGCTGTCCTACGTGGACTGTATGAAGGGAAATAATTTTATATTTGACGTAAAGTGGGAATTAAAAATCCCTTCAACATTATCTAGGGAAAAATTTCGATTACTATGAAACTCAATTTCATTTAAAAATGGTACTATTTTCCTAAAAAGTAAAAAAAATTATTTCCTGAAGCAATATAATTCATAAATACTATACATTTTTTTTTTGGCAAAATGATTTTTTTTTACCTATGTTTCTTTTAATAGTTGTACTACATTGATTTTTTTGGATATTTTGAATTAATTATATTCAACTATATCCATTTCTCCTAATAATAGATGACTGCGTAAGTTGCTAATTGTATTAGCTTCACATCGTTCTGCTATGATGCTACCAAAAATGGCTTCTTACACCGCGAAATCGGCGAAACCCTCAGCCTATCTTTATCAACAATTCTCTTCCTCAGGTAAAAATACAAAAATAATTATCTTATTTTCCTCCTTTTTGCTATCTTTCTCATTTCATGCAATTTTTCCGCCATTTTTTGTTTGATTAAGATTGCATTTTGTAGATTTTTTTTTTTTAAAAAAAAAAGCTTCCCACATGAATAATTTTGATAGTGACGCTTTAAATTGATATGGGTTGATGCTAAATTTGAGATATTTCATTTAAATATTTCCTTTTGTTTAATTTTTGGCTTGATATTGTAAGAAGGTTGTGAGGAGTTTTTACAAGATGGGAAAGTTTAAGGAAGAAGATAAGATTGAGAAGATAATTCGTGGATTATTGAAACTCCCGGAAAATCGACGATGCATTAATTGCAACAGTTTGGTAATGCTTGTTTTCGTTATTGATTATTCAATTATGATTTATGAAGAAATGAGTCCCTCCAAAGTTTTCATTTCTTACTTCGTCCGTTCCAAATTAGTTGCAATACGAGGGGAAGGCGCAAGTTTTAAGGAATGTAGGTAAAGAGGAGAGAGATAGAGAGAAGTAAAAGGAGGTACCCATGTGATTATAAGAGATAGAGAGAACACATTACCTAATAGAGTAACAATGCAACTAATTTGAAACTTTTGTGTTGCAATCAATTTGGAACTGAGCAAGTACTTGTTAGATATTTTTCATTATTATAATTGAGCCATTTGATAGATTGATGCTCTTATGGTTGTTGGGAACTTAATGAAAAAATTACATTAAGGAATATAGACATTCTTCTTGTTGCAATGTTACAAGAATGATATTGAATTTGATTAATTATGCGGTGATCAATTGAACGTATCACGGTTTCCTATTTGACATTTTTAGCTTTGAAACTTTTAAGCAAACTCCAAGAATTGAATAATTAATGTTATTTGACGTTCAATCTAGGTTTATATAGATGTTCTATACCTCTATGGTCTATTTGTGAAATACTCCCTCTATCTCAAAATACATTACCTTGTTGCTTTTAGCACATAAGATGAGGGAGGGAGTATAAGGTGGGTCGTTCGGACGACATTGAGGTTAAAGTAGTGGATATGATTGGAGATAGATGGTAATGTTATATTGAGAATAGAGAAATATGATTGAAGATAGTAAATCATTAGTATATTGAAAAGAGTGAAAGAGTAGATAGTAAATCATTAGTATATTATAGTTGAGATCTAGTCCCAAGCCAAAAATAAAAACGATTGAAGTATTTCAAGACATCCTAAAATGGTAAAATGGGTATTGTATTTTGAGATGAGGGAGTATCGTCTAGTTACTTTCTTTGAGAATAATGTCCACAAGAAAAGAAAGCTCATCAATTAATTGATCTCTATGTTCCAAGTTTTTAAACTTTGGGGAACAAATTTAGGGGTTTTAATTTGGAAAAATTGATTGAAGATAGTAAATCATTAGTATATTGAAAAGAGTGAAAGGTAGATCTGATGGGAGATAGTAGTTAATATTATATTATAGTTGAGATCTAGTCCCAAGCCAAGAATGAAAACAGTTGAAGTATTTCAAGACATCCCAAAATGGTAATATGGGTATTGTATTTTGAGATGAGGGAGTATCAGCTAGTTATTTCCTTTGAGAATAATGTCCACAAGAAAAGAAAGCTCATCAAGTAATTGATCTCCATGTTCCAAGTTTTATACTTTGAGGAATAAATTTAGGGTTCAATTTGGAAAAATTGATGGGGGTTCGTCCCAATTTTAACGCATCATGTTTAGTTGATTCAAACATTGAATTATCAAGAAAAAATTCTAAGTATGGCAGTATCTTCTTAAAATGATCCATAGTCAACAGTAACTGAATCAACTAGTTAAACATTTTAATTGTGATTGAATTTAGTTAAAATGTCTTCCGCTCGATATTATTAAAAGGTACTCGAAATATTGTTCACACCCTTATTGACTTAAAAAATGTGGACCATTTTGCAAAGATACCCCTAAACTTTGAGCTTATTCCTAATTAGTACTTAAATTAGTTGCAACAGGGGGAGTTACATGTTTTAAGGAGTGCATGTGAAGAGATGAGAGATAGAGATAAGGGACCCATCTGATGAGGAGAGATAGAGAGAGCACATTACCCAATATAGTAATGATGGAACTAATATCAAACTTCCTTTAATTTGAAACGGAGAAAGTATATAGCTGGGATTGATAAAGAAGGTTGAGCATAAGTTGGGATTAATCAGTATTTTTTTTTTTTTTTTTCTAGGGAGGCTTATGCTTAGATATTAGAATTGTATACATGGTGGAGTGGATCTGACTCACAACAATCATCTGCCTTATGCAATCTCTTTTGTGCTGTAAGAAAATCCCTGTCAAATTTTTGGCAAAATTGGTTTTTGTATGAACATAATTCCCACTTTTGGAATCATCTCTTATACTCATCATGATAGCTTGTATCTGAAGTAATATGTTTATATTTCTGTGCACTAGCTTACATGTAATTGTAGCCTTTTTGTTTCTTTGCTGTGCTCCTGAATGTATATCTTAACTTTAATCAGGGTCCGCAGTATGTTTGCACGAATTTCTGGACCTTCGTGTGTACAAATTGTAGCGGAGTACAGTAAGTATCTCTATGCACTTTCTCTGACACAAATCCCTGCTCCTGTGCTAAATTTGTTGCAACATATGCTTTTGGCACATTTCTTAATGTCAGTCAACAACTAGATAAAAAATGTAGGTGGGTTTGGTGTTGGGTCCAACTTTAGGGAAAAAAGTAGCGAGAGAAATAGAGTTTTGCAACCAAATTAGAACATCCCAAAAAGGAGAATATGAACTAATATGGGATGGTTGGTGTAGTTAATGGATAGTAGCTTATTAAGCTTATAATAGTGCCTTTGATCCTTTTGGTGTAGTTTTTCTTGGTGCTCCCCCCCGATATAGATTATTACTTTATTGTTCCATCATGGTAGCTCTCCTAAGATATGAATTCATGATTTTATGTTTTCAGTCGAGAATTCACCCACCGTGTCAAATCTGTATCGATGGCTAAATTTTCCATGGAGGAAGTTACTGCTCTCCAAGCAGGAGGAAATGAGGTGTGTATTTGTATGCATTCACATATATATGCAATGATCTTCTTGAGATTTAAGATCTAACCTACTTGTATTCTCAAAGAAAGCAAGGCAAACTTATTTCAAAACATGGGATCCGCAACGTAATTTCTCCCCAGAAAACAGGTTTGTGCTTTTATGAATTCATAAAATTGATTAACCAACTGTAAATGATATTTAAGTGCTTTATGGTGTGCTGGGTTGGATGCAGTAATGTTGATAGAATTCGTGATCTTATCAAGCATGTCTATGTGGATAAACAGTATACTGGTGAGACTCTTCCAGCTTTGGGTCCAAGGTTGCGAAATGTAAGCCCCTGAACAATTTGCTATTCTGTTTGTCATAAACTATGGATTATTTCTTATTCCCTTTTTAGGCTTTGACGTGCTAAAGGTTGCCATTGTAAAATGTGTGCAGGAAAATGTACCAATTTAACTAGATTGTTCTTGTTTATATTTTAACAATAGCTCCTTATATTAATGGGATGGGGGGTTCAACTTGATTTTCTTGTTCCTCTATTAATTGCACTCATTATAAAATATGAATAATTCCAGAGCGACATATATGAGCCTGACGAACGTCGAAGGGGAAATGTCGCTGAAAGTTCTACTTTCCACGAGAAAACAATGGACAGATATAGTAGATATTCATACGATGAAGTACGAAGTCCGCAGAATTTGAGGGAAAACTCTAGATATGGTAATCTTCGGACCAGTTCGTCACGTTTTGAGGGTACAGGGCGTAGCTATCAAGTGGATGATATGCGAGAACACTTTAGATATGGTACTAAAAGGGCCAATTCTTCAAGTTTTGACGGTAGGGGTGGTCGCTTTCAAGTAGATGATCCAGGGGAAAACTCCAGATTTGGTGGTTCCAGGGAAGGCTCGTCTCGTTTTGAGGGAAAAATTGATGGTCGCTATCAAGTGGATGACACTAGAATTTCTGGGCGGGCAGCGACCCAGATGTTTACCACTGAAGACATTAAGCCCAGAAGGAGTTCTCCTGATCGGCAGCAGAGCAGTGATACGAATAGAACTACTGTTCAACATGTAAAAGAGATTCTAGGAGAAAATTATCTTGCTTTACGTGCTGCTAATCAGCCTAAATTTGCTGATAGGAGATGTGTTAGAGCTATCGCATTTCCTCAAGTGAGTTCTTTGTTAAATCTTCAGATTGATTGCATGTTTGAGAAATGCCACTAATTCTAGTTTTATGGTAAAATTAGTTCCATGATCTGTGCAGCAAGGACGTAATAATTATAGAGAAAATCATAGAAGTGGAGACGGCGTTGGTCATTGTCAGAAAAATCTCGTACAAGAGATTGGCAAGAATTCTAGAACGAATCATCGAAGAACTGTTTCAGCACAGGTGATCTACCTACTGGAACTTTCTATAATTTCTTGTTGACCTCCTCAGTTTAGGGATTTAATTCTTCTTATGAAACCTTGTTTATTGCTTAATGTTTCATATTTTATCTTCTTATATGCAGCCCTTAGAAATGTATTCAACAATTTCCATTTAAGAATGTAGTGACTAATCCAAATTGTTATATCCTATGCTACTTACTAGTATTTTCGCTCTTAGGCTGTACTTAAAGCTGTATAGGCAACTGACATGCACAATAATCACCTCTGAGGCTCTGAGACTAATTTATTAAATTTCATCCAACTTTGATTGACATATGTACAAAAAACTTAATGGGAAACGAAAATTTGACATATCTATACCTAAATGGAACATTAATATGTCCATTGGCAAGTTCCACTAATTGGTACGACTTCACGATGCTTTAGCAGTTCAATTGCTACTTACAGGAGCTGAAAGAGTAGTGGAAGGAGGATAGTTTCAGCTTAGTTCAAGAGATTCTAGTATCTCCCCATGGTTCTCTTGGAGATCTTTTTTTGTCCTAGAAAAGTTTTCCAAGTTATTGCTTAGTAGTTGGACTGTACGTCTGTACCTGTAGTGACTTCTTGTTATTCTGTACGTTGAAGGTGATATTTGACTGTGGACCTCCTTGTTTTATCATATTAATATATCATATATGAGATGGATTCTCTTACCTCACTTGCCTTTTCTTTGGCTCATTAAATACGTTCTCCTTCCTGGACACAGAACTCTGTAGAATCTGGCAGCCATGTACCCCCATACAGCAATGCTGGATTGAAAGCCAAAAGTGGGAGTGTTGGATCATTGCTTGCCATTGCAGATGCTCCTTCACCTGATAGAGTTGTTCAGAAGGCGGGTCCACAAACACGTGTCTCCTTGAAACAACCGGTTAAGGCAAATGCTTGTGATTCCCCTAAGAATACCTTGGAGTTCTTGCTATTTGAATTATCTAGTCCTGCTGATAGCGATCGGTTCGGAATACCCTGTCATGACAATGGTGTATCAAGTGCATCTACAGACAACCCATCAGCATGGCATCACGAACCAGCAGCATGGGCAAGCGGTAATTGTCTAATGACTTCATCAACAATTATACTTTTTGCATGGGGCTAATAATTATATTTTCCAGAATCTCCTTCACTTGAAATAGTGCCAATATCGCCTAGTTGCTCTGGAGATTCTTCGCATGTTGCAGCAGCTCAAGCATCCAAAGCTAAATGTTCTTCAACTGCTGCTAATGTTGCCACAACATCCAAGACTGTGCGAACAAGCGTATCAGCAAGATCCACTGATGCAAATGCACCTATTGTTGCTACTTATCAGACGATGCCTGATCTTCTTGGTGATGATGGAGTGCCTGCAACAGATGCAAAGTCTCCTTGTTCCCAGCATCTTGATCATTCCCGTGTGTTTGTTTCGGATATTAACTCGTCTCTTCCAACGAGTCATTTAAACAAAGTCTCAACTGATTATGTAAGAGTATGACTCAATTACTCATATTGTGTGGTGGAAAAATCAGTTATATTTACAGTAGAACTTATTAATGTTAAAGCTTAGTGGTCCAAGTAGATGTTGTGTTGTGTGAAAATAAGGCTGGTCCTACTTCAAATGTTACTTTTTTTGTCCTGAGGCTTAAAAAATCAACTAGAAGAAACCCAAGCTGTGCAACTTTATACAGATGAGCTGAAGCTCTATTTCTATGCTATTAGGCTTGGAACATATGGATCAATTAGGTTCTTGGTAAATATGGATCAATGTGTCTAGAAAGAAGGTAAGAGAGGAGAAGCTAGGAAATTCTTTTATCCTGCCCTGAGGTATTGACTAAAAATCTAAGATAACGAGTAAAGTCTTTTCAATCCATTCCTCTCCAAGCCGTCCTGTCTAAATAACCTGTGAAAGTTCGCATGGTATGGCAAGTAAACTGGGGACTTTGCCGTTAATATTTCATGCACAACGATCTAAGTGCAGTTACATTTCCATGTTAAGGGAGTTTTTAGTTCAAGCAATGAAACATTTAGCACATGTTGAATATGTATTTGAGATAGGTATCAAGACTGTCTGCGTAAAGTTTGCAAAATTTTCAGATATGGGAATTGGCTGTAAGAGTGTGCTGTCTTGCTTTGATTTGTGAATGCATAAGATGGACAAAGTCAGTTATATAGTTCCTTTTTGTGTATTCTTTGCAGCCAAGAACATTCTCCTCAGCACCAAGTGTTCCAGTAGTTTCTGACAATTGTACTGCACAATCGTCTCAGTTTGCTTTAGGTCCAACTGGAGAAACAGAGTCTTCTGCAGAAATGCAGCCTTCTCCTACAGACGCAAAAGCTGCTGGAAGGACAGAGCTTCCTGCTGTAAGAACTAATGTTTTAAGGTTGTTAAATATATGTCCCACATTGTCACTTCCTCGCAGTAAGAACTTATATTTGTCTGCAGGAACTTTTTGCTTCTCCCTACCAATTAAATTCAATGTCATCATCAGTGTGGCAACCAGGTCCAAATTATGGCATGGGCTTTCACATGCATTATTACCCGCCTCAGGTGGTATGTTTCTAAGTGTTTTTTAGTTGGTTATCTGATTAACTCTGATGTACTTCTTATCCTTTTTTTTACTACTTAAGATCACTGAAGATTTCACCAATATATAATGACATAATGGCTTGATAGTCGAGTAAATAAATAGAGGAGAAAATAAGTGTTTGATTGTATAGGAGTTCTGGTAATATCTTCAGATGCTTGGTTGTTTTTGAATTAGTCCGTCTCTTATGTGCAAACGTGGATTCTGTATTTCAGCAGATACCGCCAATTCCAAATGTGGCCAAGTCAACAAATCCATTCGACACAAACGACAACATTGTTCATCCTGATGTCAATACGGTACAGTTTTCATGAATCTATGCCACCGTAAAGTAGCTTCATAGATGCTGACAGATTTCTATTGTAATTGACCAAAGACGTATTGAACTATATGATTGAAATTGAGGTCATCTGATGTCGTATTAGGATCTTGTAGTAGAAGATGGGACTTATTTGCTGAGCGTGCTATTTAAAGAGTATCAAATTTCCTTTTCCCTTCTTTATATCTTTTTGCACCAAGATAAGGAGATGGAGCTTGTCATATTATAACAAAGCAATACCAGCATAAGTTGTTAAATGAATGATGCTTTACGTGATGCAGTTTGCCTCCAAAGGAACCCTCCAAGGAGGATTGCCTAACGTGTTCACACCAGCAGGCATGTCACATACTACAAGTTTTGGACCACATCTTCCTGGTTTTGCACCAACAGTTTCACCCGCTTATCCTCCCGGTATGCCTCATCAATCACCGTGTGCTTCATCTGGTTCTTCATATGTCCATACAATTATCAAGTTTTGCCGATGTATGTGATGACAGGCTCGTTTAATTTGCTAATATGTACTTCAAATGTTTCAGGTGCATACATGAGTCAGCAATTGTTCCAAAACATGTCACCAAACAGGTATTTTATGTTTATATATCAATTATGTGGAGACTGTAACTCACTAAATGCTAATTTTGTTTTTGCTAAATAGAAAGACATAAAATAAAGCATAGAGACTATAGGATAGAATAGGTCTGTTCATTTGCAGGAAAGCTTTTTCCTTTCTATATAATTTAACAATCAATGGACTTTTCAAGATGATATATTTTTACTGTACTAGTTGTTGAGAAACTAAATCTCACCTTTTGCTTTTTCATCTGGTCGCGTTGCCTGATCAGTGGATTTCGATTGTTTCTTTCTGAATCTGAGGCAGGTATAAATAGTTTATGGATTGTTTTCTAATGGGGGAGGGGGGAGGAATTCAAGGGACTATCTAGTTGATATCCCCAATTGTTAAAAGTTGTCCCCTTTTTGGCGATGGTTAAAAGTTGTCTTTAGTTTGCAAGTAAAGCACAATATAAACAAGACTTGTAATCAAGATTTATAGATTATGTAACATAATTGTCCACTAATGAGCATTTATGTCACAACTGACATGCATGTGGATCACCTCACATAGTTCTGTACAAATTAAAACTATTTTGGGTCAGGATAACTCGATTGTCCCAGTCCTTCTGGCTTGCAAACGGGTGTACACGAACAAGATCTCTTTCAATTTTACATAAGCTTGGCCTGTTACCCTGTCCCAAGCCTGCTTGGTGGCCCACCCATTCCGGCCAAGCCTGCATTAACCCCCTCTATACAAATGTTGGTGAGCTCATAACCTCCGAACGATCTGTGTTTTATGTGACTTGGTATTCTGCTCCTCTACTAACCTTCATCACGAGCTTTGGTGCATTGTATTGGTTTTATAACAAGAATTCCCAAAAGAAAAATAGATAATCGAGTGAATCATCCCTTTGGAAGCTGGAGCTTAATTTAATCTATTGCTTTTGTTCAATGTAAACTTAAGTGCTCATTTCTTGTGTTAATGTTGGTGTGCAGTATACAAGGAACTGACGGCTTTGGTGGCGGAGTAGGATCGACTGTATCATTACATTCAAATCAACATATCCCATATCGATATCCAGCACCTACAGATCAAAGGTCCTTTCCTAAGGGTGGAGGAAATCCGTTTGGGTAAATCCTCCACCCAAAATAAATCAAATTTAAATGATTTTTGCGATTCTTATCTTTGCGTGAGCCTCTAGATACAATCAGAATGCTAATACGATTGGAGAAATCGAAGTGATCGAAGTGAATCCAGTGTCATCTTATCTATGATCAAGGCATGGTCTAGAAATCAGCAAGTGATTTTGAAGAGCATTCTATGAGGAGGAAAGTATAGGTTGTAAAAGATTTGTGTATATCCCATTTTATTTATCACCTTTTGTCATGATACTTTTGCATATTGGTACAAATTGTGGAAAAAAATATAGAGAAGGTGCAGATTTTGAAAGCCCAAAGTTGTTGGACTTGTTTCTACTGAATACAGTATGTAAATGTTGTACTCGTATAGTAGTAGATTTTGACCAAGACACTTATTCTGGTTGATTTCATGCGTTATAAATCATTATCTTGACCTGTCATGATTGGCAAGTTCAGTAGACTTGACAAGCACTTTTTCTATGAAAAGTTTACTCCCCAGTAATTAAGGGAAAACAGCCCTTTTTTCTTTTGGGTTAAAGAGAAACACCTTACTAGTAAAATCTCATGTGTTAAAACAAACAAATCCAACTAATAAGTTATATAAAGCAAATATGTATCGTATTGTCTTATAAGTTGTCACCGAATTTTCTTCTATTGTCACAAGAAGTGATCCTAGTTCTTTGTAAACCAAAAATAATTTGTGATCCCACCACAGGATCCCAATGATTGGAAAAAAGAATGAGAAAATTCACATGCCAAGATAGCTACAGCCTACAAGGTTCACATGTGATTCTAAGACTTAACATCCTTCAACACCCTTGTTGACTTAGTTTGATCTGCACTCCAAGTACACAGTTTCTCCCTACAAATTAGTACGTACCCACATACATATAAAGAGAACGAAGCACACGAATCGAAATGCATGTAAATAAAAATGAAACGCTCGCGTTAGTAAAGAGGTAAAATAAAAGAACACCGAGACTATTCAAATGAGCACGGTAGTTCCATTGAACATTTTTGTTAAAGAGTTCCATTGAACATATACTTCAATCAAAAGAAAGATTAATCTATATCTATACTAAATATATTAAAAGGCGTGCATAAACAAGGAAGGGTGCACGTGGCGCTCTCCCTAAGGGAGTTTTACTCCATGTAATCCACAACAATAAAAAAAATTAGAAATTGCATAGCATAGGGTTTGATCTCGGGACCTCAAGAACATATACTAAAGTCTTAACCAATAGACCAAATAACATTTAGTGTTATAATCTTAAAGTATAATATTAATAAACGGTTTTTTCACCAAATACCCCTGACAAATAAATTTATTCACCAAATACCCCCACTTTTTTCAAAATTCACCAAATACCCCTGACCTTCAAAAAAATTTCACCAGATACCCCTGACATTTCAAAAAATACCCAAAATGCCCTTTTTCGCTAACGGACGTTAGTGCTCCGTTAATTAATTAACTAATTAACCTAAAAGACCCTAATGAAACCCTAATTAAACCTAAAAACCCAAACTAACCCTAAACCAACCCCCAAGCCCACCACCCTCCCACCCCACCACCCCCACCACCCCCACCCCCCACAACTCCAACCCTACCACCCCATCCCCCTCCCCCCGCCGCGCTCCCCTCCCCACCACCCCCCGGCCCGGCGCGCCTCCCTCCTCCCGACCACCCCGGCCGCATCCCTCCCCTTCCCCTTCCCCAACGAAATCAGTTTCCCCACCCTCCTCTTCCCCCGCGAACTCGGTCGCTCGCTCCCCCTCCTCCCCGCCGCCACCCCCGCCCGCCGCGCCTCCCCTCCCGACCACCCCAACCTCGCATCCCCCT
This sequence comes from Beta lomatogona, assembly GCA_947646795.1. NCBI lineage: Eukaryota > Viridiplantae > Streptophyta > Magnoliopsida > Caryophyllales > Amaranthaceae > Beta > Beta lomatogona. Next base: position 611,742 of record CANSNZ010000263.1, read on the forward strand.
CCCCTTCCCTAGCGAAATAAGTTGCCCCACCCTCCCCTTCCTCCGCGAACTCGGTCGCTCCCCCTCCCCTCCCCCGCCGCAAAATCGTTCGAAATAGTGAGGGAGGGGGAAGCGTCAGCGAGATCGAGGGAGGGGGGGACTCGGATCTAGTGCGAAATCATTCGAAGGAGTGAGGGAGGGAAGGCGCGAGGAGGAGGGGAGGGAGGGGAGATGCGGCCGGCGCCGGGGATGTCGAGGGGAGGGAGCTTGCGTGGGGGGTTGCCGGGGAGGGGGTCTGCGTCGTGGGGGGGCCGGGGGAGGGGGTCTACGTCGTGGGGGCTACGGGGAGGGGGAGGGAGGAGGGCCTACCGGGGAGGTCGAGGGGAGGGGAGGGGGAGGGGGAGGGAGCGGGGATGGGGTTGGGTGGTGGGGCCGGTGGATCTAGGGTGGGTTGGGGTTGGGTTAGGAAGAGAGAGTATTAGGTTTTTAGGGTTTATTTAGGGATTAGTTAGGTTTAATTAGGGTTTATTTAGGGTTAATTAGGTTTTTTAGAGTTAATTAGGGTTAATGACTAACGGAGTTAACCACCGTTAGTCATTAAGGGCATCTGGTGAATTTTTTTAAAGGTCGAGGATATCTGGTGAATTTTGAAAAAAGTTAGGGTATTTGGTGAATAAATTTATTTGTCAGGGGTATTTGGTGAAAAAACCGTATTAATAAATGATAATTTTCCTTACCCGAGGCATAGCCCGGGCCTAATAACTAGTAAATATATTAAAAGGCGTTCCTAAACAAGGAACTGTGCCACGTGGCGCTCTCCCTATGGAGTTTTAGTTCATGTAATCCATGTACAATAAAAAAAAATTAGAAATTGCATAGTAGGTTTTGATCCCGTGACTTCAACTTCATGTACTGAAGTTTTAACCATTAGACCAAATTGTATTTAGTGTTATCATTTTAAAGTATATTAATAAATGAATTCTTTTCTTACCCAGGCATAGCTCGGTCCTAATAACTAGTTTTAAATGGAAAAAGCATTTGCAATTTCCATAGATAAGACCCAACTCTAGCTTATTCAACTCAAGTCTTCCATTTTGCAAAATGTCTCATATTCACATTTTAAAATGAACATACCACTATTTTAAAATGAACATCTTGAAGAACTTAAGATAACATTAATTTGGGTCACATCATTAAACATAAATTGAAATGTTCACATTTATTGGTTGAACAGCACGCTTTTTATTGATCAAACATACATTGTTTGAAATGAACATTATGAAAAACTAAATAAAAAACATTAGAATTGGGTTTCATCATCAAAAATTGAAGATGTTCTTTTGATTTGACTCAATGTTTACTTTATTGACATGAATGTTCATTTTCGTGCCAGTCGTATATTAGCGCGCACATTTTGTTCTTATTTTACTGCATTTTGATGCGTGAGAACGATGCTCACTATACGTACGTATGTACCATATATGAGTTGGTTCCTCCCTCAAAGTTGTTAAATTTTTTAATGGTTTTCAGTGCACCACCTCTTCACTATTAATATCTGTTATGTATTTATGTACGTACGTACACACACACACACCAAACTTGTTTGGTGTAGACGTGTAGTTGGTTGGGGATTCACCTTGTAACCTTAAGGTCACAAGGTTGAATAATCCTCCCAACTGCGGTACTTGGGGATAGGATTCCCCTTACATTTCCCTCCTACTCTCAAGTGTCTAGTCCCCAATGCTAAACCAAGAGCATCGCGCAGGTTGAGGTATAGATAGAATCCTTCTCCTTTCTATTAAAAAACTATATATGTATAAAATGTAACAACTTCAATTTGCTCATAAAAAATTGGAAGGACTAAAAAAATACTACGTGGGTTTATAAATGGTCTCTCAAGGCCCTCACTTTTCCTCTAGTACCTTTTATAAATACCCTCAGGCCTCAACTAATCTCAAAGTATGTGCCTCACAAGCCTTGTTTTGCACATCTATCCTAACAGTTTCACTTACTCATTTGCTTAAGAGAGAAACAAAGCTACATAAGAGAAGAAAAAAGAGAGGAAATCTAGCTATAAGCGACAAGAGAAAAGATGAATTATTTCAAGGGGAAAAGTAAACCTTTAGCAATATTATTATTAATTTCAATAATGGGTTTTAGCATTGTGGCAAGAAAATGCAATGCCACAACATTTCAAGAGTGTTATATACCATGTTATATTCTTTGTGCCATTCAACCAACTCACACTCTCTCTTATTGTGCTTTTGAGTGTCTTAGAGATTGTATTATCCCTTCCAATAATACTCATGTCACTTCTTTCCATTTTTGTAATCTTGGTTGTGCTTCTTCTCATTGCACCAAAATTAGTACCCGCAAAAATCCAGGTAATATATACATGTTTTTTAAACTATTTACATTAACTTCAGGTTCAAATCATTTAGTTTGTACCTTTATACTTCCTTCGTTCTGAAATAAGTAAAACACTCATCTCAAAAATCTCTCACATATAAGAGATATATATTTCACTTATTTCAGAAAGTAAGAATTATATGAAAAAGGTTTTCTTCTTCTTTGGGTTATTTTTATTTTAGGGGGAAATGGATTTTTTTATAGGTAAAATCAGGAAATTTCTACATTCTTTTTTTTTTTTTTTGTTTTTTTTTTTTTTTTTTTTTTTTGTTTTTTAGGGTAATAATATGATGAGTTTTAATATTTATATTGTCATAATAGTGACCAAATTGTATTTCCTTGAATTTACAGGTGGAAAAGAAGTAGAAAGCTGTGTTAGATCTTGTTCTGGAGTCTGCCAGAAGAACTACTTGGATAACTTGACTCCATAATAAGATTTTATTTGGCATGCTTAATTTTTTTTTAATTTTTTTTTTTTTTAATTTTTATGGAGTCATCACCTCTTGTTGTGGGAGATAAAGAACAGTACCAAAATTTAACGTTAGAATTGGATATTGTATGCTCATAAAGTCATAAGTCATTCTTGTAGTCATTTGCCAGCTTCTTTAATTTGTTATCAAAATTATAATGCAAGTGTCGTTATCTTTCATAATTACACTATTATTCGACGTTAACTGCTAATTTAGTTGCATAATGCATGATGTGATGCAAATGCAATCTTTTATTTAATTATAACCCTTGCTTTTTTTATAGCGCAAAGAGAGTAATTTTTTTTTTTGGCTAGTTCTAGTTAATTTTATATGTGAACTCGATGACGATCTATGATGAAAAGTCGACTATATCAAAATCGTATTGTTCATTCCCTTCACATTTCAATTATATATCTAAGGTTGATTAGTGAGGCCTAGCACCTAAAGATCCAATGTAGTCAACTTGCATTTTGTATTATTCACTCATAGTTAGGAGGATAAGCTAGCTAGTCGTTGACTTGCATGCAAGAAATCAAAAATCTAAATCTCATCAATCATTATTGTACGAGAAATATCGTCTTTAAATACTTTCCATCACCCACTACTAAGACAGGTTTCCACTTACCTAAACCCATAAAAATTTACAATACACCTGACACATATTCAATAGCGTAATTATTATATATATGATTCGTGTAATAATGCAGACTTTTGGACCATAAAAATTACAAACAACATAATAAGTTATCGTTGAAATCAATGCAACAAGTTTGATAATTTCATGCTCATTTTAAGCAAGTGAGAATATCTTTTTAAATTTCGTATTACTCATAATATAATCTTCAAATGAGCTTTATTATTGAATAACCTAAAAAGGAAAAAAAAATTCTCAATTAGGAAGCAAACTCGTGACCTCAAAATCACAAGCTAAACATCTCATATGCACAAAAAGGAATCAGAAAAGAGAAAGTATACAAGATGTCAATTGTCAAACATATATAGATATATTCTATGTCCATGTTGTATAGTACATTTGTTTTTACGTAGGAGTTAGGTGTGCATAATAACACAAACCCGTGATCAAAGAAGTCTATTATTTTCTTCAGTGGATGCATGATTAATTAGTCTCCTATTTCGAGGAAAGGAAAACCAGTCACGGATGCACAATTTGACAGGGTTGGATTATACTACTTTGTGAGTTTGTTCTAGGCCTTCTATAATTGGACAAAAAACTACACATGAAATTGCAAAATATTCCTTTGCTTTATTTTATTTTAAGGCCAGAAAATAGAAATGAATTACCCTGAAGGCTTGAAGTTGGCAAATACAGCCAGGGATTAGAATCTTATACTACTTCATCTCCTGCTGCACACTAAGTCATGGTTATCAGAAACAAAGAATAATGCACCCATAGGTCATGGATGTCAACTTATTTTAGAGGATAACTACTAACTAGTGGTTGGTTCTGGCGATGTTTCAATTAGTTTAATTTCAAGTTATTGCATGCATATCTTATAGAAGTTTTTTTTTTTTTTTTTATCTTGAGAATTATAGAAGTATTTTATAAGTGGTGAGTAATTGTTGTGATCAATTTTTTTTAGGAAAAAAATAAAGGGAATGGAGATAAGTATTTCATATTATTGTGATTCTAATAAGTCATTATTTATTATTTCATTTTTTTTCTAGAAATAAGCGACAAGATTGTAGTAGATTGGTAGATAAGACATTTTATGGATAGTTGCGTTGTAGTTTAAGACTTTATTGACAATATAATATACTCTTCCGTAGCTTTTTATTTTACGTACTTAGAATATATATCGAAGTCAAAGTTTGAAAATCTGACTATCTTTAATTATATAATTATACATAAGAAAAAATGTAGCCATGTGGAATTTTATTGGATTCATTTTAATGTAAATTATTAATGCCTGTTAATTAATTAAGATATTAATAGTCAAAGACATGCTTTAGAGACTATACAAAAATAATGGGTAAGATAAAAAAAAGTACATAAGGAGTATGTATTGATTATATTTGTATGAGGTTAACGTAGATGATCAAGTAATTAAAGTTGTTCGAAGAGGGACAATGACGCATGGAGGATGTATACTAGTATCAATTTTTTTTTTTGGTAAGGAAAAACCTTGACAAGTTGGAGAAGTAAAGGGGATCCCAACTTGCTAAGGCCTGGTGAGAATAGATCCCAATACCTCTTGAGACCGAGAGAAATGCTATAACCACTGAGTTATCCCTCACTCTCATACTACTATCAGTAATAGTGTAGATTTACTCATTCACAATAAAAAAAAGGAAATTATGTATTGATATATCATATTTATATATAGTTTTCATGCGCATTTAGGTGGCATTTTAGAGCATTTATTTAGATTCATATATTTAGGTTCATATTACATTATATTCTTAAGTTATGTTATCTATACAAATATATTAAAAGGCGTTTCTATCAAAGGAACGGTGCCACATGACACTGTTCTCAAGCTTCTAATACACATGTTTATAATCTCATTTAAATATATTAACAATGTGTAGTTACTAGGATTCGGACACAAGACCTTTGAAATGAATTGTGAATGTTTAACCACTAACCCACTTTAATTTCAATGCTTAATGTTTCAAAGTAAAACATAATAAAGTCTTATAATTATATGTAACTATAAATACATAGACAAGCTTTTTGATCACTAACACTTTTATCAAGTAATAACATTCTCTTACCCTAATTCTATTAAAATTGTTATTTTTATCCCCAATTCCTTAGAAATTTTTTTAACAACTCATCATGCCATAATGTCCATTTTCCAGTTACACACTAGACATAATATTATGAAAGCTAATAAAATCAATTATGAAATTTATGTATAATACTATATTTGATAATGTAACTCACCCGGGGCATCGCCCGAGCCAAAATACTAGTTCTAGTCCTATTTCGTATGTTTTCGTGTTTTTGATGCATTTTAGGTATTGAGAATGTATTTAGAGTATAATTAGCTAAGTTTTACCATTAGGAGCATTTGGAAGGAAGGTGCATTGCATAAGGATCGTTATAGATATCTTATAGTACAAGTTTGAGCGAAAATAAAGCGGAAAGTCATTAGAAGAAATATGGAAAAGGAGTCACGTCTACTATTTTGACCATAGCTTTTGATGAGTTATTGAGAATTGAATAATTCTAGTGGATTTAGAAACTAGACTTAAAGAGCTTTTTAATGATATGTGGCACACTGCACGCCCTGAGGAGACTTCTAATCAAGGAGTTATGCCTTTTGGAAGTTCGATTGGTCTCTGCTGGAATCTGCTACCGTACACGCTGATCACTAAATCCGACCATTTAATGATTATTAGACTTTCCTTATCTTGTAAATTACTTTCCTAATCATATTATGTTACTTAGTCTTATTTATATTAGGAATCACTTCTTGTGAAGAACTCTCGCTCTCATTTCTTTCAGTTTTAGTTTTAGTTTTCTTCATCTTTTTATTTCTCTCTAGCTTTAGTTGTAAATCCTAGCGTTAATTCCTTGTTCTTGATTAATTCGTGAGATCTATTAGCTTAATTCGTAGAAGTTTGTTTCACTTTCTTTAAATTCTGTCAATTATGTTTTTCTTTTTAGATGTAGTTTTTATTATTCAATTCATGATTGAGTAGTTTTATTTTGTAGGGTTTTGGAATCCATGTTTATATGCTATGAATCGTGATTGATGTTACTGATGGTTTGATTAGTCATTGATATTTCTAACTGATTACGTTTATTTTGTTAATCTTACAATCTGATCAATTGTATGATTAAATCTTGCTAATAACGAGTCATAGATAGAGTGATAGTACTCCTTAAAGGCTTACCTACAATTAGCAAATTTGATTATGTTAGCGACTGTACTACATATGTTGATTTGTAAGTGTTAAGATCCGACCATAGGAATAATGTGTGCTCTAGACATTAGACTAATTGAATTATTGATGGTATTTAGATAGATTATAAAATGAGCATACTGCACCATTACCCTAGATCTTTCTAGTTTGATTTTCTTATTTTATTAGTTTCAGCCTTTCATTCTTATATTTGTGATCTTATTTAGTTTCTCCATGCCTTAAAAGCTAGCTTAAAACAATCATCTCTATGTGGATTTGACCCTACTTACCCTACTATACATTGTTAGGAAGTTTGGCTAGGATATTATTTCTGATAGGTTTACGACAATCTATCATGTATATATGAACATAATAGAAGTAATGAAGGGGAACAAATCCGATCACTTATTAGTTATATTATTGATGTAATATATATAAGGGTTTATTAGTTTGGAGACCAAGAGCAATATATACTTGTACCTTTTATTTTTTGGAGGGGAAAGGCAAGCTAATGCATTAATAGATACATTATTTGTAAGGTACTTCATCCGTTTCTTTTTAAATGTAACAATTGGACTTTTTCACTATTGACACTTATCACTTTGACTAAGATTTGTGATTTGTACATAATGAAAAACATAATTGTTTGGGCTCATTTAATCAGCAGCCCAATAAGGAGCATAAAAGCCTCCTAAAGTATGGGACAGGACGACAGGTGGCAGCTGTGGGTCCCACCTGAAAGTTAACCTAATCACCAGTATTTGGGAAACCTCTAAAGGGGTGAAATAATCATTGCCTAAAAAGGTAACATGCCCATTGGTACCAAAAAGGCCCATCTGAATAATGTTTCCTGTCCGGGAAATCCCCAACACTATAAAAACCAACTGCCTCATCAATGAACAGGTATTGAATTCTCACCTAACAAACTAGAGCATCTCTCTCTAGACTTTCTCTCTCTACCTCAATCTTATCTAACTTGAGCGTAGGAGGGGCGATCCCGGAGCCACCCCCGGGGTAGTCTAACCTCGTTTTGCAGGATTCCGGCGTACGGATATCGGAACTCAGGCGACCGCTCTTGAGGCCCACATCACATCTCCCAATCAATTACAATCCTTAATTTCTTAGCAGAAACAGTTTGGCGCCGTCTGTGGGGACGTTACAATCAAAGTCGCTTCGCCACCACTTAGTAAGATCAACTTCGCGATGGCCCCGACCAAGAGCACTCGCACTCGACAGCCCTCAGCACAGGCTCAGAGATCCGAAAGGGATCCGTCCCTATCTCTTCAGCGAAGGTCTGAACGGCCCAAAACACCGACCGTTCAGACCCTTGACCATGAAGAAGAAGAACAGTCCATAGAAACCGGACAGGACCCCTCACAGCAGCTGCAACACGCTGACCCCCATCCTATATCCACAGTGGATATAAACATGATAGCCGCTCAGCTCCAGCAAACCTTGCAGCAGAGCCTGATAGACATGTTGGCTAACCTACAGCAGGGACGCCCCATTCAGCCCCCTAAAGATCAAGCCTTGGTCCCTTCCCTTCGGGCGGAGAACCAGAGTCAACCTAGCCGGCAGCAGTCAGGGGCAAGGGAATATAGTCAGCCTGGCCGGCGACAATCCAAGCAAGGGGAGAAAGAGCGACACGGATCTAAAGGAAGATCCGCTAGGCATGGCGAAGAGACCCACATATCTAAGTCCCCTCGAGGCAACGTGGGTCATAAGCACAACGATGCCCGACACTTCCTCAACGAGAAGCGCCTCAGCAAAGGTTACAACGCGAGGCATATACTAAACAAAAAAGCCGCTCAGCGCGAGGGTCATGGTGATTCTGCTCAATCGAACCCCATTCGAATTAACAGTAGGGCGCTCAAGTTCATGGTGTAACGCCCCGACTTCCATACATCCTTATTAAGCTAATTAATCAAGGTTAGCAGCGGAAGACTTAACTTAGTCGGCGCGTTACCGCCGTACTTTCCACTACGGGAAAATACAAGGCGACATTATGGACATTAGTTTGACTCTCTACTCTTTGAGGAAACACTTTAATAATAAATTAATATTTTCTAGAAATTTCGGCAGAGTTTCCTTTGTAAATTGGACAACCCAAAATGGGAAAATGTTTGAAAACCTGATACAATAAATTCCCAAATCCATAACTCAACGCTTTCGCGGAGTAGCAGCTAAAGAGAATCAGGAGCACTATTGCTCAACCAGAACTAGAAATGGAACTAAATCATTACTTATTATATATTACAAAATGGAACGTCCTCGCCTCAAAAGGAACGTAAAACAATCATAGATGAGCTCTTAGTACTTAACTGCTTCTATCTTGGAAAAGATGCTCCATAAATTCAACCTGAAACTATTGTAACACTGCCACCCACCAAGTGACAGGCCACAGTAGTGACAAAACAAAACATTGACATACACATCAGCACACAACGCTGAGTACTAACCCATAAATCATTCTTAAAACATGCTTTGGTGTCTACGACTCTCACGTAATCAATACGTTCACATCATTCATCACAACATCACCATAACATAACAACAATCACTTTATTCATCATCTTTCATGACCTATAAGTTCTCACCGATATCATAACAGAGTCGTAACATCATCATAGTTCTTTCATATCAAAGCAGAAGACATACTTTCATATCATTAAACAATAAACATTCATAAACATATACTTTAAGTCAGAATATCATAAATCATCATCATCTTTCATTTACTTAACAAGTAATGATCATATCATCTTAATAACATAGTTATTTCATAGCATTCGTTCATAACATCACTAATCATCATATTCATAAAGCATTCCGTATTTCCTAATCCAATCATCGATAACATAATGTGTGAAATCATAAAACATAATCGCAATCATAATCATACTTCCGTAACATCAAAGTCATCATGCTTCAGAGCATTAAATCATTTAATACATCAAATACATCATCCATATAGCATATATATCATATCATAATATATGCTTCATCACATCTTTCCATCTTACTTAAGTCATGTTGGTAACTAGAAAGAGCATGCATTTAATAGAGGGAAGAAGAACATAAATCATTTCATAACATATCATATCGGTTCATAACTTCATATCATATCATATGATTCATCATTACCTTTTCATTTTACTTATTCATTTTGGTAACTTGGCAAGTACATCAGAAGGGACGTCTCCCCACAACTTTACAGAAAGGCGGCCACAACATAGGTGACACTTTCGTTGCCCACGTTTTTAACAGAAAGGCGGCCACAACAAAGGTGACACTTTCGGTGCCCAAATTACTTCAGAAAGGCGGCCACAACAAAGGTGACACTTTCGGTGCCCAGATTATGAACCGTAGACGTCTCCCTAGAACATACAGAAGGCGGCCACAACATAGGTGACACTTTCGTTGCCCACATTTTTAACAGAAAGGCGGCCACAACATAGGTGACACTTTCGGTGCCCAAATTACTTCAGAAAGGCGGCCACAACAAAGGTGACACTTTCGGTGCCCAAATTACTTGCCAAGAACCATCTTTCACTTAGCTTTATCATGTTTCATTGCTTTTACGAATCATAATCACATTACGTAATCGTAATCGTGATACGTAATCATCATCATAACATAATCATAATTACATTACATCATCGTAATCATAATCATGGAACATCATTAACATCATAGCATTATCACACTCATATTTTCATAAACATCAAAGTCATTTCATTTCATCGAGAATCATCATATTCATAAAACCTTTCATATCCCACACTCCATACATCAACAACATTGTGCGAAATATCATAATTACATTACGTCATCATAATCATAATCATAATCAGGAAAAATAATCACAATCGTATTTTTCATAACATCATGATCATTATACCATATAACCTCAAATCATTTGATAAACATCATTTTCATAGCAACTATTTCATATCAGAGTCATACTTCCTATACTTTCATATCGTTTCAGAGTGATCATAACGTAACTTCTACATAATCGGAAGTTGTAAGCATATCCCATACCTTTTTAAGTACTTTTAAGAATAACAACATAAACATATCAGAAACATAACAGAAACATAGAAGTCTTTTCGTATCTCATATCGTTTAAGAGACGTTCATACTTTCAGATGGTTTCAGAATTAAAAGGTATACCTTAACATATTCAGAAAACATGAACATATATCCTAGCAAACATTTCAAACCCATCATTCATAAGAATAAAAGTTATCTTTACATACCTTCATATCATTATAAAACCACCAATTGTCGAAACTCATAACTCATGTCCCAAAACACATATAACATCGATGAGATTTAATAGCATCAGGAACTTACACCTTTCGAGTATTTCAACATAATCTCAAACAACAGATTATAGTTTATCACAAATAGCCAACCACATCATCATATAGTCCAATCAAATTTCTAGTTGCGGGACTCGACAAACATATATTCTCAAAACTTGAAGATGTAGAGAAGAAAATTTTAAGAATCATAACTACTTCTATCAAATTCCATCAATAACAAATCAGCCATAAACAATCAAACTAACAACACCATCATACTGCTTCAATCATATCTTCATAACCAAATTCTTAATATATTTGAAATAATGGGGAAATTAATCATTGAACCAAAAAGAGGAGGATAAGGGGTGTAGTACCTCTGCTCTACTGAGCAGGGACGAACAAAACAGGGGAGTGGAGCTGAGCTCCGGCGAGCACGGGTACACCGGCGAGGCTACGCAGCAACGCGGGGAGGTGGCGGCAAGGCACAGCGGCGAACGAAGGAGAGGGACACACGAGCAGGGAAGCTCGAACAGCAGCAGCAACGAAACCACAACAGCACCGCGGTGGCACGCGAGCAGACCGACGCGGAGCACAGGTGGACGGAGGAGAGAAAGCTGCGCGAGCTTCGGGTTTCCGGCGAGACGGGGAGGGACGAGAGAAACCTGGCCGGGGTTTTGGGGTTTCACGGGAGAGAGAGGAGTTTTGGGGTTGGGGTTGCTTGAGAAAATGATGAGAGAACAAAGAGTTTGGGTTTTTATTCCCTCTTTAAACCGAAAAACATAAATGGACGGAAGGAAAACCGACTTTGGTTATTTAAAATCCAAATATATAATTAATAATAATTTCATAAAACAAAATATATTACAAATACTATAAATATTCCATACTCAAATAAAATAAGGATTTACAAAACATAATTAACTTTATAATTATAATTAACGCTAATTAAAACGCTCTTAAAAATCGGGGTATTACACATGGTCCCATTCAGTCAGGCCATACTCGAGGCGCCCAGCCCGGGAAAGATCAAAACACCCACTGTCGAGCCATTCGCGGGTCTAACCGACCCGGACGACCACATGGCAACATACAAAGCTCAAATGAGTGTTCAGACTGGCTGCGAAGCCACTTGGTGCCGTTTCTTTCCCACAACACTCAAAGGTTTGGCCCTGAGCTGGTTCCAAGAGCTTCCCGCGGGGATCATAACTGATTTCTCGGTCCTCGAAGACCTATTCATTCACCAGTTTGTTGCGGGAAAAAGGCAAAAGAAAACAAGTCTCCATTTGATGGGAATTAGGCAGGAGAAAAATGAAGGGTTGGCCGATTACATCAAAAGATTCAATGAGGAGTCATTGAAAATCTCAGATCTGCAAGATGCGGTGGCGTTCGCCGCCCTAATGTCCGGACTTCAGCCCGGTCGTCTGAGATGGTCCTTGGCAGAGAACGAAGTCAAAACCTTCTCTGAAGCGATGACTCGGGCTCAAAGATTCATCCAAGCAACAGACATATGTCGTCACTCAGACGACGGGAGCAAGAAGAGGAAGGAAGAAGGAAATCACAAGGACCGATCGAAGCAACAGAAGACAGGTGGTCGGTCAGACAGGTTTAACGACCATGGCGTCGACCCCCGATTCAGCAAGAACATAAGAGAGATTTACTTAGACATAAAAGACAAAGTCATGCTTCCCCGCCCACCTCCCATCAGAACGTCAGCTGCTCGAAGAGATAAGAGCCAGTGGTGCGAATATCACAAGGAATGCGGGCACACCACCAAAGATTGTAGGGAGCTCAAGAAATCCCTTGACAACCTGGCTGACCAGGGGAAGTTGAACCGATACCTAAAACACTCCAGCGATGAGAAAGGCAAGCACAAGGTTGGTCAATCCAACAGCGGAGACACGGAGGGGTTCATCGGAGTCATAGCGGGTGGCTTCGCGTCGGGAGGTCTAACCGGCCGATCACGCAAAGCCCACCTCCAAAATCTTAAGCATCAAGTGCTCGATGTCAACCACCCCCGCCCCGATTGCCCCGTTACGACATTCGGGGAATCCAGTCGGGCTTTGCATACGCCTCATGACGACCCCCTGGTCATTGAGCTCAAGGTGGCCAATGCAAGAGTAAAAAGAGTACTGGTGATAGTGGATCCTCAGCTGACATAATCACATTGGAGTGCCTCAGGAAACTCAAATATAACGAAAGGGATGTAACCCCACTCAATCAGCCGCTCGTAGGCTTCGGGGGAAACTCTGTCCATCCTGTCGGATCTTTAAAACTACCTACTCGGATGGGAGATAAGGGCAGGGCAAGAAGCCTACCGATCGACTTCCTAGTGGTAGACATTCCTCTGCCATACAACATCATAATGGGAAGACCAACTCTGAACAAGGTCAAGGCAGCAATTTCCATTTATCGGCTCCTAATGCAGTTCGAAACCGACGAAGGTAAAGTCGGAAAGATTCAGGGGGATCAGCAGGCAGCTAGAGAATGTTATGTGAACAGCTTGAAGAGCAAGGTCGACGTCCAAGAGGACTCGAAAAAAAGAAAGCGAGAGGATGGTCAGCCCTCGAGTGGCCTCGGGGTTTACATCACCGAAAATCCCAAACAATACGAGCTCCCTCAGCCAGCCGAGGATGACGAAGAAGTTGTCATTGATGAGAAACATGGTTGGACTCTGAGAGTGGGAAAGGCCATGGACCCTCAAACAAGAAAGGAGATCATTCAGGTTCTAACAGAATACAGAGACGTCTTTGCCTACGAATCCACTGAAATCCGGGCTCGACCCTAAAGTGATGTGCCCCGAGCTAAACATCAAAGAGGGATTCAAGCCGGTCAAACAAAAGCTGAGGCATCAAGGCCCCGAAAGAAACGTCGCGGCAGCTGCCGAAGTTAAGAAGTTGCTTGAAGCGGGGTTCATTGAAGAATGTCAGTATTCGGAATGGCTGGCCAATGTTGTCCTAGTCAAGAAGTCGAGTGGGGCATGGAGAATGTGCGTGGATTTTTCAAACCTAAACAAGGCCTGTCCAAAAGATAACCACCCTTTGCCCAAGATTGATAGGCTGGTCGACTCAACTGCAGGTCACGCCCTCCTAAGCTTCATGGACGCAAATGCGGGGTATCACCAAATCCCGATGGCTGAGCAGGATCGAGTCCACACTGCGTTCATCACCAACCAAGGAGTGTATTGCTATAAGATGATGCCCTTCGGGCTCAAAAATGCAGGGGCAACATATCAGCGTACGGTCAACAAAATCTTCAGCGACCAACTGGGTCGGAATATAGAGGTATATGTTGACGATATGATCGTCAAAAGCAAGGTCCATAGCAATCATCCCTCAGACTTAAGAGAGATCCTCGGAACATTGAGGCGTTTCCGCATGATGTTAACCCGAAAAAATGTGTCTTCTGAGTAAAAGGGGGTAAGTGCCTCGGATTCCTGGTTGATGAAAGGGGAATCGAAGCAAATCCCGACAAAATCAAAGCTGTAATGGAAATGAAGTCTCCTCGGAATGTAAGAGAAGTACAACGCCTAACCGGCTGTCTGGCCGCCCTCGGTCGCTTCCTATCCCGGTCAGTGGATAAGAGCTTGCACTTCTTCAAAACTTTGAAAAGAAAATAGTTCACTTGGGATGATGAAGCCGAACAGGCCTTCACTCCCTAAAAGAACATCTATTAACCCTCCCGAAGCTGATCTCCCCCTTGCCGGGGGAAACATTGTTCATTTATTTGGCTATTTCAGAAAACGCGCTGTATCTGTTTTGATAGCCGAGAGAGAAGAAAAACAACACCCAGTCTACTTCATAAGTCATGCCTTCCGATGAGCAGAGGCCAAATACAGCGAAGTTGAAAAAATGGTTTTTGCCTTAGTGATGGCTAGTCAAAAGCTCAAACCTTACTTACAGGCCCATCCTATTAAAGTCCTCACAAGCCAGCTGCTCAGGAAGCTCATTGAAAGCAGGAACCACTCTTGTCGGATGACCGACTGGGCGGATCAGCTAGCGGACTTTGGATTGGAATACGAGCCCAGAAGGGCAATCAAAGCCCAGGCCTTGGCCGATTTCATAACGGAATGTACATCCAGGCCCCCAGTCAGCAGGCAAGATAGCTGGGAGTTGCAAGTAGATCGCTCGTCCACCAAGACAGGGTGTGGAGCCGGATTGGTTATCAAACCCCCGATCGGAGAAAAGATGAAATACGCCATCAAATTTGAGTTCTTAGGCTCCAACAATGAAGCTGAATACGAAGCCCTGATCCTCGGATTGGAGTTATGCATCCTGGCCGGGGCGACCGTGATTAATGCTAAATCCGACTCACAGCTAATAGTGGGTCAGGTATCAGGCGAGTACGAGGCCAAAGAGGACAACATGAGAATGTATTTGGCCAAGACCCAGGGAATCATCAAACAGCTATCTCAGTTCAAAATCACTCACATACGCCGATCAGAGAATCAGCAGGCTGATGCTTTAGCTCGGATGGCCAGCTCGGCGGAGGGGTCAGCTCCTCGGACAATCATGTGGAAGTCCTCCGACAACCTAGCATCAACGTCAAGGAACAGCTCATATTGAATCGGACATCTACCTGGATGGAAGAGGTTGTCGGGTACTTAAGAGATGGGAAGCAGCCTGAAGATCACAAAGAAGCCGAGCGAGTCAAGCACAAATCCGGATGGTTCCTATGGCACGAGAATCAGCTCTACAAAAAGTCCTTCACCCACCCCTTGCTCAAATGTGTCACTCCTGAGGAAGGGAATTACATCCTCAGGGAAATTAACCAAGGGGCTTGTGGAAGCCATCAAGGAGGAAGAACCATAGCCGGAAAAGCCCTCAGAGCCGGATATTACTGGCCTACCCTGAAATCAGATGCATATGAGCTGGATAAGAGGTGCTCATCCTGTCAGATCCATTCGGACATCCAGAGAGCCACAACCACCCCATTGACAACAATTCAAGCAGTTTTGCCATTCGATAAATGGGGTATGGACTTACTCGGACCATTTCCCCCAGCCTCAGGCCAAAGAAAGTTCCTCATAGTCGCCATCGACTACTTCACCAAATGGACTGAGGCCAGCCGCTCTCTTCAATAACAGATAAACAGGTTCAAACGTTCATTTGGAGGAATATCATCACCAGGTTCGGTGTCCCTAGGGTACTGATTTCCGACAATGGACGCCAATTTAACAGCGGTCCTACTCGGGAATATTGTGCCCGTTTCGGAATATGCACCAAGTTCTCCGCAGTCTCCAGGCCCCAAACGAATGGGGAAGCTGAGTCGGCTAACAAAGTAGTCCTTAAAGGAATCAAGAAATCTTTGGAGGCTGCCAAAGGAGCATGGGTCGATGACCTACCCGGGGTTTCTCTGGTCGGTGATAGGTTGTCGTACACCTGTCAAAATTAATTCCTACAAAACCTTCTAACAATGTAGTAGGGTAAGTAGGGTCGAATCCACAGAGAGATGGTTGTTTTAATCTAGCTTCTAATGTATGGAGAAACTAAACAAGATCAGGAATAAAGAATTAAAGTTCTAAACTAATCAAACTACGAAAATCAAGCTAAAAAGGATCTAGGGCAATGGTTCACCATGTTCATAACTATAATCTATCAAAATATCATCAATGATTCAATTAATCAGATATCTAGAGCACATGTTAATCCTACGGTCGGGCATTAACGCTCTCAAATCAACATATGCTAGTACGGTCGCTCAACATAATCAGATTTGCTAATTGTAGGTAAGCCTCTAAAGAGTACTATCTCTCGATCTATGACTCGATATTAGCAATATTTAATCAGACAATTGATCAGATTGCAAGATTAACAATAAAAACACTAATCAATTAGAGATATCAATAACTAATCAAACCATTAATAAATATCAATCAAGAATCATAGCATATAAACATGGATTCCCAAACCCTGAATATAAACTACTCAATCATGAAATAAATAAAGAAATTTAAATCTACAAAGAAAAGCATGATCAAAGAAATCAATGAAAGAAAAGAGATGAAAATTATAAACTCATGAATTAATGAAGAAAAGAGAAACTAGGGTTTGCCATGAAAAACTAGAGAGAAAAGGAAGAAGGAAACTAAAGCTAAACCTAATAATACAAAATATAACATCAGAAAAAGAGGAGCTTTTGGGGAGAGAGAGAAGGCCTATTTATAGTTTTTACAAAACCGGCTAAAAAAAAAAGCAAATAAACCCGTATCGAGAAACCGCCCAGTTGACCGGGCGAAATCCGCCCGGTCGGGCGACGGTGATTGAGGAACTTCGACAGAAAAGCAAATCCGCCCGGTCGGGAGCGCAAGCGATTTTGGCTCCTTTCTCGCCCGGTTGACCGGGCTAACATGCTTTGCATCCTCTGAAATTTTCATTTCGCCCGGTCGGTCAAAACCGCCCGGTCGACCGGGCGGGAAAACAGTGATTTTTGCGTCAACTTGCGAAGGCTGTATCTCTCGAACCAGAAGTCCATTTGGGGCGTGTGACCTATCGTTGGAAAGCCCTTCAAGTCTAGTTTCCAACCCAACTGGAATTTCTTGATTCGGAGAAGCACATCAAAAGTTATGATCAGAAGAGTATACATGACTCCTTTTTCACATTTCTTCTAATGATTTTCCGCTTCGTTTTCGCTCAAACTCGTACTAAGACGTCTCCATACTATCCTTATGCATCGTAGCTTATTTCCAAGTGCTCCTATCCTCAAGCTCAGCTAAATATACTCCAAATACGTTCTCATTACCTGAGATTCATCAAAAACAAGAAAACATACCGAATAGGAGTAGAATAACATAACTTAAGAATATGATGCAATAATGAACCTAAATATGAACCTAAATGCTCTAAAATGCAACCTAAATGCACCTTAAAACTATATGTAAATATGATTTATCAGTCGGCTCGAACTACTGCAAAGGAGGCTACGGGGCACTCGCCATTCAGCCTTGTGTACGGAAGCAAGGCGGTCCTACCAGTGGAGATTGGCATCCCATCACCTCGAATAACTTTCTACGAATTCGAGAAGAACGAGGAAGAAAAACCGGTCAGCTTAGACCTGTTGCCAGAAACAAGGGGCAATGCGCTGCTAAAATCCATCCAGTACAAGCAAAGAGTCACTCGGATGTTTAATCGCAGAGTGAGGTCCCGCCTAATCCAACTCGGCGATTGGGTCCTCCGGAAAGTTGAGGCCACTGGGCTCTCACACTTAAAGGGAAAGCTAGGACCTAACTGGGATGGCCCATACAAAGTAACAGAAATCATCAAGCCAGGCACATTCCGATTAGAGTCCGCCGAGGGCATCCCCTTGGCCCGACCCTGGAATGCAGACAACCTTAAAAAATACTATGTGTAAAGTTTGTTACTTGCAATAGGGGCATGTATTGAAATGCTGTAATCATAGCCGGTCGGCACTTTTGTAGCAAAGTCAGCCTTCTAAGAGTTGGCTCTTTTTGTAGTAATAGCCAAAGCACGGTCGGCATATTTTGTATCTTAGCCAACCTATTAGACTTAATCAGTCAAAATAGTTGGCATCTTTTCTGAAAATTATAGTTGGTCGGCATTTTTACAAACGGTCAGCCCATTAGCCAAATGTCCGATCCGGCAAGCGAAACCGGACAAAAAGACGACACCCATTCGGGAATGGCTTAACCAGTCAAGACTCGGAAAAATGGATCAACTTTTTTAACACACGCCGATTGGTTAGCAAACAAGTCAGTCGGAGTTAATAAAGTTAGTCGGGCAATATTGCAATCAACAAACAAGGAAATTGGAGACAAAATGACAAGTTTCATTAAAGAAGGTCGGGCATTACAAAAGAGGAGCCATTACAAAAGCAAGAGAGGCAAAATGTAAAAACGGCTAAGTACAAATGCCATGTCCTAAGAGCTAGGGGGAGGGAGATCAGTCGCGCCCTCGGTATCAACCTCGATGTTATCACCGACCAGTTCCCCTCCCCGACCAGCATTGGCGGCTTCGTCGGCATTATCATCGTCATCATCATTGTCGCCGTCAATAACATCGACATTCACTCGGCCCTCCTCCTCATCATCATCTTCACCAGAATCAGCTCCCTCAGCCTTCAGCCGAGCCAGGATCTCAGCGTTATCAGAGTCGATCGACATCTGATATCCTGACCAGACGTCGGCCCGCACCAATCCGGATGAGACTCGGCGGGACTTTCTTTAGCCGATCGAGGGCCTCGTCTTCCCCCATTTTATGAGCCGCACTGCCGACTTCGTTAGCATAGACCTCGGCCGCATCGGACTTCTCCCAATCGGAGAACCATTGCTCCTCGACCCTGACCATGCCTTCAAGCTCGGTCAGTTTAGCTTCGAGGGCGGTCACCTTCAGCTCGGCCGCTGTCAGCTTGGTAAGGGCATCATCCTTAGCAGTCTTTGCCGAGTCGCGGGCAAGAGTGAGGTCGGCCCTCTCCTTCTCCCATGTTGCCCGCTCCTCGGCAAAGTCCTTCTGATCCTTTTTGATGGCGTTCTCCGCATCCACAAGCTTGGACTCGGCAATCCGATTATCCTCCTTGGCCCGATAGACCTCATCGAAATGCTTTTTGGCTGCTTCCTTGAGTTCAGCCACTTCCTCGGCCAGGCTCACTCGATTCTGAGCAACATTGGCCATCCGAGCGGAAAACTGAAACGAAAGAAAAGGGTTAAAAAAATCGCGAGTAAAATAAAAGAAGGCTGAATAGAAAAAGCGCTGACATCGAGCCAGGAGCGAAAAAGCTCGTTGGTCTCGTTCCGACCATGGGTAATCTCGATGTACTCCCGATCAGCAGGAGTGTATATATGCTCGAGGGCCTTGGACCAGCGCCTATCCTTCTCTTTCCTGCTCAGCCCTGTGAAGGGAACGGCCGCCGTCGCAACGCCCTTCGAGCTATCCCGGGCAGCTCCGCAAATGGAGACAAAGGAGTGTATTGGGGGCTCCCGACCGGATTGAAGTCAGAGGAGTGAAGGGATATGTTGTCGCCCCCGTCGGTCTGCTGGGAAGGACCCCTTGGGCTAATGACCTCAACCGACTTGCTCCTCTTGGCCTCCTCAAGTTCGGCCTTAGCCCTCTCCCGCTCGGCCTTCGACCGAGCAACCCCTTTCTCGGTCTGGGCCACTTTATCAGACGACCGCTCTTTTCTCTTCTTGGTCTTCGGCTTAGCAGGATCCTGAGGGTATTGAGAAAACAGTTAGTAAAAAGAGCTAAATAAATGGTCGGTCGGCCTAAAATAGAAGCAGCAAGAAGATGAAATCCTCACCTTGGGAGGAGCGGGGACCTTCATCGTCTTTGCCGCAATCTCGGCCTTTAGCCGAGCCGCCCTCATTGCTGCCACGTTCAATTTATCAGCCATGGTCGGGTCTACTTCGTCTATATACGCTCGGGCAAGCTCTGCAAAACAAAACAAAGAAGAAAAGAGTTAGTCAAAACAGAAAGTTAAAGTTAAAAATTATCATACCGACTATCCCAAGCCACCTCCTCGGTAAATTACCCTTCGGAAAGGTCGAACTTAGATCCATAGCCGAGAGGAAGTGCTCGCCTCTGAAGAGCTTGCGGTCGGGCAACCATTGGCCATGTACAAATGCCTCGCCTCCGTCGATAATCCTCAACTCAGTCAGCATATAGCAGGCCGCCGCTCCTTCCTCGTCATCCAACTCCCCCACTCGGTAATTCAGAGCAAGGATGGGCTCGTCCGAAGGCGGGACCAGGGGAATACCCCATTCCCCACCAAAATAAAGGAAGGCAAATTCTCTACGGAACCCCTTCTGAGAGGTAGGGAGATTGAGGACCGTTCGATACCCTGGTCGGATCTGAAAGCTCCACCAACCGGCCCCGTTCTTGGCAGCCATGACCTCGACCAACTTATACAGTTGCCTCCATAGCTTAAGGGTTGGTCGGACATTCATCAAGTCACACAAGACCTGGAAGGCGTTGATACCATCCCAGCAGTTTGGAGAAATTTGGCAAATGGCCAAGTGATAGGCATTCAGCAGCTACTTCACAAAAGGAGTCAAGGGAAATCGAAGCCCCATCTTCATCGACTTATAGTAAACTGCTATGTATCCGGGTGGAGGAGAGATGACTGTATGATGGGCCTCTGGTCGGACCAGGTAGTATGGGTCTTTTATTTTAAATCTCGTTGCTGTTCCCCTGAGGTCCTCGGTTAAAGATTTTATCACCCCGGGCTCGGGAAAGAATGACCCCGGACCCCCTTTTGGATCGAGGTCGGGATACTCTAGTTCCCGACCCGAAGTGGATGCTTCTCCTGCTCCCCTCGGCATGGCCACCCTTACTACATCAGAAGACAAATACTTGTCTAAGTAACTCCTTGAAGGAGGATAGGCCAATGACACCTCCCAAGGGTAGGGAATGACACCCTCCGCTTCTTCCTCCACCGAAGAAGACGGACTCGGGAGAGTAACCGCGTCGGGCACAACCGAGGGGTCGGGGCAGCTTATTACCGTCGACAACAGCGTTATTTCCATCCCCCTCACCTCCTCGGACAAATTATAGGGAGGTCAGGCTGGTGGTGTCGACGACTCGGACGAATCTCCCATTATTTATGAACAAGGGAGTCGACCAAGATTATTCGAAAGAAAAAGAAAGAAAAAGAAAACTTAAAAGAACAAAAAGCGTACACTGGTCGGACGAAGAAGGCTGGAAGAAGAGCTTTGGAAAGTTGAGAGGATTCGGAGATTTTTGGAGAGAGAGAGAATGAAGAAATGAGCAAATGACCCTGAACTTCTCTCCCCTCTCATGCATATATAGGAGTACCTAGGGAGATGTGCAACGCAAACCCCCCCGCGTCGCTCTAATGGGCTTCTAATAGAGGCCCAACTGGACCTATTCAGTCCGTTCCATGCAAAGTCCAATAAACTCGAGAAAAACATCCCCCAAACCCGAGGAAGTTGAAGCGTCAAAGTTCCTGAGGACGCCCCTTCAGCTCGGCCTATAACAAGGGTCCCAACATCTCAAGCATCAAGAGTGGCCATGTGGCATTTGAGGTCAGACATACTTGGTAAGGCAAAATAGGCGCAGCCCCATCATCCGAAGTACGAAACCCACTCGGACCAATTTGAGGCTCATTAGCCCCTCATCCGAGTGGCTCAATACCCTACTCGGCCAACAGGAGCCCCCCTCCTTTGCCGAGTCGCTTCTATACTTGGTCAAGTATGGCCAAGTATCAGCTAGCACCCACTTGGACCAACCTAGGGCTCATTAGCCCCTCATCCGAGTGGCTCCATACCCTAGTCGGCCAGCAGGAGCTCCCCTCCTTCGCCGAGCTGCCTCTATACTTGGTCAAGTATGACTAGGTGTCATCTAGCACCCTACTCGGTCAAAAGGGGTTTCCTTCCTTTACTCGGCCTAAGTGTCAGCTAGAAGTGACCCGGCCGGCCATCTCCCTCTTCAATGAGGGGTGACCGGGTCGGCACTCTCCATTCACCAGGGAGAGACCCGGTCGGCATTATCCCATTCAATGGGTGATGACCGGGTCGGCACTCTCCCTTCACCAGAGAGTGACCCGGTCGACCTCATCCCCTTCAATGGAAGATGACCGGGTCGGCACTCTCCCCTCATCAAGGAGTGACCCGGTCGGCCTCATCCCCTTCAATGGAAGATGACCGGGTCAGCACTCTCCCCTCACCAGTGAGTGACCCGGTCGACCTCATCCCATTCAATGGGAGATGAACGGGTCGGCACTCTCCCTTCACCAAGAAGTGACCCAGTCGGCCACATCCCCTGCAATGGAAGATAACCGGGTCGGCACTCCCCATTCACCAGGGAGTGACCCGGTCGGCCCTCTTCCCCTTAAAATAGGAGGAGACCGGGTCAAATTTCTCCCTTCAAAAGGAAGTGATGACCCGGTCGGCCCTCTCCTCCTTCAATAGGAGGAGACTGGGTCGGTATTCTCCTTTCAACAGGGAATGACCCGGTCGGCCCTCTCCCTGCTCACTGAGAGGTGACCGGGTCGGCATCTTTCCTTCAACAAGAAGGGGACCCGGTCGGCGTTCCTCCTTCCTGCAGAAGGTAAGCCGGTCTACGTGAACCTCCTTAGCAAGGACGAACTCGGTCGGCGCCATGGTCTATTCCACCTGCCTGCTCAAGCCGGTCGTCAACCAGTCAGAAATAAGACGGTTGTTATTCCGCCACAGACAGGCATCCTCCCAGTCAGGTTTCCGTGATCCCCCATCTATGGCGTGGGGCTAATTGTTTGGGCTCATTTAATCAGCAACCCAATAAGGAGCATAAAAGCCTCCTAAAGTATGGGACAGGTGGCAGTTGTGGGTCCCACTCGAAAGTTGACCTAATCACCAGTATTTGGGAAACCTCTAAAAGGAGTGAAATAATCATTGCTTTAAAAAGGTAACATGCCCATTGGTACCAAAAAGGCCCATCTCGAACAATGTTTCTGTCCGGAAATCCCCAACACTATAAAAACCAACCTGTCTCATCAATGAACGGGTATTGAATTCTCACCTAACAAATTAGAAAGATCTCTCTGTAGACTTTCTCTCTCTACCTCAATCTTATCTAACTTGAGCGTCGGAGGGGCGATCCCGGAGCCACCCCCGGGTAGTCTAACCTCGTTTTGCAGGATTCCGGCGTACGGATATTGGAACTCAGGCGACCACTCTTGGGGCCCACATCACATCTCCCAATCAATTACAATCCTTAATTTCTTTGCAGAAACAATAATCAAGTGGATCTTGTTACATTCGTCTCGTGACCCACTTTCATAATATGTGATTTTTATAATTTTTACCTATATATAATTATAGATATTAATGGTCAAATTAATGTCTCGTTACACGTAAAAGTGAGTTTGTTACATTTAAAAAGAAACGGAGGAAGTATAATATAATCATTTGTTGCGATAATTTTTTTTAACAGAGGAATAGGGTGGAGTGTGATGATCAGCACGTGGCAGCTAATCTCGATTATTTGATGTTTTAACGGATAAGCATCCCACGTCACAATCAAAAGCGCCTTTAATTTCCAATTTTGCAACATTTTATGGAAAGCCTTTTATTCCATTTTATAAAACGTTATCTATGCTTACGAATTACGTATTCGAGCCGGAAAATTGATTAGAAAAGGCCTGTCAGGTCATGACGTGGCAGGATATCATTGGTGTCAGACTTCTGATTTGTATCACGAAAACTGAAAGTTGAACGTTAGCCGTTCAATCGTTATCCACTTTCGGCCACATCACTATCAGTCTATCATTAATATCATATATTCCCTCCGATTTTTATTAGTTTATACTAGAGGTAATCATGGGTCGGGCCGCGTCCAAAAAAAATTGCCCATTGGCCGGCCCCAAATCCGGGCCAAAAATTTGTGTCCAAAGCCCGTTATTTCTGGCGGGCCGAACGGGCTTTTTCGGGTCAAAAACTAGATTATAAAGTCTTTTTTGGCTTGTTCAAAGCCCGCCCAAAAAAAAAATCGGGCCGGGCCAAAAAAACTGCCCAAAAACCGGGTCGGGCTGGAGTTGATCAGCTCTAGTTTATACACTTTGAATTTTAATTATACATATACATAACTTTAACAACCTCTTTTAATTCCTACTTAAGGAAAAATGTTGAACTATTTATGCCTTTAATTAATTATTTAGCGCTAGGATTAACCAAGCACGTGGGTCTCGCATGAGTAAGAAAGTTTCTTTAGTTACTCCATAGTTAAGCGTGTTTGGCTGCTCCGTATGGGTTGGGTGTTGCATATGCTCTGTACTAGATATTCGTTTCAATAAACCTTCATGTTCTTTTCGTTACACACTTACACTTATGCATTCAAAATAAAAGATCAGAAAAAAAATACACATGTAAAAAATCTATTAAATTTAAAAAAACATGTTATAAAAAGAGAACATATACTATATCCGTTTCATGAAGAATTATTCACTAACTATAGTTACTCACTATAAGACAATTGGAGAGAATATATAAAAAGTTGTCGGTTTTTTTTTTTTACAATGTAAAATTAATTCATTAATGCAAGAGTCGTAAGAGATCTACAACAAAAATCAAAATAGCAAATACATACCAATTGAATTAAGAGAGATAGAGCATGCGCATAATATCTTACGGAATTTTCTCCATATATGCCTGAGTAATTTCGTTTTTTTAATATAGTCTCTAACTTTTCTAAATTCAACATATACCCTTCAATTTCTTTAAAGGTCACTCTATGTCCTTAATGTCTATAGATCATCAATTGTTTAGCCAGGAGAATAAGAGATAGAGAGTATGAAAAGGAGGTAGTATATGGTACACTAATTTTGGCCCTTTCTATTTTTGACTTATTTTCATACCTTATGAGAAAAAAAAAAAAAGTTCCGATAAGTTAAGATAAGTTTCCGATAATCAAAAATAAGACTTGACATACTCACATGAAAATAAGTTCATATAAGCAAGAAAGTTGAAAAGAACATTCCCTCTATTTCTTTTGCCACGATAGTAATAAGATAGAGTGAGTACTTTTGCATAAAACGAACAAAAACTAATAATCGAACAATTTTATTTATACTTCCTTTATTATTTTAGTTGACCCATTTTCTTCGGACAGCGGCACGCACTAATTTGAACCTTAATATCTCTAATTATTAATAAGCAAAAATTACAAAAGGTTGATATTTGGAAAATATGCATTAAGAGATCTAACAAGATCTCACATGACTATATTTTTTCTTTAAATACTAATCATAAGATATAGTCAAAGTTATGTATGTAAATAGTATCGAAAGTCGAAATGAGTTATCTAAAAAACAGATGAAGTAAAACGAAGGGAGTAAAACCCTGTTCTTTAGGCGAAATTTGAACTTAACTTAATTTGTTTGAAGTGAATTGAACTTAATTTGTCTAAACGAAAATTAAAGCGTGGAAAAAACTAAATTGAATTGGTAAGTGAAATTTCATTAATTCAGTCTAAAAACCCAGAGCCTAACTATAATTGCAATCTACATATAATTGAGGATATTTTCTAGTCAATATCAAGGGAGATAGACACAAATGTGTGTCATTTCGTGATTTCGAAGCATCTGGAAATAAACCTATGCTCTATAAATTCTGCGTATTCAAATTTCTTATCCTCATAATATGCGTCTTTTGTCTATCTCTCTTGTCTAACAACAAATTTCTACTACTACAACAAAATTAAAGGGGCAAATTATTAATTTGGGCTATCTCTCTCCTCAGATTTCAGCGATCGCGTTGGAAAAAACCCTAATCAACCATCGAAAGTTCGTCGTTATAATCAAATTTTAGTTGCTTCTTTTACTTTTTGTTCAATTTACACTCTAAATTTCCCATTGCATTTTCATCTGATTGCATCGAATTTGGGGTTTGATTATAACTTGAATTTGCTGGAAAACAGGTAGGTTTTAGTGGTTGATTATATAAAGATCAAAATTTTTAGGGTTTGGATTTTTAGTTGATCAATAGTTGTAGGAAAAATTAAGTTAAACTAGGGATTAGAGTGAATTTGATGTGATAGGATCAAATGATGTATGATTAGGTTTGTGATTAACATTTTGTTGATTGTTTTTTTCTTGTTTCTGATTGAGATTTTGCTTATTATTCTATTGTGTTAATTATGATTAGCTCATTTAGCTGTTTGTTTGTGTTTAATCTGCTTAATTATATAGTGTAAGCAATTGGAAAATGGCTGCACCTCCATATTTACTAATGAAGAATGAAAAATTGGTTTATATATATATTTGGATGCTGTATATAAAGACAGGGAATTTCTTGAAGAATGGAAAATTGGTTTAAATTTGTTTCTGGAAGCTGTATATAAAGACGGGGAATTTCTTGAATTTCTTGTTTGTAGAAGTAATTAACTCTCCTGTAATTTGTTGGAGGGTTGGGGGTGGGCAATAGCGAGCCTGGAGTGATGGTTCGAATGGGTATTTAGTTGTACTGTGATTCGTTGTTAGGTTAAGTGAGTTAAATTATTTCGTTTTGTGTTGAAAATGAGAGATAGTGTACCGTTGTTTTGCTATTCCGAATAAATGGGTGATATGTGATTCTCGTACTCATCATGGGAACTGTGAATATTGTGGGATTGTACTTGTTTCCATGAATATAAACTTATACATCGTAAGAGAATTTTGAGATATCCACCTCATTTAATCATCTTCACCACGCAAGCTCAGATAACTCCAAATTCAACCATTTTGCATGTAGCATGATGCTGCAGTCCTGTGCTTCTATTGCGGCTCTGAATGCTTCTCTAGGCATCACCACAGCTTCATATTTCTTGATGCACTTTCTCCCTGGTTCACTCTCGTTGTAGGCTGTTAGTTATTTGACCTATGTCGATCATCTGTTAATATGACTTCAACCTGTTGTACCGTAGTTGGATAGAAATTTCTCCATATAGTCTAGATGGTCTAGGAATTCTGGGTATGATTTCTCAAAATAATTGAGAATCTTAGAAAACTATGACGAATATTAAAACATGTCTGACGCCATTTAAGTATTTGAATGACGCTAATTCTATCCCTAGTCAAATGCAAACCTCTTGTCAGGATGGTCTTACTGAAGATAGTGTCTCGAAGCACATTTCACATTGGACCTAGCAAAGTGAAGACTCATCTCCATTCAAGTATGCATGCTTCTGCTCAAACTTCTTTTAGACCTTAAAATTCCTGTTCTAGGGCCGAATGCAGTGGAGGCCCATGATGCGACATTATATCTGTCTCCATGCTGTTATACGCTGAGTGACTGTTGCATAGTATAAATTGGATTGACGTTTCCAAAAGTGGGATACATGAAGATCAGGTGTAGTAATATTAAGTCAGGGTAGGTTATGAAGATATATTCACCCGAAGTCCTGAATCAAGGTAGGCATGTTGATGGACCATCAATGTACAATCTCACACAATTTCCCTGCATCGTTGATTTCGTTTTTAGACAAGAATTGATTTGTGTGATCTACTGCTTTTACCATAGGTTGAGGCTTGTATGATTCATCTTCAATTTAGTTGGACTCCCTTTTTGGACCTCCAAGGCATCAAGAGATCTTACAATGCTGTTGATTACTACCTAAAGCACGAAGCTGTGGAGTTCCTGATTGCTGAACATTTTAGTTTTTTAGTGGGATGTCTGTAGATCTTCTTATTTGATCTACTCTCCTCTGGGAGTTGTGACGATTGGAGCTGTGCAGCCTTGCTTCAATTATCTTGTTGCTGATTTCATTGCTCTGCAGCTGTGTAGAAGAAAGCAAGGATGTTTACCTGGGTGCCTTGGATGCTTAGTATGCTTTTTAGGTCATAGGATTAGTCCTAAATGATACTCTCAATGCAGGTATTTTAGCGTGCTTTAAGCAGCTTAGTTACTATAAGTGCCATCATGGAAGCAATTAAGACGCTAAACAAGTCAGTGAAGTTGCACTCAGATGGCAAAGTCTCTGTAGATGCCTCTGATCATGCAGATGATCTGCTTGATGTGGGGTACATGGAGTATGGGTATGTTCGTGGTTTCCTCTTGGTGCTTTTTTTTTTTTTTTTTGGCAACTTGTTTCCCTTCTAGCTTCCACTATACAAACATTACAAATGTTAAAATTCTCGTGGCAGATGTCAGCATTATCAGCGAAGATGCCGAATTAGAGCACCATGTTGTAATGAGATATTTGACTGCCACCATTGTCATAATGAAGCAATGGTAAGTCTGCTTTCCACGATGGTAGGTATGTGTGGCTTTTTAGTTGTCAGATTGTCCAGGTAGGAGTAGAATGTTTGGATGATGTATTTTTTTTTAAATTTCAGCTCATGATTACTTCGTCACAGTATACCTGACTACCTGTTATACTTTCACCCCCAACTTTTGTCTTGAGAACTTTTATGCCTTTTATGTGCTTTCAAAATTTAAATGATTGGTTCACCTGTCGTGCTATAATTCTGTTCTGCTCAACAATGTTTTGAATTGGTGAATTATCTTTTCTTCTTCCTCCTAAGTGTTTCTCCTAGGAATATCAATAAGTTTGTTTCCCCACTGGAGTAACTATCCATAATTTGCTTTCATATCATTTTGGTTCTTGCTAAATGCATAGCATGATTCTATCATGTTTAACAGTAACAGAAACCTTTGTAGGATGATCGCAGTGAGCTTTCAAATTTAGCAAAAACCATTGTAGGATTGTTCCCATGAGTTTTAGTGTACTGCTGGCTTGCTTTATTTGTCCTGTTGTGTTTTGCTATTGATTTGAAAGTGTAGGCAGATAATAAGGACCTGTGATATCTACCCTTAATTTTGCCTGGGGGCATGTGGGGGTTTGATGGGTTAGGCAGTGTCTGATACATAGGTTTCATACCTAGATTTTATGTCCTGAAGAGAAATTCACGTTAATTTTTGGTATCAATGGATTGAACTCCCGCTTTCCTTTCTAAGTTGATGTCAATAATTGTATTTCTCCCCCTGTTCTCTCTCCATCCCATCAGTCCTTTTGCTTTGTCCATCTGAACACTTTCTTTTTCTTTGTTTTCTCTCTGTGTGCTTCTAATTTTCCTATTTACACTGAACAACTATCTTAAGCTCCCTGACAAGCTTTAGTTGTGCCAAGCTTTAGTTCAAAGTTGTTTCAGGACAGGTGTAATATTGCTCTTATCTGAATTTATATAGTCTGTTATTGTAACAACTTCGCATTCAGTTGATGAATATTTCCCACAAGCTCTTTTGTGGTCTGATATTTGTTAGGCTTCCCAGGCTATTAAGAAATTATGTTATACATTCCATCACTTTCCTTTGATTGTTACTTCTGGTTCTGTTTCGCTCGACTTTCTGCTTATTTCCTATTGATATGCAGAACAATATCAATCTTGAAAAGACAAAGAGACATGACATTCCACGACATCAAGTTCAACAGGTGCGATTTTCAAAAATTTGATATATGCTTGCTCTGTTCTATCGGAGAGCCTTTCTGAGTTTCTTGATGTTTCTATGTTATAAGTGACTGACACTGTCCTCCCATAATGTTCGAATAGGTGATCTGTTCGCTCTGTGGTACTGAACAAGAGGTATGTCTGATCTCTAATATTCCGAGCTTACTGGCCCTAGACCTCAATTATTATAAGAGACAGTGCTACTCTAGAACTTTGATTGAAATTTAACTTCGCGGATGATGTCTAACCAGGTACGGCAAGTGTGTGTTAACTGTAGGCGTTTGCATGGGGAAATATTTTTGTGAGATATGCAAGTTATATGATGATAATGTGAGTAGTTCCTTTTGTTTTAATACCTGACGTGTATAGAAGTTAGCCATCAATGTTTTTACAAACTATGTTTCCAAGTTCCATGAGTATCATTTTGTCATGTAGTATGAATGGGACAGAATGTTCTCTTTTATGTCAACCTGAGCCAACTAGAAACTGTATTCAATACAAATGTATCAGGGCATGGTGGGGGTGCTCAGGGCTTTTGTATTACTCCTTCCGCGACATATATCTTTACCCGTTTGCCTTTTGGCACAGAGATTAAGAATACTAGATAGGGAGAGAGAGGGTAGATGGAGAAACGGAAGAAAAGAAGTGAATGTGTACTTGAAAAGGCAAGTGTGCAATTAGTTTGGGAAAGTTAAAGCAATAAAGGTAGGGATGCCAAATAAAATGGACAATAACAAAATAGGAAAGAGAAAAAAATAGGGAACTGGAGTTATGAATTGTGCATTTCAATGAAAAGAAATTGTGATTAGTTAGAACACTTGGCACAGTTAGCTTTATAATGTCTTGCCATAACGCGTGGTTTCGTTGTTTTTTCAGACATCTAAGAAGCAGTACCACTGTGATGGGTGTGGAATCTGCAGGTATGAAAGAATTAATATTAATCCTCATTCTTTACTGGATATTAGTTCAATGGCTTGCTTTATTCATTTCATTCCAAAGTAATTCGTTGACTTCTCTTTTGAAATGTCTTCACATTGGTTTGCTTTTGATGGATGATTCTCTCTTTTCTCATCCTATTGCTCATTGAAGACAGCTCAAAAACTTAAAGCAATTGGGAATTTTGATGATTATTTTTGTGAATTGGGGACAGCATCTCTAATTCTCTATCGCCTTTGGTGTTCACTTATTGTGCACTGTGATGATTGTCCTTGTGTTTGCTTATTACAAAGTTCTGACTTTGTACAGAATTGGAGGGACGAGAAAATTTCTTCCATTGTTACAAATGCGGTTGTTGCTACTCAGTGGTCCTGAAAAATAGTCATCCTTGTATTGAAGGGGCAATGCATCATGACTGTCCCGTTTGCTTTGAGGTATGGAACACGGACCAACTCTTTTCTAGTGTTTTTGGATGGACCAACACCTGGATATAGGATTTCCTTGTAAGCTAATAGTTTGTTTCGGCTTGCAGTATTTATTTGAATCCAGAAATGATGTCACAGTATTGCCATGCGGACACACGATCCACAAAAACTGCTTAGATGAAATGCAAGAGCATTGTCAGTGAGTACTTTGATTGCCATGCTGCTTATTTTCATTCATTGTTGTTTGTATGAACTGGGCTGTTATGGACCACTGTATGATCTCATCTTGCAGATTTGCTTGCCCCCTTTGCGCTAAGTCAGTTTGTGACATGTCTAAGGTGTGGGAGAAATTTGACATGGAAATTGCTGCAACACCAATGCCTGAACCTTACCAGAATAAGATGGTGAGTAGTTTCTCTGACCTTGCCATCTATAGTCACGGCAGGGGTGACCAATTAGATGTGTCCATGTGTCGTTCTTCCTGAACTGATAATTTAATTGAAATTTGTGGTAAGATGTTATAAATCATAATCTTTCTATGCAGGTATCTATCCTTTGCAACGACTGTGAGTCCAAATCTTGCGTCCAGTACCATATTGTTGCTCAAAAATGTCCTAATTGTAAATCTTACAACACTCGCCAATTGAGAAGTTGAAGTCTGACATTTATTCAGGAGCAACGATATGTTCGTGGTATCACATGATTTGGAAGACGTAACTAGTTACGTCAGCAGTGCTAGGAACAGCGAATTCCATTACTTGAGCTTGCTCGAGGAGACCGGCTATTCTTCGGGTGCCTGCAATTTCATCATCTTTTGCAAGTTCAGTAAAATGATTCAAATTAATGCCTGTAATTTCATGATCTCTTAGACAATTTACATCATAGGAAACACCAATGGGTCTCCCTTGATCCTTGGAATTGCATTTAGGTGTTTCGTATGTTTAGACTATGATTGGCACTCTTTTCAGCCAGTTTTGTAAGATGTAGTAGCATCTTTCTGTTTGCTGCAAGTCATCTGCACATATGGTGTTTTGAAGGCAGAGCTCCAGGTACTGTAGAGCTCATCTTGTGAATTCTTCGGGCGTTTAACTTTGTTTTATTAATTATCTCATTTAATATAATTCAAAAAATTTATATTAAGAGAAAGCGTTTGAATTTTGGAATTTCAGCCGAGTTAAACTCTTATTAGTTGCTAAAATAGATGAAAAATATATATAAATAAATAAAGCACCTCTTATTGAATGTTTGTTGATTCCACAATCCACATGATTGAAAGGTTGTTACAAAGAAATAGTTATCTTCAGATTGAATCTTTCAAATGATGTAGGTAACTTTATATTAGAGGTGATTAGCATAAATCTATTCTACATAATTTTTTGATTCAATTTTGCAACCTTTTAATTAACAAGGTGTTACCTCGTTTAGTTCATTGAAGTTAAGGGTGGAAATACTCTACCTCGTTATCTAACCAAAGCTATTTGTATTAAGTGAAAAATTAATTAATTGATTAAAGCTGACAATATAGTACTATTCTCATATACAAGTATCGATAAGTTTTACTAATCAAATTGAGCTTTACTGTTTTAGCGATTTTTTCTACTTCAGGTTTATGAATGTCATACAGCTGACTTTTGGGGGAAGCAGGGAAAAAGTCTGAAGTATGGGAGATAAGCTAAAAAGGTGGAGAGGAAGGCGAAAAGTGTGAGAGAGAAATTAAAAAGTAGGTTAAAATATTAAAAAGTGAATTAGCGTGGGTGAAAAAGATGACAAATTAAATGTGACATGTTACTAAATATAGAAAAAGCAACACCATGTTGATTAAAAAGAAAACAAAGCCAAAAGGAAAGTATGTAGATTAAAAAAAGAGGTAGTACATCCTAATTTTTTAAAATTTAGTAAGATAAATTACGGTAACTTCCTCGCAAGTCACTAGGCTCACAATTACAACCTACACTGAAATCCCCTAACTCCCGCTCGATGAGAATAGAACAATGTGGGTAGAAGATGAAAGGGTTTGAGCCCCTTCCACATTCTCGGAGGTAGTACATACTAATGCTTGTATATTGAATACAAGTATTATTTTTCTTAACTTGAAGGCAACAAAACCTGACTATATAATTAACTTTTCTTTTAGAAATGAGTTTCTTGGTATTTTGCAAGATTGTTATTCGTATTAAATACCATTCTTGAAGTTAACAAAGCTGCCAATCACTTTTACCAAATTTTTACTTCTATTGTTTTGAATTGTATGTAACACTTAGATTGAACACATTTACTCCGAGGAGGAGCAGAGAGATCAAAATTGTAGGAGACTTTTGCTTTTGCCTTTTTGGAAGATTGAGATAGAAGACACCTACGTCTGAAAATAGATACTACTAAAACAACCCAACTAACAAAGTTATATTGGGGGTGTTTTCATTTTCTTTCCTGAGGTTACATTGCTTCTATGAGATTTTCGCAAACAATAACAAATTATAATTTATATCATATTCGT